>OY856413.1:75678300-76910800 GCA_963693085.1 Alisma plantago-aquatica | reverse complement strand
ATCATTTTAAGAGGTGTAAACA
The DNA here is from genome assembly GCA_963693085.1 of Alisma plantago-aquatica. Classification (NCBI taxonomy): domain Eukaryota; kingdom Viridiplantae; phylum Streptophyta; class Magnoliopsida; order Alismatales; family Alismataceae; genus Alisma; species Alisma plantago-aquatica. The sequence goes on along the minus strand of OY856413.1, from coordinate 76,910,778 downwards.
CAGAGAGAGAAGTGGAGAAGTTAAGGGGAAAGAAATAGAGTAAGTAAAGGACTCTTGGTGCTATTATAAAATGAAGATCATGAAATCGTAGAAAACTTGGGTTCAAGTTGTGTAGAATTAGGAAATAAAACTTTTGGTGAAAGAATCCCAGAGGAAATATGAAACACACAATAAAATTAGGGAGCACAAGGACCCACTGTGTAATAAATACGGAAGTTCCCCAGGGTAAAAGACAAAGTCCATGATGCACGATCAAGATCTAAGGTTGACAGAGAATCTAGGACTATCTATGCTAGAAAACTATAATGATGAAAACAACTGCATATTGTAGGAAAAAAGAATATATAAAATAAATTATTAGAATTTTAAGCATTTAAATTAAAGTTTTCTTTCCTATTTCAAATTACATATATAGGGTAATCCAATTAATCTAAAACTTGACATGTATATACATATTTGGGCATGTAGGATCTAGTTTTGTAATTAATTATTTTGTTGGGAACATCCACGTAATTATTCAATAAATTTGAGTTTAATTATATTGTCTCCATATATATTGTTTTTAATGATGATATACTCTAATAAATTTGGGTTTTGTTTTGATTATGTTTTATCTACCCATTACAAACTTTCCTTATTACCTACATCCATTTATCATATATATTCTACTCAAGTTTCCACTTTTAGTTTATCCATTATGTATTAGTAACTAGGTTTCAAGATGTTATTTACATATTTATTCACTAAATAAATACATATGGATAACATCTTGTAAGTAAATTCGTTTTTAGAATTACTTTTCACATGACCAACTTTCCTTAAATATTATATGCAACTATATTCATTATTTAATCCAATATTCCTTTGAAGTCACTTATGTTGGCTAAATTGGACATTAGCATACCCTTTTTTTCGATGATGAAAAACATTTCATTCTTGTATATCTAAAGTGCTACTTGAGTATTTTAGGATTCAAGAAAATAAGGAGATCATACTAAGTGGATAATTGAAGCTCAACACAAATTGAAGATCAAATATGCTCAATTGTTTATGTTTTCATGATAGTACCCAAATGTAAATACTTGTACAAACATATAATGTACAAGTACTTAGATATCATGTAAATCAAGTGTTATATTTTCTCTATCCACCCAAAACCCTATCTTACACTCATATGAAGATTTATGGTTGATAGGTTTCATATGAGTCATCAATAGGACCTCACATACATTGCAAATCCTTACAAAAGGTCCTTCTCAGTTGAAAATATTGTGGATCGAGATACATCCATTGTAATAGGTCTAAACAATAGAGAAACAAACATATAGCCAGCTCAACCCAGACAGTCATCCGTTCGACAATATTGTTGACCGAGAAAAGTTCTGGAAACTTCACATTTAACGAACATTTTAGCCGTTACAACCCAACTACTTTCTACCTAATGGCTATTTAAGCACTAAGAACACTCTAGAGACTCCCTAGAATGTCCCTAAATAGTTAAAAACCATTAATATTAATAGGAGAAGGCTTAGGACACCCAAACAAACAAGCTACACTTGAGCATCCATTCTAGAGAGTAACAAAGTTGAGATTCACTTGCTATCTTCTTCCTTGTGCTCTAAAGTTGTTCCCTATAGATACAATGTCCTAGAAACCACATATAGACACGTCCATATTAAGTGGATAGGAGATTTATACGCTTGATATAGGATCAAAACATTGTACTTCATTGGTTAAGTATTTTCTTTATTCCAATCTATTTCTTTTGTTTTGTACTTTGTTCTCCTTGACTACTCCTAGGGTTGGAGGCTGTTGAAAGGAGGTTGCTTGGTGCTACTTCAACAAGGTGAAGGATGCTCCAATTTGTGCTTGAAGTTACTTCAAGAAGGCTGCTTCAAAGGAGGTTGGATCTACTTCTAGGTGAAGGCTATCTCAAGGTGGTGGAGCTACTTCAAGGAGGTGAAGGCTGCTCCAAGGTTGCTTCAGGTTACTTCAAGAAGGAAGGTTCAGATGAGGTTGGAGCTACTTCTAGGTGAAGGCTACTTCAAGGTGGTAGAACTACTTCAAGGAGGTGAAGGCTGCTCTAATGTTTCTTGAGGTTACTTCAAGAGGCTGCTTCAAGGAGGTTGAGGCTACTTCAAGGTGAAGGCTACTTTGAGTGGAAGGAGATTGTATTTTATTGTAACATCCTTGTGAGGTAAATAAAATAAATCACTTTCAAAATCCCAATTGAAAACAATTGGGTAGTATACTGACAACCTTTGATTCAGAGGTTGGAACCACTCTACATCAAACTGTATTCCTTGTTTCCTGCTCCTTCTTTGACTTAAGTTTTTAATTAAATTTCAAAGTATCAAAAAGATCTATTCACCCCCTCTAGATCATTCAATTGGTATCAGAGCAGGTCTTCAAGGAGCCCTAAAAAGTCTTTAAGAATGGGGGACAACTTGCTTAGCAACCTAAAACTTGAAGGAACTTATGTGAGCTGACCACTACCATTTGATGGGAGCAACTACACCTATTAGAAAAGAATAATGCAATTCTACTTCTAAGGGATCAGCCTAGAGCTTTGGAGGATGGTGTCTTCATCTTATGAACTCTCTACTACTGAACATGCAACATGGAATCCCGATACGATAAAACAAGTTTAATTGAATGCAAAAGCAGTAAGCATATTGTATTGTTCTATTTGTGTTAATGAGTTTAATAGGATATCTTCATGTGAAATAGATTTTAAAATATGGAATAAATGATCAATTACACATGAAGGTACCACTCAAGTTAAAATACCAAAATTAACATGCTTAAACAAAAGTTTGAACAATTTCATATGCAACCTAATGAATCCATTACTGAAATGTATGCAAGATTTTTGTCTATTGTTTATAGATCGAGTTCATTAGGTAAGTATATAAGTGAAGAAGATTAGGTGTCCAAGATCCTTAGATCCTTGCCTCCAAAATACAAGACAAATGTGATGTCCATTGAAGAAGCCAATGATCTCACAACAATGAGGATGGAGAAAGTCATTAGCAATCTAGAGACACATGAGGTCATCCTTGAAGAAGAAGAAAGATTGAGAGTCAAACACAAAAAGGAGAAAAGGAAGGATATTGCATTTAAGGAAGCAACTAAAGCTAAAATAATTAAACAAGTGTAGAAGATAGTGAAGAGGAGGCACTTATTGTAAATTTTAAGCAATATAGAAGATTTAAATTTAACAAAAATTCTTCTATTTCTTCTTCCCTTAGGTTCTTTGAATGCGGAAAGAAGGGACATTAAAAAAATGAATGTCCTAAAGTCATGAAGGGAAAGAAATCCTCTCTCAAGAAGAAAGAAAAGGCATACAAAGCTGATTGGGATGACTCAAGCGACGATAGTGAGAGTGGAGAAGAAGTAGAATGTCTCATGACTAAAGAAGACAAGGTAAGTTGTTTCATTGCAAAAACCAATGAAGAAGAAAATGAGGCAAGTCTTCTTGATTTATCTAAAAAGTGTTAGTCACTAGTACTGAAAAATTACATGATAGATATGTTGATTGTAAAAAGAAATTAAAAAGGCGTACAAAAACTAATGAAGATTTGTATGCTAAACTGAATGATCTTACTTTTGAAAATGAAAGTCTTATGTCTAAAAAAGTTACCTTGAATTCATCTATTAATGATTGCAATATCAAGTTGCTTGCTCTAAAAACCATCAATAATCTTCTTTCTCAAGAAAATGTTGAATTGATTGCTAAGATGAATAACTATCAAACTCAAGTTATTCTATATTCTCATTTAAATTATGATATCATCATTAGAGAAAGATATTTTTTGCTTTCAAGTATAGATCAAGAAAAGAAAGATATTCCTAAGAAAATTGATAAAATTACTAAGTTACAAAAACATTTTGATAGTCTAAAGAGTACTAGTATTCTTGATAAAATCTTGGAAAACCCTTTTGGAAAAAAAAGGAAGAAGGGGTGTAGGTTATGTACCTAGAGAGAAATCCTACCAAAAGCCTAGAATTAGAAAAACACAAAAACCCAAAACCAAGGTCATGTATCTGCCTAAAGACAATCTAGCTAAAATGAGAAATGTATTGATTCTATTTGTTGTCGTTAGTGTTTATGTCTTGGACATTATTCATCCTCTTTCCCATACAAGAAAAAGAATGTTGACTTGGTTTGGGTTCAAAAAACCCCAACTTAGAAATGATTGTTGAGATTTGACCTAAACTTCACCATGAAATTTATAATGTCATATCTCAACTGAATTAAGCTTGAACTTATATATCTTTGTATATTTTGATTTCTTATTTGTGTTATCCAAATAAATGGGATGATATGTTTTGTTGAATTTATTAAAAATGCACAGAACTTCATCTCAGATGAAAAAATGCTCGATCGAGATCTCTTCTGATCGAAGAAAAGTTCAACCGAAGGTACTTCTGTCAACATTGTTTTTACTGGAAATTCTTCCCAGTTGATAAATAGTTTGACCAAGAATTCTTCCGGTCGAAGAAAAGTTTGAGCGAAGATAGTTCTGTCAGAACTATTTATTGAAAATGAAATCATTCAATTGTAATAAAATTTGGTGACTCAAACCTGTAACTGATTCTTCATATTAGATTGTTCTAAATATTTGAATGATCCTAATCAAAAGAACCACTATATGGAGACCAAAAGTTTATACTTTATAGGTCTAGATGGCATATAGTGATAGCCCCAATAAGAAAATGATTGGAAATGAGAAGATTTCCACACAGATGGAGAAAAGTTAAAATTATTGGCCACATTTGAAGAATGTTTCAAAGGTAAAACTATTGGCATAGGTGATGTTGGTACAAATTGTTTTGTGCTATTTTTAAAAGAATTACATCATAAGTGCAATGAAAATGGTTATAACTCATAAGAAAATATCAAATTGTGTATTCTAGGAGATTAAAAGTAAGACTTCTTGTCAAAAATAATTTTTTTCTCACTAGAACTCATTCACATAAATCTGGTTCTATAACAAAATATGGTGAAGACAAATTTGATCTTAAGTCACAAAAAGGCATTAACTTGGAATATTCAACATCTAACAAAACATCCAAGATTTATAAGTCTACATCCATGAGAATTGAAGAATAAATGATAACTATACACAACAAGACTTAATCATATCCTAAAAGGAGTTGATTATTGGATAATTCTATGTGAGCTTAAATAATGCACAAGTTTCAACTTCTAGACCTAAAAGCAAACATTCAATTGGAACTAAATGGGCATGAAAAAATTAATAAATTTAGGATATAATGAAAGGAAATAGACTTTGATATGACTTATGCATTAATGGGTAAGACTTGAGGTCATAAGGACATCGAACTCTTCAAATGGATGTAAAAATAAAAGGATCATTGAAGAAGAAATCTATGTTGTTTAAACTCATGATTTGAAAAATGATTGAATATGCATAAAAAAAGAAGTTGACTGGTCACTAAGTCAATAATACTATCATATCTTGGTTCATTCTAGATAAAGTTGCATTAATTGGAAATCTCTAGAAATGCCTCTTGACCAAAAAGAAGTTCGACCAAGGGGTGCCCCAGTCGAAGTCATGGTCGACCGAAAATAACACTGATAAAAATGCTTATTTGTAAATCAAATCATTCACTTACACCCAACATTGGTATATTAAATATGTAATTTTCTTATCATGTTCAATACTTAGAATAAGAGAAAATTTTAAGATAGTGCAAGAAATAAGATTGCTTATGAAAATTGACTCATAGTATTAATCAATTGATTTTAAAGTTGGTTATGATTTGAAATACCTTCGTATTTTTAAGCTCACTTTTGTTATGAAATTAATGGGTAGCTCACAAAAATTCTTTGATATAATGTATATATTTTTGATCTTGCTCTTAGTTGGATTCTCTACACCAATTGGGATTAACATCTCTTATATTTGGTTAGAGATACATTTATTTATTCCACTATGAGCCTAAAGGGATCTCATATCATTTCAGGGCTTAACATCCCTTTTAAATGGTTGATAAATTAATATAAAAATACATTCATTGATCCCACCATGAGCCTAAAGGAATATCATGCCATTTCAGGGCTTAACATCCATTGCAAATGGTTGAGAAATAATCTTGGTTTTTGAATTGTGGCTAAATTTGACATCCTTTTGAAGTAAACAATTAAGGGGCAGTAATCAATTAAGGGGGAGTCATATTGACTTACACATATGATTATCTTTTTGAAATTACAATGGGGGAGAAATAAAATAAAGCAAAATAAAGTAAAATCTTATCATGAGTTTTAATGATCTCTTGGCTTGACATTAATTGGTGATACATTGCCTTAGGAGATGGATATCATGTTCCATGTCTCTTTAGGTATATTAGTACACATTTTATGAGATCAAAAGATTCTATTCATCACAGATACATCACAAGTATGAAACTCATTTCATTTCAAATATTTTTCTTATATTTTAGGAATGTTTGTCATCTTCAAAAAGGGGGAGATTGTTGGCTAAATTGGACACTAGCATACCCTTTGTTTTGATGATGAAAAACAATTCCTTCTTGTGTATATAACTTGCTACTTGAGTATTTTAGGGTTCAAGGAAATAAGGAGATCATACTAAGTGGATAATTGAAGATCAACACAAATTGAAGATTAAATATGCTCAATTGTTTATGTTTTCATGATTGTACTCAAATTTAAATACTTGTCAAAGATATAATGTACAAGTACTTAGATATCATGTAAATCAAGTGTTAGATTTTACTTATCCACCCAAAACCCTATCTTACACTCACATGAAGACTTTAGGGTTGATAGGTTTCATATGAGTCATCAATAGGACCTCGCATACATTGCAAATCCTTGCAAAATGTCCTTCTCGGTCAATAATATTGTGGATCTAGATGTAGACATTGTAATAGATATAAACAAGAGAGAAACATATATATAGCCAGTTGAACCCAGACAATCATCCGGTCAACAATATTGTAGACCGAGAGTCATCCGGTTGAAAATATTATCGACCGACAAAAATTCTGGAAACTTCACATTTAACAAACATTTTAGCCATTGAAACCCAACTACTTTCTACATAATGACTAGTTAAGCACTAAGAACACTCTAGAGACATCCTAGAATGTCCCTAAACATTTTCAAACCATTCCTATAAATTGGAGAAGCCTTAGGACACCGAAAACACACAAGCTACACTTGAGCATGCATTCTTGAGAGCAACAAAGTTGAGATTCACTTGCTATCTTCTTCCTTGTGCTCTAAAGTTGTGTCCTATGTTACAATATCCTATCCACCACATATAGCCACGTCCATTAAGTGGATAGGAGATCTATACACTTGATATTGGATCAAAGTTTTGTACTTCATTGGCTAAGTATTTTCTTTGTTCCAATCTATTTCTTTTGTATTGTATTTCGTTCTCATTGACTACTCCTAGAGTTGGAGGTTGTTGAAAGGAGGTTGCTTGGTGCTACTTCGACAAGGTGAAGGATGATCCAAGGTGTGCTTGAGGTTACTTCAAGAAGGCTGCTTCAAATGAGGTTGGAGCTACTTCTAGGTGACGGCTATCTCAAGGTGGTGGAGCTACTTCAAGGAGGTGAAGGCTGCTCCAAGGTTGCATGAGGTTACTTCAAGAAGGCTACTTCAAAGGAGGTTGGAGCTACTTCTAGGTGAAGGCTACCTCAAGGTGATGGAGCTACTTCAAGGAGGTGAAGGCTTCTCCAAGGTTGCTTGAGGTTACTTCAAGGAGGTTGAGGCTACTTCAAGGTAAAGCTACTTCGAGTGGAAGGTGATGGTATTTTGTTGTAACATCCTTGCGAGGTAAATAAAATTTATCACTTTCAAAATCCCAATCGGAAATAATTGGGTAGTGTACTGACAACCTTTGATTCAAAGGTTGGAACCAATCTTCATCGAAGTGTCTTCCTTGTTTCCTCCTCTTTCTTTAACTTAAGTTTTTAATTAAATTTCATTAAATTTCAAAGTATCAAAAAGCTCTATTCACCCCTCTCTATATCTTTCAATTTATTGATATTATTAGTCATCAACAACTAACAAATTCTTGACCAATCTATATATAAAATCCTTTTATGTCCATCTGGGTTTTACCCATCATATTGCAAATATGGAAACATTACATATTATTTTGAACACTAATAACACATTATTAAAATTAGAACATTATTGGGGGGCAGAGAAACATTAACATATTCAAGTATTATCTATCATATTGAAATTTTATCCCTCTAGCATGTGATGTATAATAATATGGGTATCCAAATAATATTTGATACTTTATTATTTGACTTGTAAGATTATGTGTATTAATGTTTATCTTATAAGAGATAGGATTTATAATGAAAAAGTAGTTAATTATTATTCATCAAAATTAACCATATAAGCACTACCTAGTGATTATTTCCATATCATTAAGGTCAAGGGTGAAAAGTTCCTATCATTCACATTATATGATTCCTAATCTTCCCATGAAGTCAAACATGACATCAAAACCCATTATGTTTCCATGCTAGGATATATCCTACCCCTTGTTTGAAGGCTATCTTAAAAGCTATTCCCGTTGGTACCTAATTCCTAAAATTAGGATTTTGGGGTTAGATAGTCAGTTTACTATATCTTACATATCTCCACCCCTTAAAGCACATTTGTTTCCTGAAAGTATAATTATCATGACAACCAACCAATTCCTCTCCACCCCTTAGAGGGTTAAACCTATTAAGACAAAGTAAACAACTTTTACGGTATTCGGCCTATCTATAAATATTTTAGTTTCAATTCCTAGGGATTTTTATGATGTACATAGGTCATTACTCCAAATATATGATCTCAACTAACTATTTCTAAGTCATTATGTCATGCAAAAACCCTAGAGTTCACACTAAAATCAAGCTAGTCATTGGGTACAACTCTCCACAACCCAATAGAGGAAAAGGGATGAGGTCCACTAAACCTTTAGTGTAAGCTTCTTAGTTATGACCCCACTCATATATCTAGGAATTGAGATTTCTATTCTAAATAGTTCTAGGGTATCTCTACCGCATTACATATATCCCTTCTTTGTTACTTGGCTCTATAAACTAGTGATAAAATCTAGAAAAATCTTCTATTTTTGCACGTATAGTATTATAGAGACAAATAATTTGATGGAAGAACTTTATGATGGAAAATTGAGGATAGGGGACAAAATTAATTCAAGAACCAAGTCATAAAGTATTCCATAAAACATAACCATATTCCACTACCCATCATCCTTATCATCAAAATTCATTCAGTAACAACATAAGGATACACAGATTCTAAGTTCAAGATCAATGTATATAGGCACAAAGGGTCCGATCACAATAGTATAATGGGTATCTCACCAAATTCAATATCTTCTTCAACCCTCACACATGAAGACTCCAAGGTATATATTTATGTAGAGTTTTCATATATGGTAAGGGTCATATGGTTATAATAAACTTATGGGAGATAAAAATGAGATAGTCAAAGAAATTATCACCTTGACTTCATACCATAGATGTAAGAAGTGAGATTCGAGAGGGGTACACTCCTTAATTGAATAAAAGCAATAATCCCAGTTCCAAACACTAACATAAATTTTATGCAGGGGAATATGATCCAATATATTCAATAGTAGTATGTTAAACACACAAAAGTGGCAAAGAAAAGAAAATATTTCTCACTATATTATAATATAAGATTACAAGGATGACACACATGGGTGAATACATGAGGCAAAAGATAAAAAGAGTACTTTTTGATGCAAAGGGTAATTTGGATACTTCAACCAATCTCCCAAGGAAACATCAGCTAGATAACACCACACGTCACAACCATGAGATTAAGACAAAACACTAACATCAGCTTATAGAAAATCACTAAAAATCAAAACCACTTGCACAAGGCACTGACATCAGTAAACTTGTGACATAAAGATCCATAACTTGTCATCTTTTTCACATATCTCATAAAACATCATGCTTATAACATGTTCCATAGACATACCTACCACTGATGATTTTTGTTCCACTTGTAACATCCCTAACCTGGGTTATGCCATAACCTTGGAAGTTTGGCTTAAGTAAGTTATTTATAAACTTGTTTTAATCTTTTGAAAAATAATTAAGACACAAGGAGAGTTTAATTTTCAAGTTTGAGCTTATTAGCAAACTGTTTGTGCATTATATGATAGTTTGGGTGTAAATTGCAATTTACCCAAAATGTAGGTTTGATATGCAAATTACCACCTCTAGAGTGTCCCTACCCTCTCTTATCATCATCTAGAGGAGAAAGAAATAAAGAGGCAACATGTTTGAATCATATTTGAGTGATGGTATTCTTGGTGATGAAAAGATTAAGAAGAGTTGTATAGTTGAAACCCTCAAATGGGTTGTATTGAGTTGTAGAGCTTCTGTGGGAGTGCCTATCAGGAAATAAGCCATAGAGGAGGTCCCATATCATTTTGTCAACTCTTGGAAAAGGCCATGATGAGTTAAGCACCTCAAGAAGGTGATTGTAACATCCCTGACATGGGTTATGCTTTAACCCTAGGTGTTTTGGTTAAGAAAGATGATTATATGCTTAATCTTATCTTGTTAAAAGTAATTAGGCCTCAAGAGGAACTTATGTTGCAATTCTAGTCATATTCGAATAAGGTTGAAGCAATGTTTGCTTGTTTTGGACTAAAGTGCAAATTACCCAAGTTGAGGGGTTTAAGTGCAAATTATGCATGATAATATGTTCCTCATGTGTTGAAGCATCATGAGAGTGAAAATGATGCTGAGGTATGGCTTATGGAAGCCTGAGTACCAAGAAAAGGCTGATAAAGCAATGTATGTGCATGAAAACCTAGTTTTGGTGTAATGTGCAATTTACCCAAAACTTAGGGTGAAATATGAAAATTACCACTTCAATAAGGTCCCTAATGTTTCTTGGCACCATTTAGAGCGAAGAAAATGAGAGGGGCTCCTCATTTGAATTAAGTTGGAGGAGAGAGAATCTTGATAATAAAATAATCAAGAATAATCCTAATTGAAACCCTAATTCAATTCAGTGCAAAAATAAATGTATTAATTAAAGGGCCTTCAAACAAAATTAAAATGGTTGGATTCAGATGTGTGTGGAAATCCTTGAGCTTTGCAAGGACCACGAAAATATCCAAGGGAATGGATAACTCACTCACAATTTTATAAGAAAAAGAAATATCCACTCACATATGGATATTAGTATAATATGATTTAAGGTGCTTAATTTGCTTTTCTTTAAATTATGGATAATTGAGAGGAATGAGAGGCAAACAAGATAGCCTCGTCCCTAAGGAAGTTGACGCGGAAGAGGCGGCCATATTTTTGGGATTAAATGGATTTTTACAAAGCATATTCTCTCTCATTGAATTTTTATAAAAAGACCTTTTACAAGCCAAATGAAAGGCTTTTTCGACCCCACTTCTTCTCCTTGCTTGGGAAACGACCAAGGGAGCTTGGGAGGGTCAGGAGGACGACCCCCAACCTGTTGGTAATCTTCTTGACCTTGGTTCACCACGATTTCATGGTGGAAATCACAAATCAATGCATGATGTCTTCCTATTTCGATCTCCTCTTCAATTCTAACCATTCCTTTTCACTCAAACCTTGAGAACGAGCCTTGGAATGGTGAAAGGTGTTGCATACACCATTGTTTCCCTGAACATGGAGCTTTGGAGATCAATTGGAGGCGGGTTTTATAACTTGAACCCTTGATTTTGTTATTGCATTCAATTCCTTATGAAATAATGATCATTTCCACATTTACACTAATTGATTTGGTTGAATGGTGCAATCACCATGGAAATCACAGCAGGTTTCGTGAGTTTAGACCTTGATGATGATGACATCATCATAAGCACACACCTCCCCAAATATCATAGCCAAACGGTTTCAATTGTTGGACCAAACGGTTTGCAAATCGTTTGGTGATTTGAGCCCCAAATCGCATGAGGGTGTTGACCATTTGGATGGGTTGACCATTTGATGAATGAACCCTAGAAAATTTTGGATGATGATCCAAGGGCTCCAATTGATTAGTTCAACTTATGGACAAACTTTTAAATAGAAACCCTAATCAGCTAAGTGCTGATTTTGCAATTGATTGAGATGATGTTTTGGGTTGATTGACCCAAACGGTTTCAAAACCGTTTGGGAATCACCCAAACGGTCTAAAGACCATTTGGAGGTCAACCAAGACCGTTTGGAGGTCTAGGGTTGAGTATGGTTGGTTATTTGAAGATCCAAATATACCAAATTGAAATACAATCAATTGCTGATTTGACAATCAATCCAATGATCCAAACCCTAATTGGATGTTATGGATTTTGATGATGAAATGGGAAAACGGTTTCAAAACCGTTTGGGAATCATCCAAACGGTCTCAAGACCGTTTTTGGGTCACCCAAGACCGTTTGTAGGTCTAGGGTTAAGTATGGATGAGTAATTGAAGGTCCAAAGGTACCAAATTAAAATGCAATTAAGTGCTGATTTGATGATCGAACTAATGATCTAAACCCTAATGAAATTTCACAAACTCCAAGGATAGGATGAGGCAAACGGTCTCAAGACCATTTGGAGGTCATCCAAACGACCTCAAGACCGTTTGAGGTCAGGTCATATCAAAAATTTGATGATGATTCATTAGTTGCAATGGAATCAATTCCACAATGTTGAACATTGATGGCTACACAATTCAAATCCCTAATTGAAGGTTTCTTGAGTAGGATTTCTAGATCAATTGGGTTCAAAACCTTAATTGATGGTCTAATTGAAGGTTGATTCAATAGTTCAAATAATAAAGAAATCAAGACTTCAATTGATAATCGATTCATCCATTAAAATCATGAATCATGTAAGTGTTAACAGGACTTTTGGTCCATTCGGTATTGAGAGGGTTTGGACCCAAACAGTCTTAATACCATTTGGTCCAAACCCTCTCAATACCGAATGGACCAAAAGTCCTGTTAACACTTACATGATTCATGATTTTAATGGATGAATCGATTATCAATTGAAGTCTTGATTTCTTTATTATTTGAACTATTGAATCAACCTTCAATTAGACCATCAATTAAGGTTTTGAACCCAATTGATCTAGAAATCCTACTCAAGAAACCTTCAATTAGGGATTTGAATTGTGTAGCCATCAATGTTCAACATTGTGGAATTGATTCCATTGCAACTAATGAATCATCATCAAATTTTTGAATCCAAACAGTCTCAAGACCGTTTGGGTCCAAACGGTCTCAAGACCGTTTGAGACCAAACGGTCCCAAACCGTTTGAATACCAAAGACCATTCGGTTTCAAAATCATTTGGTGATGAAACCTCAAAACCGATTGGAGGTTGTTGGTGATTCAATCACTTGGTAATGGAAGGTAATGATTGTTCCAATGATCCAATGATTGATCGTGATGGTAATCAAAGATGGTACAAATGTTAAAAACCTATAACTACCTAAATGATTAGTGCTATTAAAGGGGTAAACCCTAATCACTTATAAGAACAATAATTGGGTACACTATGTCAATCATAGTTGTATGTACTTGATTAAAGGGTGGATAGGACCTAATCAAGTTGAGAGGATGAAAGAATGGAAATCATACATGAATATGATTTATGTGGTGATTAAGGGTATGATCCTTAGTATAGAGATCATGAGACCCTAATCATGAGTATAAACCCTAATTGACAAGGTTATTGAATCCTAACCCTAATCGAGGGCAATTCTAAATGAAACCCTAATCTAGGGTGAGGATGTAGCCCTAATCTAGGGTAATGATATGTGAAACCCTAATTTAGGGAAATGATATGTAAAACCCTAATTGGGATGAATAGTGAATCTCTAATTATGGACATTTAAATGAAATCCTAATGGAGATGTTTAATAGACCCAAATTGTGGGTAACTATATTGGAAATCCTAATTAAGGATGATTCCATGTGAAATCTTATTCTATGGTTATGCCATGAGAAACCCTAAGTTAGAATGATGTATATGGAACATTGATGTGGTGATGTGATGTGAGAATCAAATTCAGGGTGATTCCATGAGAAACCCTAGTTGAGGGTGATGCCATGAGAAACCCTAATTGAGGGTGATTCCATGAGAAACCCTAGTTGAGGGTGATTCCATGAGAAACCTTGATTAAGAATTTACACCACATGAATCCCTAACACTATGTTATGATGAGAGGCCCTAAGAAGGGAGGAGGTATGAGAGACTCTAATGTGGAGTCATAATGCATAAAACCCTAATCCTAGGCAATGTGACAATAAATCATAATCCTAATTTTAAGTAAGGGTATAAAGAAACCCTGATGATGAGATAGAAGGAATTACCTTATAAAGGTGAAATATTTCATGTGGTTGATTATATACAATCTAATTGTAAATAATGTCTTTAGCATTAGACAAGTCCATATCATTAAAGATAGTTGGACAATTCTAATGTGTGGCCTATGCATTATATGCTAAAGGTGAGAGTTTGGTGATGGAATGTATTAAGAGGGAAATACCTTAATACAAGATAAGTTGGCTAACTCAAGAGAGTCTGAAATGATGAGAAGGGTGATACATCAAGATATGATAGTTATCACATTCAGCACTTCCAGGTTTATATACCTTGATGCACTCCAAATCTTATATGTCTGGGTAAGAAACATAATAAGTGTGTTATGCAACTATTACAATGAAATGTAATGAGTTGATGCACTTTGATAAGTGTTGACTAATGTACCTTGAGAATGGGGCTAAGCCTAAATAATGAGTATGAAGTAATCATACCATGATGAGGATGAGAAATGAACTCATACCTTGAATTGATGATCATTAATGCTATATGATGAGAGTAATGATCTTGAATAATTATTTATGATATCTTTGAATGCCCCAGAGGTATGGAATAATGAATTAAGGGTTGGACAGATAAAATATTCATGAAACCCTAATTAATGAGAAATGGGGAACCCTAACCCTAGTTTGGGTAAAGGGAATGAAAAGCCCTATATGATAGTAAACCCTAATTCCTAGTAAAGGAATAATGGTGTTACTATTATGTCACATGATATGATGAATAACTTGTATGATTGTTATCATGTCTAATAACCATGCAGGTATTATGAGATGATGAACATAGCCATATTTGAGCTGTGACATTTATATATAATAAATGTTGATTGGCCTTATGTGCCTTGATGTTGTTGTTGCTTAGTAAAAGTAACAATGTGCATGGATTTTATGAGTCATATGAGTAAATTGTTGTCTAGAAAGAGGTGACAAGATATTTTGTGGCCTTGAGAGCCATGAGTGATGCTTTTGTAACAAGTATCATGAATGCCTTGGTCATATGACCTGAAGGCGACAGTTACCAAATAAATGGTAATGATGCTCAATGATGAGTTAAGGGTCTGAATAACCAAAACCATATAATTATGGTGATGAGAATGTGAAGGGATGAGAATTCCTAGTATTGAAATAAGGGACTGAGTTCCTAAGGTCTTTGACAGACTGATAAGTATTTGATGAAAATGGTACATGTCTCTTTATAGCATTGTTGTAATAAGTCTTGTTTGATAACTTGGCTGATGCTAAAAGAATATGAAAATGTACTTAATTAATCAAGTGAAATCTTTTCAGGTAGAGCCTTGACCATATATCCATCATCGTCAGTAATAAGGTGATGGTGAAACGGGTGCTCCAAGGCAAAACCCGGAACGCATATTTTGAATATGTGGGGGTAAATGGGCGAAAAATATCCTTACGTTCGGTGAAGAGATTGAGGGAAGGTAAACATCAAACCTCTCAATCCTTCATGTGTCAGGATGGATGTATCATAAATCTCCCGATGGTTGGGATAGATGTAACACTAATCTCCCAATGATATTAAATGTCAGATCGAGGAGATAAACATTAAATCTCTCGATGGCCGATGAGAGTGCAGTTGACGATGTAACTCTATAGTGAAGTTCCAGTATACCCTGGAAAGCTATTTTGAGCAGTTAACATAGTCCTGCTTGTTGTCCCGCATTGACCGGGATGTGAGAGGTCATGGGAATCCGACTCTTCCATAGACCTATGTATGGTACCGATTTCGACTTCGTAGTGGTCGGTTGGAGTATGAGCGGTATACCTCATCTCCTCAGGGTATAAGTGTGTTCATAATGAAATCAGCCGTATAGCATGTTTGCTTAAAGATCGAATACAGAAATTCATTGGCTGATGTTACATTTCTTTTATATAACTGTAGTTATTTGATGTTAATCATATTTGTTGTATTCATTGCAAGTAGATTGATGAACTATGATTCTACCATGTGTAGATGCAATGTTCTCCTTAGGAAAGGAGATTACTTCACTCTATTCATACAGTGATTTATCTACTGTCATATTATATATATAAATCCTTCTGCTCAGTTTATTTTAATAATATGCTATAACAATGTTTTGGTGGAGAGTTATATCTCCCGCTGGGGCAATTTACAATTGTCTCACCCCCGTGGGATCCAACTTTTTAGGTGGACACAGACGAAGAAGCAGAAATCCCATTGCAGGGAAAGGATAGCAGCAATAACATCAGGGACAAAAGTGAGATCTCAGGTGGAGATATTGTCTGTCAGGTTATGTAGATAGAAAGTCCTATGTGTCGTCTCTGTACTCTCAGGTCCTCAGAGTTTTATAGTTAATGTTTTTATTTGAATCGAATTGAGACTTTGGCTGGATGCCTCAAGATTCGAATGTTTTCTGTATATAAAGTTTATAGGGCAGCTGATGTTGTAGTCTCTGAGAAGAGATGGTACAAGTTATGTACGTTTGAACCAGAATGTAAATGTTATACAATGGTTCTTGATGGAAAAGATTTCCTATGTGTGGATATCGTTGCAAAAAGTTTTAATTTTTAGTGATTTTCAGTAATCCGCTGCAAATGATTTGCTTCCACTTAAGTTAATCATGTTTTTGTGAGTTGGATGCCACAAATTAGTGGTATCAGAGTTCTAGGTTCGCTGAGTCTATAGAGACATAGGACTAAGGTAGTAGAGTTTGTTCTGGTGTCATCCAGTGTATCTGATAGTGTCTTCTGCTCGTATAAGAGAAGAAGGACTTAAAGATGACTGGGTCACATGAGGAGGTTGTTGTTGAAAGCAGCAATGTTGCACTAAGAAGAGGTGCATGGGAACAAGAAAGAGAGAGACAATTGCCTGGGAATTCCCTAGATGATCCAACTATAATAAGAAAATCCTTCTTTAAGTATTACTATTGGAGGATTTAGGGCAACAAAAATGAATATAGTGAATCAAGCATGGGTAGTGTAACCTAGATTACCAGCCCCAATGATGATGTTTTAGATATCAATAGGATTTATAATCAGCATCAACATGTTGAAGCAAAAGGAAATGATGAATTTCTGGACTTAAACTGAGTCTGTGCTCAACCTTAGCCTGTTGAATCAACCTTTGAGGTAGAGTTAGTCTGAGGCAGTGAATAATCCATGCATAATTATAGGTTAGACAAGATAATGTCATTCAAATATGTTATTTTATGATTTCCTAGATTAACTGAGAAAGTAATTGATTGAACTTTCCTTGATAGTCCTATGAGGACTTATGTTATGCATAGTAAAACATTACAAATGTTTTATGTTGTTCTTACCTCTATAAGAAAAGATGAGGTATAGAAGAGATGCCTGGATAAAATCAAGGGATGTTAAACCTTATGCTTGTGATAATATGAAAAAGAAGTAATATGATAGTATACAAAGTGCATACCACTTATTCTCAGTATTTATATACCCTGGCCAGGTATACAACTATTGATGATAAAGTGAGTATGGAAACTCTTAGATTGTTGTCTTTCTGATTACTCTGATCAAGTAGTCATTCTGAGACAATCTAATGAGTATCATGAAATTAGAAATATGGAATGAATAAATGTGTCATATCCTAAGCATAAGAAAGAGAAGTCTAAGGTAATCTCAGATGAGCATGTTGTATGAGGAACTAAAAGTATACTCCTCATAAGATAAGAATAAAGAATAAGGGAGATGAACCCTGTTCAATAATGCTGCAAGCATAATGAAGATCTTTCCCATAATGAAGAAATGGGAAAATGTGATGAGATCATAAAATGATCATAAACATGCTAGATAATAATAAAGAAAGGGATAATTACATGTAATCATCCTTACAAATTCCTATGCTAACGGCAAGGAACCTAGGATGAGACAAAGAGTAAATGGTTCATGAATAGTTGAAAATATATGAATTAATAAGAGGAATATGAATCCTTATTTTCTTTCCTTTTAGGGACATGGCAATCAGGTGGGTCTTAGGACACTTGATGTGCATAAGATAAAAATGTTCAAGTGATGGATACTTATTAAAAGTATCAGCTTATCTTGGACTTTGGTTCCAAGGTGAAGACATATGTAACAATTAATGTTCCAAGATGAAAGGAAGATAAAAATGTGATGAGTTCTCAACACATGTGATAGATACCAAGGTGAAAGATTCCGGTATCTAAGAAATATCAGATGGTTTATGTTGGCTACCTGGAGTGGTCAACTATCAAATTAGTCTGATTATATAAAATAATATGAACATCATATGTTAGGGGTTTATGCTCTACATAAACATGATATTAATAAAGAATGTATGATGTCTTTCTGAATAAGAAAAGTGTTATTTGACACAAAGTTGACTCCATAGTCAATGATGAGGGACAGTGGAGCATGTGCCTTGTGTGTTGATTTTATGAGAGTCTTGTATGGAAACAATTTTTTCTGATCAAAGCTTTATGGTGTCTCCATAATAAGGAGATGATATGTGAAGACTAGATAGTATGATGAATAAAATACATTTGTCTTCCTTTATCTGGATTTTGGGGACAAAATCCTTGTTAGGGGTTTATAATTTGTAACATCCCTGACATGGGTTATGCTTTAACCCTAGGTGTTTTGGTTAATAAATATGATTATATGCTTAATCTTATCTTGTGAAAAGTAATTAGGCCTCAAGAGGAACTTATGTTGCAATTCTAGTCCGGTTCGAATAATGTTGAAGCAATGTTTGCTTGTTTTGGACTAAAGTGCAAATTACCCAAGTTGAGGGGTTTAAGTGCAAATTGTGCATGATAATATGTTCCTCATGTGTTGAAGCATCATGAGAGTGAAAATGATGCTGAGGTATGGCTTATGGAAGCCTGAGTACCAAGAAAGAGCTCATAAAGCAATGTATGTGCATGAAAACCTAGTTTTGTTGTAATGTGCAATTTACCCAAAACTTAGGGTGCAATATGCAAATTACCACTTCAATAAGGTCCCTAATGTTTCTTGTCACCATGTAGAGCACATAAAATTAGAGGGGCGCCTCATTTGAATTAAGTTGGAGGAGAGAGAATCTTGATATTAAAATAATCAAGATTTAATCCTAATTGAAACCCTAATTCAATTCAGTGCAAAAATAAATGTATTAATTAAAGGGCCTTCAACCAAAATTAAAATGGTTGGATTAATATGTGTGTGGATATCCTTGAGCTTTGCAAGGACCACACAAATATCCAAGGGAATCGATAAGTCACTCACAATTTTATAAGAAAAAGAAATATCCACTCACATATGGATATTAGTATAATATGATTTAAGGTGCTTAATTTGCTTTTCTTTAAATAATGTATAATTGAGAGGAATAAGAGGAAACCAAGATATCCTCGTCCCTAAGGAAGTTGAGGGGGAAGAGGCGGCCATATATTTGGGATTAAATGGATTTTTACAAAGCATATTCTCTCTCATTGAATTTTTATAAAAAGACCTTTTACAAGCCAAATGAAAGGCTTTTTCGACCCCACTTCTTCTCCTTTCTTGGAAAACGACCAAGGGAGCTTGGAAGGGTCAGGAGGACGACCCCCAACATGTTGGTAATCTTCTTGACCTTGGTTCACCATGATTTCATGGTGGAAATCACAAATCAGTGCATGATTTCTTCCTATTTCGATCTCCTCTTCAATTCAAACCATTCCTTTTCACTCAAACCTTGAGGACGAGCCTTGGAATGGTGAAAGGATTTGCATCCACCATTGTTGCCATGAACATGGAGCTTTGGAGCACAATTGGAGGCGGTTTTTATAACTTGAACCCTTGATTTTGTTATTGCATTCAATTCCTTATCAAATAATGATCATTTCCACATTTACAATAATTGATTTGGTTGAATGGTGCAATCACCATGGAAATCACATAAGGTTTCGTGATTTTAGAGCTTGATGATGATGACATCATCATAAGCACACACCTCCTCAAATATCATAGCCAAACGGTTTCAATTGTTGGACCAAACGGTTTCACCAAACCGTTTGGAGACCAAACAGTTTGCAAATCGTTTGGTGATTTGAGCCCCAAACCGCATGAGGGTGTTGACCATTTGTATGGGTTGACCATTTGAGGTCTGAACCCTATAAAATGTTGGATGATGATCCAAGGGCTCCAATTGATTAGTTCAACTTATGGACAAACTTTCAAATAGAAACCCTAATCGGCTAAGTGTTGATTTTGCAATTGCTTGAGATGATGTTTTGGGTTGATTGAACCAAACAGTTTCAAAACCATTTGGGAATCACCCAAACGGTCTCAAGACCATTTGGAGGTCAACCAATACCATTTGGAGGTCTAGGGTTGAGTATGGTTGGGTATTTGAAGATCCAAAGATACCAAATTGAAATACAATCAATTGCTGATTTGACAATCAATCCAATGATCCAAACCCTAATTGGATGTTATGGATTTTGATGATGAAATGGGAAAACGGTTTCAAAACCATTTGGGAATCATCCAAACGGTCTCAAGACCGTTTGGGGGTCACCCAAGACCGTTTGGAGGTCTAGGGTTAAGTATGGATGAGTAATTGAAGGTCCTAAGGTACCAAATTGAAATGCAATTAAGTGCTGATTTGATGATCGAACTAATGATCTATACCCTAATGAAATTTCACAAAATCCAAGCATAGGATGAAGAAAACGGTCTCAAGACCGTTTGGAGGTCATCCAAACGACCTCAAGACCGTTTGAGGTCAGGTCATATCAAAAATTTGATGATGATTCATTAGTTGCAATGGAATCAATTCCACAATGTTGAACATTGATGGCTACTCAATTCAAAGCCCTAATTGAAGGTTTCTTGAGTAGGATTTCTAGATCAATTGGGTTCAAAACCTTAATTGATGGTCTAATTGAAGGTTTATTCAATAGTTCAATTAATAAAGAAATTAAGGCTTCAATTGATAATCGATTCATCCATTGAAATCATGAATCGTGTAAGTGTTAAAAGGACTTTTTGGTCCATTCAGTTTTGAGAGGGTTTGGACCAAATGGTCTTAAGACCGTTTGGGTCCAAACGGTCTCAAGACCGTTTGGGTCCAAACAGTCTCAAGACCGTTTGAGACCAAACACTCCCAAACCGTTTGAAGACCAAAGACCATTCAGTTTCAAAATTGTTTGGTGATGAAACCTCAAAATCGAATGGAGGTTGTTGGTGATTCAATCACTTGGTAATGGAAGGTAATGATTGTTCCAATGATCCAATGATTGATAGTGATGGTAATAAAAGATGGTACAAAGGTTAAAGACCTATAAGTACCTAAATGATTAGTGCTATTAAAGAGGTAAACCCTAATCACTTATAAGAACAATAAATGGGTACACTATGTCAATCATAGTTGTATGTACTTGATTGAAGGGTGGATAGGACCTAATCAAGTTGAGAGGATGAAAAAATGGAAATCAAACATGAATTTGATTTATGTGGTGATTAAGGGTATGATCCTTAGTAAAGAGATCATGAGACCCTAATCATGAGTATAAACCCTAATTGACAAGGTTATTGAATCCTAACCCTAATCGAGGGCAATTCTAAATGAAACCCTAATCTAGGGTGAGGATGTAGCCCTAATCTAGGGTAATGATATGTGAAACCCTAATTTAGGGAAATGAGATGTAAAACCCTAATTGGGATGAATAGTGAATCTCTAATAATGGACATTTAAATGAAATCCTAATGGAGATGATTAATAGACCCAAATTGTGGGTAACTATAGTGGAAATCCTAATTAAGGATGATTCCATGTGAAATATTATTCTAGGGTTATTCCATGAGAAACCCTAAGTTAGAATGATGTATATGGAACATTGATGTGGTGATGTGATGTGAGAATCAAATTCAGGGTGATTCCATGAGAAACCCTAGTTGAGGGTGATTCCATGAGAAACCCTAATTGAGGGTGATTCCATGAGAAACCCTAGTTGAGGGTGATTCCTTGAGAAACCCTGATTAAGAATTTACACCACATGAAGCCCTAACACTATGTTATGATGAGAGGCCCTAAGAAGGGTGGAGGTATGAGAGACTCTAATGTGGAGTCATAATGCATAAAGCCCTAATCCTGGGCAATGTGACAATAAATCATAATCCTAATTTTAAGTAAGAGTATAAGGAAACCATGATAATGAGATAGAAAAAATTACCTTATAAAGGTGAAATATTTCATGTGGTTGATTATATGCAACCTAATTGTAAACAATGTCTTTAGCATTAGACAAGTCCATATCATTAAAGATAGTTGGACAATTCTAATGTGTGGCCTATGCATTATATGCTAAAGGTGAGACTTTGGTGATGGAATGTATTAAGAGGGAAATACCTTAATACAAGATAAGTTGGCTCACTCAAGAGAGTCTGAAATGATGAGCAGGGTGATACATCAAGATATGATAGTTATCACATTCAACACTTCAGGGTTTATATACCTTGATGCACTCCAAATCTTATATGTCTGGGTAAGAAACATAATAAGTGTGTTATGCAACTATTACAATGAAATGTAATGAGTTGATGCACTTTGATAAGTGTTGACTAATGTACCTTGAGAATGGGGCTAAGCCTAATTAATGAGTATGAAGTAATCATACCATGATGAGGATGAGAAATGAACTCATACCTTGAATTGATGATCATTAATGCTATATGATGAGAGTAATGATCTTGAATAATTATTTATGATACCTTTGAATGCCCCAGAGGTATGGAATAATGAATTAAGGGTTGGACAGATAAAATATTCATGAAACCCTAATTAATGAGAAATGGGGAACCCTAACCCTAGTTTGGGTAAAGGGAATGAAAAGTCCTATATGATAGTAAACCCTAATTCCTAGTAAAGGAATAATGGTGTTACTATTGTATCACATGATGTGATGAATAACTTGTATGACTATTATCATGTCTAATAACCATGCAGGTATTATGAGATGATGAACATAGCCAGATTTGAGCTGTGACATTTATATATAATAAATGTTGATTGGCCTTATGTGCCTTGATGTTGTTGTTGCTTAGTAAAAGTAAAAATGTGCATGGATTTTATGAATCATATTAGTAAGCTGTTGCCTAGAAAGAGGTGATGATATTTTGTGGCCTTGAGAGCCATGAGTGATGCTTGTGTAACAAGTATCATGAATGCCTTGGTCAGATGACCTGAAGGTGACAGCTACCTAATAAATGGTAATGATGCTCAATGATGAGTTAAGGGTTTGAATACCCAAAACCATATGATTATGGTGATGAGAATGTGAAGGGATGAGAATTCCCCGTATTGAAATAAGGGACTGAGTTCCCAAGGTCATTGAAAGACTGATAAGTATTTGATGAAAATGGTACATGTCTCTTTATAGCATTGTTGTAATAAGTCTTGCTTGAGAACTTGGCTGATGCTAAAAGAATATGAAAATGTACTTAATTAATTAAGTGAAATCTTTTCATGTAGAGCCCTGACCATAGATCCATCATCGTCAGTAATAAGGTGATGGTGAAACGGGTGCTCCGCGGCAAAACTCGGAACACATATTTTGAATATGTGGGGGTAAATGGGCGAAAAATATCCTTACGTCCGGTGAAGAGATTGAGGGAAGGTAAACATCAAACCTCTCAATCCTTCGTGTGTCATGATGGATGTATCATAAATCTCCCGATGGTTGGGATAGATGTAACACTAATCTCCCAATGATATTTAATGTCGGGTTGAGGAGATAAACATTAAATCTCTCGACGGCCGATGAGAGTGCAGTTGACGCTGTAACTCTATAGCGAAGTTCCAGTATACCCTAGAAAGCTATTTTGAGCAGTTAACATAGTCCTGCTTGTTGTCCTGTATTGATTGGGATGTGAGAGGTCATGGGAATCTAGCTCTTCCATAGACCTATGTATGGTACCGATTTCGACTTCGCAGTGGTCGGTTGGAGTATGAGCGGTATACCTCATCTCCTCAAGGAATAAGTGTGTTCGTAAAATGAAATCAGCTGTATAGCATGTTTGCTTAAGGATCGAATATGGAAATTCATTGGTTGATGTTACATTTCTTTTATATAACTATAGTTCTTTGATGTTAATCATATCTGTTGTATTCATTGCAAGTAGATTGATGAACTATGATTCTACCATGTGTAGATGCAATGTTCTCCTTGGGAAAGGAGATTACTTCACTCTTTTCATACAATGATTTATCTGCTATCATATTATATATATAAATCCTTCTGCACAGTTTATTTTAATAAACTGCTATAACAATGTTTTGGCGGAAAGTTATATCTCCCGCTGGGGCAATTTACAATTGTCTCACCCCTGTGGGATCCAACTTTTCAGGTGGACGCGGACGAAGAAGAAGAAATCCCATTGCAGGGAAAGGACAACAACAATAACATCAGGGACAACAGTGAGATCTTAGGTGGAAATACTATCTGTCAAGTTATGTAGATAGAAAGTCCTATGTGTCGTCTCTGTACTCTCAGGTCCTCAAATTTTTATAGTTAATGTTTTTGTTTGAATTGAATTGAGACTTTGGTTGGATGCCTCAAGATTTGAATGTTGTCTGTATATAATGTTTATAGGGCAGTTGATGTTGTAGTCCCTGAGAAGAGATGGTACAGGTTATGTACGTTTGAACCAGAATGTAAATGTTATACAATGGTTCTTCATGGAAAAGATTTCCTATGTGTGGATCTCTTTGCAAAAAGTTTTAATTTTTAGTGATTTTTAGTAATCCGCTGCAAATGATTCTCTTTCGCTTAAGTTAATCCTGTTTTTTTGAGTTGGATGCCACAGTGATGGATATCGGTTTACAAATTTCCTTGGAAAAAGTTATATCAGTTTGTGAATAAAGTGATGTTGGGTTGAAATATCTTGTTCAACAAAATAACTAATGGCCGAAATTGTATCCCTAGATTATCCCTAAGAGTTTTGCATGTCAAGATAAATATGTGTGCATGCATGGACATGTGTCAACCCATGCATGGACATTTGTCACCTAGTAGTATAAGGTGATGACACCTCTTATACACCCTCTCTCATGAGCCTCAATTTACCACTCCTTTCACCTACTAATGAAACTTTTCAAATCCTACAACTCTCTTTCTCTTAGATATCATGCATAGTAGCTGTGTAGCAAGGAGGAGCTCGAGCCTTAAGCTTAAGGTGAAACCATGGTCATCTTCAACCTTGGTTGAAGCATGATTCTCGGGTTGTGATTCTTCCATTCTTTTCTTCTTCACCAAGTTCTTATCTATGGTGATTCTTTGCATATGGATGAGTTGTGAACAAGTCTTTTCTTTGTCAGTAGTTGTGAACAAGTCTTGGATCTTTGATAAGTTCATCTTCAACCTTGGGAACGTGAAGCTTTGGATCTTGGATCTTTGAAGTTGTTCTTGAGGTGGGTTATATAACTTGAACCCAATCATGTTATTATTCACCTTCAATCTTGCTATACTTGTTAATCTACTTTCAATTTCAATTTTTCTTGAATAATTGATGATTCTATGAGTTGTAATAGTTGCATAGGACTGTTTTCCATGAACTAGAATAGTAAGGGATGCAAGTCTAGAGCTTTATGATGATGACATCATCATGGCACAAACCGATATCGGGTTAAAGCACCTCTAACCCGATATGGTAATGAAACCCAATATGGTGATATGAAATCTGTTATACCTTGGAACCCCACACCCCTATCATTTTGTACATTTGGGTTGGTTGAAAAAGGACTATCCAGTTGTCTAGGGTGTCACTCATCACATGGTAGGTTGATACTTTGAATGTTTGAAAAGGTATGAGAATAAGGGTCTAACCTGATATGCAAAACCCTACACTTGAGTAACCCAATATAAGTGACACACACACACACACCTCTTGGAGGATATGGTGATAAGCACACACCTATTAGATGATATGGTGGTAAGCACACACCTCTTGGATGATATGGTGATATGCACACACCTCTTAGACAATATGGTGATAAGCACACACCTCTTGGATGATATGGTGATAAGCACACACCTCTTGGACGATATGGTGGTAAGCACACACCTCTTGGACAATATGGTGATAAGCATACACCTCTTGGACGATATGGTGATAAGCACACACCTCTTGGATGATATGGTGGTAAGCACACACATCTTGGATGATATGGTGGTAAGTACACACCTCTTGGAGGATATGGTCGTAAGCATACACCTCTAGCCCGATATGGTGGAAGCACCTCAAAACCAATATGGAGGTAAGCACCTCAAATCTGATATACTTGATTGAGTAACACATGAAGTGGGTAATGTCAAATGATACATTAAGAAGTAAAGAGTTTAATGCATTCTGATAAGTGTAGGCCAATGTACCTTGAGAAAAGGGTTGAGCCAACTTAATAAAGTATGATGTAATCAATATCCTAGTGAGGATGAGAGAGAAACTCATATTTTGTGTGATAATCATTTATTGATAAATGATGAAAATAAACAAGCATGATTGAATACTTATGATATCAATGTATTCTCCTAATATGTGTAAAGCTATGGATTAGGGTTTTGATTCTTGACAATATGAACTTGAAACCCTAATCGGTTAAAAATGGAAACCCTAACCCTAATAATGGGAAGGTTGTATTTCTCTTGTATTGCATGGTGATGATATGTACTTGATATTGTTTTATCATGAAATACTAACCATGCATGTATCATGAGATGATGAGCATAGCCAGGTATGAGCTATGATGTTTCATATGATACATATTAAATGGGCCTTGTGAAATACTTGTGCAATAAGTATAATGTATACCTGGGTCTGAGGACCTAGAGGTAATAGTTACCTGATAAGAGGTGACAATGTTCAGTGATGAACTAAGGGTTTGAATACCCAGATCTAGCAATGATGATGATGATAATATTAAGGGATTAGAATCCCCAGTAATGTGATAAGGGACTGAGATCCCGAGTGTTATGCATTCAATGTGTTCCAAAGATTATGAAAGTACTTGATAAATGCATTACACCTTTCTTTGTAGCATCTATTATAATTCATTCTTGTAACTTGGTTGGGGCTAAAAGATATTGTAATGCACCTAATTAATAAAGTAAAACCTTATCATGTAGTTGCCCTGGACATAGATCCATTCAATGTCAGAATTTGCTTAATGGTGAAACGAGTTTAACTCGGAGAGCATATTTTTGAATATGTGGGGGCAATGGGTGAAAATATCCTTACGTCCAAATAGGGATTGCTGTGTGATCTCCCTCATCATCATAAGAGTATAGATATATGCTATGACTCAATATTAATACACCGAGGTTGTTGTGTGATCTCCCTAAAGAGAGTGCATGTTGTGACTATAACTCTATAGCGAAGATGCCACTATACCCTGGCAAGCTAATTGTAGTTTGACATGTGATGTCACTACCAGTGGTCTCGTACTGATCGTGACAGGTGAGGTCTTGGAAACCGGATCTTCCTTTGACCTTGTATGGTACTGATGCTTTATGTAGTCGTGGTTGGTTGGAGCATGAGCGGTATACCTCATCTCCTTAGGGTATAAGTGTGACTGTAAATACGTAAGTAACCGTGTAGCGTATTTGATTAAGGATTGAATATAGAAACATTGGTTGATGTTACACTACTTTTATACAACTTAAATGGATAGATGTTATATGTGTTCTTCGTATTCCTTATAAAGTGAATAGATGATTTTTTTCTCTATCATAGATAGTTGCATTGCTTGAAAAGATGACATTGATCTGTTCTACTTATAAATAGTGATTAATCTTGATTATTAATATAAAAGATCCTCTGCTCAATTTTATATTATTTATCTATGATAATAATATTGTTGGAGGAGAGTTATATCTCTCACTGGGACTTTTGTCTCACCCCATTGGTCCCAACATTTTTAGGTAGACACGGATGAGGAGGTAGAGACTGTACTGCAGGGGGAGGTCAACCGTAATAGGGACATTAGTAACAGCTCAGGTTGAGTGTGTTGTCTGTCTTGTCTTGTAGATAGAAGTCCTATGTGTTGTCTCTATACTCTTAGGTCCTTGGGAGTTAGTACGTAATGGTTTTATAAACGAACTAAGATTTTGGCTTGTATGCCTTGAGGTTTTATGTTTCTTATGTATATGTTTGGCTAAGGAACTGGTATATGATATCCTCGAGATGAGATGGCACAATGTATGTACAATGTGAACCATGATGTATATATTGATTTAGTTCTTTTGTTTAAGAGTTTCTTGGCAATGTATCTCTTTTCAAAATGGTTTTAATTTTTAGTTATTTTTGTTAATCTACTGCTAATGGTTATTCTGCGTAATTACTATGCGATTGGGCTATTAGTTTGATAGCGGTCATGACACCACTTGCATATACATGTACGTCAACCAACTATATACACACTAAAGGGTACATAAGACAAAAACTCATATCGATAGAACAACCATAAAACACACTGAACTATCCCCAAGACCTAAGTGTACATGGACGACTCTAGCACTCTAACACCAAAAGATTAACAAGTAGCACACTCAACCTTATCAGCTATTGATCTTGTTGTTGCTCCTCCTAAGCTGCATGATCACCACTACATCGTGGACGACCACCCAAAAGATGTGGAAACGCACAGGGTGAGACCCAACATCCCAACAAGAGGTATAACTCTTCACCAACGCTATTAAAGCACAAGTAAAGTAACTAAAGAACATATGTAAAGCTATAGCAATAATAAACATATACAATTACTAATGTAAGAAGGGTAGTTAACATCCTCTAAGCAGATCAGGGAACTATAACAGAGTAGTAGAACATTTTATAAATGAAAGAGGAATACGAAGAACATGCATATTTTCTACCATCCAAATTATATAAAAGCAAGAAAAGCTTCATCCGGTATTTTTGTATTCGATCTTACAAAAGTACCACTACTAAGTCCTTGTTGGGATCAACCATGGTTAATGGAAGAGCCAGATTCCATGACCGTTCTAACACCTCCCGGATAGCACGCATATTAGTCAACTTGTGCTGGTGACATTTAGTCAAAAAATGGATCGGCTCACACATGTCCATCCATATATTCCAAGGGAATCAATTCATGCATCATCGTCCTGAAAAGAAGTGGCTCACGCATGGCCATCCATATATCACAAGGGAATCAGCTCACGCAAGGTCGTCCCAAAAGGAAGGATTGGCTCACGCATGGCCATCCATATCTAGAAAGGAAAATGGATCATGCATCTTCATTCTATATCACAATGAGACTGACTCACACATGGCCATTGCTTAGTTATGCCAATTAAGTGTCTTTAGCATCAATCAATGTTACAATGTGCAAAACCATAACAAGAACTACAACGATAAGTGCATGGTACAACTTTCAAATATGTATAAGACATATAATGTGTGAGCTTGTCTCATTATCACCACATAACACTTGTAACACTGCCATTCACAAGATCATCATCATTGTTACACAGCCACTCAAGGCTATTGCTAATGTCACATCATTGTGGGATATCAATCCCTTAACCATAGGACCACAGGGTGTCACCTCACAATAGGCATAAAGCCATCACCAGGTCATAGGACCTAATCACATAAACCCTGTATCATAAGTGTCTCAACAGGACTCCTAAATGCTCATTTAACCTGTGTCACATCATACTCATCATAGCATACACTAGCTATGATAGTCATGTCCATATCACCTGCATGGTTAGAAATTGATAAACAAGAGAGAGGAAACATCCTAAATCCATGTGTCACATCATTATCTCCACATGCCTCAATTATTCATAACCATCACCATATCTTACTGAAGCAATGGCATGCATTCAACCTGCACGGTTAGATGTTCACAATAAAAGATAGAAATCATCATAACATATTAGTTGTTATAAGGAAGAGAAGCAACATTTCAAATCACCCATCATTAGGGTTAGGGTTTTCCATCCAGCAAGAATTAGCATGTTGAAGATCATCTAGTTCTACATGCAAATTATCAACAATTATGGCAAGCTTTTTCTTTTTCCTTTTATAAGACTTAAGAGAGGCACAAGTATCATGAAAAATAGCAATTAAAGATTCTTTATCTAAAGATTTTAGATTTACCTCACTTGAGTCCTTACTTGTTGATGCCATAAGAGCATAATGACATTCTCCTTCATCACTAGAGCTTGAGCTTGATCCTTCACTTGAATCTTCACTTGATCTTGAGTTGGAGGAGCCACTTGAGCTTGAGTGCCATTTCTCCTTCTTGTGAAGATGGGTCTTTTTGCCTTGTGGGCAATCTTCCTTGTAGTGACCCATCTTTCCACATGTGAAGCACCAGATGGAGGAGGAATTGCCTTTGTAGAATCTACCCTTGGAGTACATGGCATCTTCTTCAACTTGAGAGGATGGAGAAGCTTGATCAACAATAACCTTGATTTGAGCCTTCAGTTCAGCCTTCTTCATTCTCTTGAGTTCTTTCTCTTCTTGTCTTTATACTTTCTCCATCTTGTCAAGTGTAGCTTCATTTGCTTGTAGATTTCCAATGAGCTCTTCAATAGGAATATCCTTAAGAAACCTTTCTTCTTCAATGGAAGTCACCTTGGGTTCCCATCTCTTGGGGAGAGTTCTAAGGATCTTAGAGTTGATCTCTCCTCTACTTATAGGATGTTCTAGAATAGCAAGACCATTCACAATGGTGTTGAGCCTTGAGTACATGTTGGCTATCCTCTCCTCATTTCCCATCTTGAAGTTCTCAAGTAGCCCTTTGAGTATGTAGACTTTGCTTTCATTCACTTGATCTGTCCCTTCATAAGTGATGCATAGATTTCTCCATACCTCATAGGCGGTTTCACATGAAGAAATCCGGTTGAACTCGGTGGGGGTCATGGAGGCATAGAGGATGTGCATGGCGCTAGCATTCAAGGTTGCTTTCTTAAAGGTAGGTTCATCCCATTCTTCAATCTTTGTCTTTGGTAGTATGTATGGGCTGTTCACCATTTGCCACATCTCAAGACTTGATCCTTGAATGCAGAATTGAATCCTTCTTCTCCAATAGAGGAAATTGCTCCCATCAAAGATTGGTAGGTTGATCAAGTATCTCCCTCCTTGGTAGTCACACATCTTATCCTACTTGTTGAAGTATGCTTGGAGAAGACCCGCTCTGATACCAATTGTTGGATCCTAGATGGGTGATTAGATGCTCTAGAGGGGGGTGAATAGAGTTGAATACACTTCAAAAAAATTGTTTAGACCTTCAAAATATATCACAAGATAAGGTTGCTAAATAGGAAATTTGTGTGAAACTAAAACATACATAGAAAGGGAGAGAAAGATTGAACATGCACCAATTGACAAGCTATTTTAGAGTAGTTCCACATTTCAAACTAGAAATGAGTCAATCCACTACCTAGAGAGGTCAACCTCTAGGATTTCTTAACCTTGCATCTTCATTATATTCATTATAAGAGATACAATACATGACCACCAAAGGACTTACCTATCCAATACAAAGATTCTTCAACCTTACCAAGGACTTACCCACTTTGCAAGGAGTCTTCTACCTTCTTCCAAGGACTTACCTACTCTTGCACAAGTCTTCAGCCTTGTAGGAATTACCCACTCTTCTTGGATCTTCCGCCTTTGACTTCACCTTCACTCGGAGAAGCTTCCACCAAGGACTTACCCACTTGAGCAAGGAGTCTTCTGCCTTCACCAAGGGCTTACCCACTCTTTATCCAAGTCTTCATCCTTGATCTTCACCAAGGGACTCTTTCCCTTGTTCTTCTTCACCTCTCTTAGCCAAGAGAGAGAACCTTCATATTCATGATTGAAATGAGAGAAAGGGAGGTGGTGGAAGTGAGAGCCTCACAAGATATACATGTAGGACTAGCTCTCTTACAAATCTCCTACTCACTCTAATGGATGTAGCAAGTGATTAAGATTAGAGAGAGAGAGGAGGTTGTAGGAAGCACTCAACTATAGAATAGGTACCTCACATAGAGTTTTGCAATGAATGCTCAACCTTGGAATGAAGCCCAAGGGGTCCTATTTATAGTTGGGGATGCCTCTTAGCCTTTCAGAACACTTGAGAATGAAAAATAGCTGTTTTGTGGCTTGCAACAGATATATTTTCACTTGTTGCAACTCCACAATGGCTAGAAACACTTTTCTGCACTTTTCCGTACAGTGCAATCGGTTGAGTTTCTATAAGGGTAACTCGACCAATAGAGTAAAAGACAAAGCCGATATTCAGACCATCGGTCGAGTTTGTCCTGGGGAAACTCGGTCGACCAATGAAAATCAAATTGGTCAGTTACTCCATCGGTCGAATTCTGTGTACTGTAAACTTGACTGATCAAAAGTCATTTTCGAGATCCAATCAGGATCGGTCGAGTTTGCAACTCACAGAACTCGACCGATGAATAGCCTGATGTGAATTTTGGAAAATGGCTTTTGAGTGCTTAAACATTTGATCTAAGTGTTCCTGATTTTTTCCAAGCTTAATTACCATTCATACAATCATTACAAGTGATTTACAACATTATTCTAATGGATTTACATCATATTACAAAAACGTGCACTTGTATTGACTTTGGCTTGTCTTTCTCCAAGTTGATATACGCAAGTTAGGGCATTTGGAGTGTGTCTATACCTAATTTGAAATCACTCAAGTAGAGACATTAGACACCAATATGTGGAATGGTTAGTCATCATTAAAACATGGGTTTAGTCAATTTAGACGTGAGTCAACATTGGCCTAATTGACCTTGAGTCAACATTCTCCCCCTTTTTGAAGATGACAAACCATTCCATAAATGTATTGGAAGCTTTTAAGTAAAATCATACCTTCATAGAAACCTAGGGGTTTCAATAGGATTGAGCTCATATGCTCCCCCTCGATTGATGCGCATGGAGTTCTCATACTCAGCCTCAATTGATGCTATTTCTCTTGCATGGTTAGCTTTCATAATATTTATAGAATACTATGTCTTCTACTCATATATGTTCTACACATATATGTCTTCTCCCATTTACCTTCTCCCCTTTTCATGGACATACTTTTCCTCTTCATGTAAGACATGTCTTCTTCCTCTTTTAAAAGAAGACATACCTTTCTCCCCCTTTGTCATTTCAAAAAGTGGGGTTATGAAGAAATAAGAAACATCACTTGATAAAGAGAAAGGAGATAACACAAATATATATAAGGAAAGTAGAAGAGAACAGATAGGGGCTTGTCCAAGCATAGAAAGAAAAGCAAGTTAGAGCATATACTTGAACAACCCAAAAATGCAAGATAAGGTGCTGCAGAAAAACAATAAATCGCAATTTTGACCCTCAAGATGAAAAAATTTGCCCAAAAAGTACCAGGGCTCATGGCGTAGAAATGAGCCTTGCTCAGAGGGTCGTTTCTGCATAAAAAACACTAGTCTTGCACCAAAAACTGAAACTGGAGCAAAATCTACATAAAATCCAAAAATACTCCAATTTCTACATATAATGTAGATCTATGTACCCTGCATCACAATGTTATACAAGCAACTCAAGATAGTAGATATGCAATTCAAGGAACAAGCTTGAGCAAGTATGAGACAAGATACAAGCATAGCATATAGATGAGCAAAGATGCCAATTATAAACAAGGTCAGAACTACATATATATGAACTACTAGTAGATGTTATCACAAGTTAGGACTACTAGTAGGATCTAGATCATAGCAAGAGATACTAAAAGATACACAAGATAAAGCAAGCTATGAGTAGATGTAGAGATATATCCAAACAAAGAGATATGCAATTTTAGAAGCATGAAAGGATATAACTCACATACAAATATGCGTCCTTACCAAAAGATGATTACCACTAAGAACCTCTAGGTTGTATCAAAACAAGATATACACCTAGATAGATGTAGCAAGTTAGAGTACAACAGAATCAATTTTTAGACACAACCAAGAGATCCAAATAGATCATCATCAAAACATGCAAAACAACTCAAAGCAAGTAATTGCAAGATATAGATATACCAATTTAGAGAAATTTGAGAGATAGAGTTGAAAGCAAGATTGGCAATTTAGTACATGGAAATATGCATATATAAAGGTACCAAATGAGAGTGCCAAATAATAAGGCTATTGGTTGAGAAAATCTAGTTGAGAGGGAAATTCTCATTCAATAAGCCAAATGTATATTCTATGCACAGTGTTATCGGTCGAGTTCTGTGTATTGATAACTCGACCGATGATAGCTATTGGCAACACCCATAGGTGCCTATTGGTTGAGTTTCAAATAGGGCAAACTCGACCGATAGATCAGCTGTCAAAAAGCACATATATTTCATAAAAACATATTTAAAGGCATGCTAAATATACAAACCATATCCAAACATGTCTAAGCAAGTTAGTAATGCACTATAGAAGCATTAGAAATAGTTTTTGAGCAAGAGTGTGAAGAGAAACACAAAATACCACTTTTGACTCAAAAACCATATGTATAGTGCACACTAACTTGGCAAAAACAAGTTAGAAATGGTTATAAGCAATAAAACCTTTATCTTTGTGCTTACCATTCCTTTTCCATTTGTTGTCGCCCTCTACACATCTCACCTTTGTTCTTTCTTGTGGATTGAGAAGTCATTTTGCAATTCAATAGCTCAAGTCAATCCATTTGCAAGTACCTACAAGAAGAAATATGAATTGGTCCCCAATCATGTTTTTGGGTCCAGAGGGGTTAGTTTAGCAACCCAAGTCCTATTTCTCTTGGGTGCTTTCCTAAAAGGACACAAGTAGAATAATGACCAATTTCATTGGAATAGTTGCAAGTGCCCATAGTCTTAGAACTAGAGGATTCTCCATGGAAGATTGGAGGTCCTTTACCTTTGTTGTTCCTTTGACTACCATCATATCCTAAACCATGTCTACCAATTTTTTTAGTAGAATGGTGTAAGATGTCATTAAGACTCTTTTTACCAACAAAGAATCTTTGAAAAGAGGATCTCAAACTGTCATTATCATGCTTAAGAGAAGCAATAGTAGAAGACAAATTATTGATATTATCTCTAGCATGCAAAAGATCATTTTCTAAGCAAAGAGCTTTAGTTAAATAAGAATCTCTATCAATATGAAGAGAAGCAACATCATTCTCTCTATTAGTAGAACTAGAACAAGATTCATGCACATTGATTTTAGCAAGCAAGGAGGCATTTTCTGTTTCTAATTCTTGCAAAACAAAATCTTTGTCCTTGTTTTCAGATTTAAGAACATTAATATCATGCATGAGAGAATCAACAATTAAAGTATGCTCTTCATTAGAACTAGGCATGATAGGTTGAGCTTCTAGAAATCTAACCTTATCAAGTAAACTAGTATTTTGAAGTTTAATAGAATCTACTTGACTAAGACAAGCATTTTTGTCATCAAGCAAGCAAAAATTAGCATGTTGAAGATCATCTAGTTCTACATGCAAATTATCAACAATTCTAGCAAGCTTTTTCTTTTTCCGTTTATAAGTCTTAAGAGAGGCACAAGTATCATGAATAATAGCAATCAAAGATTCTTTATCTAAAGAGTTTAGATTTACCTCACTTGAGTTCTTACTTGTTGATGCCATAAGAGCAAAATTCCATTCTCCTTCATCACTAGAGCTTGAGCTTGATCCTTCACTTGAATCTTCACTTGAGCTTGAGTTGGAGGAGCCACTTGAGCTTGAGTGTCATTTCTCCTTCTTCTTGTGAAGATGAGTCTTTTTGCCTTGTGGGCAATCTTCCTTGTAGTGACCCTTCTTTCCACATGTGAAGCACTGGATGGAGGAGGACTTGCCTTTGTAGAATCTACCCTTGGAGTACATGGCATCTTCTTCAACTTGAGAGGATGGAGAAGCTTGATAAATAATAACCTTGATTTGAGCCTTCATTTCAGCCTTCTTCATTCTCTTGAGTTCTTTCTCTTCTGGTCTTTCTACTTCCTCTTGTCAAGTGTAGCTTCATGTGCTTGTAGATTTCCAATGAGCTCTTCAATAGGAATATCCTTAAGAGACCTTGCTTATTCAATGGAAGTCACCTTGGGTTTCCATCTCTTGGGGAGAGTTCAAAGGATCTTAGAGTTGATCTCTCCTCTACTCATAGGATGTCCTAGAACAGAAAGACCATTCACAATGGTGTTGAGCTTTGAGTACATGTTGGATATCCTCTCCTCCTTTCCCATCTTGAAGTTCTCAAGTAGCCCTTTGAGCGTGTAGACTTTTCTTTCCTTCACTTGATCTGTCCCTTCATAAGTGATGCATAGATTTCTCCATACCTCATAGGCGGTTTCACATGAAGAAATCTGGTTGAACTCAGTGGGGGTCATGGAGGCATAGAGTATGTGCATATCTCTAGCATTCAAGGTTGCTTTCTTCAAGGTAGCTTCATCCCATTCTTCAATCTTTGTTTTTGGTAGCATGAATGGGTTGTTCACCATTTGTCACATCTCAAGACTTGATCCTTGGATGTAGAATTGAAGCCTTCTTCTCCAATAGAGGAAATTGCTCCCATCAAAGATTGGTAGGCTGATCAAGTATCTCCCTCCTTGGTAGTCACCCATCTTCTCCTACTTGTTGAAGTATGCTTGGAGAAGACCCGCTCTAATACCAATTGTTGTATCCTAGATGGGTGATTAGATGCTCTAGAGGGGGGGGTGAATAGAGCTGAATACACTTAAACAAAAATCATTAGACCTTCAAGATATATCACAAGATAAGGTTGCTAAATAGGAAATTTGTGTGAAACTAAAACATGCATAGCAAGGGAGAGAGAGATTGAACATGCATCGATTGACAAGTTGTTTTAGAGTGGTTCCACACTTCAAACTAGAAGTGAGTCAGTCCACTACCTAGAGAGGTCAAAATCTAGGATTTCTTAACCATGCATCTTCATTATATTCATTATAAGAGATACAATACATGACCACCAATGGACTTACCTATAAAATACAAAGAGTCTTCAACCTTACCAAGGACTTAACCCACTTTGCAAGGAGTCTTCCGCCTTCTTCCAAGGACTTACCTACTCTTGCACAAGTCTTCAGCCTTGCAAAAATTACCCACTCTTCTTGGATCTTCTGCCTTTGACTTCACCTTCACTCGGAGAAACTTCCACCAAGGACTTACCCACTTGACCAAGGAGTCTTCTACCTTCACCAAGGGATTACCCACTCTTGCTCCAAGTCTTCAGCCTTGATCTTCACCAAGGGACTCCTTCCCTTATTCTTCTTCACCTCTCTTAGCTAAGAGAGAGAACCTTCATCTTCATGATTGAAATGAGAGAAAGGGAAGTGGTGGAAGTGAGAGCCTCACAAGATATACATGTAGGACTAGATCTCTTACAAATATCCTACTCACTCTAATGGATGTAGCAAGTGATTAAGCTTAGAAAGAGAGAGGAGGCTGTAGGAAGCACTCAACTATAGAATAGGTACCTCACATAGAGTTTTGCAATAAATGCTCAACCTTAGAATGAATCCCAAGGGGTCCTATTTATAGCTAGGGATGCCTTTTAGCCTTTGGGAACACTTGAGAATGAAAACTAGCCGTTTTTTGGCTTGCAACAGATATATCTTCACTTGTTGCAACTCCACAACAGCTAGAAACACTTTTATCCACTTTTTTGTACAATACAATCGGTCGAGTTTCTATAAGGGTAACTCGACCGATAGAGTAAAAAACAAAGCCGATATTCAGACCATCGGTCGAGTTTGTCCTGGGGAAACTCGACCGACCAATGAAAATCGAATTGGTCAGTTACTCCATCGGTCAAGTTTTGTGCAGTGTAAACTCGACCGTTCAAAAGTCATTTTCAAGATCCAATCAGGATCGGTCGAGTTTGCAACTCACAGAACTCGAACTATGAACAACCTGATGTGAATTTTGGAAAATGGCTTTTGAGTGCTTAAACATTTGATCTAAGTGCTCTTGATTTTTTTCCAAGCTTAATTACCAGTCATACAATCATTACAAGTGATTTATAACATGATTCTAATGGATTTACATCATATTACGAAAATGTGCACTTGTATTGACTTTGACTTGTCTTTCTCCAAGTTGATATGCTCAAGTTATGGCATTTGGAGTGTGTCTGTACCTAATGTGAAATCACTCAAGTAGAGACATTAGACACCAATATGTGGAATGGTTAGTCATCATCAAAACATGAGTTTAGTCAATTTAGACGTGAGTCAACATTGACCTAATTGACCTTGAGTCAACATTGTGTCCCCGATGCATGGGTTCTTTTGACATGGTTTGGTGGAGAAGGTTAAGTTTGACCTTACCCCTCAGGATGAAGTAATGTGTGATGAGTTTCATGTGTCCAAATTAGAGCACTATGTGAGGTACCCAGACCATGTGCGGAGCAATGAACCTAGTGAGCCCCAAGGGAGGTTGTAATGACCTGAGTCACCTATGAGGTTTATAGATGCCAAGGTGAAAGAACTCAGAGAAAGGAATATGTGATGATAAAGGTTCTTTGAAAGCACCATGGATAGGGAAAAGATACATAGGGGCCAATGATGGATATGTAAAAGTCCTATCCTGAATTGTTTGTTTGCTTGATGGAATTTTGAGGGCAAAATTCCTATAAGAGGGGAAGGATGTTACAACCCCAGTTTTGGGTTCATTCGGTGAGAATTGTAATTTATCATATTAAAGATATTTCAACAAATAATGATATAATTTTTTTGGAATAAATGTATTTCATTTACAATAGCCTTGATGATTGTTTTGTGGGCTTTATTGGCTATTGGGCCCAATAACAAGGAAGAGACAAAAGGAACTCCATTATTAATAAGAAATGGAGAAAAGAAAAATGTAAAAACCTTTAGAAGGCAAAAGTATATAATCCAAAGGTGGATTTCGTGCCTCTTGGGTTCCTTGGGTTCCAAGGAGTCCAAAGTTGCAAAAAGAAAGCAATAAGAAAAGAAAAGATCAATTAAGTATTTCTTTAATAAGAAAGACATTGAAAACAATGGTAAAATGTGGAAAATAAGTGAAAAGAGGTATACTTGAGTTGTCTTTAGTGGATTTTCGTATCCTAAGGATTCCTAATGTTAAATGGAATGCCAATGAGGAAACTAAAAAGAAAGATAAAGATAAATCCTCAAAAAGAGATATTTTAATAAGAAATAAACAAGATAATGAGAAATAATGAATATAGATGCATCTAGAAGGATAATAAGTATCCTTAAAAAGGAATTTCGAAATCTTGGAGTTTCTTGGGGTCCAAGGATCCCCAATGAAGAAGAAAGAAAGAGAAACTACCAATAATGCAAAATAAGATGATAATGAGATACATTATTAATGATTTTGGTGGCATTGTTAAAAAGGAAGTAATTTCTATTAAAAGAAAATAGAAATTCGTGCCAATGGATTAAAAAGCAAGAATAAAGAGAAAAGTGAGAGGAATTTCGAATTCCTAATTATCCAAGAAATAAGAAATATTAAAGGGATAGTGAGGAGAGAGAAAGCTTGCTTCCTAATGAAGGAATCACATTCCAAGTAGGAAAAGGATTTGTTTTCCCTTGAATGAATGTCTTGGGACGTGGATACCCTCCCCTATATAAGGGGTAGAGACCAGGGATGATTTTAAAGAAGTTCCACGTATCCCTCTCTTCTTCTTCTCCTCCTTAGTAAGCAAAACCTAACCTTGAAGGTATAGCTCTAACCGGAGAGCCACAAGGGCCATAGCATCATCATGTTGGAGGCGGGAAGCTTCCATGACAACCCTGAATGATCTGCTATCATCTCTGAGCACTCGACCCCTCACGGTTGTCTGCAGCACGGCTGTTGTGGCTGGCCGTGGGTAGCAGGTCGCCCGGCCTGGGCCGACCACCTTGGCCACGGCCTGAGAGCCTGGTTGTGTACAAGGAGGAGCGGCGGAGGCAAAGGGACAAGTCCGGAGGGTCGTCGAGTCCAGAGAGGAGCAGCAGAGGTCACACAGTTCGCGACTAGGGCTGCAGGTCGGCGTACCTGGCGGCGTCGCGAGGAGGAAGAAGAAGTTTGGGGGCGTTGGATGTTTTTACCCCTTCGGGGTAGGAAGAAGCAACAACTTACGTGGGGGTATAATGGTAAATGTGTTATGTTTTCCAAATCACTGCATTGCATGGAGATAGAGGCAACGTGGCGTCCTCTGATTGGTCCAAAAAGGTAAACCTTGAAAAATTCATAACTAAATGTTGGTAACTCCGAGGATAAGAAATAATATATGTATTTTTCTCGGGAAAATGAGAGGAATTCATTAAAAATGGTTTTAGAGGCTAATTCCTCATTCTGTTTGAAAAGTAGTGTAACTTATCAATTTTAATGAATTAAAGATTAAGAAACTCTATTTTGTGATGATTAATGTAATTAGTAGAGTTTAATGGATGGTTAAAGTTGATATTAACATGTTAATTGTAAAAAGGTACATTAAGCACAAAAAGGATGAACTTTTCACATAATTAGTTTCATTTAGAGTTTTCCGTGCATAAATATGCTTTAATGGGCCTTGAAACCTTAATATTAGTAAAAGTGACTCATAATGGTTTTAATTATTCAAAATTGTGAATAAAGTTAAGATATGATAATTCCAAGATATTTCATGTATAAAGGTTCCTAATTGTGGATAAATACCCTTAATGTAATAATTAGGGTTTTCTAATGGATAAAGGTAGAATTAATGACAAGTAGAGTTTATGTGTGAATTAGACCATAATGAACTATGAACTGATGATAAATGAGCATAATGATCTTGTCATGGAC
Organism: Alisma plantago-aquatica; assembly: GCA_963693085.1. Lineage (NCBI taxonomy): Eukaryota > Viridiplantae > Streptophyta > Magnoliopsida > Alismatales > Alismataceae > Alisma > Alisma plantago-aquatica. The sequence goes on along the minus strand of OY856413.1, from coordinate 76,869,616 downwards.
AAAAAGGATAAAAATGGTAGCTTTAAGGTAAAAGAGGCTTAATGGACTTATTTAATGGTTAATTATGCCTTTAATCTGAAACTGAGGATTAGATGTTGAGATAATTAGGGTTTGTGATCAATTGCGTTAAATTAGGAAGGGAAACCCTAATTGCAATGGAAACCCTAAAAGTGGACTAGAAACCCTAGGAAGCGAGCTAGATTTAATAGATCTTGATGACAAGAGTAATAAAAGGAAATTGTATAATTATTTCAGGATCTTGATATGTGTGCTTGCTTGCTTGGATTTCTTACTTCCATGGATTATTCTGTCTCAAAATCATCCTGATATGTATGTGGTTACACTTATGAATAGTCACTTAGTTTCACGGCAATTCCTGAACATTTTATCGGTTGCGTAAAAATAACTGTTGGATGCCTATTTATTTCATGCAACTGTAAAGTGACTATGATTATCACTATAAATGTATATATATAACTGGCTTAGATTCGGGTCCTCCTCTGTGGCTTTGAAAAGGCTAAAAAAGGTAACCTAGAGAAAGGTCTAGGCTATCATGAGTTAGAAATTGGGCTACCTACGTGTAGTGCCATGACACTCTTTAGCACGCCATGAGTTAAGGAGTGGGCTACCTACGGGTAGTTCCATGTGACTCAACCCTAGAAACCGATTCACTTGTTAGGTGGGATCATGAGGAGTTTAATGGGGATCTATTATAAGGAAGGTATCATCCAGGTCCACTGCAGGGACAACGCAGAGGATAAGGTATGAATGGATCGTGCAGTTATATTTAAAATGTAAAGTTGTTTGTTAAACTGTAATTGACTACAATATGTTGTTATGGATAATTGCATGATTAATGTTTCCCCCACATACCAACTTTATGCTGACCGACGTTTTGTTTGTCGGTGTTTTAGGTACAAAGCCAAAAGGACAAACCATAAATCGTCATATTGTGAAATACATGAATTAAACTACAAGGAGGATTAATTAGCGTAGAATTCATAAGTGGATAGAAGTTTAGAGATCCAAGATTTCAGAAGGTATGCAAAGTTTTTATTTTATCACATCTTTTCAATATAGTCTGGTAGAAGTTGATAATTATTATTGATTATTTGTCGAACCTTTGATCCGGAAATTGGGATAACGACTCTGACCTTCTGGTCTCCCTTAATTGAGGATTACCGGGAGGCGGGGTCGTTACAACAAGATAAGGTTGCTAAATAGGTAATTTGAGTGCAACTAAAATATGCATAGAAAGGATGAGAGAGATTGAGCAAACAAGAGGACAAGCTATTTAGAGTGGTTCCTCACTTCAAACTAGAAGTGAATCAGTCCACTTAACTAGAGAGGTCAACCTCTAGGATTTATTAACCTTGCACCGTCATTATATTCATTATAAGAGATACAATACATGACCACCAAAGGACTTACCTATCCAATACAAAGAGTCTTCAACCTTACCAAGGACTTACCCACTTTGCAAGAAGTATTGATCCTTCTTTCGAGGGCTTACCTATTCTTGCACAAGTCTTCAGCCTTGCAGGGATTACCCACTCTTCTTTGATCTTCCACCTTTGACTTCACCTTCACTCGGAGAAGCTTCCACCAAGGACTTACCCACTTAAGCAAGGAGTCTTCTGCCTTCACCAAGGGCTTACCCACTCTTACTCCAAGTCTTCAGCCTTGATCTTCACCAAGGGATGCCTTCCCTTGTTCTTCTTCACCTCTCTTAGCCAAGAGAGAGAACCTTCATCTTCATGGTTAAAATGAGAGATAGGGAGGTGGTGGAAGTGAGAGCCTCACAAGATATACATGTAGGACTAGCTCTCTTACAGATTCCTACTCACTCTAACGAATGTAGTAAGTGATTAACCTTAGAGAGAGAGAGGAGGCTGTACGAAGCACTCAACTATAGAATAGGAACCTCACATAGAGTTTGCATTGAATGAAACCCCTTGTAATGAAGCCCAATGGGTCCTATTTATGGTTGGGGATGCCTCTTAGCCTTTGGGAACACTTAAGAACAAAAACTAGTTGTTTTGTGGCTTGCCACATATATATTTTCACTTGTTGCAACTCCACAACGGCTAGAAGCACTTTTCTACACTTTTCCGTACAGTGCAATCGGTCGAGTTTCTATAAGGGTAACTCGACCGATAGAGTAAAAGACAAAGCTGATATTCAAACCATCGGTCGAGTTTGTCCTGGGGAAACTCGACCGACAAATGAAAATCAAATTGGTCAGGTACTCCATCGGTCGAGTTCTGTGAAGTGTAAACTCGACCGATCAAAAGTCATTTTCAAGATCCAATCAGGATCGGTCGAGTTTGCAACTCACAGAACTCGACCGATGAACAACCTGATGTGAATTTTGGAAAATGGCTTTTGAGTGCTTAAACATTTGATCTAAGTGCTCCTGATTTTTTCCAAGCTTAATTATAAGTCATACAATCATTATAAGTGATTTACAACATGATTCTAATGGATTTACATCATATTACAAAAATGTGCACTTGTATTGACTTTGACTTGTCTTTTCTCCAATTTGATATGCGCAAGTTAGGGCATTTGGAGTGTGTTTATACCTAATATGAATCACTCAAGTAGAAGCATTAGACACAAATATGTGGAATGGTTAGTCATCATCAAAACACAGGTTTAGTCAATTTAGACGTGAGTCGACATTGACCTAATTGACCTTGAGTCAACAACTAGGCCCTTGCAATTAAAATTCAATGCAAGAGAATTGTGAGGATGCCTCATGTGGATTTCTTAATTTTCAAAGATGTTGTTGTACTTTGTTGGAACTAGAAAAATGTGCATGCATCAGTATTTTAATGTGATTATTACCTTTAGTAAAGCCACAAATATTGTGAAGTAGTCACGACATATCCCTAAAAAGTATATTCCTGACAAGGGTTTCTATAAGTGTAGTTCATATATTGCATGCATCACTAAACCCAACAATGACGATACAAAGGAAAGAAGGTAATCCCTACCAGCTAAAAAAGCCAATAGAAACTAACACAACATGATATGTGGATTTTTACAAGTTGTAGTTGTTAGTGATAGGAATGTAGTACAAATGTATATCCAAATAGTCTTATATTATATGGTAAAAAATCATGTTATTGTTGTAGACTTCATCTTTGATGCTTCATCTACCATGCCATGTGCAATCGAAGATAGTGTGCACCTCATATTGTGTCATGGATGTAATGCAGACTATGAAAGAACTCCACCAATATTGTGTCATATACATACCATGAATGACTTTGGCCACTGCAATCCCCTCAAAAAATATCCTTAACAGAGATTGTAAAGGTTAACAGAGTGAGGGACAAATTTGTTAGGAGAGATTTTCCACATTAAGTATATCAAGAGTTGAAGTTTCTTAGTCTTGCATAATAGGAGTACTTTTTATCCGTTTCTGAGGTCAAAATCCCTAATGGAAATAAAAATTGATTCTTAGTTAAACTCAAATTGAGGCTCTCCTCAAAAATGAAATAAAAAGTACTTTGATAGGGTTATTTTAGAATTTCTGCTAAAAATTACATTAGACTGATATCCTTCTTCACTTACTAGAAAAGTTACAAACAAGCTAAAAATACAATTTTATTTTTAGCATTAAGTATCAAAGTTCCATTTATTCGTGGTAAAAAGCCTAATTACAAGAGTATGTCTATATAAGTAACACAGTCTATATCAAATATAATTTTGAACTATCAAATTATTGAGATATTAATTTTAAACATATGTTTAGTTATAATGAAATTTAAAATTATAATTGTATTTATAAACTCCAACAAAAGATATGTGTATACATCTATATTTATGACAATATTAGACTGGAACTTTAATATGATGGTACATTAGGTTTCATGACAATTATGCACATAGTATTCGACTTCACTTCATTTCTTCAACAAAATTTATTTTTCTAGATTGCAAGTTATTTTTAATTTTTAGTTTTAGAAATGAAGTTAGCTTATGACTTCTCAAATATTTTTCTTCTATTAGTTACAAAATTTTGAAAAAAAATAGATGAAACTTGTATATAGGTGGAAACTAGTGCCAGTAGAACGCTTGTTAGTCTTTAGTTAGAAGGTTTGTAGCCAATCAGACTCCCCAAATAATGAACCAAATTCATGTGAATTGACTGGCCAATCTAAATTAGAGTGGCACATGATTCCTCCATTTTAGGGATGATGATCCTTAGAGATGCAACACTATGGATATAATTGTTTCCATCCTTATCAATGTGTGTTTTGAATGGTATGTGGCAAGAAACTTTCATATCACTAATTGTTTGGCAATTTTTTTAGTTATTTTGATCCATATGAAATGTACAAGGGTATGAATACGAAATTCTCACAATAATATACATAGTAAAGCTTTTGTTAGATTCTTAGGGATTTTTTTGCATTGCCAATGTGCTATGTTAATTCATGCAATCCTAAACAATATAGAGATACCATCCCTTAGATATCCATCTTTGGACTTATATCTGTTAGAAATAAAAGTCATATCATAGCATGTGATATATGGGCTAAATTATGTAGGTCCATTTAGAGTCAAGTTACGTATGGAAGTATCTAGAGTCATGGCCACCTTCTCCTATATAATGAAGAGGGGTTCTCTTAAATCTAAAACAATCTGCACATAGTCAATTTATAATCCATATTATTTCTTTCTATAAGATATCAGAGTAATCTATCTAGGGTCTAAAACCCTAGAAAGAGAAACATTGTCTTCACCAACGGGTAGCTGCTCGGTCTAGGCTGGCTACTTGGAGGGCCATCTCTGTCGTCATCTCCATACTCAAATTCCAGACTAGATTGATTGTCTTGTCACCTTTCTCATTGTCTATCATCCCCCATGTAGTTGTCTTACCCTAGTTAATATTCCTCAAGCATAAAGTTCTGTAATAAAAAAAAACTCTTATGGTTTCCCCCCTATCAAGAAGAGTCACTCATCAACTATCTAGTTGTCACCCTTTTTGCATCGTCATCACCATCAACGTCTTACCACACCAATAAGTGGAAGTTCTCTTCTGCATCAGCAACCCCACAGTGATATTTTCTATGATGGAAGTCATCCCCACCATCTAACATTTGTCTCTACCTACTCCACCATGAATAAATCCAAAGATCTTTTGTCTCCAAGATCTATAGGTCAAATCTGCCATGGTGGCTTTCTACACACCGTGTAAAAAGGTCAACACAATGTGTAACGCTATTCACAATTGTGGATTTTCATTAAGCAAGAAGGTTATTGTGGCATCCAACTCACCAAAAACAAGATTAACTTAAGCGGAAGTGAATTATTTGCAACGGATTACTGAAAATCACTAAAAATTAAAACTTTTTGCAAAGAGATCCATACATAGGAAATATTTTCCATCAAGAACCATTGTATAAGATTTACATTCTGGTTCAAATGTACATAACCTATACCATCTCTTTTCAGAGACTACATCATCAGCTGCCTTATAAACATTATATACAGACATCATACAAATCTCAAGGCATCAAGCTAAAACCTCAGATCGATTTAATAAAAACATTAACTATAAAACTCTAAGGACCTGAGAGTACAGAGACGACACGTATGACTTTCTAACTACATAACCTGACAGACAATATCTCCACCTGAGATCTCATTGCTGTCCCTGATGTTATTACTGCTGTCCTTTCCCTGCAATAGGATTTCTGCTTCTTTTTCCGCGTCCACCTAAAAAGTTGGATCCCTCGGGGTTGAGACAATTGTAAATTGCCCCAGTGGGAGATATAACTCTCCGCCAAAACATTGTTATAGCAGTTTATTAAAATAAACTGAGCAGAAGGATTTATATATAATCAACAGCAGGTAAGTCATTGTATGAACAGAGTGAAGTAATCTCCTTTTTCAAGGATAATATTGCATCTACTCATGGTAGACTCGTAGTTCATCCATCTACTTGTAATGAATACAAACAGATATGCTTAACATCAAAGAACTAGGGTTGCATAAAAGAAATGTAACATCAACCAATGAATTTTCATATTCAATCCTTAAGCAAACATGCTATACGGCTGATTTCATTTTACAATCACACTTATGCCCTGAGGAGATGAGGTATACCGCTCATACTCCAACCGACCACTGCGAAGTCGAAATCGGTACCTTACATAGGTCAATGGAAGAGCCAGATTCCCATGACCTCTCACATCCCGGTCAGTGTGGAACAATAAGCAGGACTGTGTTAACTGCTCAAAATAGCTTTCCAGGGTATACTGGAACTTTGCTATAGAGTTACAGTGTCAACTTCACTCTCATCGACCATCGAGAGATTTACTATTTATCTCCTCGACCCGACATAAAATATCATTGGGAGATGTGTACAACATCTATCCCAATCATCGGGGGATTTGTGATACATCCATCTCGGAAGCATGAAGGATTGAGAGGTTTAATGTTTACCTTCCCTCAATCTCTTCACAAGGATGTAAGGATATTTTCACCCATTTACCCCCACATATTCAAAATATGCGTTCCGGGTTTTGCCGCGGAGCACCCGTTTCACCATCACCTTATTACTGACGTTGATGGATCTATGGTCAGGGCTTCTACATGAACAAATTTCACTTGATTAATTAAGTACATTTTCATATTCTTTTATCATCAGCCAAGTTCTCAAACATGACTTATTACAAAAATGCTATAAAGAGACATGTACTATTTCCATCAAATACTTATCAGTCTTTCAAAGACCTTGGGAACTCAGTCCCTCATTTCAAACTGGGAATTCTCATCCCTTCACATTCTCATCACCATAATCTTATGGTTATGGGTATTCAAACCCTTAACTCATCATTGAGCATCATTACCATCTATTAGGTAACCATCACCTTCAGGTCATCTAACCAAGGCATTCATGATACTTGTTACACAAGCATCACACATGGCTCACAAGGCCACATAATATCTTGTCACCTCTTTCTAGGCAACAGCTTACTCATGTGACTCATAAAAGTCCATGCACATTTGTTACTTTTACTAAGCAACAACAACATTAAGGCACATAAGGCCAATCCACATTTATTATATATAAACGTCACATCTCAAACCTACCTATGTTCATCATCTCATAAAACCTGCATGGTTATTAGACATGATAACAGTCATACAAGTCTTTCATCACATCATGTGATACAATAGTAACACCATTATTCCTTTACCAAGAATTAGGGTTTACTATCAAATAGGGCTTTTCATTCCCTTTACCCAAAATCAGGGTTAGGGTTCCCCATTTCTCATTAATTAGGGTTTCATGAATATATAATCTATCCAGCCCTTAATTCATTATTCCATACCTCTGGGGAATTCAAAGATATCATAAATTATTATTCAAGATAATTACTCTCATCATATAGAACTAATAATCATCAATTCAAGGTATGAGTTCATTTCTCATCCTCATCATGGTATGATTACCTCATACTCATAAATTTGGCTTAGCCCCATTCTCAAGGTACATTAGTCAACACTTATCAAAGTGCATCAAATCATTACATTTCATTGTAATAGTTGCATAACACACTTCTTATGTTTCTTATTCAGACATATAAGATTTGGAGTACATCAAGGTATATAAACCCTGAAGTGTTGAATGTGATAACTATCATATCTTGATATATCACTCTTCTCATCATTTCAGACTCTCTTGAGTTAGCCAACTTATCTTGTATTAAGGTATTCCCCTCTTAATACATTCCATCACTAATCTCTCACCTTTAGCATATAATGCATAGGCCACACATTAGAATTGTCCAACTATCTTTAATGATATGGACTTGTCTAATGATAAAGACATTGTTTACAATAAGGTTGCTTATAATCAACCACTTGAAATGTTTTATCTTTATAAGGTCATTCCTTCTATCTCATCATTAGGGTTTCCTTATACCCTTACGTAAAATTAAGATTATGATTCATTGTCATATTGCCCAGGATTAGGGATTTATGTATTATGACTCCTTATTAGAGTCTCACATACCTTCACCCTTCTTAGGGCCTCTCATCATAACATAGTATTAGGGCTTCATGTGGTGTTAATTCTTAATCACGGTTTCTCATGGAATCACCCTCAACTAGGGCTTCTCATGGAATCACCCTCAACTAAGGTTTCTCATGGAATCACCCTCAACTAGGTTTTCACATGGAATCACCCTCAACTAGGGTTTCACATGGAATCACCCTCAACTAGGGTTTCACATGGAATCATCCTCAACTAGGGTTTCTCATGGCATTGCCCTAAAATAGGGTTTCACATATCATTGACCTAAATTAGGGCTACATCCTCACCCTGGATTAGGTTTTCATTTAGAATTGCCCTCAATTAGGGTTAGAGTTCAATAGCCCTGTCAATTAGGGTTTATGTTCATGATTAGGGTTTCATGATCTCTTTACTTAAGGATCATACCCTTAATCACCACATGAATCATATTCATGTATGAATATCATGCTATCATCTTCTCAACTTGATTAGGTCATATCAACCCTTCAATCAAGTACATACAACTATGATTAACATAGTGTACCAAGTCATTGTTCCTATAAGCAATTAGGGTTCACCCCTTAATTGGCACTAATCACTGAGGTACTATTAGGGTTTCAACCTTTGTACCTTCATTGATTATCATTACTAATCATCATTGGATCAATGGATCATTCATCATCTTAATTCTCGAGAGATTCAATCACATTGGACCTCCATTACATGAGGTATCCAAATGAATTGACCAATTAGATCTTCAATTACAATAGGTGTCCAAGTGGATTAACCAATTGAGTCCTCAATTACATTAGGTATCCAAAAGGATTAACCAATTGAGTCCTCAATCAAATTTGACTACTTGAGCCCCAAACGGTCTTGGTCTTTCAATGATCAAACGGTTTGAAACTGTTTGGTAAAGGTGGTGCTTGAGATCGTTTGCTAAAGTACCTTTTTGAAACCGCATGAACTCAACCGGTTTTGGGATCGTTTGGTCCCAAACGGTCTTGAGATCATTTGGTCCCAAACGGTCTTGAGATCGTTTGGTCCCAAACGGTCTTGAGACCGTTTGGACTCAAACGGTCTCAAGACCGTTTGGTCCAAACCTCCTCAAAACCGCATGGACCAAATAAGGTCTCAGCCAATCAAATTGAATTAGGGTTTCCAATGTTGATTCCTTCAATCATTGAATTTATGTAATCAATCATCAATTGTACCTATCATAATAATTCAATTGAGTTAAATAGGTCAACCTTCAAATGGTTTGACCCTCAATTAACCCTCAATTGATCATCAATTAGGGTTTGAATCAAATGGATTAGGGTTTGGAATCGATGATCCTTCAACATTAATCAATGTAAGATTAGTTACTTTGAAACCATTGAACCATCATCCAAATTAAACATGACCTGACCGCAAATGGTCTTGAGGTCGTTTGGATGACCTCCAAATGGTCTTGAGACCGTTTTCCCATGTCAACATCAAAATCCAAGTCAACCAATTAGGGTTTGGATCATTGGATTGATCACCAAATCAGCAATTGATTACACTTCAACTTAGTATCTTTGGATCTTCAATTGCTTAACCATATTCAAACCTAGACCTCCAAACGGTCTTGGGTGACCTCCAAACGGTCTTGAGACCGTTTGAGTGATCCCCAAATGGTTTTGAAACCATTTGGGTCAATCAACCGAAAGACTCAACACCATCAATTACAAATCAGCAATTAACCCGATTAGGGTTTGCTACTTGGTGATTAACTATGCATTGAATTAATAAATTGGATCCTTTAGATTATCATTCAACATATAATAGGGTTCTGACCTCAAATGTTCAACCCTCTCAAACGGTCAACTCCCTCAAACGGTTTGGGTCTCAAAACACCAAACGGTTTTGAAACTGTTTGGTCTCCAAACGGTTTGGTGAAACCGTTTGGACCAACAAGTTGCAAACCATTTGCCTTGGATATTTGGGGAGGTGTGTTCTTGTGATGATTTCATCATCATCAAGCTCTAAAATCACAAAACCTTCTGTGATTTCCATGGTGATTGCACCATTCAACCAAATAAATTATTGTAAATATAGAAAGGATCACTATTTGATAAGGAATTGAATGCAATAACAATAATAAGGGTTCAAGTTATAAAACCCGCCTCCAATTGAGCTCCAAAGCTCCAAGCACACGGAAAAAATGGTGTATGCAACTCCTTTCACCATTCCAAGGCTCATCCTCAAGGTTTGAGTGAAAAGGAATGGTTAGAATTGAAGAGGAGATCGAAATAGGAAGAAATCATGCATTGATTTGTGATTTCCACCATGAAATCATGGTGAACCAAGGTCAAGAAGCTTACCAACAGGTTGGGGGTCGTCCTCCTGACCCTCCCAATCTCCCTTGGTCGTTTCCCAAGCAAGGAGAAGAAGTGGGGTCGAAAAAGCCTTTCATTTGGCTTGTAAAAGGTCTTTTTATAAAAAATCAATGAGAGAGAATATGTTTTGTAAAAATCCATTTAATCCCAAAAATGTGGCCTCCTCTTCCCCCTCAAATTCCTTGGGTCCGAGGCTATCTTGGTTGCCTCATATTCCTCTCAATTATCCATGTTTTAAATAAAAGCAAATTAAGCACCTCAAATCATATTATACTAATATCCATATGTGAGTGGATATTTCTTTTTCTTATAAAATTGTGAGTGAGTTATCCACTCCCTTGGATATTTTCGTGGTCCTTGAAAGGATAAAGGATTTCCAAACACATATGAATCCAACCATTTTAATTTTGGTTGAAGGACCCTTCAATTAATACATTTATTTTTGCCCTAAATTGAATTAGGGTTTCAATTAGGATTAAATCTTGATTATTTTAATATCAAGATTCTCTCTCCTCCATCTTAATTCAAATGAGGCGCCCCTCTTATTTTCTTTGCTCTACATGATTCCAAGAAACATTAGGGACCTTATTGAAGTGGTAATTTACATATTGCACCCTAGGTTTTGGGTAAATTGCACATTACACCAAAACTAGGTTTTCATGCACATACATTGCTTTATCAGCTCTTCCTTGGTACTCAGGCTACCACAAGCCATACCTTTGCATCATCTTAATTCTAATGATGCTTCAACATATGAGGAACATATTATCATGCAACATTTGCAAGTTAACCCCTTAACTTGGGTAATTTGCACATTTGTCCAAAATAATCAACATTGCTCAAACAGGACCAAAATTGAAACATAAGTTCCTCTTGAGCCTTAATTACTTTTCACATGATGAGATTAAGCATATAATCATCTTTCTTAATCAAAACACCTAGGGTTAAAGCATAACCCAGGTCAGGGATGTTACAAATTATAAACCCCTAACAAGGATTTTGTCCCCAAAATCCAGATAAAGGAAGACAGATATTATTCAATCATCATACTATCTAGTATTCACATAACATCTCCTTATTATGGAGACACCATAAAGCTTTGATCAGCCCAAAGTGTTTCCATACAAGATTCTCATAGAATCAACACACACGACTCATGCTCCATTGTCCCTCATCATTGATTATGGAGTCAACTTTGTGTCAAATAACACTTTTCTTGTTCAGAGAGACATCATATATTCTTTATTAATATCATGTTTATGCAGAGCATAAACCCCTAACATATGATGTTCATATCATTTTATATAATCATACTAATTTCATGGTTGACCACTCCAGGTATCCAACAAAAACCATCTGATATTTCTCAGATAGCATAATATTTCATCTTGGTATCTATCACATGTGTTGGGAACACATCAAATTTTTATCTTCCTTTCATCTTGGAACATTAATTGTTACATATGTCCTCATCTTGGAACCAAAGTCCAAGATAAACTGATACTTTTCTAAGTATCCATCACATGAACATATTTATCTTATGCACATCAAGTGTCTTAAGACCCACTTGTTTGCCATGTCCCTGAAAGGAAAGAAAACAAGGATTCATATCCCTCTTATTAATTCATGTATTTTCAACTATTCATGAACCATTTACTTTTTGTTTCATCCTAGGTTCCTTGCCTTCAGCATAGGAATTTATAAGGATGGTTGCATGTCATTATCCCTTTCCTTATTATTATCTAGTACGTTTATGATCATTTCATGATCTCATCACATTTCCCATTTCCTCATTATGGGAAAGATCTTTATTGAAAAGGGTTCATCTCCCTTATTCTTATCTTATGAGGAGTACACTTTTAGTTCCTCATACAACATGCTCATATGAGATTATCTTAGACTTCTCTTTCTTATGCTTCGGATATGACACATTTATTCATTCCATATTTCTGATTTCATGATACTCATTAGATTATCTCAGAATGACTACTTGATCAGAGTAATCAGAAAGACAACAATCTAAGAGTTTCCATATTCACTTTATCATCAATAGTTGTATACCTGTCCAGGGTATATAAATACTGAGATTAAGTGGTATGCACTTTGTATGCTATCATACTCCTTCTTTTCATATTATCACAAGCATAAGGTTTAACATCCCTGAATTTTATCCAAGCATCTCTTCTATACCTCATCTTTTCTCATAGAGGTAAGAACAACATAGAACATTTGTAATGTTATACTATGAAAAACCTAAGTCCTCATAGGACTAATCAAGGAAAGTTCAATCAATTACTTTCTCAATTAATCCAGGAATTCATAAAATGACATATTTGAATGACATTATCTTGTCTAACCTGTCATAATTCATGGATTATTCACTACCTCAGGCTAACTCTACCTCAAAAGTTGATTCAACAGGCTAAGGTTGAGCACAGACTCAGTTTAAGTCCAAAAATTCATCATTTCCTTTTGCTTCAACCTGTTGATGCTGATTATAAATCTTGTTGATATCTAAAACATCACCATTGGGGTTGGTAATCTAGGTTACACTACCAATGTTTGATCCACTATATACATTACTGTTGCCCTAAATTCTCCAACAGTAATTCTTAAAGAAGGATTTTCTTATCATAGATGGATCAGCTAGGGGATTCTCGGGCAATTATCTCTCTCTTGCCTGCTCCCATGCACCTTTTCTTGGTGCAACATTGCTGCTTTCAGCAACAACCTCCTCATGTGACCCAGTCATCTTTAAGTTCTTCTTCTCTTATACGAGCAGAAGACACCATCAGATACACTGGATGACACCAGAACAGACTCTACTACCTTGGTCCTATGTCTCTATAGACTCAGTGAACCTAGAGCTCTGATACCACTAATTTGTGGCATCCAACTCACCAAAAACAAGATTAACTTAAGCGAAAGTGAATTATTTGCAGCGGATTACTGAAAATCACTAAAAATTAAAACTTTTTGAAAAGAGATCCATACATAGGAAATCTTTTCCATCAAGAACCATTGTATAACATTTACATTCTGGTTCAAACGTACATAACTTGTACCATCTCTTTTTAGAGACTACATCATCAGCTGCCTTATAAACATTATATACAGACAACATACGAATCTCGAGGCATCAAGCCAAAACCTCAGATCAATTTAATAAAAACATTAACTATAAAACTCCGAGGACCTGAGAGTGCATAGATGACACATAGGACTTTCTAACTACATAACTTGACAGACAATATCTCCACCTGAGATCTCACTGTTGTCCCTAATGTTATTGCTGATGTCCTTTCCCTGCAATAGGATTTATGCTTCTTTGTCCACGTCCACCTAAAAAGATGGATCCCACGGGGGTGAGACAATTGTAAATTGCCCCAGCGGGAGATATAACTCTCTGCCAAAACATTGTTATAGCAGTTTATTAAAATAAACTGAGAAGAAGGATTTATATATAATCAACAGTAGGTAAGTCATTGTATGAACAGAGTGAAGTAATCTCCTTTTTCAAGGATAACATTGCATCTACTCATGGTAGAGTCATAGTTCATCCATCTACTTGTAATGAATACAAACAGATATGATTAACATCAAAGAACTAGGGTTGCATAAAAGAAATGTAACATCAGCCAATGAATTTTCATATTCAATCCTTAAGCAAACATGCTATACGGCTTATTTCATTTTACAATCACACTTATGCCCTGAGGAGATGAGGTATACCGCTCATACTCCAACCGACCACTGCGAAGTCGAAATCGGTACCATACATAGGTCAATGGAAGAGCCAGATTCCCATGACCTCTCACATCCCGGTCAGTGTGGAACAACAAGCAGGACTGTGTTAACTGCTCAAAATAGCTTTCCAGGGTATACTGGAACTTCTCTATAGAGTTACAACATCAACTGCACTCTCATCGGCCATCAAGAGATTTACTGTTTATCTCCTCGACCCAACATAAAATATCATTGGGAGATGTGTACATCATCTATTCCAATCATCAGGGGATTTGTGATACATCCATCACGGAAGCATGAAGGATTGAGAGGTTTAATGTTTACCTTCCCTCAATCTCTTCACAAGGACGTAAGGATATTTTCGCCCATTTACCCCCACATATTCAAAATATGCGTTCCGGGTTTTGCCACGGAGCACCCGTTTCACCATCACCTTATTACTGACGTTGATGGATCTATGGTCAGGGCTTCTACATGAACATATTTCACTTGATTAATTAAGTACATTTTCATATTATTTTAGCATCAGCCAAGTTCTCAAACATGACTTATTACAACAATGCTATAAAGAGACATGTACTATTTCCATCAAATACTTATCAGTCTTTCAAAGACCTTGGGAACTCAGTCCCTCATTTCAAACTGGGAATTCTCATCCCTTCACATTCTCATCACCATAATCATATGGTTCTGGGTATTCAAACCCTTAACTCATCATTGAGCATCATTACCATCTATTAGGTAACCATCACCTTCAGGTCATCTGATCAAGGCATTCATGATACTTGTTACACAAGCATCACACATGGCTCACAAGGCCACATAATATATTGTCACCTCTTTCTAGGCAACAACTTACTCATGTGACTCATAAAAGTCCATGCACATTTGTTACTTTTACTAAGCAACAACAACATTAAGGCACATAAGGCCAATCAACATTATTATATATAAACGTCACATCTCAAACCTGGCTATGTTCATCATCTCATAAAACCAGCATGGTTATTAGACATGATAACAGTCATACAAGTCATTCATCACATCATGTGATACAATAGTAACACCATTATTCCTTTACCAGGAATTAGGGTTTACTATCAAACAGGGCTTTTCATTCCCTTTACCCAAAATTAGGGTTAGGGTTCCCCATTTCTCATTAATTAGGGTTTCATGAATATATAATCTATCCAGCCCTTAATTCATTATTCCATACCTCTGGGGAATTCAAAGATATCATAAATGATTATTCAAGATCATTACTCTCATCATATAGAATTAATAATCATCAATTCAAGGTATGAGTTCATTTCTCATCCTCATCATGGTATGATTACCTCATACTCATAAATTAGGCTTAGCCCCATTCTCAAGGTACATTAGTCAACACTTATCAAAGTGCATCAACTCATTACATTTCATTGTAATAGTTGCATAACACACTTCTTATGTTTCTTATTTAGACATATAAGATTTGGAGTACATCAAGGTATATAAACCCTGAAATGTTGAATGTGATAACTATCATATCTTGATATATCACTCTTCTCATCATTTCAGACTCTCTTGAGTTAGCCAACTTATCTTGTATTAAGGTATTCCCCTCTTAATACATTCCATCACTAATCTCTCACCTTTAGGATATAATGCATAGGCCACACATTAGAATTGTCCAACTATCTTTAATGATATGGACTTGTCTAATGATAAAGACATTGTTTACAATAAGGTTGCTTATAATCAACCACTTGAAATGTTTTACCTTTATAAGTTCATTCCTTCTATCTCATCATTAGGGTTTCCTTATACCCTTACTTAAAATTAAGATTATGATTCATTGTCATATTGCCCAGGATTAGGGATTTATGTATTATGACTCCTTATTAGAGTCTCACATACCTTCACCCTTCTTAGGGCCTCTCATCATAACATAGTATTAGGGCTTCATGTGGTGTTAATTCTTAATCAGGGTTTCTCATGGAATCACCCTCAACTAGGGCTTCTCATGGAATCACCCTCAACTAAGGTTTCTCATGGAATCACCCTCAACTAGGGTTTCACATGTAATCACCCTCAACTAGGGTTTCACATGGAATCACCCTCAACTAGGGTTTCTCATGGCATTACCCTAAAATTGGGTTTCACATATCATTAACCTAAATTAGGGCTACATCCTCACCCTGGATTAGGGTTTCATTTAGAATTGCCCTCAATTAGGGTTAGAGTTCAATAGCCCTGTCAATTAGGGTTTATGTTCATGATTAGGGTTTCATGATCTCTTTACTTAAGAATCATACCCTTAATCACCAAATGAATCATATTCATGTATGAATATCATGCTATCATCTTCTCAACTTGATTAGGTCATATCAACCCTTCAATCAAGTACATACAACTATGATTAACATAGTGTACCAAGTCATTGTTCCTATAAGCAATTAGGGTTCACCCCTTAATTTGCACTAATCAGTGAGGTACTGTTAGGGTTTCAACCTTTGTACCTTCATTGATTATCATTACTAATCATCATTGGATCAATGGATCATTCATCATCTTAATTCTCAAGAGATTCAATCACATTGGACCTCCGTTACATGAGGCATCCAAATGAATTGACCAATTGGATCTTCAATTACAATAGGAGTCCAAGTGGATTAACCAATTGAGTCCTCAATTACATTAGGTATCCAAACGGATTAACCAATTGAGTCCTCAATCAAATTTGACTACTTAAGCCCCAAACGGTCTTGGTCTTTCAAAGATCAAACGGTTTGAAACCGTTTGGTAAAGGTGGTGCTTGAGACCGTTTGCTAAAGTACCTTTTTGAAACCGCATGAACTCAACCGGTTTAGGGATCGTTTGATCCCAAACGGTCTTGAGACCGTTTGGACTCAAACGGTCTTGATACCATTTGGTCCAAACCTCCTCAAAACCGCATGGACCAAATAAGGTCTCAACCAATCAAATTGAATTAGGGTTTCCAATGTTGATTCCTTCAATCATTGAATTCATGTAATAAATCATCAATTGGACCTATCATCATTGTCACACCCCAATCTCGCATTAATCACAAACTACGAGATTAGGGCACGACAGGTGGGATTTACACTTAAGCCAATCACTCTTCACTTTTTAAAACTTTTTAAAGATATTAATAGGAAAATCTGATTTATACTGTAAAATGAAACTAGACAAACTGTGGAAGCATCTTTATTAACTGACTAGCAAGATAAACAGAGTTTACAGCATATTACATTTATCCGACATAAAATAAAGCATCACAGACAATTTACATCTTTGTACACATTCACTCTCTCACTCACACCTTGTCCCAAAGATCGAGGGGAAAGGACTAAGAGACCTCTAACTACTAACTACATATACCTTCTACAGACTAAGCGATGGATTAAGGGATCCTTCATATTTCCGGCTGCTGATGATAACCTGAAAATGTTTTGAGTAGAGGTATGAGCCTACTCGCTCAGTGAATAGCATTTCACTTAGCTATCACTAAACAACTCATCAGATTTATAAAATTGAAACAAACATAAATATAGTACGAGCAGGGCAGTTCTAATGACATAACAGATTTGCAGAATATAATCACCTTCCCATGCAATAATAGATAACTTGAACAGATAAACAGATATAAAGGAATAGCACACAAATTCGGATATATTAATTTATTGGGATCCTATATGATTACACATTTATTTTATTATGCCCTAATCATATGCAGTGTACTCTGCCTATGAAGATCCGTAGCAAACTACGATCCCACCGTACAAGACTTAGCGACACACCCGGGAAATGCTAAGTCTGACTGCCAGCCCTGGTCTGCTGCAGGACTCTCAGGCTCACAAGGCCTCAGGCTCACAAGGCCTCACTACACTCTCAAAAGAGTGAACTCTAGACTCCTCCTCAAACCTGACCACACAGGCGGAGAGTCTTACCGGGTTATCACCGTGACACAAGCACGGATTAATGTTGAATAACCCCTATTTTCCACAGTGCCACCGTGACACAAGCATGGTTCTTGTTGCAACACTGTCTCTCTCTCTATCCTCGTGCCACCGTGACACAAGCACAGTTATTGTTGCAACACGAGTTTCACCCCCCTGGTTGCAGACCTCTCAGAAGGGGTTCTACGGTGTTAGGGCACCTAAGTCTATTAACTGATTAACATTTAACCATATAAACAGGAATATCATATTTCATGCATATTGCACATTCTGAATATTCACTTGAAACACATGTATATCCTTTGTCATCCTTAAATAGGATTCAGTATCATTTATCCAGTTTCAATGCTAAACATCTACTTTCAAATCAGCAATTACATTGCAACTATATTACAGGAAATTTCATCATTTTCATTGAGCATATCAAGTATTTCAAGTTCCAATAAATCTAACATACTCTATTGTATGTACTACACTGTTTAAAAGTTATACTAACTGATACAGAAGTAATTGAGCATTTAAATTTAGTTAAATAATGATTTCTAAATGAACTACTACTCACCCACTTCGGTGTGTTCGTATACATGGGCTAGCCTCTGCTGCTGGCTTGGCTAGCCTCTGCTGCTGGGCGCCCATGGAGCAAGCAAGAAGAAGAGGGATCGGGCGCTGCGGATTTGGACATGGGCCACCAGGACGGAGTCGAGGTAGTGGTTCGGAGGTGCTGGCCACGCCAAGCCACCCTCTAGTTGGCGTCGCAGCTGCAGCAGCTGCTGCTGGCCGACCTTGCTGCTAGGGGCGCCGCCCTAGCAGGTTGGGCGGGCTACGGTTGGGCAAGGAAGGTGAAGGGAAGGAGGAAGAGGAAGGCTGCGAGGCTGGGTGCGGCTGGTCGGAGTTGAAGGGCCGAGAAAATCGCCCATGGATCTCTCTTTCTCCCTGCCGCTCGGGCTGCAAATTCGCGCTGCTACAGTAACCGCCCAAAGAAAGCAATCGCTGGAAGAAGATAAGGGAGAAAGAAAAGAAAAGGAAATATAAAGCCAAATAACTAGGAAAATTGCAGCCAAGTCCAAGGATTTGGAAAATCGCATAACTATTGGCTCGAATGTCCAAATCAAGCGATTCTTTTTGCAACGTTTTAAGCACAAGGTCCTCTACACCCTTAAAGCAAGAAATAATCGTAATTGGATGGTCTCACCTGATCAAAGCACTAAACACATCTGTGATTACTTGATTCAACTAAATGTACTAAATAATCAACATTGTCATTAACATTAATTACCTCAAATGCTTCAAACTCAACTATTGATTCACATATTAACTTATTTGATTAACCATGATATTTAATTTGATATTCAACACTAATTGCATTAGTCAGCACTCAACTCAACTCAATTAACTCAACAATCATCATTACTATTATCATTAATTACCTCAGATGATTAAATCTTGACTATTGATTCACATGTTGTCTTATCTTGATTATTCATGATGTTTAACAAAAACTTAGTACTAATTGAGGTGTTTTACGTAATTCAAGGTATTTATTGACTAACCCTGATATGGGTCGTAACAATCATACTTCAATTGAGTTAAATAGGTCAACCTTTAAATGATTTGACCCTCAATTAACCCTCAATTGATCATCAATTAGGGTTTGAATCAAATGGATTATGGTTTGGAATCGAGGATCCTTCAACATTAATCAATGTAAGATTAGTTACTTTGAAACCATTGAACCATCATCCAAATTAAACATGACCTAACCCCAAATGGTCTTGAGGTCTTTTGGATGACCTAAAAACGGTCTTGAGAGCGTTTTCCCATGTCAACATCAAAATCCAAGTCAACCAATTAGGGTTTGGATCATTGGATTGATCACCTAATCAACAATTGATTACACTTCAACTTAGTATATTTGGATCTTCAATTGCTTAACCATACTCAACCCTAGACCTCAAAACGGTCTTGGGTGACCTCCAAACGGTCTTGAGACCATTTGGGTGATCCCCAAATGGTTAGAAACCGTTTGGGTCAATCAACCCAAAGACTCAACACCATCAATTACAAATCCGCAATTAACCCGATTAGGGTTTGCTACTTGGTGATTAACTATGCATTGAATTAATCAATTGGATCCTTTAGATTATCATTCAACATATATTAGGGTTCTGACCTCAAATGGTCAACCCTCTCAAATGGTCAACTTCCTCAAACGGTTTGGGTCTCAAAACACCAAACGGTTTTGAAACCGTTTGGTCTCCAAACGGTTTGGTGAAACTGTTTGGACCAACAAGTTGCAGACCGTTTGCCTTGGATATTTGGGTAGGTGTGTGCTTGTGATGATTCCATCATCATAAAGCTCTAAACTCACGAAACCTTCTGTGATTTCCATGGTGATTGCACCATTCAACCAAATCAATTATTGTAAATATAGAAAGGATCATTATTTGATAAGGAATTGAATGCAATAACAATAATAAGTGTTCAAGTTATAAAACCCACCTCCAATTGAGCTCCAAAGCTCCAAGATCATGGCAACAATGGTGGATGCAACTCCTTTCACCATTCCAAGGTTCGTCCTCAAGGTTTGAGTGAAAAGGAATGGTTAGAATTGAAGAGGAGATCGAATAGGAAGAAATCATGCATTGATTTGTGATTTCCACCATGAAATCGTGGTGAACCAAGGTCAAGAAGCTTACCAACAGGTTGGGGGTCGTCCTCCTGACCCTCCCAAGCTCCCTTGGTCATTTCCCAAGCAAGGAGAAGAAGTGGGGTCGAAAAAGCCTTTCATTTGGCTTGTAAAAGGTCTTTTTATAAAAATTCAATGAGAGAGAATATGCTATGTAAAAATCCATTTAATCCCAAAAATGTGGCCGCCTCTTCCCCCTCAACTTCCTTGGGTCCGAGGCTATCTTGATTGCCTCATATTCCTCTCAATTATCCATGTTTTAAAGAAAAGCAAATTAAGCACCTCAAATCATGTTATACTAATATCCATATGTGAGTGGATATTTCTTTTTCTTATAAAATTGTGAGTGAGTTATCCACTCCCTTGGATATTTTCGTGGTCCTTGCAAGGCTCAAGGATTTCCACACACATATGAATCCAACCATTTTAATTTTGGTTGAAGGCCCCTTCAATTAATACATTTATTTTTTCCCTAAATTGAATTAGGGTTTCAATTAGGATTAAATCTTGATTATTTTAATATCAAGATTCTCTCTCCTCCATCTTAATTCAAATGAGGCGCTCCTCTCATTTTCTTTGCTCTACATGATGCCAAGAAACATTAGGGACCTTATTGAAGTGGTAATTTACATATTGCACCCTAGGTTTTGGGTAAATTGAACATTACACCAAAACTAGGTTTTCATGCACATACATTGCTTTATCAGCTCTTCCTTGGTACTCAGGCTACCACAAGCCATACCTTTACATCATATTCATTCTCATGATGCTTCAACATATGAGGAACATCTTATCATGCAACATTTTCAAGTTAACCCCTTAACTTGGGTAATTTGCACATTTGTCCAAAATAAACAACATTGCTCAAACAGGACCAAAATTGAAACATAAGTTCCTCTTGAGCCTTAATTACTTTTCACAAGATGAGATTAAGAATATAATCATCTTTCTTAATCAAAACACCTAGGGGTAAAGCATAACCCAGGTCAGGGATGTTACAAATTATAAACCCCTAACAAATTATAACCAGGTTGAGGAAAAAGAGCATTGACTACATATGGAGTTTTGTGTACTTAATGTGTTGTCCAGATCTCATGTCCAATTCAAGGCCAGTGTCCATCCTCGTCATTCAGAGATCGCGTAGCCAAATATTGATCCATAATTCATAATTCATTTTCCCGCATCGTTGCCAACTGAATAAGATGATTTCTTATATCAATTGGATGCCATCGACTCTTTACATCAAGTGAATATGTTTCTTCATGGTCATGTCTTGGTCATTCTACTCTGACAACACTTCAGTCTTCTAGCATTGGAGCATCATGGATTATTTACACAATTGGTTGTGTTCCAGTACGACACATTTGTTTTTTGTAGAACGTCATTCAGTCGGCTACGTCAGCAGTGTTCCTCCTTGTTCGTCTCCTATCAATCACGTTCACTGTCTACTACAGCTTAGCCTGCTTGCAGCACAAATCATGTCAAGGCTACCGCATGGTGGTCTCTTCTGGAAACTACTTCAACGTCAGTGGCAACTGAGTTGGTGATGTGGGTGATCTTTGCAGGTTCCTTCAGCATATTCCAAGATACAAGCTCCAACCTACTCAAAATCCATATGTCTCAATGATTCAATGTTTATCAATCTCAAGGGAAGCTACAAAGTCTAAAATACCAACGTCTGGGAGAGAGCAGACATCATTCTAAATCATGGAGTATCATGTTTTAGTCGTAACTTTTTTCTTTGTCTTGTTTATGTCTGTCAACCAAGTTGGGCATGTAATTTTTCCATGCTCCAGCTTGCCAGAGAGTGTTGGAAGTAAAAATTATATCATATCCTGGTATATATAGGGCGGAGTTTGTAAGCCCATTTGCAGTCTAGTCAGGTCTGGAAGTCTCTAAATTCAAGTCCACCTTATCCTAAATAAAGGAGAGCTCGATTCTCTCATATTTAACAGAGTCTGCACACAATCAATGTATCATCTGTATATTATTTCCTTCTGCCGTATCTATGACGCCGATATATACCCAAATTGTATGTACACCCTTTGGATTCCCGGTGGTGATATAAATGTGTCAAATTTCATGGTTGTGTGTTTCATCGGTTTGAAAAGATTAACACGTATATCTAGAGAAAATCTGATCTTGTGGCGTTACATACCTGAAGTCAAAGAGCAAATAATTTCTAACACGGGATGTAAAAAGGGGAAACCGGCTTACTCATTTAATTAGGAATGCTGCAGTAGTTTCCACCCAAACCTGCTTACAGTTACAGCTAGTTGTCACTGCGATGAGTATATCAGATATTATAAATATACATGAAGGCATGTTGTTCATTTTGTTTCAAGCTTCTATTGCTAGCGTAATATTATTGCATAATTCCATATCCAGCATTTGTCACCTTGGTTCCAGACAAATGGCTTTGTAGCACAAATTTTGAGGTACGTGGAATGTAAGAGCATTAGAATTGGATCATAGAAGTGAGTATTATTCTATGCCTAAATGTTATGTAGATGGAAAACATGGTTTACAGATTATATCATACATCGGTGGCCTTTTAACTGACATTCCGATCAGGCTATCCTTAATGTGGCGGTCCGGTAAATAAAATACAAGAGTTATGCGGCTCTGTAGCATGCTTTGTCAACTGTTTATTTTTGTGACTTATCAGATGCGCGAAAGCTTAAGTTATTTGTCAGGCACTTGCGTACAAGAAACTAAAGTTCTTCAAAATTTATCAGAAGAGTTCTATGCCAAGATTGTTTGTACAGTTTGCAGATCAATGAACTGATTCGTCTTCAGCAGAGCATACAGGATAACATTCCATGTCACCACATTGGGAAAAATTCCCTCACTTATCATTTTCTCAATAACTCCTACTGCTTCATCCAGCTTATGCACACTGCATAGACCATACACCATACTAGTATAAGTAAGCAAGTCCGGGCGGCAGCGACCTGAAGCCATTATAGCCAAAATCCAAGTGGCATTCCGGATTTCACCAGCTCTGCAATATGCACTAATTAGAGTGTTATAAGTGACTAAATCGGGTGAAATACCAGCTGTCATCATCTTCCCAACCAGTCCAAGAGCTTCACCAATCATACCTACCTGAGAAAGTCCACGGATAATTGTATTATAAGTGACAATATTGAACTCAATCCCATTACCAGACATCTCATTCAGAAGTCGATACGCTACTCCAACATTGCCTTCGCTGAGAAGGCCGTCCAGTAATACGTTATAGGTGGTGACATTGGGTAGGCATCCATGTTGCTTCATCTTACACAACATAGACACGGCACAACCTACCCTTCTGTCATTGCAAAACCCTTTTATAACCACGTTGAATGTAACTGTACTAGGGGATATTCCCTCTGCTCGCATTTTCTCGATAAGTTGCCGCGCATCATCAAACCTGGATTTCCTGCACAAGGCATCGACCATGCAGGTAATTACAACGACATTCGGCCTGCAGCCACTGGCAATCATCTTGTTCCACATCTCCGTGGCACCCTTCAAGTCGCCAGCTTTTGAGAATCCATCAATGAGGCAGCTGAAAGTTGCCACGTTTGGATGGCAATCGCGCTGCTGCATCTCCTCAAGCAAGATCACAGCCTTGTCCAGGCTGCCGTTGTTACAGAGACCGTGAATTAGAGTATTATAAGCAAACGTATTCGGTCCGCATCTCTCGTTGACAATCTTCTGCCACGTGTCAATTGCGTCGCCTACATTACCTTCGTCAAAGTAGCCCTTCATCAGAGCCACTAATGTAAATAGATTCGGCTTGACGGCTCTCAGGAACATCCGCCCTAACACTGCAGTAGCGAGATCCACATCCCCGGCTTTGCAAAGCGAGGCAATGAGGGTCGTAAACGTGACCACGTTTGGCACGAGTTCCCTGTCGGGCATCCAACTAGAAACCAGTCCGAACGCCTCCTTCCACCTGCACTGAACGCATAGTCCGTGTAAAAGAGCATTCCAGGCGGCCACACAAGGGGGCAGGCTGAGGACCAGCTCCCGGGCCTCATCCACCCGACGAGCCCGGCACATTGCAGCGACAACGGTAGAATAGCTGGCCTCGTCTGGCGAGCAACGCTTCCTGGACATTTCTTCAAGCAGGATCCGGGCGGAATCCATGCGGTTGTTCCAGCACATGGCCTTGAGCAGCACGTTGTAGGTGTACACGTTCGGCTCGACCCCATTCTTCCTCATCTGTTGAAACACCGCCCCGACGGCTTCGAGCCTACCGTCATCGAGAAGCGCGCCCATGAGGATGTTGTAGGGCTTAGGTATACCGGGGCGGATGCCGAGGTCGATTGCCCGGTAGAAGGTCCCTAGTGCCCGTGAGGCAGAGTCATGGGCGCGGAGTGCGTCTACGAAGGCAAAGTCGGAGCAGGGCAGACCCTCGATTCGCATCTTCTGCAGAAGGTACTCGATCCCATTGGCGTGACGCTCCTGTGCCAGGCGAGCGATGGCCATATTGTAGGTGCGAGCTGTGTGGCGGAAGTCGCATGAGGTGGTTACGGACCTGAAGTATTCGAGCGCGAGAGATGCCGTGCGCGCACCTCTGAGAGACCTGAGCACATCTTCCTCCTTCAGTTCAGCAGGTGTTGCAGTGGAGAATAGTGGGAACTGGTTGGTCTGGAAGATGAGCAACGGTGCTGGCGGCGGCTTCCGGGAGGATTTCCACAGGAGCGAGAACTCCGGCCGGTTTACCGCCCACATGTTTACACTCGTCCCCCAACTTCGCGAGCTAGTTTTCCGTACGCACTGTCGTTACAATGTTTTCCCCAAAAGCAATTCCCAAAACAATCAATTAGTCATGCAAATTTCAAACTATAGCTTCATATGGCAGTGATTAAATTTGTTAGCTGTTAAGCAGGAGCAGGCAGCTACCACACACTAGATTTACAGCCGCTGAATATGTAAAAATAAAATACACGTGCTCCTATTAATGACACTAGAATTAAAAAAAAAAAGCAATCATATGTAATAGAACTTAACTTTCAGAACGTGTGACCCGCTCTGACGCGGGGTTTGACACGCTGAATACCACCCTGCCCACTGCACCCTTGCTCATCTGGCCAGGCTGGCTGCTGGCAGTTTTTTATTTTTACACTTTTTTTTTGGCATAACTTTCAAAGTATAAAGAATTTTTTAATAAAATAAAATGCATTAGAATGCTTACAAAAAATACTTTCTAATGAGACATATATTGACATATTTTTAAAAGAAAAAAATATGTATACAAATATGCATTACTACTACTGTTATCGCGCCCACTATATTCCTTAATGCGCCCAGTTTTGCTTGAATGCGCCCACTGTACTGTTTAAATGTGTCTACTTTTATTTGAATGTGCCCACTACTTCCCTCCTCAATGCACCCCATTTTACTTGAATACGCCCACTATTGTCCAAAATACCCCCATTATTGCTTGAATGTGCCAACTTTTGTATAAATGTGCCAACTATAGCCCTTAATGCGCCTAGTTTTGTTTGAATGTGCCCACTTTTGCTTGATTGTGCCACTTTTACTTAAATGCACCCACTTTTACTTGATTGTGCCCACTATTATTTAAATGCGCCCATGTTTGCTTGAATGCACCCAGTTTTGCTTGATTGCGCCCACTATTACTTAAATGTGCCCATGTTTACTTGAATGCGTCCAGTTTTGCTTGATTGCGTCCACCTTTACTTGAATGCGCCCACTTTATGCGCCTACTTTTATTTGAATGCGCCCACTACTTCCCTCCTCAATGTGCCCTATTTTGCTTGAATACGTCCACTATTGTCCAAAATGCGCCCCTTATTGCTTGAATGCGCCCACTTTTGTATGAGTGTGCCCACTATAGCCCTTAATGTGCCCAGTTTTGCTTGAATGCGCCCACTTTTGCTTGATTGCGCCCACTTTTACTTGAATGCACCCACGTTTGCTTGAATGTGTCCAGTTTTGCTTGATTGTGCCCACTTTTGCTTGATTGCGCCCACTATTACTTAAATGCATCCAGTTTTGCTTGAATGTGCCCCCTTCTGCTTGATTGTGCCCACTTTTATATGAATGTGCCCACTATAGCCCCTAATGCGCCCAGTTTTTCTTGAATGCGTCCACTTTTGCTTGTTTGCGCCCACTTTTACTTGAATGCACCCAGTTTTTCTTGATTGCGCCCACTTTTGCTTGAATGCGCCCACTTTTACTTGATTGCGCCCACTATTCCTTAAATGTGTCCAGTTTTGCTTGAATGCACTCACTTTTGCTTGATTGCGCCCACTTTTACTTAAATGCGTCCAGTTTTGCGTGAATGTGCCAACTTTTACTTGATTGCGCCCACTTTTACTTGAATGTGCCCACTACTGTGACGATCGACTCGTAAAAACAAAATTAACTAATTTAAACTAATGCGGAAGCGTTTCGTTAGCAGCGAAATTACTGAAAATTAAAAATTTTTGTAAAGAGATCCACAAACTGTACAACTCTTTCATAAAGAAACAAAGTAAGTTATTTACAAGATGATACATCAGCACTTCTATGTATCATCACATCTCAAGGGTTACAAGCATCAACTGTCATGTTAACTATACAAGGCAAGATATAAAAACTCAGGGCATTACGCCAAAAATCTCAGATCTAGATTAAACCATCTACTGACTCCTAGGACCCGAGAGTACAGAGACGACACATAGGACATTCTATATACAAGACTTGACAGACAGTGTCTCCACCTGAAGATCACTACTGTTCTGGATGTTGTTGTTGCTGCTACTGCTCACCCACTGAAGGGTTCCTTCGTCCTCGGCGTCTACCTAAAAAGTTGAATCCCACGGGGGAGAGACAATTAAATAATTGTCCCAGAGAGAGTTATAACTCTCCGCCAGAAGCATTGTTATTATAAATAATTGAATAATATTGAGCAGTAAAATTATAATTATTTAACAGCAGGCAATTCATTATATAACTGACTGGAACAACATAACTTATGCAATCATTTCAATTATAACTTGATTGAATAGCAAGTCATACTTTTAATAAGGAATATGAATAACATGTATATTACTTGTCCAACAAGGACTCAATAAACAATGTATCATCAATCATTGTTTCTCGCAGTTCAACCTAAGCAAATATGCTACACGGCTGATTACATTTTTCAAACATATTTATGCCCTGAGGAGATGAGGTATACCGCTCATACTCCAACCGACCATTACGAAATCACAATCGGTACCATACATAGGTCATCAGAAGAGCCGGATTTCTATGACCTCATCTTCCTCAGTCAGTGTGAGGTACAACATGCGGGACATCTTGTGTCTCTTCCATAATAGCTTTCCAGGGTATTCTGGAAACTTCGCTATTAGAGTTACAGTGGCATGATGTACTCTCTTCGCCATCGAGGGATTTCTTATTTATCTCTCATCGATGCGGCATTAACAACATCATCGGGAGATTAGTGATACATCATCCCGACATATACATATAATGAGGGATTGAGAGATTAGATGTATATCTCACATCAATTTCCTCATTAGGACGTAAGGATATTCACTTCCATAACCCCCACATACTCAAAAGTATGCTCTCCAGGAGTTCCCTTAGGAAAACCTGTTTCACCATTATTTAACTTCTAACAATGATGGATCTATGGTCAGGGCTCTACATGATATCATTATTCTTGATTATTTAAGTACATTATAGCATTCTTTTAGCATCAGGCATGTTTTCAAACATAAACCAATAAGACAATTGCTATAAAGAAAGAGTATTAATTGTACCAAGTTCATTTCACATCTAGTTAACATTGGGATATCAATCCCTAACCATCTCATCATTGTGATTCAGGAATATGGGTGTTCAAACCCTTAGATCATCAAACACTTATTACCAAGTAACATATTGCCATTAAGTCATTTAACAATATAAATAGAATAATAGCAATGCTGATATTTCATATGGCTCATATAGCCTGTCAATCTCTTATATTACCTTTCACTGGGCAACATAACAAATCATTACATTCAAAGCTTATAAAGTTCTTTCAATGAACATGACATCATAGCTCTTACCTGGCTATGTTCACCATTTCATAAAAACTTGCATAATTAATACATTTGATTATAGGCACATTATCTCTATATCAGCATATTGCAAAACAAAGATAACTTTACTATTTAAGGGTTGTACCACTATGCCATTCTAAAGTTAGGGTTTCCCTTTTCAATTCAGTTAGAATTAATCAACCCCTTTAGCTTAATTAGGAATAGTGTTTCCTCATTTCATAATTCAATCGTAGAATTTCATGCTTAAAAGCATAATTCAGAATTAGGGTTTACTGTTCACATCATCACATTACCCTAGATTAGGGTTTACTATTCACATTACATCACATTATCCTAGATTAGGGTTTACTATTCACATTACATCACATTACCCTAGATTAGGGTTTATTATTCACATTACATCAAATTAAGATCATACCATCATCATGTATGAAGATAACTTCCATTAATGCCCTCAATTAGGGTTATGATTCATTAGCTGTCATAACTAGGGTTTCATAATCTCACTATCATGGAACATACCCTAATTAGGTATCCATTCATATTGGGAGTTCATTACTTGATTAATTATTCATATAAGAAGTCTTCTCTCTCATATTTCTATAAGTTGATGTTTGCATGACCCTTGATTAGGCTAAGTCAATTCCACATTGACATCATGTGTTATGTCATTACTATTGTGATCATTAATGCTTACTCATTCAAAGAGTGCTAATCACCCTATCTCATCAAGGGTACCTTTATTATAATCATCATTGATTACATCATGTCTTAATCAACTAATTACTTGGTCCTTTAACCACTTTAAGTATTCATGAGGTTTAAGTTAATCAACCACTAAACCATCTTGACTATTAAGGCATCAAATGATCTTGACCTTTTTAGACCTCAAAAGGTCTTGCACACTAAACCCCCAAACGGTCTTGGACAGACCTTGAAACCGTTTGGTGTTGAAGACCGTTTGGTCTTGTTGACTTTTGAAACCGTTTGGTAAAGTGCACACTCAAGAACGTTTGCCCAAGATGGGGTGAAGACCGTTTGGTCATGAAGACTGTTTGGTCAAGTTTGACTTTGAAACCGCATGGACACAACCGACCTTGAAAACCGCATGAGCACAAACAGTTTGGGATCGTTTGGTCCCAAACGGTCTTGAGACTGTTTGGACCCAAACGGTCTTAAGACCGTTTGGTCCAAACCACCTCAAAACCGCAAGGACCAAAAAGTTTCTCAACCACTTCAATTGAGTTAGGGTTTCCAATGTTGAACCCCTCAATTAGTCATGCACTTGTTTAGCCACTCATCAATTGAGTCAATTAGGTCAACCCTCAACTGATTTGACACTCAATTGATCCTCAATTGATCATCAATTAGGGCTTGGATCAATTGGATTAGGGTTTGGAATCGATTACCCTTTAACATGTTCCAATGTGAGTCTAATTGATATGAAACCATTGAACCATCATTAGATTTGATCATGACCTGATCCCAAATGGTCTTGGGATCGTTTGGATGACCTCCAATTGGTCTTGAGACCATTTTCTCAAGCAACATCAAAAACTAACTCAACCAGTTAAGGTTTGACTCATTCAATTGATCACTAGGTCAACAATCAATTACACTTCAACTTGTTACCTTTAGATCTTCAACCACTTGACCATAGTCAATCCTAGACCTCCAAACGGTCTTGGGTGACCCCCAAATGGTCTTGGGATCATTTGGATATCCTCCAAACGGTCTTGAGACTGTTTTCCCATTATTTTATCAAAAACCAAGTCATTCATTTAGGGTTTGGATATTGGAATTGGTCACCAAAATCAGCAATCGATTACTCATCAACTTGATATCATTGGATCCTCAATTGGTCAACTATACTTAACCCTAGACCTCCAAACGGTCTTGGGTGATCACCAAATGGTCTTGAGACCATTTGGGTGATCCCCAAATGGTTTTGAAACCGTTTGGGTCACTCAACCCAAGCTTCAACATAATTACATTATTGAAATCAGCAATAGAGCTGATTAGGGTTTAGATGGTTGATGAGCCTTCAATTGGTGAACCACTTGGAATTAATGGATGATTTTTGGTAGGTAATTAGTATACATTATTCTAAACAGTCCTCCGAATGGTCTTGGACCGTTTGCTTCATGCGTTCTTCTGAAACAGTTTGCATTCAAACGGTTTGAAACCGTTTACTCCAAACGGTTTGGCAACCCGTTTGAGCAAGGTTGGGAAACTGTTTGCTAAATTGAAAACTTGGATAAACATAGGAATTAACGTCATCATCTTCTACCTCAAGAACAGAGGTTGTTCTTCACGAAATTGCTAGCAAGAACACAAGAGTAGCAAAGGAAGAAGAATAACTAACGATTTTTCATGGAGATGAAGATGCATAAACAAAGCTCAAGGTTTAGAGTTATAAAAACCTCCTTTAGGTATGATCTAGAGCTCCAAGCTTTGTAGCTTTAATGGCGGTTTGAGCTCCAGTAGTTGTCCAAGGTCCGTTCTTCTCTCTTTGGTTGAGCAAGATGGCTAGAAAGAAGAATCGTGTGAAGAACACCATGAATCTAACCTTATATAGTGATTTCCACCATGAATTCGAGGTAGATGGTGTTCAACACTTACCAATTCAGTGAGGTCATCCTTCCTATGGTCCATAGCTCCTTCTTGGTCGGTCAAAGCAAAGTGATGAGAAGAAGGAAACTAAGGAAACGATCCTTTGAGTTGTTGGAAAGATACACTTATATATTTATGGGTCTTTTAAGGAAAAAGATAGTTATTCCCAAACATATCCACCAAGGCTTCCTCCACCCTTGGCCACGTTTCCACCCCCTAACTTTATGCAAAACTTCTCCATTATCCAAGGTTAAAAGGAAAAGAACTAAACACTTTTTAAAAGAGGTATATTAATATCCACCCTTATAGATTATTGTTTATTATATTATTATTGTGAGTAGTTTCCACTTTTACCATGATCATTTAAATGAGGCGCCCCTCTCATTTTATTTTCTCTATGTGATGCCAAGAAACATGAGAGATACTATAGAGGATACTTTTTACATGTTGGACCCTAGGTTTTGGGTAATTTGCACATTACACCAAAACTAGGTTTTAATGCACAAGGATTGCTCTACAAGCTATATCTTGGTGCTCAAGCTTGTGGAATCCATATCACCACATCATATTCATTCTTATGATATCTCATTATCAGAGGAACGTCTTAAATGTGCAATTTACAAGTTAACCCCTCAACTTGGGTAATTTGCACTTTAGTCCATTATTTAACAAAACAATGTTTCAACATTATACAAAAAGGACTGAACTTGAAATATAAGTTCTTCAAAAGATTTAATTACATTTCAAAGGATAAACACAAGCATCTAATCACTCATTTAAGCAAAACACCTAGGGTTAGTACATAACCCAGTTCAGGGATGTTACAAATTATCCACCCCTTACAAGGATTTCATCCCCGAAATCATCTACAAAAAACATATTAAGAGAAAAGAGTAGGGTATTTCCTCCTCATCTCTTCCTCTAGTTCTCACGTGGCTTCTTCAACACCACGGTGATTCCAGAGGACTTTTACCAGACTTATGTCTTTCTTTTTTAGCTTTTTAATTCTCTTATCAAGGATCAACACAGGTCCTTCTATATAAGATATATCATCATTCAATTTCACTTCTATAGGTTGCAGAACTGATTCTGTATCAGGATGACATTTCCTTAACATGGAAATGTAGAACAGTGGGTGTAACTTTTGTAACTCTGGTGGTAACTCTAGCTTATAAGATACCTCTCCAATCCGTTCAATGATTGGATAAGGCCCCATAAACCTAGGAGCTAACTTTCCTTTCCTCCCAAATATAAGAACTCCTTTCCAAGGTGAGACCTTGAGGTACACTCTGTCTCCAATCTGGAACTCTAAAGGTCTATGATGCTTATCAGCATAAGATTTCTGCCTATCCTGTGCAGTCTTCAACTGTTGTTGTATTATTTTAATCTTCTTAGTAGTCTGCTGCACAAGTCAGGACCTAAAAGTTGATATTCACCAGTTTCATACCAACATAAGAGAGATCTACAACGTCTACCATACAAAGCTTCATAAGGTTCCATGTAAATGTTATGTTGATAGATATTGTTGTAGGCAAACTCTATCAAACTTAGGTGTAGATCCCAACTTCCTGTAAACTAAAGAACACATGCTCTGAGCAAGTCCTCCAAAGTCTGTATAGTCCTTTCTAATTGTCCATCCGTCTGAGGATGAAAGGTTGTACTAAACCTTAACTATGTGCCTAAGGCTTTATGAAGTCGCTCCAAAAAATGACTTGTAAACTGGGGACCTCTGTCAGAAACAATGGTAACTGGGACTCCATGTTGTCGCACTATCTCATCTACATACAACTGTGCCAGCTTCTCAGCAGAATAGGTTGTTTTGACAGGTAAGAAATGTGTTGTTTTTGTCAACCTATTAACTATTACCCAGATGGAATCATGACCTTTGGTTGTTCTAGGTAAACCAACCACAAAATCCATGGTCACATGATCCCACTTCCATTGTGGTATGGGTAAAGGTTGCATTGTTCCTGCAGGCTTCTGGTGTTCAGTTTTAACTTGCTGACACACAGGACACCGCATAACAAACTCAGCAACGTCCTTCTTCAAACCAGGCCACCAATACATATCTTTTAGGTTATGATACATCTTGGTGCTTCCTGGATGCATAGCATACATCAAAGAGTGAGCTTCTTCCAGGACTAACTTTCTCAAGTTATCCACATCTGGTACTATCATTCTACCATGATAACAGGCTACTTGATCATCTGAGTCATGGAAACCATCTCATTTCTCACTACCATACTCTAATCTAATATGTTGAACAACTTCATCAACTTGTTGTGCTTCCTTAATCTGCTGTCTCAGAGTAGGTTTTATGTGCATCTCAGCTAACAACCCTGATAACAACGATACTCTTAATTGTACATTGTCTTGTCTTAAGGAGATAAGCATATCCCTTCTAGAGCATACCAAAGAATTCATTTGTGCTTTATCTAGGGCTGGTGTTGCTGATTTCCTACTTAAAGCATTCGCAACAACATTGGCCTTTCCTAGATGATAATCAATTGTACAATCGTAGTCCTTGATTAACTCCATCCAGCGGCGTTGCCTCATATTAAGCTCATGCTGAGAAAAGATATACTTAAGATTCTTATGGTCTGTGAAAATCTGAAACCTCTCTCCATAAAGATAATGTCTTCAAATCTTCAAGGCATGGACTACAACAGCTAGTTCTAATTCGTGTATCAGATAATTCTCCTCGTGTTTCTTAAGCTGTCGAGAAGCAAAAGAAATCACTTGTTTATCTTGCATCAACACACATCCTAGACCATTCTTAGAGGCATCACAGAAAACTATATATCCTTTTCCTTGTTCAGGTAACACAAGCACAGGTGCACTTGTCAACCTTTCCTTCAACAGCTGAAACGATTGCTGACACTTATCACTCCAGGAAAAAGGAACATCCTTCCTGGTCAACTTAGTCAAGGGTAAAGCTGTAGAACTGAAGTTCTTAATGAACCTCATATAATAGCCTACCAACCCCAAGAAACTACGGATCTCTTTCGGAGTCTTCGGCTGCTCCCATTGCAGAACAGATTCTACCGTTTTAGGGTCAACACGTATACCTGAAGCAGATATTACGTGTCCAAGAAAACAAACTTCTAGTAACCAGAACTCACACTTGCTAAACTTAGCATATAACTTATGCTCTCTTAGAAAAGTTAGAGCCTGACGAAGATGTTGTTCATGTTGTTGAGCATCTTTACTATAGATCAGGATGTCATCTATAAAGACAACAACACAGTGATCAAGGAAAGGTCGGAAGATTCTATTCATGAGTTCCATAAATGCAGCTGGTGCATCTGTTGGTCCAAACGACATGACCGTGAACTCATAATGACCATACCTTGTCCTAAAGGCAGACTTAGGTATGCCACCATCCTTAATACACATTTGGTGATATCCCGACCTCAAATCTATTTTTGGGAAGATGGTTGCACCACACAACTGATCAAAGAGATCATCAATCCTCGGTAGAGGATACTTATTCTTTATTTTTATTTTATTTAACTGTCTATAATCAATGCACAACCGCATTGACCCGTCTTTCTTTTTAACAAAGAGGACCGGTGCACCCCAGGGTGAAGTACTCGGTCGGATGAAACCCTTCTCAAGAAACTCTTGTAGTTGTTTCTTGAGTTCTGCCATCTCAGCATGCGCCATCCTATACAGTGTTTGTGCTATAGGTTGCGTGTCCGGGATTAGATTAATTTCAAAATCAATCTCTCGGCGTGGAGGTACACCTGGAAGTTCTTCAGGAAATACATCTTCAAATTCCCTGACTACTGGAACTTAAGCAGGATTAGAACTCTCCATGGTAGTATCAACCACATGGGCCAAGAATGCATAACATCCTTGCCTCATCAGCTTCTTAGCAACCATAGATGACACCAAATAGGTTGGAATAATCTTTCTATCTCATTGAAAGATCCATGTATCACTATCATCAGTGAACACATCTTGCTTGGACTCACAATCCAAGACTACCTTATACCTTTCTAAGGTATCCATCCCAAGGATTACATCAAATCCATGCATCTCAAGTGGTATCAGATCCACTTGAATGCGATGATAAAAAAAGAAGAGAATGCAGGGAGAACATATCTCCTGCAACACTGTAGATCCCATCAACGGAGTTTCTAGAAACAAACTATCTTTTCTATGACTTGTAGTCAGATTGCAGTCAAGAATCACTCTTCGAGTGATAAAGGAGTGTGTAGCACCCGGATCAATCAAAACAGATACGATGCAGTATGTAGGCATATCAGAATTAAACAACTTCATCTGACCTGCCACAACCCGAGGGTTGATCACTGCCTCAGGTGGATTCATCGCATAAAACCTCATCGTTGCGTGTGGTTGATTCAGTGTTCGATGACTAGGTGCTGATGATCCAGCTTGGGACGCTTGTCCACGTCCTCTAGCTCCTCCTGGAAAATGTCTCCTTTGAGATCCTTGTTGACTCTGCCTTTGAGGTTGAGTTACACTCACTTCTCTGGCTCTGCAATCCTTCATCAGATGCCCCATATTTCCACATATGTAACAACTTCTGTTCAGTTATTGTGGTCTGGGTGGTCATGTAACTGACTCAGATGTTGAGCTACAAGCTCCTTCTAACAGTAAGCTTCGTCCTCTACCCCTATTTGATGTCCACGGCGTCTGGGTACTGAATCTAGGTGGTGGTGTAGGCACAAAGAACCTCGGTTTCTTAAAACCTTTGAATGGGGATCCTTGGAACTGGGGGTACATCTTGTTGTTCTTGGTCTGTCGCTTCTCTGACACAAACCTCTCTATCCTCCTGACCGACTCCACAAAGGTAGCAAACCTTTCCTTGTTCTCCAGAGTAGACACAGGGGTGGTCAACTCAGTGTTTAACCCCTTCTCAAAATGCCTAATCCTTTCTTCATCTGTAGCTTCCATATGTGGACAGAACTGCAACAGCTCCATGAACTTAGCCTCGTATTCGCTAATGTTCATCGGTCCTTGTCTTAACCTCTCAAACTGAGAGATTTTCTCATCCAAGAACGTCTTAGGGAAGTATTTGTTGATAAATTCCCGTCGGAAAGCTTCCCATTCAATCTCCACACCAGACCTCTTTCTTTCCTCCATGGTCCACCAGTGACCAGCACTCCCCTTGAGAAGATACACAACATGTCTAACCTTCTCAGCTTCTGGGATGTTCAGGATTCTAAAGGCCTTCTCTAGTTCAATTAGCCATAAGTCAACATTTGTTGGGTCAGCTGTTCCTGCATACTCTGTGGCTCCAACCCGGCATAGTCGTTCAAACGTCTTACTGGATCCTTGTCCTTCTGGATGGGTAGGTGCCCTAGGTGTAGGTATAGGCATCCTATCAGTCATATGTGTCATGGCAGTCATGAACTGCCCGAACATGGCTTGGAAGGTTGGGTTCCCCATATCAGCTGGATTGAACTGGGGTGGTTCAAGTACAGGTTCCTCCCTTTCTTGGTCTCTTGCACCTTCTCTAGGTGCAGCAACACTACTCTCAGCAACGTGTTCCTCGTGTGATCCAGACATCTTTAGTTTTCTCTTCTCCTCCTAAATGAGCAGAAGACACTATCATATATACTGGAAGACACTAGAACAAACTCTACAACCTAAGTCCTATGTCTCTGTAGACTCAGCGAACCTAGAGCTCTGATACCACTAAATTGTGATGATCGACTCATAAAAACAAAATTAACTAATTTAAACTAATGCGGAAGTGTTTCGTTAGCAGCGGAATTACTAAAAATTAAAACTTTTTGTAAAGAGATCCACAAACTGTAAAACTCTTTCATAAAGAAATAAAGTAAGTTATTTACAAGCTGATACATCAGCACTTCTCTGTATCATCACATCTCGAGGGTTAGAAGCATCAACTGCCATGTTAACTGTACAAGGCAAGATACAAAAACTCAGGGCATTATGCCAAAAATCTCAGATCTAGATTAAACCATCTACTGACTCCTAGGACCTGAGAGTACAGAGACGACACATATGACATTCTATATACAAGACTTGATAGACAGTGTCTCCACCTGAAGATCACTGCTGTTCTGTATGTTGCTGCTACTACTACTGCTCACCCACTAAAGGGTTCCTTCATCCTCGGCGTCTACCTAAAAAGTTGACTCCCACGGGGGTGATACAATTGAATAATTGTCCCAGCGAGAGTTATAACTCTTCGCCAGAAGCATTGTTATTGCAAATAATTGAATAACATTGAGCAATAGAATTATAATTATTTAACAACAGGCAATTCATTATATAACTGACTGGAACAACATAACTTATGCAATCATTTCAATTATAACTTGATTGAATAGCAAGTCATACTTTTAATAAGGAATATGAAGAACATGTATATTACTTGTCCAACAAGGACTCAATAAACAATGTATCATCAATCATTGTTTCTCGTAGTTCAACCTAAACAAATATGCTACACGGCTGATTACATTTTTCAAACATATTTATGCCCTGAGGAGATGAGGTATACCGCTCATACTCAAACCGACCATTACGAAATCGCAATCGGTACCATACATAGGTCATCAGAAGAGCCAGATTTCTATGACCTCATCTTCCTCAGTCAGTGTGAGGTACAACATGTAGGACATCTTGTGTCTCTACCATAATAGCTTTCTAGGGTATTCTGGCAACTTTGCTATTAGAGCTACAGTGGCATGCTGTACTCTCTTCGCCATCGAGGGATTTCTTATTTATCTCTCATCGATCCGACATTAACAACATCATCGGGAGATTAGTGATACATCATCCCGACATATACATATAATGAGAGATTGAGAGATTAAATGTATATCTCACATCAATTTCCTCATTAGGACGTAAGGATATTCGCGTCCATAACCCCCACATACTCAAAAGTATGCTCTCCAGGAGTTCCCTTAGGAAAACCTGTTTCACCATCATTTAACTTCTAACAATGATGAATCTATGGTCAGGGATCTACATGATATCATTATTCTTGATTATTTAAGTACATTATAGCATTCTTTTAGTATTGGGCATGTTTTCAAACATAAACCAATAAGACAATTGCTATAAAGAAAGAGTACTAATTGTACCAAGTTCATTTCACATCTAGTTAACATTGGGATATCAATCCCTAACCATCTCATCATTGTGATTCAGGAATATGGGTGTTTAAACCCTTAGATCAACAAAAACTTGTTTCCAAGTAACATATTGCCATTAAGTCATTTAACAGTATAAACAGAATAATAGCAATGCTGATATTTCATATGGCTCATATAGCCTGTCAATCTCTTATATTACCTTTCACTGGGCAACATAACAAATCATTACATTCAAAGCTTATAAAGTGCTTTCAATGAACATGACATCATAGCTCTTACCTGGCTATGTTCACCATTTCATAAAAACCTGCATTATTAATACATTTGATAATAAGCACATTATCTCTATATCAGCATATTGCAAAACAAAGATAAATTTACTATTCAAGGGTTGTACCACTATGCCCTTTCTAAAGTTAGGGTTTCCCTTTTCAATTCAATTAGAATTAACCAACCTCTTTAGCTTAATTAGGAATAGTGTTTCGTCATTTCATAATTCAATCATATAATTTCATGCTTAAAAGCATAATTCAGAATTAGGGTTTACTGTTCAAATCATCACATTACCCTAGATTAGGGTTTACTATTCACATTACATCACATTATCCTAGATTAGGGTTTACTATTCACATTACATCACATTACCCTAGATTAGGGTTTATTATTCACATTACATCGAATTAAGATCATACCATCATCATGTATGAAGATTACTTCCATTAATGCCCTCAATTAGGGTTATGATTCATTAGTTGTCATAACTAGGGTTTCATAATCTCACTATCATGGAACATACCCTAATTAGGTATCCATTCATATTGGGAGTTCATTACTTGATTAATTATTCATATAAGAAGTCTTCTCTCTCATCTTTCTATAAGTTGATGTTTGCATCACCCTTGATTAGGCTAAGTCAATTCCATATTGACATCATGTGTTATGTCATTACTATTGTGATCATTAATGCTTACTCATTCAAAGAGTGCTAATCACCCTATCTCATCAAGGGTACCTTTATTATAATCATCATTTATTACATCATGTCTTAATCAACTAATTACTTGGTCCTCTAACCACTTTAAGTATTCATGAGGTTTAAGTTAATCAACCACTAAACCATCTTGACCATTAAGGCATCAAACGATCTTGACCTTTTTAGACCTCAAACGGTCTTGCACACTAAACCCCCAAATGGTCTTGGACAGACCTTGAAACCGTTTGGTGTTGAAGACCATTTGGTCTTGTTGACTTTTGAAACCATTTGGTAAAGTGCGCACTCAAGACCGTTTGCCCAAGATGGGGTGAAGACCATTTGGTCATGAAGACCGTTTGGTCAAGTTTGACTTTGAAACTTGATGGACACAACCGACCTTGAAAACCGTATGAGCACAAACGGTTTGGGATCGTTTGGTCCCAAACGGTCTTGAGACTGTTTGGTCCAAACCACCTCAAAACTGCAAGGACCAAAAAGTGTCTCAACCACTTCAATTGAGTTATGGTTTCCAATGTTGAACCCCTCAATTAGTCATGCACTTGTTTAGCCACTCATCAATTGAGTCAATTAGGTCAACCCTCAACTGATTTTACACTCAATTGACCCTCAATTGATCATCAATTAGGGCTTGGATCAATTGGATTAGGGTTTGGAATCGATTACCCTTCAACATGTTCCAATGTGAGTCTAATTGATCTGAAACCATTGAACCATCATTCAATTTGATCATGACCTGATCCCAAACGGTCTTGGGATCATTTGGATGACCTCCAATCGGTCTTGAGACCATTTCTCAAGTCAAAATCAAAAACTAACTCAACCAATTAAGGTTTGACTCATTGAATTGATCACTAGGTCAACAATCAATTACACTTCGACTTGTTACCTTTAGATCTTCAACCACTTGACCATAGTCAACCCTAGACCTCCAAACGGTCTTGGGTGACCCCCAAACGGTCTTGGGATCGTTTGGATATCCTCCAAACGGTCTTGAGACCGTTTTCCCATTATTTTATCAAAAACCAAGTCATTCATTTAGGGTTTGGATATTAGAATTGGTCACCAAAATCAGCAATCGATTACTCATCAACTCGATATCATTGGATCCTCAATTGGTCAACTATACTTAACCCTAGACCTCCAAACGGTCTTGGGTGATCACCAAACAGTCTTGAGACCGTTTGGGTGATCCCCAAATGGTTTTGAAACCGTTTGGGTCACTCAACCCAAACTTCAACATAATTACATTATTGAAATCAGCAATAGACCCGATTAGGGTTTAGGTGGTTGATGAGCCTTCAATAGGTCAACCACTTGGAATTAATGGATGATTTTTGGTAGGTAATTAGTCTACATTATTCTCAACAGTCATCCAAATGGTCAACACCTGGTCAATGCCTCCAAACGGTCTTGGACCGTTTGCTTCATTCGTTCTTGTGAAACCGTTTGCATTCAAACGGTTTGAAACCGTTTGCTCCAAACGGTTTGGCAAACTGTTTGAGAAAGGTTGGGAAACCGTTTGCTAAAGTGAAAACTTGGATAAACATAGGAATTAACGTCATCATCTTCTACCTCAAGAACAGAGGTTGTTCTTCACGGAATTGCTAGCAAGAACACAAGAGTAGCAAAGGAAGAAGAATAACTAACGATTTTTCATGGAGATGAAGATGCATAAACAAAGCTCAAGGTTTTGAGTTATAAAACCCGCCTTTAGGTATGATCTAGAGCTCCAAGCTTTGTATCTTTAATGGCGGTTTGAGCTCCAGTAGTTGTCCAAGGTCCGTTCTTCTCTCTTTGGTTGAGCAAGATGGCTAGAAAGAAGAATCGTGTGAAGAACACCATGAATCTAACCTTATATAGTGATTTCCACCATGAATTCGAGGTAGATGGTGATCAACACTTACCAAGTAAGTGAGGTCGTCCTTCCTCTGGTCCCGAGCTCCTTCTTGGTCAGTCAAATCAAAGTGATGAGAAGAAGGAAACTAAGGAAACGATCCTTTGAGTTGTTGGAAAGATACACTTATATATTTATGGGTCTTTTAAGGAAAAAGATTGTTATTCCCAAACATATCCACCAAGGCTTCCTCCACCCTTGGCCACGTTTCCACCTCCTAACTTTATGCAAAACTTCTCCATTATCCAAGGTTAAAAGGAAAAGAACTAAACAACTTTTAAAAGAGGTATATCAATATCCACCCTTATAGGATATTGTTTATTATATTATTATTGTGAGTAGTTTCCACTTTTACCATGATCATTCAAATGAGGCACCCCTATAATTTTATTTTGTCTATGTGATGCCAAGAAACATGAGAGATACTATAGAGGATACATTTTACATGTTGGACCCTAGTTTTTGGGTAATTTGCACATTACACCAAAACTAGGTTTTAATGCACAAGGATTGCTCTACAAGCTATATCTTGGTGCTCAAGCTTGTGGAATCCATATCACCACATCATATTCATTCTTATGATGTCTCATTATTAGAGGAACATCTTAACATGTGCAATTTACAAGTTAACCCCTCAACTTGGGTAATTTGCACTTTAGTCCATTATTTAACAAAACAATGTTTCAACATTATACAAAAAGGACTGAACTTGAAATATAAGTTCCAAAAAAGCTTTAATTACATTTCCAAGGATAAACACAAGCATATAATCACTCATTTAAGCAAAACACCTAGGGTTAGTACATAACCCAGGTCAGGGATGTTACAACTACATCCCTCCTCAATGCGTCCATTTTTACTTGAATGTGCCCATTATTGCATTAATGCACCCACTTTTACTTGAATGGGCCCACTTTTGTTTGAATGCGTCACTTTTGCTTGAATGCCCCACTTCCTCAACGCGCCCACTTTTGTTTGAAAGTGTCCATTTCTAATATTTATGTATATTATTTTCTCAAAAATATATTAAATATTAGTCTTGTTGGATTGCATTTTCCGTAATAAATCCAACGCTTTTTATTTTACCAAAAAATTCATTACAGATCAAAAGTTATGTGCAAAATAAAATTTTCTTTATATTTCCACCTAAATCTCTCTCAAAAAAACTATCAAGTCAGCCTCTTACCTACCCCTGCCACCTCACCCTTACAAAACCACCTCCACCCACCCAAACTCACCTACCAATGGGCCCCATCCACCAAAATCGGTCACAGGCGGCAGGAGGGGCGCGTCAAAACGTGCGTCATCCCCCCTGCGCGTACTGTACCCATTTCTGTATGTAATAACACTCCAGATTCCTTCTCCAACTACTTTCCTCTCTTTGCATGCCTATTGGGCTAGGGAACATCCACAACAGCCCCTCATTCCCCATGCATAGCTAAATGGGTCAAGTAAGAAAGATGGGAATATAATATTGAATCCTTGTATGTGAGATGGGATTCCAAGATATTTTAGTAATTCCTAATCATGAAATGGCTCACCTAAAGCTATATGAATTCCGCACCGCTTGCATGAGTTTTGGGGTCCTAAATGGGAAGCTTATGGTTGTTAGATTTTTTGCATTAGGATTGCGGAAGTAGAGAGTAGAGAGGTAGATTAAATGTATAAATCCATAATTGAGCTTAATTAGTTAATATACATATTCTTGTAGAAATTTGTCATTTTTCTTGATTAAAACCAAAGAAGAGATGGAGTTGGGCATACTCAGGGATAAATACATTTTTACATTTGGGCGGTAATGAAGCCCTAGTTTGGGTCTTCATATTGTGTGTAATTTCTCATTTAACATGTTCAAATATTTAGTATGCATGCTTACTTACCAATACAATTTTTTTATAAATGTCAAGTGCACTTATGGAGTATAATTTCATATTTTATGGATATTTGAGCTCTCATGATGGATGTAAATTATGGAGGTTGAGAGATCCTACCAACTTTGGAGGAGCCTATAGACTATGCAAAGTCATCCCCATCCTACCACAAGATGCTTAGAATCAAGCTAAGGAAAAAGACTCAATGGATATAAGAAAAGAATTGAAATGCATGTCAAAATCCTCAGAACAACCATGCACTAGAAAAAAATCATGCTACTATGAGTCAAATCATAGAGTTCATCAACGAATGCAATGGTCATTTTGAACAAATACTCTAGAAATGAAAAGGACTATGGGGAGTGGCGGCCAGAATGGTCATTCCAACCACAATAGTCATGTTGGCAAGCTCTCATCTCCCTCGACCCCCCTTTAATACTACATAATATCACCACAACCATTATGCACTACCACAGTCATGCGACCCATATTTCATAATGACTGTTCTACCCAGAATTGTTGTTCTACCTACTACAGCCACAACTGTTCCACCTATAACCGTCTCCCGACCTCCAAACTACCATGATCATTCTACAAATAAAGACCATGATACCTACATAGATTTTTACCCCACAACTTGTCTTCAACACAAGCACCAGGTCACCACAACCGTTATGCACACTTTGCACCATATTCATGGGAGGGGCGACAGACTAACCATTCTTATCCAAAACATAACCCATTTTTACATTGTTCTATCCAAACTACCCCCACTAATCCTAGACAACCTAGACCACTATATACTAGGGTTGAGTTTGGTTGTTGTCACTTCATTCAAGTCACCTCCTAGCTTCAACCTACCTTATGAACTCCACTCCCACTTCATTGCCATCCCAAAAGCCTTATGTTTTTAGGGTTTTGGCTACCTTCCATCCTAGACCTCATACCATTTCACTGTAGATGATAAGAAGCTCGTCCTTGTTGTAGCCGGTGCAAAAGATAGAAACCTCTACATAGACGTTCAAC
The DNA here is from genome assembly GCA_963693085.1 of Alisma plantago-aquatica. NCBI lineage: Eukaryota > Viridiplantae > Streptophyta > Magnoliopsida > Alismatales > Alismataceae > Alisma > Alisma plantago-aquatica. Next base: position 76,825,262 of record OY856413.1, on the reverse strand, counting down.
ACGTTTCTCTCTTCTTATGCATCTTATTTCACATTTTCTTATACAATGAGTAGCTAATCGCCTCTTGTGGACTATTTGGAGGATAAAATGTTACTTTGGTGATTGAGATGTTAAAAGGTTTATATTTCCTCTCGATGTTATCTTCATAATTTTTCTCTCTCCCTACCTATTTATTTTGGTATTTGAGCTATTGAACCACCTAAGGTATAGAGAAACGGTGAAATGGTAGGCTTAGAGAGGAAAATGCCTAAATATTCATTCCAAAACATTTTAGATCATCTCTTCATGCTATGTCCATACTTGTTATCTCTCACAATCTCTTTCTTTGGTGTTTGAGCTATGAAACCACCTAAGGTATAGAGAAAAGGGGAAATGATAGGATTATAGAGGGAAAACTCCTAAGGCAACTTGTGGACCCTTAGATAGTTTTTCTCTCTACCCGTCTAGTCATCTATTCTACTAAATCTAGGTTAGCTAGGTCTATCTCCCCTTTCACACTTGGGAAAAAGCACTACAATGAACCAAAACTTAGAATCTTATCCAATTCCATGATTTTTTCCTTATATTTGATCGAACAAGGATAAAATCTAAAACACATTTACATAATGACTTAATTATGTGCCAGCGTGTAATAAAATAATATGTATTTCCTTTACTAACATAATGGCTAAATAAAAATGAATAATATGCTTTGGAGTAACAATTGGTAATCCCATGTCCATAAATCTTAATAATGTTATAATATTTAATAAATATGAAATTAAGGGATCAAATACGTAAAATAAGTAAAATGTAGAATTTCATGAAAAATAATAATATATAGATCTTATAAAAATGTATTGAATATAATAGGACTCAATTGAGTAGATATTTATAATAAATGTATGATGTTTTCATAAACATAATGGTAATAAGCCAAACATTATAACAATGCCACAACTCATAAAAGGCAATTTCAAAAGTAAAATATAATGGTAGAACCGCATTCCTTGGGTCTCAATTTCCTTGAATGCTAAGTTTCACATTGTTTGCGTGATGATAACTATTTTAGTTCTAATGTAAAAGAAAATAATTTCAGGATCCAAAAGTGTTAAATAAATTAGTAAATAACTTCAATAGTGGAAATCAATCCCAACTTCAAAATCTACGTACCAAATTTAGTTTGTATGTGAATTTCCACAATATTTGGACAATTTTATATATCCTAGTGTAGTTTAGGAGAGAGAATGTACATGAAAGCCCAAAATATTAAATGAAATGCTAAACAACCACAACAAGAAGAATTAATTGTAAAATCTTTTTCCTCAAGTTTAAGTTTACTTGTAGGCTAAGTTTCACATCTTTGAGGATTTTCTAGATGCATCAAATTCCTTAAGAAAAGAAAATGAAAAATAATGCCAAAAATATTGAATTTAATATTAAAATAAAACATATAATATATTAAATAAACAATTTCTATCAACTTGTATGGATTTTGATAAATAAAATTGGCATTTAACATAAGGGGAAACAATGTTTTACACACATGAAAATATTACCATAAAAGAAATAAAATCTAAATTTATTCTAGAAACACACTAATTAATACATATCTAAAGAGTAGCATCGCACTCGTATATACTAATTATTTAGATATAAAATGTCAGTAGTAAAAAGTAGTAAGAGAATATAAATTTTCTCCTCTTATATTATCTCTATAGGATGTTATTAATATTATGGAAATAATTAACATGAACTAAGTTACTATTATTCAAAAGAAATTAGAAATAAACATAGTTAATTGAAGAGAGAATGAGGAATTTAAGTAAATAGAAGATATTATTTACTTCTCTCATGCGTGGATAATTTGAAAGGATCATAAATACCCAATATATTAACTCAATATACACCATATAAATATTTATTTTAACATTGCTAAAACGTTCATGTATATGAAATAATCCACTATACAGTTTTTAAATAAGAAAGTAATGTCAAATTTAGTTATCATGTGTTAATGATCCAATCTTCAAATTCCATTTTATTTGGATATACTAGTATCCATAAACAAATTATAAAATGAATTAACAAGATAATGTTAAAAGGATTCAAATAAACTAAATGACATATTGAACATTCTAACAATGAAAACTAATGTGCAATTTGAATTCTTCATGTCTTAATTAACCTATGTGTAAAAATTTATTTTGTTTGGACCCTCAAATAAATTTTAAAGGAGAATGTACAATCGGAAACATTAATTCTTAATTGTTTAATTTAATACATTATGTTTGATATGGTTGCTAATACTCTTCTAGTTTAGTACATTCTATTTGATACAGCAAGTTAGAACCTCAGTCGTTGGATTAAACATAGCCCTCACATCTGCCTGATCTTGACCCGTCAGTACTATAAACACCCCGTCAGTAGTCCCGACAACTTGACAGGTGGTCACGAATTTAGATGAGTCGGTAGTATAGACGGATAACGGTCAGGAAGATCTGAGGGTTGTGTTTAATCCAACGGTTGAGGTTCTAACTTGCCCTAAGTCATGCCTATGACTAAGGGGAGTTACAGCCAGACCTAATTATATCATCTTTTTCCATTGTATAAGAAGGGAGAGCAAGGGGAGGAGATAGCAAAGAAGAAGAAGGCAATCCAAACGATCCAGGAACTTCTAGTAGATGGAATTATAGCTAGATTGTAGCAAATTGGCACGTATACGAGAAGAGTGTGTTCGAACCGTCTACTTCAGAGGTTCATCATGTTTTTCCTTTCTCTTTTAATGATTTGACTATGGAAACTATGAGGGGCAAATCCACACATTCCTTAGGACCTGGGAGTAGCCCGGTTATGCATTGTATTTGATTCTCATGCATTAATCAATCAATTTCTCTTAATTTCTGGATTTCTTTCAATGTTAATGAATGAACTATTTGTGCTTGATCACAATAGATAGTATTTGGACTATTAATTGCTTTGAAAAAGGAAATTAATAGTCAGAACTCATCAAAATACATGTTTCGTCAAACCCTTTGGGAAAGCTAGTTTAACGACTTGAGGAGATACCAGAGAATTTGATAAGGCACCTATATAATAACACAACCAATATGAGAGTGGGGTTGATATTTGGTTAGGTAGTGAATTACACCATGAGAGAGGGTAATTCATGCTATAGGCTTATAATTTAGGGGAGAGATTTCTATTAATTTATTAACATTAAAATGCAATGCTAACTGTGGTGAAACCAATATCCTAAGGAATTCAACAAGATTGAGAACAACAACCGTAATTTAGATTTCTTTTCTGCCAAGATAACCAAACCAATCATTCAAGTTTTCATAGGACAAAGTTGATTGTACTACAGTTAGTACTAGTTTCTGAAGTAACATTTCCCTGTGATTCGACATCTGGACCTCATAGGCCTGTATTACTACGATAGTGTATACTTGCATTTTAAGAGTATAGAATATACCTATCATGTAGGCCTATACTTTTCTTGTGTAGTGCTAATTTCTCTCTTAGCTAGTCCAATAAAGGAATAATTTATATTTCATCTTTCCTTCCATTATTCATTCAATTCATAGTGTGAACACAAAACCAACCCTTTAACCATTAAAACCCTAGGTATCTATTATAGAAACCCCAAACAAACAACCTAATTATAATGCCTTCTTTGTTCCTTGTGGATCAATCCCTAACTTGTTTACTCTACCACATCTCATGCTTGTGCACTTGCAGATCTATGTAATAAAGTGTGTGATTAGGGTTACAAACTGCAACCTATTGTATGTGCACCAATGAGTTTGTATCGATAAACTAGTAAGCATGCTAGAGTATCACACTTATATGGAAATCTTGGTATACTTTCAACTACAATAGATAACACCATTGTTAATGCAAACTTAAATGACATTATCAATAGAGTTTCCTTAAACAACCCCACTCAAAATTATTCTAGAATATTTTATTACGATAACAATAGTAGGCAAGTCCATTTTGTTCAAAATCTTAAGATGAAAATGTAAAAAAAAATGAAAGACAATTATTAACACATAAGAACTAGACAAATTAGCTAGTAAATAATGAAGAAATATTGGGCAAAAACCTAATGTGAAGGTGTTGTTGATGCTACAAAAGTTAACTAATGAACGAGTTTGATGTTGGCTTTGGGGACTCTACAATGATAAAGTCAAGTATTAGCTTATTAGGAGGTCGAATCCTATCCTAACAGACTAATGCAACGTTTGGCAAAGTGTTTGACACTGCCAATTCTCTAATATGTTGAGGACAACCATGATGTGATTTTCCAATTTGTAAAACTACGTATTTTCTTTTGGTCAGGCCAAGAGCACATTTTATGCATCCTACCCTCCTTGTGTAGGTGAAAATATCAAACAAGAAACAAAAATTGCTTATAAATGCGGTCAAAACTTTTCCTGACGGCCACAACCTAAGTAACACATAAAACCTCTAGCCCTATTTACAACCAACATGTGGGTCTAAACCCAAAACAAAAAGAGAACTATCTGACTACTTATTTATGTATCTACCCACCATGTGTAAATGTAAAGTAAGCCTTCTCTATCCAAAATAAGAAGTCCTCTTATCCTCATGGGGAAGAAAAGAGGCTCCTTCGTAACAAAAGAGGTATTATGAACATCCACCAAGTACTAATAGTTGTTGCAGACGTATTGCTAATCAGAGGAATCAGATGGTCAATGATGGAAAACTCATGTACCGTCTCCATAATCTCCCTAGTGATATGGGATGTCCTTCATGCTTTTTAGCTTCCCCTAAGACATCTAATAGATCACTTTTGAGTTAATCTCAAGAATAGTGATATTAAGGTTTTAAACATCCATCGTCTTTAAGTCAATCACCAGAGCTTGTGCACAAGCTTCCTCATGGTTGGTTGACATCATAGTGTATATGTAGGCAAGTACAATATAGCCTATCCTATCCCTCACAACGCCTATGATCCATTTGTCCTTACCATGGACAACATCTCTCTTGGTCCCAATGGCAATGTTCATCTTCAAATTTGATACATCAGGAGTGTACCATTGGATTAAGGAGAGATATCTGATTTTGAACTTTGGGTTAGAATACCCTCCGCCTCTATTTTGAGGTTCAGCTCCAGGTCCCTCATATTCCTAAAGGACTTCTTCTTGATTGTCATATCAATTAGTCTCATGATCTCTCACCACAACATGCCTGTGTTGATGGATGTACCCTTGAACTTGGCCCTACATTGGTGTTTCTAGATAGACCAACAAAGAGTGGGGGAGTTAGGAACATAACCAACCCTTCACTCTATGTGAAGATTCCTTTTCCCAACACTCTATAAAGATAGCCTATAGGGAGATAATCCTAATAACCTACAGCTGGATCAAAGAAAACATCTAGAGCCAAAGCTTCGTGGTCACCTCACTAAGTGCAAATAGATGTTGAGTGGTTTCCTTATTGGTCTCCTTGTAGTAGACACACACTAATGTAAGTGGGATCTTGTAGGGTTGGAGATTGTTGTCAATGGACAACACAAACTCTGGGATCTTCCAAATTCATGTGTTGGCTCTTGGGAGAGCGTCATTGAACCATATGCATTTTCTAGGTTGATGAACATCTATCTCATTATAGAGCACCCACTTTGCTGATTTGGTGGTGAATTCATCATCTGTCATTGATGACCATCGTAGAACATCCCCATGCTTCGAGATATCATATCCAGACCCCAAAACATATCCCACACCTTCTTCTATATGGATGTGATCTAAAACCAATGCATCCCAAGTACTGTCCTCAGTCCAGAAGTCTAGGCTTAAAGTCAACATTAGTGTCATTGGAATTACCTGTAAAAGGAAGTAGAACATATCCACACCAGTTAGATGACTAGAACTCCATCATACCTTTAGCCATAGTCCAAGTACACCAAAGGAAAATATTTGGAAAACATTCCCAAAGCTCATTCTAGAAGGGATATGCAAACGAACTAATCTTGAGAGTATTAGGTTGTAGTCTAACTCATTGTTGGTAGGGGAAAAAGTACTTGGAAGAGCAATATCAAGCCTATAGTGATGAGCCTTGGAGGATCTCCCAGCATGCCTTCATATGGAATGCCTCAGTCATGAGGGGAAGGGGGGTAATGCCAAGCCCCACAGCTATGTGGGTGGTCACCCTGTCTTAAGAAACCTAGATACACCTTCCATTGCCATCCCTAGCACTTCAGAGAAAGGCCGACATCATCTATTTGATTTCTTAGACACCACCATTGGAATGTTTGTGTCAGTCATGGTGTAGAATGTGATCGAGCTAAGAAAATGTGTGATAAGTGTCTTACGTCTAGTGAAGGAGAGAAGGTGACCTTTCTAGGAGGTTACCTTGGTTTCTTAAGGAGTCTCTCAAAGTGTTGTACTTTAAGTATACTTTTAGAAAGAGGTACCCAAGGTATAGGAAGAAATCCCCCATAAGTTGAATGCCCAGTGTAGAAGCAACTCTTTGGATATCATGGTGGTCCTCCCTACCACAAATAAAGCCCAACTTCTATTTGTTCACCATTTGCCTAGAAGCCAAAGAACAAGATGTGAGGATGTTTTTGATGCAATAGAGGGTTAAAGGTGCACATGTGGAGGACATGGCTAGGTCATCAATGTATAATAGCAAGATCGGGGATGTACCTCTACCCCGAGTGTGGAACTTGTCTGGATTCCTTGTTGTACAACTACTACAACCAATCTACAGAGAACCTCCTAAAAGAGGATAAATAGGGAAGGAGAAATGGTATTCCTCTATTTTAATCCTCTTTGCATCTGAAAGAAATCAACATAAATGTTATTTATTGAAACTAAAATCTAGGTTTCCTCAAAGAAGCTCATAAGGATGTTGATCACCTGCAAGATGAAGTCAAACTTTTCTAGGACCTGCCAAAAGAATCTCCAATCCACAAGATCATAATTCTTGGTCATGTCGAACTTGATAATCAAATTGGTATCACCCTTCCCTTTGTTGATAGCATGCATTATCTCCCTAGACAAACTGATATGATGTGCTATGTCCCTTCCCAGAATGATGGCCCCCTGGTTGGGGATATAAGGTATGGAATTTAGTGAGGCGGTTGTTGAGGAGGCATGCCAGGATCCTTACAAAAATGTTTCCAATGGATATCAGATGAAAGTCTTGACCCAACTTCGTGGCATCATTAACTTTGGGAATTAAGATAAGCTCACAGTTAAACAAGCTTCTGTGACATCCACCCCATTTGGAAGAAAAACTTTGCCAACTTAAGAAATTATGTCTCAATGATGTTCCAAGCTGACAAATAGAACTCTAGAGAGAACCCATTTAGGCCCGAGGCCGCTTGTTTATCCATCTGTCTGATAGTATCTAGAATCTCCTTTTACAAAGTTATGGCCGCCAAGGTTATTTGTTTTCAATTGTAACCTCAACATGAATGAAGGACATGATTGTGTTACCATCATATTAGAGGTGGGGTGGAGCTGAGAAGATTTTGCCATAGTAATTAGTTGTGATAACCATCTGCTCACCTTCAGGGACAAGTGCATTGTCTTCCAACTGAAGCCTTCTAACAACCTTCCTTTTTCTCTTACCTATAGCAATAGCATGGCAAAATATAGTGTTATGTTCATCATCATTAAGCCAATTATTATGGAGTCTGTCCTTCTAGATCTACTCTTGGTCCAGGGTTTATTCACTTATGGCATGCCTCTCTAATAATAGCATGGTAAAACTACATCTACAAACCTTGTTGAACACTCTACTATATAGAAATTCCCTTCTTCTTAGCCTCTTGTGTAGCTCAGGTTGTTGGGTGGTAGGATGAGGTGGAGTGAAAGAAGAATTGGCCACCCCAAGGTTTTGGAGTGTGACCAAGGCTTACCTTTTTGTGCTTTTTAGCATTTTCTTCATGAGGCAAATAGGTAGAAGTGATAGAAGAAAGTGGATGAAGAGAGGGATCAACTGGTGTGGATCTTCTCATAAGGTTGTGTGCATGCAAGTTGATTCAACATTCCTCACCAAACAATGACAAAACCATGATGAATGAGAAAATATGGTTAAGTATGTTCTTCTCACATGATCTCTATTAACCCCCTACATTTATGGCTAGCCAATATTGCATTTCAACCAACTATTTGAGTTTTCACAAGAGAGGTGGAAAATAAGTATACATTAAAGATGTAATTATAGAGCAATACATACACGGAAATGTGGATGCATTTGCAAAAGGTCCACTAGCCCATTCAAATAAGTAGAGATTACGGAAAAGTATCTTTTAGGGTGATTAGTTCCAAGCTCAAAATGTTTTGGCAAAACCATCTCAAAATGCTCATATTCACATCAAGGACTAACTACTAAGAATAAAACATGGAACATAAATCCTAGAAAATCACATACAAATTAGTAAAAATTGTATGCAATAGAATGTTTGGATGGTGTAGTAAAATGCTATAACTTTGAAAAAATACTAGATAAATATAAGGAAATTAATTACATTGCATGTAAATGATAACAATACAAACAAGAAAGGAAAATGACAAATGGTGTGTCAAGAAAATAATAATTAAACTTTTTTAGAAAAATGATAGAACAAGGGAATAAGAAAAAGAAAACTAGAGGGCATGGTTATCTACCAACCTAGTATTTTGAATCATGTTTTCCTCATCATGAAACAAGTCTGAGAATGATGGGGGTGATCATTGTGGAAGTTGTTGATCCCTAGCACCTCGGTGCGGTGGTAGGTATTAACAATATCGTCTGTAATAGTTTTCCTATGAATATGGATTTGTGTCATGGATCCTTGCAAATAGTTCTAGTGGACCTCAACCTGTTGTGGGTTCCTCTATGCTTGTGCATGCATATATGAATACATGTGGTTCAACCAAATTTGTTGTTGATTACTGTAAATGCCCTCCAACTTTTTCATGATGGTAGACATGTCATCAGCATTAGTTGGATGTGTTAGTTCCACATTTTCTAGTTTTGGCCTTATTCTCACACAACAAACATTGCACTATTGTTGTTCATCTACTCAATCACATTTTTCTATCCCTCATCCATGGGTGGGACCATTATTAGTGTGGCATCCAACTTATAAAACACAAGATTAACTAAGCGGAAGCGAATCATCTGCAGCGGATTACTAAAAAATCACTAAAAATTAAAACTTTTTGCAAAGAGATCCACACATAGGAAATCATTTTCATCAAGAACCAAAATATAATATTTACATTCTGTTCCATAAATACACAACCTATACTATCTCTTCTCGAGGATTACAACATTAGCTGTCCTATTCAACATTATGTACAGACAGCATAAAACCTCGAGGTATCAAGCCAAAATCTCGATTCGATGATGAAAACAATATCTATAAATCCTGAGGACATGAGAGTATAGAGACGACACATAGTACTGCTATCTATACAACTAGGTAGGCAATATCTCCACCTGAGATATTACTGTTGTCCTCGATGCTGCTATTGTTCCTTCTCAGCTAAAGGTTTCCTGCCTCTTTGTCCACATCCACCTAAAAACATTGGATCCCACGGGGATGAGACAATTGTAAATTGCCCCAGTGGGAGATATACTGTCTTTCGAAACATTGTATTGCAATTTAAAGATATGAAACTGAGCAGAGGTTAAGAAGTTTAAAGCATTCTCAACTTTGTAATCATTGCAACTATTTATGATAGAGCAATATATATCATCTATTCTTTTAATAAGGAATAGGAATGACATGTATATCATTTACCCAACATGTTATACCATCATATCAAACTTTTCTTGTGACACTCATCATCTTGTTATGTCATCCATGAAACATTCTTGTTTCATTCTGTTGGCCTTAGCCAACCTATTAAACAAATAAAAAGATGTATCTACCATGTACTCATTTATCATCAATACAGGAATTGGATTAATACCAATCCTAAATCATCATTACAGGCATTGGGTTATTACCAATCCTGTGTTATCACTACAAGCATTTAGCCTTTGCCAGGTATTGGGCTTTTCCAAACCTAATTACACCGCCAGGCATTGGACACTACCAATCCTGATTTCACAGCCAGGCATTGGACTTTAACCAACCCTGATTACAGGCATTACACCTCTGCCAGGCATTGGACTCTAACCAAACCTGATTATACAGCCAGGCATTGGACTCTAACCAATCCTAATTACACAGCCAGGCATTGGACTTTAACCAATCCTGATTTCACAGCCAGGCATTGGACTTTAACCAACCCTAATTTCACAGCCAGGCATTGGACTTTAACCAACCCTGATTTCACAGCCAGGCATTGGACCTTAACCAATCCTGATTACAGGCATTACACCTCTGCCAAGTATTGGACTTTAACCAAACCTGATTTCACAGCCAGGCATTGGACTCTAACCAATCCTGATTTCACGGCCAGGCATTGGACTTTAACCAATCCTGATTACATAGTTCATGGAATTTAATTCCTTTAACTCATCATTGATCATCACATACTACTTTAGGCTTTGAACCCTGAGGTTAGCATGCATAACTTTACACATTCTTTATTGAATACAGTTGTTACTCTTATTAAGTTTATTAAAACATTATCCTTTCTTATAATAAACTTTTATAATCATTTTGGTACCTCACACTATGTCATAATTGCTCTTATGGCTCATAAGGCCCATAAAGCATCTTTTCACCTCTCACTAGGCAATAATAACATATTACTTCATGTAATACAATAGTAACACCTATTCCCACAATAGGGTTAGGGCTTACTTTTCATATCATATTATGATTTCTCATGTCCCATTACCCAATTTTGGGTTAGGGTTTTCCATCTCACATTAGGATTTCATAGTTATCAAAGTATATCAACTTTGAGATGCTAATTGTGAAGTCTTTCATATCTTGAGGTATCACTTTCCTCATTACTTCCAACTTTCTTAAGTTATCAACTTATCTTGGATTAAGGTATTTCCCATCTTAATCCTTTCATCCACTAACCTATCACTCTTACCATGAAGTGCATAGGCTACACATAAGAATGGTCCATCTATCTTTAATGATATGGACTCATTTCAAGTTAAAGCATTGAGTGCTATAAGGGTATTTACAATCAATCACTTTAGGCATTTCCCCCATCAATGTATTAGTTACCATTCCATTATTAGGATTAGGGTTTCCCATACTATCATACTTCATTAGGGTGAGGATTGCATATAACATCACCCTTCATTAGGCTTTCTCATCATATTGGCTAAAATTAGGGTTTACTAGTCATCCCAGCAAGGGTTTCTAATGGCATCACCCTCAATTAGGGTTTCACATGGAATCACCCTCAACTAGGGTTTCACATGTAATCACCCTCAACTAGGGTTTCCACTATGGTTACCCCCAACTTGGGTCTACTATTAATCTCCATTAGGATTTTATTCAATTATCCATAATTAGAGATTCACTATTCATCCCAACAAGGGTTAGAGTTCAATAGCCCTGTCAATTAGGGTTTATATTCCTGATTAGGGTTTCATGATCTTTTTACTTAAGGATAATAGCCTTAATCACCTCATGAATCATATTCATGTATGAATTGCATGCTATTATCTTCTTACCTTGATTAGGTTACATAAACCCTCAATCAAGTACATGCAACTATGATTAACATAGTGTACCAAGTCATTATTCTTATAAGCACTTAGGGTTCATCCCTTAATTGTCACTAATCACTTAGGTACTATTAGGGTTTCAACCTTGTACTTTCATTGATTGTCATTACTAAAAATCATTGGATCAATGGATCATTCATCATCTTAAATCTTAAGAGATTCAATCACATTGGACCTCCATTACATAAGGTATCCAATTGATTTGACCAATTGAATCTTCAATTACAATAGGTGTCCAAGTGGATTAACCAATTGAGTACTCAATTAATTGTGACTACTTGAGCCCCAAACGGTCTTGGCCTTTCAAAGTTCAATGGTTTGAAACCGTTTGGTAAAGGTGGTCACTTGAAACCGTTTGCTAAAGCAAGTACTTGAAACCGTTTGCTAAAGCACTCTTAAGATCGATTGGGCCTCAAACGGTTTGGGATCGTTTGGTCCCAAACGGTCTTGAGACCGTTTGGACTCAAATGGTTTTGAGACCATTTGGACTCAAACGGTCTTGAGACCGTTTGGTCCAATCCTCCTCAAAACCACATGGACCAATTATGGCCTCAACCTATGAAATCGATTTGGGGTTCTCAATGTTGATTCCTTCAATCATTGAATTCATGTAACCAATCTTCAATTGGACCTATCACCATACTTCAATTGAGTTAATTAGGTCATCCTTCAACTGATTTGACCCTCAATTAACCCTCAATTGATCATCAATTAGGGTTTGAATCCATTGGATTAGGGTTTGGAATCGATGATCCTTCAACATTAACCAATGTGGAACTAGTTACTTTAAAACTATTGGGCCATCATCCAAATTGGGCATGACCTGACCCCAAATGGTCTTGAGGTCGTTTGGATGACCTATAAATGGTCTTGAGACCGTTTTCCCATGTCAACATCAAAATCCAAGTCAATCAATCAAAGTTTGGATCATTGGATTGATCACCAAATCAGCATTTGATTGCACTTCAACTTAGTACCTTTAGATCTTCAAACACCTAACCATAGTCAACCCTAGACCTCCAAACGGTCTTGGGTGACCCCCAAACGGTCTTGGGATCATTTGGATGACCTCCAAACGGTCTTGAGACCGTTTTCCCATCATATCTTCATCAACCATGTCATTCAATTAGGGTTTGGATCCTAGGATTGGTCACCAAATCAACACTTAATTGTATTTCAATTTGGTATCTTTGGACCTTCAAACACTTGCAAAAACTTAACCCTAGACCTCAAAACGGTCTTGGGTGACCCCCAAATGGTCTTGAGACCGTTTGGGTGATCCCCAAACGGTTTTGAAACCGTTTGGGTCAATCAACCCAAAGCATCAACTCATTCAATTGCAAAATCAGCACTTAGTCGTTTAAGGTTCATACCATATGTTTGAATCTTCAAATACTTAACCATACTCAACCATAGACCTCCAAATGGTCTTGGTTGACCTCCAAACGGTCTTGATACCATTTTGGTGATTCCCAAACGGTTTTGAAACCGTTTGGGTCAATCAACCCAAATTTCAAACTCAATCACTTTTGAAATCAGCACTCAACCCGATTAGGGTTTAGGTGATTGATTGACCTTCAACTCATGAACCAATTGGAGTTAATCAATAATAATTGATGGGTCATTAACCTAGATCATTATGAACAAATCCAAAAACGTTCAACCCTGGTCAACATCATCAAACGGTCTTAAACCATTTTCTTCTATGTGGTTTAGTGAAACTGTTTCATTCCAAACAGTTTGAAACCGTTTTCTCCCAAAACACAAACCATTTGGACATTTGATTGAAACTGTTTGGTCTAGATATTTGGGGAGGTGTGTGCTTATGATGATGTCATCATCATCAAGCTCTAGTCCCACGAAACCTACTGTGATTTCCATGGATATTGCATCAATCAACCAAATCAATAATTGTAAATAGAGAAATGATCATTATTTGATGGGGAATTGAATGCAATAACAAAGTTAGGGTTTCAAGTTATAAAACCCGCCTCCAATTGAGCTCCAAGGATTCAAGCTCACGGCAACAATGGTGTATGAAGATCTTGCAACTCCCCATAGGCTCATCCTCAAGCTTTTGGTTGAAAAGATTGGCTAGGGTTGAAGATGGAGTGAAGAAAAGAAGAAATCAATGATTTATTTTCGATTTCCACCATGGAATCAAGGAGAACGAAGGTCAAGGACTTACCAACAGGTTGGGGGTCGTTCTCTTCTTGATCCAAAGCTCCCAAGGTCGTTTTCCAAGCAAAGGGTGGAAGTAAATCGGAAATTCCCTTTCATTCTATGGATAAATGAGCTTATATGTTAATTTTATTAAAAATTCAATTAGAAGAGAGTAAGTAGGAATTATCCCCTCAATTCCCTTGAAACTTGACCTATATCCTTCCTTAGAGACGAGGCTATACTCTTGGAATCTTATTCCCCTCAATTATCCACATTTTAAAGAAAAGAAATTTAAGCACCATAACTCTTTTTATATTAATATCCATGACTTAGTGGATATTTCTTTTCCTTATAATAAGGTGAGTGGAATTTCCACCTCCTTGAGATATTTCGTGGCTCTGGCATAGCACAAAGACGACCACACATATATGAACTCAGCCATTTTGATTTTGGTTGAAATCTCTTTAATTAATACATTCATTTTTGTCCTAAATTGAATTAGGGTTTCAATTAGGATTAAATCTTGATTATTTTAATATCAAGATTCTCTCTCCTCCAACTTAATTCAAATGAGGCGCCCCTCTCATTTTATTTACTCTACATGATGCCAAGAAACATTAGGGACATTATTTAAGTGGTAATTTTCATATTGAACCCTAGGTTTTGGGTAAATTGCATTTTACACCAAAACTAGGTTTTAATGCACAAACGTTGCTTTATTAGCTCTTCCTTGGTACTCAGGCTACCACAAGCCATACCTCTGCATCATCTTCATTATCATGATGCTTAAACGTATGAGGAACATCTTATCTTGCAACATTTGCAATTTAACCCCTCAACTTGGGTAATTTGCACTTTAGTCCAAAATAAGCAAACATTGCTTCAACATTGTTCAAACAGGACCAAAATTGAAACATAAGTTTCTCATGAGCCCTAATTACTTTTCACAATATAAGATTAAGCATATAATCATCTTTCTTAATCAAAACACCTAGGGTTAAAGTATAACCCAGGTCAGGGATGTTACAAATTATAAACCCCTAACAAGGATTTCGTCCCCAAAATCCCAGATAAAGGGAAACAGATATTAACCATGCATCATATCATCATGTCCTCACATAACACCTCATTATTATGGAGACACCATAGAGTTTTGATCAATACAAAATTACTCCATACAAGTTTATCATGGAATGATTTACATGGGACATATACTCCCATGTTTCTTAGTTAGTTCAATATTTCTTTTTTCCAGATCAAAATTATATTCTGTCATTCATTTGAAACTATAAGTCTTCTCATACTTTGATTGTGCCATATTACCTGATGACACAACACAAGCTTTCCTTATTACTTGCACTAATTATCTCATTAGTTATATATTCTCTTTCCATAAAGAAGGGTTACTTATCGACCAAGAACTTATCTTAAAGATATCTTCAATTGTTATGTTTATGCAAAGCATAAACCCCTAACATGTGATGTTCATACTTACATTAGGTAACTGGACTGATTTCACAGTTACCCCTTTCAGGCAACCATTATAAAATAGCCTGATATATCTCAGATACCAGAATTCCTTCCCTTGGTATTTAGACATGTGTTGGTATCACATTACATCTTCATTTTCCTTTATAAGTTGATTTATGAGTAAATAAAATTCCTTCATATATCAATTAGAATGTGGTAGAAATATCCATGCCACATCTCCTTCTTCTTTAAACTCTGGAGATTATTTTCAGAATGACCACTTGATCAGGGTAGTCAAAGAGATAACAATCTAGATATGTCATACTTACCTTACCTTCAATAAATGAATATCTAGCCAGGGTATTCAAGAACTGAAATTAGGTAGTATGTATTTGTTTTATATTATGTTCCATATTCTTAACATCTCTTTAAATTCACTGCTCAGTATCTCAGATTTTCCCTGAATGTTTTTTTAATATCTTTGCCCTTTCTGTATTTAAAGAGAAATTTTCAAACATATAAGAGAAAATTAAACTGGACATAAGTTTTCATTCTTCTTATCACATCCTCATATCCTTAAAGGATTATGCAGATGAACTAAACAACAACTACCTTTCTTATAGAAGAAAACAGAAGGTAACTCAAAATAAAAATTTCTATCTTGACAAGTCTTCCTTATTACAGGTTATCTAGTGTCTTGTCTGTTGAGTCACCTCATCGCTTTCTATTTGGACATTGCCACCTCAGATGTCCTCTCTGTCCACATCTATAGCAAGCTCAAAGCTTTTTAGGTGACTACTGCTCAGGTACACTATATTGTACTTGAGTCGGTACTACTGAAATCTTTGATTGTTTAGTACCACTAATTCCTTGTTCTTGTGTCTGTTTAGACTTCCTTTTAAGGCATGTCTCATGTTTCTTTATCATAGACCCTTCTATCCTTTGAATTGATTCCACAAATGTGGCAAATCTCTCTCTACTTTCTAGGGCAGATGCCGGAATGGACATCTCAGCATTCAATCCCTTCTCAAAATGTCGAATATTTACCTCCTCAGTAGCATCCATCTGAGGACAAAATCGTAAAAGTTCCATGAACTTAACCTCATATTCACTTATTGACATGACTCCCTGTCGAATTTTCTCAAACTGTGAGATCTTTTTATCTAAATAAGTCCTTGGAAAATACTTATTGACAAATTCTCGACGGAATTCCTCCCATCCAACCTCTTCATCATTCCTTTTTATTTCTTCTATAGTCTACCAATGTCCAGCACTACCTTTTAGAAGGTACACACCATGTTTAACTTTGTCATCATCTGGGATACTAAGGATCTTAAAGGCTTTTTCTAACTCAGTGATCCAGAGATCAGCATCTGCTAGATCAGATGTTCCAGCATATTCTATGGCTCCTACACAACGTAGTTGTTCAAAGGTCTTACCAGACCCATATCCCTCATTGGGAGTTGGTGCCCTAGGTGTTGATGCTAGCATCCGGTCTGCTATATACCTCATTGTAGTCATAAGTTGCCCAAAAAGATTATGAACATTTGGGTTTTCTTCCATGGCTTCATCAACATGGAGATTTTCAGGCATTGGTTCCTCTCTTTCCTGATCCCTTGCACCTCCCACCGGTGCAGCAACATTGTTCTCAACAACGTATTCTTCATGTCCTTCAGACATCTTTAAATTATATATCTTCTTCTGCATAAGCAGGAGACACTATAAGATACACTGAAGTACACTTAGAACAGACTCGATACCTTAGTCCTATGTCTCTGTAGACTCAGTGAACCTAGAGCTCTGATACTACTAAATTGTGGCATCCAACTTATAAAACACAAGATTAACTAAGCGAAAGCGAATCATCTGCAGCGGATTACTGAAAATCACTAAAAATTAAAACTTTTTGCAAAGAGATCCACACATAGGAAATCTTTTTCATCAAGAACCAAAATATAATATTTACACTATGTTCCATAAGTATACAACATGTACTATCTCTTCTTGAGGATTACAACATTAGCTGTCCTATTCAACATTATGTACAGACAGCATAAAACCTCGAGGTATCAAGCCAAAATCTCGAGTCGATGATGAAAACACTATCTATAAATCTTGAGGACCTGAGAGTACAGAGATGACACATAGGACTACTATCTATATAACTAGACAGACAATATCTCCACCTGAGATATTACTGTTGTCCTCGATGCTACTGTTGTTCCTTCTCTGCTAAAGGTTTCCTGCCTCTTTGTTCGCGTCCACCTAAAAACATTGGATCCCACGGGGGTGAGACAATTGTAAATTGCCCCAACGGGAGATATAACTCTCCGCCAAAACATTGTATTACAATTTAAAGATATGAAACTGAGTAGAGGTTAAGCAGTTTAAAGCATTCTCAACTTTGTAAGCATTGCAACTATTTATGATAGAGCAATATATATCATCTATTCTTTTAATAAGGAATAGGAATGACATGTATATCATTTACCCAACATGTTATACCATCATATCAAACTTTTCCTATGACACTCATCATCTTGTTATGTCATCCATGAAACATTCTTGTTTCATTCTGTTGGCCTTAGCCAACCTGTTAAACAAATAACGATATGTATCTACCATGTACTCATTTATCATCAATACATGAATTAGATTAATACCAATCCTAAATCATCATTACAGGCATTGGTTTATTACCAATCATGTGTTATCACTACAAGCATTTAGCCTCTGCCAGGTATTGGACTTTTCCAAACCTGATTACACCGCCAGACATTGGACACTAGCAATCCTGATTTCACATCCAGGCATTGGACTTTAACCAACCCTGATTACAGGCATTACACCTCTGCCAGGTATTGGACTCTGACCAAACCTGATTACACAACCAGGCATTGAACTCTAACCAACCCTGATTACATAGCCAGGCATTGGACTTTAACCAATCCGGATTTCACAGCCAGGCATTGGACTTTAACCAACCCTGATTTCACATCCAGGCATTGGACTTTAACCAACCCTGATTTCACAGCCAGGCATTGGACTTTAACCAATCATGATTACAGGCATTACACCTCTGCCAGGTATTGGACTTTAACCAAACCTTATTTCATAGCCAGGCATTGGATTTTAACCAATCCTGATTACATAGTTCATGGAATTTATTTCCTTTAACTCATCATTGATCATCACATACTACTTTAGGCTCTGAACCCTGAGGTTAGCCTGCATAACTTTACACATTCTTTATTGAATATAGTTGTTACTTTTATTAAGTTTATTAAAACATTATCCTTTCTTATAATAAACTTTTATAATCATTTTGGTACCTCACACTACGTCATAATTGCTCTTATGGCTCATAAGGCCCATAAAGCATCTTGTCACCTCTCACTAGGCAACAATAACATATTACTTCATGTAATACAATAGTAACACCTCTATTCCATCAATAGGGTTAGGGATTACTATTCATATCATATTATGATTTCTCATGTCCCATTACCCAATTTAGGGTTAGGGTTTTCCATCTCACATTAGGATTTCATAGTTATCAAAGTATATCAACTTTGAGATGCTAATTGTGAAGTCTTTCATATCTTTATGTATCACTTTCCTCATTACTTCCAACTTTCTTAAGTTATCAACTTATCTTGGATTAAGGTATTTCCCATCTTAATCCTTTCATCCACTAACCTATCACTCTTACCATGAAGTGCATAGGTTACACATAAGAATGGTCCATCTATCTTTAATGATATGGACTCATTTCAAGTTAAAGCATTGCCTGTTATAAGGGTATTTACAATCAATCACTTTAGGCATTTCCCCCATCAATGTATTAGTTACCATTCCATTATTAGGATTAGGATTTCCCATACTGTCATACTTCATTAGGGTGAGGATTGCATATAACATCACCCTTCATTAGGCTTTCTCATCATATTGCCTAAAATTAGGGTTTACAATTCATCCCAACAAGGGTTTCTCATGGCATCACCCTCAATTAGGGTTTCACATGGAATCGCCCTCAACTAGGGTTTCACATGGAATCACCCTCAACTAGGGTTTCCACTATGGTTACCCCCAACTTGGGTCTACTATTCATCTCCATTAGGATTTTATTCAATTATCCATAATTAGATATTCACTATTCATCCCAAAAAGGGTTAGAGTTCAATAGCCCTGTCAATTAGGTTTATATTCCTGATTAGGGTTTCATGATCTCTTTACTTAAGGATCATACCCTTAATCACCTCATGAATCATATTCATGTATGAATTGCATTCTATTATCTTCTTACCTTGATTAGGTTACATCAACCCTCAATCATGTACATACAACTATGATTAACATAGTGTACCAAGTCATTGTTATTATAAGCACTTAGGGTTCATCCCTTAATTGTCACTAATCACTTAGGTACTATTAGGGTTTCAACCTTGTACCTTCATTGATTGTCATTAACAAACATCATTGGATCAATGGATCATTCATCATCTTAATTCTCAAGAGATTCAATCACATTGGACCTCCATTACATAAGGTATCCAATTGATTTGACCAATTGAATATTCAATTACAATAGGTGTCCAAGTGGATTAACCAATTGAGTCCTGAATTAATTTTGACTACTTGAGCCCCAAATGGTCTTGGTCTTTCAAATTTCAACGGTTTGAAACCATTTGGTAAAGGTGGTCACTTGAAACTGTTTGCTAAAGCAAGTACTTGAAACCATTTGCTAAAGCACTCTTAAGATCGATTGGGCCTCAAGAGGTTTGGGATCGTTTGGTCCCAAACGGTCTTGAGACTGTTTGGTCCAAACCTCCTCAAAACCGCATGGACCAATTATGGTCTCAACCTATCAAATCGATTTGGGGTTCTCAATGTTGATTCCTTCAATCATTGAATTCATGTAACCAATCTTCAATTGGACCTATCACCATACTTCAATTGAGTTAATTAGGTCATCCTTCAACTGATTTGATCCTCAATTAACCCTCAATTGATCATCAATTAGGGTTTGAATCCATTGGATTAGAGTTTGGAATCGATGATCCTTCAACATTAACCAATGTGGAACTAGTTACTTTAAAACTATTGGACCATCATCCAAATTGGGCATGACCTGACCCCAAACGGTCTTGAGGTTGTTTGGATGACCTCCAAACGGTCTTGAGACCATTTTCCCATGTCAACATAAAAATCTAAGTCAATCAATCAAAGTTTGGATCATTGGATTGATCACCAAATCAGCATTTGATTGCACTTCAACTTAGTACCTTTAGATCTTCAAACACCTAACCATAGTCAACCCTAGACCTCCAAACGGTCTTGGGTGACCCCCAAACGGTCTTGGGATCGTTTGGATGACCTCCAAATGGTCTTGAGACCGTTTTCCCATCATATCATCATCAACCATGTCATTCAATTAGGGTTTGGATCCTAGGATTGGTCACCAAATCAACACTTAATTGTATTTCAATTTGGTATCTTTGGACCTTAAAACACTTGAACAAACTTAACCCTAGACCTCCAAATGGTCTTGGGTGACCCCCAAACGGTATTGAGACCGTTTGGGTGATCCCCAAATGGTTTTGAAACCTTTTGGGTCAATCAACCCAAATCATCAACTCATTCAATTACAAAATCAGCACTTAGCCGATTAAGGTTCATACCATATATTTGAATCTTCAAATACTTAACCATACTCAACCATAGACCTCCAAACGGTCCTGGTTGACCTCCAAATGGTCTTGAGACCGTTTGGGTGATTCCCAAACGGTTTTGAAACTGTTTGGGTCAATCAACCCAAATTTCAAACTCAATCACTTATGAAATCAACACTCAACCCGATTAGGGTTTAGGTGATTGATGGACCTTCAACTCATGAACCAATTGGAGTTAATCGATAATAATTTATGGGTCATTAACCTAGATCATTATGAACAAATCCCCAAACGGTAAACCTTGGTCAAAATCACCAAATGGTCTTAAACCGTTTGCTTCTATGCGGTTTAGTGAAACCGTTTCATTCCAAACGGTTTGAAACTCTTTGCTCCCAAAACACAAACCGTTTGGACATTTGATTGAAACTGTTTGGTCAAGATATTTGGGGAGTTGTGTGCTTATGATGATGTCATCATCATCAAGCTCTAGACCCACGAAACCTGCTGTGATTTCCATGGAGATTGCATCAATCAACCAAATCAATAATTGTAAATAGAGAAATGATCATTATTTGATGGGGAATTGAATGCAATAACAAAGTTAGGGTTTCAAGTTATAAAACCCGCCTCCAATTGAGCTCCAATGCTCCAGGCTCACGGAAAAAATGGTGGATGAAGCTCTTGCAACTCCCCCTAGGCTCGTCCTCAAGCTTTTGGTTGAAAAGATTGGCTAGGGTTGAAGATGGAGTGAAGAAAAGAAGAAATCAATGATTTATTTTCGATTTCCACCATGGAATCAAGGAGAACGAAGGTCAAGGACTTACCAACAGGTTGGGGGTCGTTCTCTTCTTTCTCCCAAGCTCCCAAGGTCGTTTTCCAAGCAAAGGGTGGAAGTAAATACGAAATTCCCTTTCATTCTATGGATAAATGAGCTTATATGTGAATTTTATTAAAAATTCAATTAGGAGAGAGAAAGTAGGAATTATCCCCTCAATTCCCTTGCCACATGGCCCCTATCCTTCCTTAGAGACGAGGCTATCCTCTTGGCCTCTTATTCCCTTCAATTATCCACATTTTAAAGATTAAAGAAAAGCAATTTAAGCACCTTAACTCTTTTTATATTAATATCCATGACTTAGTGGATATTTCTTTTCCTTATAATAAGGTGAGTGGAATTTCCACCTCCTTGAGATATTTCGTGGCTCTTGCATAGAAAAAAGACGACTACACATATCTGAACTCAACCATTTTTATTTTGGTTGAAATCCCTTTAATTAATACATTCATTTTTGTCCTATATTGAATAGGGTTTCAATTAGGATTAAATCTTGATTATTTTAATATCAAGATTCTCTCTCCTCCAAATTAATTCAAATGAGGCGCCCCTCTCATTTTATTTACTCTAAATGATGCCAAGAAACATTAGGGACCTTATTGAAGTGGTAATTTGCATATTGAACCCTAGGTTTTGGGTAAATTGCATTTTACACCAAAACTAGGTTTTAATGCACAAACATTGCTTTATTAGCTCTTCATTGGTACTCAGGCTACCACAAGCCATACATCTGCATCATCTTCATTCTCATGATGCTTAAACGTATGAGTAACATCTTATCATGCAACATTTGCAATTTAACCCCTCAACTTGGGTAGTTTGCACTTTAGTCCAAAATAAGCAAACATTGCTTCAACATTGTTCAAACAGGACCAAAATTGAAACATAAGTTTCTCATGAGCCCTAATTACTTTTCACAAGATAAGATTAAGCATATAATCATCTTTCTTAATCAAAACACCTAGGGTTAAATTATAACCCAGGTCAGGGATGTTACAATTAGTACCCAAAAGCTCTCTTGGATGATCATGCTCCCACTATACAATTAAACCCGTAAAATAAGGTGTACATCCCATGTCATCCATGAGTGGGACTGTGTGATAGAGCATATCCAGAGTGAGCCCAGGATACTCAGTGTTGGCATTATAGTAAATTTTTCCATACTTCAAAGAAATTAGTGTAATGGGGTCAAATAGTTCATATCAATAAATTTGTAAATTTTGGTTTTTCAGGCCCCTCAAATCATACTCATGGGATAATGAAATTGAATTCACCATACCCCCCACATTAAAAGAGTAGTTCTCTTTGTGGGGGTTTATTTTATGTGGTCAATCATCATTTCCCCAAGATTTAAACATCTCCTCCTCATCCTCCAACCTATCATGAACAATTATGTTTGCAAGCAACATCCTTGATTATCATACCAACCAAAAATAGTATTTGTAAAGACTTTTTGAAGGTACCTTATTGTAGTATTATTGTATCCTACTATTATTTGACTATCTTTCAATGAAGGTATATTGGCCAATTATCTTCTTCCATATAGATGAGTAGTCACACGTGATATTTCTTAGTGAAACTAGGTTGCAACTTCTATACTTGGTGCAAAATAATTTGTAATTGTGAGGCTGTCAAGATGTGCATATTGTTCTCAAACAATCTAAACCTCGTGGCTTCTTCTCCTTTATGCTTTACTTTCTCAAGTGTGTTGAAGAAATGTTAGGTGATTTCAACATAGGACTTGTGCCTCCATGATTATTTTCCATAAATCACATGTCTCAATGAAATTCTCAAAATAGAGATGTACCCCATGGCTTGCATTGTGGGCGTGCAAGTTTTGTGGGTAGAAATAACCTCACTTTACATGTTTGGGTTGTAAAAGCCACAAATATTTCTTCATGTGTCCCATATTTTTTCTCCTTGCCCCTCTACCTTAGAGTGTGTCATCATTCTCCTTCCCTTTGTGTTTCATCCAGTCAAGCTCCAACTGAGCCAACACAGTTGGTTCCTCATTCTCTAACTCTACTTCCATCCCCACCATATGATGACTCCTCCTCCATGTAGTTTTTGGACTGGATCTAGTAGAGATATTGTAAGGAACTCCCCGTGTGTAACCATCTTCTTCTTCATCTTCTTTATATTCATATACCACTAGCCTTATTCTTACTTGAGTTGATGTAGGTTGTGGTTGTGTTTGTAGTGTTGCACGTGATTTAGAAGGAGGATCTCACCATGCTCCTCTTTGTAGATTCCTTGAGGACTCTACCTCAATAGATTCCACTACATATTTTAGGTCTTCTTTGGATTGGCTATCCTCTCACTCTTGGTCATTAGTATCACATGTGGTTTCATAATTGCTGGAAGAAGAGCATCAAGTGGAGTGACTTTGTTTAGGAGTGGGCACATGGAAGTGGGTTAGTGAGGGGCTATAAGATGGTGGGTGCAAATTTTATGCTTTCTCTATTTTTGTGTGATGTGGTGTGATGCTCATGACACTATCAGACACCTTCTTCACCAATTCCTTCATCTGTTCTCTAAAACTGAAATTTTTGGTGAAGAAGATGGGTTGTGTTTGGGGTCACAACAGTTGGGCGTTTTAGTGAATACATTTGGTGAAACATGGATGGATGAAGGTAGAAATATGTTTTTGGAGGTTGGTGACATTTCTACAAATGTCTAGGATGCTTCATAAGGGTTTGGATATGGCAAGACGAAGCTCCAGGATGAAATGTCATCAACAACGGAGATGTAGGGTTGCAAAAAATTTGTGTTTGTGAAATGAAAGTGATGGGTTTTGTGGTGACCCTCCCCCATTTAACGTTACTTAAGTTGTGGGGCCTATCCTAGAATGAGTGAACATAATGATCATTTTGGGGTCCTAGCTTCACATTGTGGATGATGAAATGGTTGTGTTGGGCCCCTTCTTTCTTCCTTGCCACATGTAAATCCCTTAGTTTTGCACCACATCCATTCTTCCACAACAGAATATGATGGAGTGAAGGTTCCAACACCATTATAGATATAATGAACATTCTTAATCCTTCTTTTTCAAAGATTACCACAAGTTCTAGAATCAACCACATGATTGTTCTATTGTGAATTTACCTTTTTGTGGGTTCTGCAAATTTTTTATTCAATTCTCCAAATTCAAAAAATACTTTGATTCAACTTGGATTTTTATCTCAAATGGCCACCTTGGGTGCCATTCCTTTGTTCAGTTTCATGTTCTTAATTCAAAATAAAGATGAAAAAACTATCAAGTTCAAAGTGTGCTTGTTTGTTAGAAAGTGTAATGCAAGTAAAAAATGTAAAGTATCAAGTCACAATTTTGCAAACCATGTGGGTTGATTCCAACTAGTGTCAAGTTTTACGCCTTCACCTAGGCGTGTCTCTTATTATGTCATTATACATTCACAAATCTTGGTGTCCCTTTCCTAAAGTAAATAGCCTTATCAAAAACATCAATGATTGCTCTTCGTCTCTTTTGCCATGTGAGTCCTCAAAACACTCATCTTCATCTTTGTTACCTATTTCCTCTTGTCATGTCTATGTCTTGAAGATATCTAGTCCCAACTTCATATACATGAATGTCACACTGATAGTGTTACTGAGCACATGGTTTTTGGCATCAATTGTATAAAGGAACAATCTTCACAAGATGATGGGAATTTTCTAGTCCTTCAGTTCCATATATAGGACTATAAAATCAAATCGTTACATCGATGTGTCTCCTTATTAATCAGCACTAGCGAAATTGTATGTGATATATCATTTGCAAAATGGAAAAACACAATGTTCCATGTAATGGCATATCATTGTTGTAAGTTCATCTAGATTGTGAGTATTATCTACTTGATCCATTCTTACAGAGAACTACTAGAATGAAATCAATTATGATATGTTTGACTAAACCCTAATCTAGCTTCCCTATTTTGTAAGCATGCATGCACGATGACTAGCATAACGTAATGAATTGTTACACTTAATGTGGTGATGTCTATAATGTTTTATGGAATTTAGTGGTAATGCCTATTCCATATGTATGAGTGGTGATTCCCTTTTTAAATATGTTGGAACC
The DNA here is from genome assembly GCA_963693085.1 of Alisma plantago-aquatica. Taxonomy (NCBI): domain Eukaryota; kingdom Viridiplantae; phylum Streptophyta; class Magnoliopsida; order Alismatales; family Alismataceae; genus Alisma; species Alisma plantago-aquatica. Next base: position 76,799,392 of record OY856413.1, on the reverse strand, counting down.
TCATGGTGATGCTTTTCTTGAGGAATTAGTTGGTGATTCCCTTTACTCATTTAGTGTGGTGATGCTTATTGTTTGAGGTTATAATGCCTCCTTGTCTATATTGGGAGGTGATGCCCAATAGTTTATGGCGGTGCTGCAAAGAAAACCTTTCTTATTTAATTATAGTCTTTTCATAATTAATGACATGTGTTTACTGAAAAAATAATTAATTACATGCTAATTATTGTGGTGAATTGTACCAAATGGCAAGATTTGACTTTATATCCCTTTACACTTGAATATCATCTTGTAAATAATTCTTTTGACTTCCATTTGGATGATTTCATATCTCTCTATGATTGACATCCTTGTTATATAATTTAGGAACCTAGTATATTATATGATGTTTATCCTTATTTTTTCTCTGATTCAATATAATGTGCACATACTAGATTTAGCGGACTCTTCTGATATTTCTTCTTTTGGGGGTTTGGTTCTAGTCCATTAGGTAAAGAAGACTATGTAAGTATGACTAATTTGATCAAGATATTCATATATATATATAATGTCTCCTTGGTATAAGGGTTGAAGTAGGAAGATTAGCCTCTACATTCAAAATTATTTTCTATAGCCTTTGCCTCATGTATTACCCAAATGGGTGTCAACCTTGTAAACTTATGACATTGTATTATCAAAAAAAATTCACAAATGTATTTTTTTTAAACATACTAAATATAATATATTGGATTATATTACCATATGAAATACTTGTGTTGGTGTTTGACATTCAAGTTATGACTTTTATTCAATTGAGTAAGTAGGGGATCCCCTTTTGAGTCTCACTCCTTACTCGTATTACATTAGATCTAAGGTGGTTGGTTCTCTGACTATTAAAATTCTATCTCCCATAAATTCTTATAACTATAGTACCTTTACCCTATGTGAAAATTCTAGATGAAATATTTACCTTTGAATACCTATGTGGGGATGAAAGAAGATATATACTATGATGAAGAACCCATATTGTAGTAGTTAACCCTAGTGTGGTTGACCCTTTTTTCCTATACATGTTGATTAAGGATTTGAATTTATGTATCATTTGTTGTTACTAAATGTGGATTTAGGGTGGTTTAATTTGAGGAGAATGATAAAGTAGTGGGTTATAGTTATGTTGTTATGAATTAATTTATGTCTTGGTTCTCATATTGATTTTGTGCCTTGTCTTCATTTTTATATTGCAAAGTTTTTCCATCAAGTTATTTTTTATAATAATATTTGTACTAAAAGAAAAGAGTTTTCTAAATTTGTTGATGAGTTATAGAACTAAGTCAAAAATAAGGAATATATGTCACGTGGGAGATGTACACTAAAAGTTAGAACAAAAATCTCAAACCCTAGAATTGAGAATGAGGAGATACTAACAAGAAATGTCCTATTATAATGGTTTAGTGGACCTAACACCCTTTACTCTATTGGGTGGTGTAGAGTTTAACCCAGTGATTTACTAGACTTTAATGTGAACTTTATGGTGTAAGGTCACATGATGACTTAGATCTCATTAGTTGAGATCATCTAGTTGGAGGCATGGCCTATCTACATCATAAACACACATAGTAATCACAAACAAAAGATTCATTTATAACTCTAACACCTTCGAAGTTGTTTACTTTGACTTAATAGGTTTTACCCTTTTAGGGGTGGAGAGTAGTTGGTTGGTAATTATTGTTGATTAGATTATGAGGAAGAATTCTCTATAAGGGGCGGTGGATGTAACATATTGAAACTTAACGATGTAATCCCCTAAACCCTAATTTTTTGAATTATGTACTAATGGGAATAACTTTTAAGGTGGACTCCAAGCATGGTTTAGGATTTACCCTAGCATGGAAACACAATGGGTTTAGATGACCTTAGATGTTTTGCTTGAATTTATTCTATCATTAGGAATCATATAATGTAAAGGATAGGACCTTTTCACCCATGTCCTTAATAAGATGGAAATAACCACTAACTCATATTTAGAAAGTTAATTTTGATGAATGATAAATTATTGGATATTCACATAATGAGTTCGAAATCTTATAAGCTAAACAATAATAGACATAACCTTACAAGTGAACTAATGAAGTGTGAAATATAATTTTTATACCCATATGATAACATACATGCATGTTAGTGGGTTGAGAGGTCCATATAATTGATAATACACAAATATCTTAATGTGTCCCTACCTCTCAATCATGTATCCAGATTTTTATAATAGGTTATTAGTGTTTAAAATGATATTTAATGTTTCCATATCAACAAAAATGATGAATAACACATTGATGGACATAAAGAGGAATATAGTTTGTTCTTGACTGATTAATAATATCATCAAATGACTTTAAAAGAAATATTGGATTAAATAATGGATATAGTTGCATAAAAGAATACAAGAAAGTAAGTCATGTGAAATTATCAGCAAAGCCAATCTACTTCTAAGATGATACCCTTAAATATTTGTTTGAGGAATAAATATAGAAATAACATATGTAATACCTAACACATAATGGATAGTTTTAAAAGTAGAAACTTGAGTAGAATATATATGATAAATGGATGTAGGTATTAAGGAAAATGTTTAATGGCTAGATAAACCCAGCATAAATCAGTTTATAAAAAATTTATTGACTAGAAGAATGTATACTGATAAAATAGTATTTAACTCAAATGTATTATGTAATTAAATGGATGAAACCAAAGGAAGAAACTAGGTACACAAACTAGATTATACATGCCAAAATATGTTTAGGTGTCATGTTTGAGATTAATAGGTAATCCCATAATTGTAAACTAAAATAGGAAACAAAAAACCTATCTCTTGGATACACGTCCCATTTGTGTGGGCTTGTTGGGGATGACCTCAACGCCATTACCTTGGTGAAATTTGTGTTTGATTTTCACCCGGTAACAGAGTGGTATCAGAGCCTTTCTGATATCAAAACGGGGAATTGACTATCTTCAACGACAATAAGAAGATGATGCCCGATATGGAGGCCAGGTTGGAGATGATAGAGCGGCAGTTGGCTTCGCTCGCGAGGGAAGAGCAACTAAACTATCAGTTCTACCATGAAGGAAGAACTCGCTCTGATGAGAAGACCCAGTGGCTAAGAGAGGACCTCTATGCTTGGCGGGATGGCATTCATGGCGTGATCGTCGACATAAGAAGGCAGTTACGTGCCCTAGACTCAGATGTGACTCGTGAGATTGGGTCCCTTTGAGGAAGGATTAGGGCGCTCGAGATCCTAGAGGTGGATCGCAACGCCTCATCTTCTCAGTCTGAAGAGAGCAGTTTCTCCTGCAATCATGCTACCAGTTCCAGGGATGACGACCTGCGAGATTGGTTGGGAGCCTTGACCAATTGGGTGGAAGTGTTGTCCGCTCAAGTGGAAAGTATGCTGGCTGATCAAGTGGCATACTATATGGCGGTTATAGAGGCCAAATCACATAAGGATGACACTCCTAGTGAGGAGTACTTGGCCGAGATGATGTTGTCCAACGACCCCGAGCGTCGTTGCAAGAAACCGCGGTTGTCTCCGACGACGGTTGCCAGCCATGTGGCAGTTAAGATTGAAAGGGATGACGAGGTGGGTGGCCTCACATCCGATCCCTCTATGGAGGGACACTGACGTTGCTAGCCAAGAGGTGGCATGGTGGGTTGCGACGATTCCAGGAGGAATTCCACCATGGCCACGAAAACCTACTGACAGGCGTCGATAGAGATAACTGCTCGTGACAGTTCGCTGGGATGTGAATAAGGCACGCAACGGAGAGGCGTGTAATGAACGGTTGGACTCTGGATGGCTTCGGGCAAGGGAGGGATGCCGCACAACTGCCGACAGTTACGCTGTAAGTTAACCAACCCTTGGGGCATGTAGTAAGATAGACGTTTGAAGAGGTGTGTCCATGAAGAGCATCTCTACTGGGACTACTGACGGTTCCAAACTAAGGCGAGTGATGGACCTGAGGTAATGACTCGTATGGCTTAACAAGTAGGTTATACCATCACGCGTGAAGAGACTTGGCGGTTATGATGTGGGTCTCATGCAAACTCTTGATGTGATGCATCAAGGACTTGCTAAGAGCGAAGGGCACTCCTATATGGGAGAAGCATCTCAGGGCAGGAAGCTACTGGAGATGGCTTTTTCACTCTAAGTAAAAGATGGATTGGCTGCTGACGTATCATCCGACAGAGGCAACTACTAAATAAGGTGTGAGTGTAATTGATGTTCAGTCCTTAGTGTATTTATGCTTGTTAGCACCACTGTTGGAAGTGGAAGCATTTTGTAATAGAGAGGATCTCTATGACCTCTAAGGGTTGTAATAGTCCAAAGTACACTGACTTGTGAATGGAATAAAAAGGATTGTTATACTTGTGCATAAAAGTAGGTCCTTTCATTCCATGTGTGATGCTTCTGAGTTGTAAAAGTGTTGATTGTTTGGGAACAACAACACAAGGGATGAGTCTGGTCACTTCAATCATCTGCTAAGTGATGTCCGATTTGTTGGAATTACTTAAAGCCAAGGATTTGAAGGGGAGTATTGTGTCCGACTGGGAGTATTTCCCTAATTCTTGCATGGATGAATGGACGAAAATATACTTCAAGTTCCTATGACTATCTGTGGATAGGTCCTGGTCTAGAGGGTAGGACTTAACTTTTGCTACGTTAAGTTGCTATCAGACCAACACTGGTCTAGAGCGTAGGACTTAACCATTGCTATGTTAAGTTGCTATCAGACCAACACTTGAAGGGAGGTGACCCTTCACACAGCAAGGAGCAATGCGGAGAAAGAAATTCAGAAAGACTAAAAGATCAGGAGTTGCAACTACAATTGACTTCACAAATGGAGTTGAGATTCTTTAACAACTTCATCAAGACCTTCGACAGAGATGAATCAATTTTGAACGATTGGCGGAGTTATTACACCAAGTCGATGGCCAGGAAAAGCTAAGGGAGAAAGCACTTCATCAAGTTGACAAGTCAGAAAGTAGGGGTCGCAATTGAGCATCTAAGAAGGGGCATCCTTACTTGTTGGTTTATTCCGGCGAGGGCGTCGGGTTTTTCCAGTGGGGGAGGCGTGTTACCCCCTTATTTCTCTAAGGGTCGAGCATTACCCAAAAAGGTATGTCGTTAGCTAATACCTTGGGTCAATGGCTCAGATGCAGCTCGGTATAGCTCGGTGTCGTTACACCGTAGCTCAATGAAGCTAGACGAAGCTCGGGTGGGGCAAGTCTAAGATCAAGGAAGGAAGACCTAGCTCGGGTGGAGCGGTTCGAAGCTCAAGTGGGCAAGCCTTAGCTCATCCAAGGCAAAACTGAGAATATGGGAGCTAGACTCAGCTGAGTCGATGGAGGTAGCAGCTCAAGGGAGTTGGTCTTAGCTAGGATGCAGCTATATCTAGCTCACAGGCAAGAAGACCCAGCTCGGGTGAGATGGTCCTTAGCTCGGGACAGCGAGCGAGCAGCTTGCATGCCTAACCGTCTTGACCCTTTTGTGTATAAATAGAGTGGACTTTCGGGCTGTGTGATGGAGCTTCCACTTGCATGGAGTTGTGTGCACCACTAAAAATCCTAAAGATAGTGAGTCTTTAAGTTTAGCCTTGCTTATACTAGATTAAAACTCCACCCACGTATGCTAGGATACGTGGAAGTCTTATCGTAGTATAGTTAAGGGTCGAATCCATAGGACAACGGTCTTGTTAGGATCAAAAAGATGGAAAATGTTAGAATTTCTTTTAACTCCTTAACAGTTGGTATTTAGATCAAAGAGTTGGTTTGGTTGTTTAAGCTAAGTGCGGGTAAAGTAAAAGCAGGAAAGTAAATCTTAAGGTTTTAAACAATGTTAAGAAACAACTAGGATGTGATCGGCTTTCACCACCACTACACATGGATCAAAACATACATCGCAATAACTTGGCTTGCAAAGAGAAGAATCTAAAAAGTTAGTATCCTTGTAGGTTTAGTTTCCTTTCAGATAAATAACTATGAAGAGAGTGGAAGTGTTGCAATGCCAGCCATCCCAAGACGAATGGTTACTTACTTTGCATCACTTCCCTCACAAAGTGTGTTCCTCGACCCGTCAAGGTTGTACTTTCATACATCCACTGATTCCATTTCATAGTATGAAAGTACAACAATGGAGGTGAGTTTACTCCACTTCTTGAGAAACACTCCTAGATACCGAACCAAACATGTGGTGACTACACACAATCTGGAACCAAAAAACAGTCGATATTTGAATCTAGAAGTACAAACATATACAATTTTCACTAGAAGATAAAAGATAACACAAGTTGGTGATCAAGCAACTAGCATTCATTAAACGATTGATGTTGAACTGGAAAGATAGTGTTTTTCTATTGCAAACTCAAGAATTACAATGTATGAAATGAAAACATGAGTAGTGGGGCTATTCCCCGCACCCTAGTGTATAAAACTACTCGCTCATGGAAAGAACAAAGAAGGAGGTGAGAAGAGAGAGAGAATGTCATCTCCACGAAGGAGGGAGGAAGGTCGACCCCTTGGAGAGAGAGAAACGATCTTCACACTTCATAGTTTGCTTGATGATGAATCCTCCTCTTCCCACCTTCTTTGGCGATGAGAGAGAAAGTAGCTTTTGGATGGAGTATGGATCTCAAACCGGTAGCCTCGGGGTAGTGGGTGAAGGATGGAATAGCTCTGGAACAATAGAAGCAGCCTTTGGACGTCTGAAACTTGATACTTTGTGAGGACCCTTTGGGTCTTATTTATAGGCTTTGAGTGGAACCCAAACGGTTTTGGGAGATTTGAGCCCAAACGGCCGTGAAGACCGTTTGGACTCTCTCTCAGTTTGGAGACTGTTTGGGCTCTCTCAGTTTGGAAACTGTTTGAGCCCTTTCGCTCTGAAACCGTTTGCCTTTATTCAATCTCGGGACCGTGTAACTTCATGCGGTCTTGGGACCGGTTGATTCCCATTCGGTCTTGGGACCATTTGGCTTCATATGGTCTCGAGACCATTTGGCTTTACATGGTCTTGGGACCGTTTGGCCTTCATTCAGTCTTGGGACCGTTTGGCCTTCATTCGGTCTTGGGACCAGTTGGCCTTTATTCGATCTCGGCATTGTGTAACTTCATGCGGTCTTGGGACTGGTTGATCTCCATTCGGTCTTGGGACCATTTGGCTTCATTCAATCTCAGGACCGTTTGGAGCTTTTGCAATTTTTTTGTGATTTTCTGTAAGGATAAAAAAGAGAAAAGTTAGTCTATTGGTATTTTTGTAATAAGTTGGAAAGTTTAAAGATTCTATCTAATTTAACTAAGAAAGAGTATGGAAAACTGAGAAAAACTAATAAGATAACATCACAGAATGGGAGGTTGTGACCCCCCCTAACTTAGAGTCTAGCTTGTCCTCAAGTTGATAGAGCTAAGGCACGTAGTGGCAAGGTGATTTTATTTAGTGAAGATTTTCATACTCTTGCTTCAATTCTAGATCAGAGATATCCTAAAGTCTAATTGGGGCTTCTTCTTGCTCTAACTCTTCCAGGTGTCAGGAGTTGCATGGATCTCAGGTTTCTTCCATATCGTGTAGCTCGCATTGGGACCACCTTTTCCTTGATCTTATTTTGTGCATGTCATTGACCCTAATCAGTTTTATACTTCTTTTGATAATCCTGCTGGGAGCTAGAATGGGTATGAGGGTTGGATGAAGGTTGTTGTGTAGCTCCCCCTTCAAGTGGGGGAGGGTTTATCTATGCTTTTAGGATCTCACTACCGGGCGCGACACATCTGCCTTTGTGAGGGCAAATGAATGTACCGGTCGGGCAAGTCCTTTATCAGTCTTTTCATATATTTGGAGACCTTAGGGTCTCTCTACTGGGCACGACACATCTGCCTTTGTGGGGGCAGCTGAATGTACCGATTGGGCAAGACCTTTATTGGCTCTTCATATAAGTCCTTATGCGTGGCACAACTCTCATTTTTTATTCAACACTCTGGCTTTTATTTGTAAACTCGCAGACTTAGGATTTGGGTTTTTTTAGGGTTTTGAATGGGTGGCCAAGCCTCTTTTATTTTTTTAAAGAAGAAAACTTTTCTTAGAGTTTCCTGACATGCACTTATTCAGATTTCTACTTGATGGTCCACTCGCGAGGTTTCTTGATTTGGATTTCACCAGATTTCCCTCCCGTCTTTGAGAGTGTTTGGCTTGTTTTGGCCATGATGTTGACTTGTGGAGAGTCTGATGTAGAATTGAAGCAAGGGCATGAGAATCAAGAGTGGAGGTAACTTATTAATTTACCATTTCATGCCAAAAATGCAATTTCTGTTAGTACTTATTGAGGACTAATTTGATTCTAAGATTAGATGGGGGTGACCTTTTCCAGGAGTGATGTTATACTTATGTGCAAGAATTATTTTATTCAAAGAAATTACTGAAAAAGTCTAGAATGTGAAAAGAAAAATAAAAAATAAAAACAATGCATAGAAAGGCAGAAGTGAATAATAAAAAATAGAGGAAGAAGGGTTGAAAAAATGATACATCGCCCTTATCCAGTGCACCCCTCCCCCTAACTTATCATGCACTCTGTCCTCAGAGTGTCAAAGTGATAGGTTGAGAAGTACATGGACAAGGGCATTAGGATTCTGTTAGTCCTTTGTTAGCTCCATGTGTTTGGAGAAGATTAGCTACGAACGTTCCACGTAGGGCGTGGTAATCCACGTCTGTCATGTCCTCTACTGGTCTTCCAAGAAAAGCGATGGTGTACATCCAGTAGAGAACCTGGAAGCCACAATCGTTTGACTCTCGGAGCTGCTGGGGACATCTGTGGCAGAAGGATGGGCGATGAAAGTGTGCTTTATCATACGCCCTTATGTGCTTGCTTAAAAGATCGTGTAGTTTATCGGTACACTCCTTCGCCACCTCCTCTGTGGGCGTGTTAGCTGTCACAACATACTTTTTGTGATCTGGATCAAACTGGCTATCGGAACTGTTATAGATGATTGTTGTTCCTTCAGGAATATTTGTCACTATTAACATCCAGTGCTCTGAATGAAGGAAAGGGATCATAATGAACTTCGGAGTTGTATGCTGGACGAAAGAGATAAGCGCCTCCGTGGTTCTGAAATTTTTTAACTTTAAAAGGTCATCCTTCATGTAACCAAATGCCAGGTAAATCGTCGGATGGTTCCGTCCGAGGAGATATTGATAAGCAGTCATCAGGCTCACGAATAGAGATCCTTTAAATTGAATGGTTTCACAGAGATTGTCTGCCATGACAAGAATATCGTCTTTGAGAAAAACGAGCTCATCTTTCTCGGCATATAGCCTGGACATGATGAGTCGAAGTTCATTGTCAGAAAGAGTCTTGCAGGCTGCAAGGTCAAAGTTAGGAAAAGTAGGATTTATGGCAGATAGGGGCACCATTTGCGAGGAGGATCTGGTGACGGTGGCCCATGTTAATAACTCGGTTTCCCCTTTGTCTTTCGCCATCTCGAAACTGTAAGGGTCCCATTGTCTTTGTTCAGGGACCATGGCGGGTTGTTGTTCTTTCTCCAACTCCTATAATGTTTGTCGGAACGGCTGTTTCTGTGGACGTTGGATAGCCGAGTGGAGGTAGTGAGGGACGTCGTCTGGTGCCATAGTCGGGTCCTTGAAGAACCTTCTGTCACATATGAGCTCCATGGCATACAACCCTTGTAGAGAGTGAAAATCTTCTGCGGCCAGCTCGGTGAAGGGGATTTGTTGGTTAAGCGCTTGTATGTGGCGTATAGTGCAGAAAGCGCAATCCCCGGATCCTTCTTGTATTTGGACTTGTGGGTTTATGATTCGGAACCAAGGTTGGTTCCAACCATGTCAGAGCGATGGCTTTGCAGCCCAAATTATTTTTAGAAGCCGGAAAGGGATGCATGTTGCCTCCCTGGCTCCTAGACCAGCAAAATTGATTATTCTAGCTGTAAGCTCACTGGCGCAGAAGTTGTACACTTTGGCGTCACGAGCCTCGATGTCAACGATCATGAGCATCTAGTGGCTAGAAACTTGGAAGGGTATTGTGATATATCGTACCTTCCGTTCAATCCCCCTACACAGACGCTCAATAGTCTTGTTGTGTAAGTCCTTGTATAGTAGACTTAGAGCCAAAGCAGGTGATTAACTGTAGGGCAGAAGATGTAGTGTAGATTTGCATCCTTCTCCTTAATGATGTATGAGTTCTTTAAGGTTTTCTCATTGGTAAGGATGTCACCCTTGATTATGGCACACCGGGGAAGTAGTATGTCCATCTTGACATATTTTAGGATGGATGTTGTGTGTCCACCCATACAAATTTCTTTGCTTAGGGCATAAGCAGAAATCTTTTGTAGCATATTCCATCCAATTTTGATTGGAATCCCATGTAAGACGGACCAGAGGACAAAAAGATCAGACATGAGAACATTCCTGACCTCTGTCCTTGGGAAAAGCGCACCTGTGAGAATTTTTTGAAGCGTGTGCCCCATCCCAGACTGAATATTTGAGGCCTTGCAGGTCTTCGCCTCATAGTTTGGGATCCCTGTCAGGGATTTCTAGAAGCTGAGTCTGTTAAATTGGGAGTTGTCTGTGCCAACCTGTTTAGCTTTCTACAGTTGCTCTGGGTTGTCAATAAAGATATCATTTAGCAGGTTTTCCGTATGACAACCTTGTTGCCAAAGAGATTGGTGACCAGCCTGCGGTCACCTCCGTCCCTTGCTCTATCCATAATGTCCATAGATTCTTTGTTGAGATGCGTGAAGAATTCTATAGTGGGCTCAACATAAGAAATTCCAGGGATGAAGCAGAGCCTAGAGAGATTGGCGTTGTCGAGTAGGGTATCTGTCATATATCCCCATCTTCATTAGTACGCTTGAGCAAACGTACTTTGTTGGTTTCAATGTTTTGTCGATGGATTAGAGGGTGTGGATGAATAGGTTTGCTGGTGGTGGTGTTGTAGTGGTGATGGTGGAGAAAATAGGAACAGTGATGGTGGCGGGAGTAGCGGCGGCGGCGGTGGTGGTTGATGGAATGTATCCCGCCAGGGTTTGCTCTATTGTAGTGGTGGGATGGACCTGCTTTCTTGCCCGTTTCTTTGTAGGTTGTTCTTTTGCAGCTTCTTGGGCCTTTCTCTTCCCCTTATACTTTGCGGTTGGGGATTCGTCCTCAGAATTTGGCTCATATTCTGAGCCTTCATCACTGGAAGAAATCTCTTCCACTTCTTGCTCAGGTTCCTCAGTTAAGCACATGTTGATGCGTTGAATTTCACTCATGATCTTGATGAGGTCAACTTTTGGTGGGACCTTTCCAGATTTTTCATAGTTTTCTATAATCGTCTGGAGTTTTGCGCAATCCTCCATCGGTTGCTCCCTTGTCCAGAAGGGAGTGACAGTGGTTCCGGTGGCTTCTTGTGCGGGTGAGGCCATTTCTGAAAGGTAATCAATAAATCATGTATTAGAGAAATTTGAATTTGTATAGAGAACTAGTTTATTAAAAAAAGTTACATTATGTATGTGTTAATGTTTTTCAGTTTTAGTGGATCCAAACGGTTTGGAGACCGTTTGGGTCCAAATAGTTTTATGATGATGATGATTTTTTTAACACGGTTTGAAGACCGTTTGGGTCTAAACGATTTTGAGACCGTTTAGGTCCAAACGGTCCCTCATCCAAATGGTTTCAAGACTATTTGGCACCAAACGGTTTGAAGACCGTTTGGGTCCAAATGGTCCCTCATCCAAATAGTTTCAAGACCATTTGGCATCAAACGGTTTGAAGACTGTTTGGGTCCAAACGGTTCCTCATCCAAACGGTTTCAAGACCGTTTGGCACCAAACAGTTTGAAGACCATTTGGGTCGAAATGGTCCCTCATCTAAACAGTTTGAAGACCGTTTGGAAGATGAAACGTCAGGAGCACAGAGGACGGTGGTGGAATCAGTGAAAAAGGTTCAAGTGGTTCACGCGTTAGTGGCGGCGACAGCGATAGCGGCGTCAGTGATAGTGAAAATGAGGCGGATGCGAAACGCCCTGGCGTGTCAGAGATGCAGGTGACTGTCATGGACTACCTTGTTGTGTGATGGTGTTGCTGACAACAACGGAGCATGTGATGATGGTAATGAGGTGATGAACGGTGATAGCGACGCGTGGTGACAGTGTGGAAGTCATAAAGGAACGGGTATCGAGGAAGCGACATCAGTGAGGATGGCAGAACAAATTGGGGTTGTGCGAGCGAGGGTGCACGGGAGCAGGAAAGATGGAGGGATGGAACAGTGCTCGTGCTCGGGTTAGAAAACTAGAGATTCTAGAAGAAGAAAAAGGGAGGGTGGGGTTATATTTATAGGATTTTGGGGGTGACGATACAAATTCCCAGGGTCAAACGGTTTTGAGACCGTTTGGGCTCCAAACGGTTTTGAGGCCGTTTGGGGTCAAACGGTTTCGAGACCATTTGGGCTCCAAACGGTTTCGAGACCGTTTGGGCTCCAAACGGTTTCAAGACCAAAAGGTCCAATCGGTTTCAAGACTGAAAGGTCTGATCGGTTTTGAGACCGATTGGGGTCCAAATGGTTTTAAAATCGTGAGGCCCAAACGATTTTAAGACCGTGAGACCCAAACAGTTTTCAGACCATTTAGGATAAGATGGTTTAGGTTTTTGATTTTTATATTTTTATGTTTGTTTTGGTTATTTATGTGAATTTTTATATTTTCAGTTTAAAGATTATAAAACTAAGGTAGACAATTAAAAGACTAGAACAATTAACAAAACTAGGCAAAAATAAAATGGAGAGATGATACTCAGATCTTGGGTTGCCTCCCAAGTAGCGCCTTGGTTTTGCATCGCTGGCTCGACAAAGTTCTGATTTTGTTATGGTGATGATGTGGGGTCTCGGATCTCAATAGTTTGTCTTGGAATTTTGTCAGGTGGAGTATAGTATTTCTTCACTCTATGGCCATTGACTATCCTCTCTCCTCCATTGTCATCAACAATGATGATGGCTCCAATCGGATATATGTGCTTGATGGTAAAAGGCCCGGACCACTTTGTACGAAGTTTTCCAGAGAACATTTTGAGTCTGGAGTTGAAAAGAAGGACTTTGTCTCCAATAGCGATGTCTTTTCTTTTGAGATGACCATCGTGCCACATCTTGGTTTGTTCTTTGTAGATCCTGGAACTTTGGTATGCAGTCATTCTGAGCTCCTCAAGTTCTTGCAATTGGAGTTTTCTATATTCGCCAGTACTTTTAAAATCAAAATTCAGTTGTTTAATGATCCACCAGGCCTTATGTTCCAGTTCAACTGGAAGATGACATAATTTCCCATATACCAGACGGAACGGAGTTGTTCCAATCGGTGTTTTATAAGTTGTGCGGTAAGCCCAAAGGGCATCGGTAAGCTTGGTGGATCAGTCGGTACAATGTCTATTGACTATTTTCTCTAAGATCGCTTTTAGTTGTCTATTCGAAACTTCGACTTGGCCACTAGTTTGTGGATGGTAAGGTGTGGCGACCTTATGGTTGACTCCATATTTTTTTAGGAGGGCTTCGAAGCTTCTTTCCAGAAAATGGGTCCCTCCGTCAGATATGATAGTTTGGGGAACTCCAAATCTGGGGAAAATGATGTCTTTGAACATTTTGATGACTGGTTTTGAGTCGCTGGATATGGTGGGTATATCTTCTACCCATTTTGAGACATAATCCACAACGACCAATATGTAAGAAAATCCATAGGATGAGGGGAAGGGACCCATGTAGTCTATTCCCCAAACATCAAAAAGTTCGATTTCTTGCCACAAAGTGAGAGGTATTTCATTCCGTTTAGTTATACCGCCAGAAAGCTGACATTTATTGCACGATCTTACAAAATCATAGGAATCTCTTGCTATTGTTGGCCAAAAGAAACCCGATTGTAGAACTTTCAAAGCGGTCTTTTTCGAGCTCATGCGCCCCCCAACGGGGACAGAATGACAATTCTCTAAGACGGGGGTAATTTCCTCTTCTGGTATGCAGCGTTGGAAAAGTTCGTCTGCACATAGACGAAAGAGATAGGGTTCGTCCCAGTAGTATTGTTTAACATCATGGAGAAATTTCTTTTTATCATGGTGAGAGGTGGAGGGGTGGATGATTCCTGTAGCCAGATAGTTCACTATTCTAGGGGAATCCGGTGGTAATTTTCATAAGCTGGTCATCAGGGAGGGAGTCTCAGATAGGTACTTTATCATCATCCTCGACTTCAATGTGGTTGAGATGATAGACGACAACGTTTTCCACTCCACTTTTGTCTTGGATTTCCAAATCAAATTCCTAAAGCATTAACACCCAGCGGATAAGTCTGGGTTTCGTGTCTTGCTTCTGAATTAGATATCGTATGGCGGAGTGGTCAGTGTAGATTATGACCTTTGATCCGATTAGGTAGGAGCAGAATTTTTCGAACACAAATATGACAACTAAGAACTCCTTTTCTATAGTGGTGTAGTTCTTTTGCGCTTCATCAAGCGTCTTGGACGCATAGTATATTACATAAGGCTTTTTGTCAATTCTCTACCCTAACACCGCTCCTATAGCATAATCGCTAGCGTCACACATTATTTCGAATGGTTGTGACCAGTCAGGTGCTCTCAGAATGGGTGCAGAGACTAGAGCATTCTTTAAGGTTGTGAAGCTTTGTAAGCATTCTTGGTCAAAATTGAAATCAGTGTCCTTGGTCAATAAGTGGGTCATGGGTTTTGCTATTTTCGAGAAGTCCTTGATAAATCTTCGGTAGAACCCAGCATGACCCAAGAAGGCTCGAACTCCCCTTATGTCCTTGAGCGGTGACAACTTTGAGATGACATCGATTTTTGCCTTGTCTACTTCGATTCCTCTTTCACTCACTCGATGTCTGAGGACGACACCTTCGGTCACCATAAAGTGACATTTTTCCCAGTTTAGGATAAGGTTTGTTTCCTCACATCTCTGTAGAACTTTACTTAGGTTGAGTAGACAGTTATCAAAAGAATCTCCATATACTGAAAAATCATCCATAAACACCTCCATAATGGTTTCGGTTAATCATGCAAAGATAGCAATCATGCACCTTTGGAAGGTTGCGGGTGCGTTGCATAGCCCGAAGGGCATCCTTCTGAAGGCCTATGTTCCAAAAGGACAAGTAAATGTCATTTTTTCTTGGTTTTCGGGGTGAATTGGGATTTGGTAAAACCCAAAATATCCGTCGAGGTAGCAGAATTTTTTTTGGTGGGCTAGCCGCTCAAGGACCTCGTCAAGGAAGGGTAAGGGAAAATGGTCCTTCCTTGTTGATTTGTTCAATTTTCTATAATCAATGCACATTCTCCAACCAGTAACGGTCCTTGTAGGTACTAGTTCATTCTTATCATTTAGGACAACAGTGGTTCCCCTTTTTTTAGGGACCACTTGGACATGACTAACCCACTGAGAGTTAGAAATTGGATATATAATACCCTCTTTCAAGAGTTTAAGAACCTCGAGGCGAACTACCTCTTTCAGATTTGGGTTCAGTTTTCTCTGGTGCTCCCTCGAAGGTTTGAACTCTTCTATCAAAGGTAGTTTATGTATGTATAGATCTGGGTTTATGTATGTTAGGTCAGTCATTTTGTACCCAATTGCTTTCTTGTGCTTCCTTAGTTCAGTGAGAAGCCTTTCTTCCTGGTCGTCGATCAGAGAGGAGCTAATGATAACTGGACATAATTTTTCTTCATCTAGGAAGACATGTTTGAGCCCAGCTGGTAGAGTTTGCATTTCTGGGGCTTTGGGTACTTCTGTTGTCTCTAATGTGGAGACATATTTTAGTTCTTCAACAGTGGCTTCTGGGGCTTTTTCAGCCTATTCCAAGTATTACAGGCATTGCTGAACTAACTCATTGGTTGAAAATTCAGCTTCCGGATTTTTTAGGGCGTCCTCTACGGCATCTGCTGGTTCTGGATTTGCTTGGTTAAGTTGAGACATTTTATCAATAGCTTCAAGTAGAAAAACCTCTTCATGGATACTAGGATTCTTCAGGCTGTTGAAAACCCTAAATCGAACAGTCTCTTTACCCAGCCTCAAAGTAATTGTGCCAGCCTCGACATCAATTAACGCTCTAGCTGTGGTGAGGAAGGGTCTTCCGAATATTATCGGGTACCTTAGGTCTTCTTTTATATCCATGATGACGAAATCACAAGGGACATAAGAGTCCCTCCCCACTCTTATTGGAATATCTTCAATGATTCCCAGGGGTGCAGTAATGGTGGAATCGGCGAGTTGGATGGTCATAGTTGTAGGCAGTAAGTCTATGAACCCCAATCTTTTGCACATGGAAAATGGCATAATTGATATGCTAGCTCCCAAGTCGACCAATCCCTTTTTACAAGAAGTGTTCCCAATAGAGCATTGTATGCCGAAAGAGCCAGGGTCCTTCTATTTTTTTGGCGTTTTATTCAAAATGATATCATAGGTGGTTTGGGCTAACTTGACAGTTTCATGCTCCTATGTCATATATTTCTTTGACAGAAAGGTCTTTAGGTATTTGGACCAGGCTGGGATTTCAGATAAGGCGTCGAGAAAGGGAATATCAACATCAAGTTTCTTCATCGCCTCTTTGAATTTCTAGAATCTAGAGTCTAGTCTGGTTTCCTTTAGCCTGCCAGGATAGGGTATCCTTGGCTTATATTGTGGAACTTTTGGTTCTTTGGGATCTTGTTCCTTTTCTGTCCTTTCTTCAGCTTCTTGACCTAATTCTTCTGTTGGGATGATTTTAGTTACATCCATGTATTCTTGATTAATTGAGATGGTTTCAGTGAGAGAATGACTAGACCTTATTGTAAAAACATTTAATTGTTCTGGTCTATGTTGGTCGTGTCTTGGATTTGTTTCTGGCTGGCCAGTGAAAGCGCCCACTGGAGGTTTTAGCTGGGCTGCTATCTGTGCTAACTGAGTTTGCACAGCTTTTTGTTGGGCTTGTTGATTAGCCACCATGGTTTGTTGTGATTGCAGAATTTGCCTTATCAAGGATAGTTCATCAGTCTGTTGTGGTGAGGCATTCTTCTGTTAAAATTGAGTGAATTGCTGCTATCCTTGAGGTGGTTGTTGTTGAGGTGTTGGCAGCTGAGGTGGTTGAGGTTGTTGCATCTGAGTTTGTTGTAATTGCGGGTGCAGAGGAGGGTGAGTATATTGGTAGTATGCAGAGGAATTTCTTTGGTAGTTGGATCTCTGGAAATTGTTTCTGATATTCCCTTGATTTTAGTTGTAGTTGCTTTGAAATCTAGGTGGTAGTCTGTTGGAGGATCCACCTTGTGTCTGATGTTGTGGGTTAGCAGTCCCTGTAGGATTTCCATATTGAAAACCAGGATGATTTCTCGATTGATTTGGGTTGTAGTAAGCTTGTCCTGGTATGGAATGAATGGAATTTACTTGTTCTGGCATTTGATCCTCAGGGTGTTCAATGATCGGCTCGTACTGTGGTTGAGGTGGTTGCAAATCCATCATTACGTTGTATAGGAGACCGCCTGACAATGTGGGATGATCAGATGCATGACAGGCCTCACAAGTTCCTATGGCTACTTTAACTTGTTGGGGGTTCTTCTTTCTGTCATACTCCCCAAATGATGCTTCGAGGGATTGTTGTTTGTTGGCTATGGTCTTCAAAGCTTCGGCTATGGCTTTCATTTCTGTAGATTCTTTAGCTTTACAAACCTTTAGGACTCCTCCTGTGGTCGCCCTCCCCCAATTGGATTGATTTTCGGCTCCGAGAGTGACGATCCTCCAGGCATCTTTGTAGTTTTGTCTCATAAAGTTTCCTCCAGATGAGGAATCTAAGAACTTTTTGATTTCATCACTTACTCCCCTATAGAAAGTTTCTATGAGTTGATTTTGCGAGATTCCATGGTGAGGGAACTTCCTCAAGAGTTCTTTGAACCTTTCCCATGAGTCAGCCAGTGACTCTCCCGGTAGTTGAAAGAATTGGTTGATTTGCCCTCTGATTTGGTAGGTTAGTGAAGGTGGGAAGAATTTCTCCAAAATCTTTTCTTCTAAGGGAGCCCAGGTGGTGATTGGCTCCCCGTTCAAGGAATTGTACCGGCTTAGTGCTCTTCCAGACAAGGTCAAATTGAAGAGTCTGAGCATGACTGATCCATGGTTATCCCGGCTTGTGGTACTAGCCTGCAAAGAGCTTTGAACCTCTTCAAATGGTCCATGCAGTCATCTCCGGCACTTCTAGAGAATGAGATGCCCTGCATTATTTGGATCCATTGTGTCCTAATCTCAAAATTAGGAGTGTCGATGAGTGGTGGTTGGACTGGATGGTTGTCTTCATAGTTCTTGGGAATAGCATAGTCCCTTAGTTGCTTGCTTCTTATCAACAGTTGAGCAGCAGCCTTGGCTGCTTCATTCTCAGCACGGATGTGGGCTTGTTCTTTAGCCCGTACTTCAGCCTGAACTTGGGCACGCGTGTTGGTGATGAGTTGCACTCACTGGGCTTCTATGATAGCGTTGACCCTTTCCATCACTAGTGCAACTTGGCGTTGATCTTCAGCCATTTTTCTAGCTCTTTGACGATTAAGTCTAATGCGGCGGTGGAAACTTCTCTCTACCTCAGAGTCGTACTCTGGATCAGGGGAGAATCCGAGATTATGTGATGGTTGCATACACGTCTTCTACCTGAGTAGAGTAAGAAACACACTTGTCATATGATGTAGGAGATATGATGAAATCAAGAGAATATGGAGTAATGTTTTAAAGGAAAAGTGTAAAACTCTAACCAACTAGCAAGATGATGAAGGAAATTAAAACGTTCTGTTGTCCCTGAAAATGATGCCAATTTTTCATGGAGCTTCCACTTGCGTGGAGTTGTGTGCACCACTAAAAATCCTAAAGATAGTGAGTCTTTAAGTTTAGCCTTGCTTATACTAGATTAAAACTCCACCCACGTATGCTAGGATACGTGGAAGTCTTATCGTAGTATAGTTAATGGTCAAATCCGCAGGACAACGGTCTTGTTAGGATCAACAAGATGGAAAACATTAGAATTTCATTTAACTCCTTAACAATTGGTATTTAGATCAAAGAGTTGGTTTGGTTGTTTAAGCTAAGTGCGAGTAAAGTAAAAGTAGGAAAGTAAATCTTAAGGTTGTAAACTATGTTAAGAAACCACTAGGATGTGATCGGCTTTCACCACCACTACACATGGATCAAAACATACATCGCAATAACTTGGCTTGCAAAGAGAAGAGTCTAAACAGTTAGTATCCTTGTAGGTTTAGTTTCCTTTTGGATAACTAACTACGAAGAGAGTGGAAGTGTTGCAATTCCAGCCATCCCCAGACGAATGGTCACTTACTTTGCATAACTTCCCTCACAAAGTGTGTTCCTCGACCCGTAAAGGTTGTACTTTCATACGTCAACTGATTCCATTTCATAGTATGAAAGTACAACAATGGAGGTGAGTTTACTCCACTTCTTGAGAAACACTCCTAGATACCGAACCAAACGTATGGTGACTACACACAATCTGGAACCAACAAACAGTCGATATTCGAATCTAGAAGTACAAACATAGACAATTTGCAGTAGAAGATAAAAGATAACACAAGTTGGTGATCAAGCAACTAGCATTCATTAAATGATTGATGTTGAACTGGAAAGATAGTGTTTTTCTATTGCAAACTCAAGAATTACAATGCATGAAATGAAAACATGGGTAGCGGGGCTATTCCCCGCACCCTAGTGTATAAGACTACTCGCTCATGGCAAGAACAAAGAAGGAGGCGAGCAGAGAGAAAGAGAACGTCATCTCCACGAAGGAGGGAGGAAGGTCGACCCCTTGGGGAGAGAGAGAGCAACGATCTTCACACTTCATAGTTTGCTTGATGATGAATCCTCCTCTTCCCACCTTCTTTGGTGATGAGAGAGAAAGTAGCTTGTGTATGGAGTATGGATCTCAGACTGGAAGCCTCGGGGTAGTGGGTGAAGGATGGAACATCTATGGAATAATAGAGGCAGCCTTTGGATGTCTGAAACTTGATACTTTTTGAGGACCCTTTGGGTCTTATTTATAGGCTTTGAGTGGAACCCAAACGGTTTAGGGAGATTTGAGCCCAAATGGTCATGAAGACCGTTTGGACTCTATCTCGGTTTGGAGACCGTTTGGGCTCTCTCAGTTTGGAAACTGTTTGAGCCCTTTCAATCTGAAACTGTTTGCCTTTATTCGATCTCGGGACCGTGTAACTTCATGCGGTCTTGGGACTGGTTGATTCCCATTCGGTCTTGGGACCGTTTGGCTTCATACAGTCTCGGGACCGTTTGGCTTTACATGGTCTTGGGACCGTTTGGCCTTCATTCGGTCTTGGGACCGTCTGGCCTTCATTCGGTCTTGGGACCGGTTGGCCTTTATTCGATCTCGACATCGTGTAACTTCATGCGGTCTTGGGACTGACTGATCTCCATTCGGTCTTGGGACCGTTTGGCTTCATTCGATCTCAGGACTGTTCGGTCTCCAAATGGTCTTGGGACCGTTTGGTCTCCAAACAGTCTTAGGACCGTTTGGAGCTTTTGTAATTTTTTTGTGATTTTCTGTCAGGATAAAAAAGAGAAAAGTTAGTATATTGGTATTTTTGTAATAAGTTGGAAAGTTTAAAGATTCTATCTAATTTATCTAAGAAAGAGTATGGAAAATCGAGAAAAACTAATAAGATAACATCGCAAAATGGGAGGTTGTCACTGTGCAAGGAGAGACTCACTCTTACTTAGTCATTTCAGACTTCACGAGAGGACTCCATTAAAGGAGGACCTGCTCTATTGTAAATCCTTTCTGTCCTTAGTGAAAAAGGAAGAAGTCGAGAAAAAGACAAGTCCCTCCCCTCCCCATTTCTATTCCGCTGCGACTCTAAGGTCTTCAACTCTAAGGAGATCTTTGTGTGGGCTTGTTGGGGACGACCTCAACGCCATTACCGTGAGGAAATTTGTCTTTGATTTTCACCCGGTAACATAGTGTTTTTATGAATTATGTACTAATGGGAATAACTTTTAAGGTGGACTCCAATCATGGTTTAGGATATACCCTAGCATGGAAACACAATGGGTTTAGATGACCTTAGATGTTTTGCTTGACTTTATTCTATCATTAGGAATCATATAATGTAAAGGATAGGACCTTTTCACCCATGTCCTTAATAAGATGGAAATAACCACTAATTCATATTTAGAAAGTTAATTTTGATGAATGATAAATTATTGGATATTCACATAATGAGTTCAAAATCTTATAAGCTAAACACTAATAGACATAGCCTTACAAGTGAACTAATGAAGTGTGAAATATAATTTTGATACACATATGATAACATACATGAATGTTAGTGGGTTGAGAGGTCCATATAATTGATAATACACAAATATCTTAATGTGTCCCTACCTCTCAATAATGTATGTAATTTTTTATTATAGGTTATTAGTGCTTAAAATGATATTTAATGTGTCCATATCAACAAAAATGATGAATAACACACTGATGGACATAAAGAGGAATATAGTTTGGTGAAGAATTAGTTTGTTCTTGACTTATTAATAGTATCATCAAATGACTTTAAAAGAAATATTGGATTAAATAATGGATATAGTTGCATAAAAGAATACAAGAAAGTAAGTCATGTGAAATTATTAGCAAAGCCAATCTACTTCCAAGATGATACCCTTAGATATTTGTTTGAGGAATAAATATAGAAATAACATATGTAATACCTAACACATAATGGATAGTTTCAAAAGTGGAAACTTGAGTAGAATATATATGATAAATGGATATAGGTATTAAGGAAAATGTTTAATGGCTAGATAAACCTAGAACAAATCAGTTTATAAAAAATTTATTGACTAGAAGAATGTATACTGATAAAATAGTATTTAACTCAAATGTATTATGTAAATAAATGGATGAACCCAAAGGAAGAAACTAGGTACAAGAACTGGATTATACATGCCAAAATATGTTTAGGTGTCATGTTTGAGATTAATAGGTAATCCCATAATTGTAAATTAAAATAGGAAACAAAATATGCTTTAGTTTCTTCAAATTATAATAACCTAATTGATACATCATGATTTTATATAATTGTGAGTTATTTGTTGTCATGCTAGTTTCCTAACATGACTAAAGCCAAATTTTCTATCAATTGTTAAATCCTGATCACACAACCCAGGTTTTGTCTTCCTGGCCCATGCAACTTCTCTATTTTATAACATAGTGGGAAGTGGTCCTCACCAATTTTCTCTAATATTTTATCCATCCTCTCTTGTAACGTCCCCAATTTTTGTCTTACTAAAACCCACAGGGGATGTGAGGGTGATGTGATAGCATATTCCACGTAGATGAACAAGCAACCTATGCATACACCATAAAATATCTCAACTTTCAACATGTAAATTTGCATCATGAATTATTACAACTTATAATTACATATCAAATAGATGATTTTACAAGTCTAAACATGTATACTATGTAGGACCTTACACAATAGGTATAGCTTGAATTACTTTCTCACTTTCCATCTTTTCTCACACGCTATCTCTAAACCTAAAACATATGTGAAACAAGTTTATCAACACACAATGTGTTATGTACATGGGCATAAATATCCATATATTTGATATTTCAATACATTTGAAAATCTTTGGTGAAAGAAAGAAAAGTAGATCATAAATAAAAAAATTACTTAGTAAGTGAACAATGTGCATTTTAGGCATTTTTCTAGATGAGTTTCATTATTAAGGTGTGTTTGCATATAAAAAATAGGTTGGTCCCTGCCCACCCTTAGGGATATGGTGATCCCCCACCCTTAGTTTTGTGTGTGGGGGGGTGTTGACCAGAATTATAGATAATGAAGAGTTTAGACCTTAGAGTACTATGTAGTAGTAATAATTCCAATATTTACAAATAGAAGGGCATAACATTTCATGCATTCAACCAAGAAAATCAATCATATAATTAATAAAACCTACATACTCGAGTTTAGATATGTCCAAACTTATCCTTCATCATATAGTACTATGGTCATCACCTAACTAATAACAAATTTAACATCATTAATATATGCCTATCAATATTCCTGATAGCTTAGATCTAGAAATAGGGTTTATCCAAAGCTAGGTTCAAAATGATCTTAAACGTGTTATTATATTTTTATACTTATAAGGAGATCATTGTAAGAATTTGGTTTGATTTTCACAACTTTTTTATGATGTTTATATTTTCTAGAATAAATATGAAGCTACAAGTATTTAGTTAGTCATTATTGAGGAAGGACCTACTTTTTGGCATAATGATAATATCAGAGTCCATACTTACTTTCCACATGATATTAGAGTTTACAAGTATTTTTTTCTTAGATTTAACATATATCATTTGCTAATTATTCTAGTTAATTGACTCTATAAAGAAGCTTTATATTCTAATCTAAATATCATCAATAAGAATTTCAGAAAGTATGATCTAGGTATCTTATAATAAAGAGTACATTCTTTTGAGTTTTTACATATTTACGGCCATTTATTGGCCAAGGGACCTATTTATAATGCATTTTCTAAGATCATATCTATTTATTGGAATTATAAATATTTTGCATTTCCTAGAAAATAATGTGGCACTGGATCTCCAATCTGGGTGTCATAGATGGCCTCCACCTTGGCTTAGGAAAGGTAGGTTCATCTATTACATGCATTGTATTAGTAGGATTTGAATGGGACTTGCTTTCTAAGCCAGACCTCTCTCCATCCCCTCTTCCTTTGCATTCAAGAAGTGTGTCTTTTGATCATGAGAGAAGCACCACCATAAAGGAATAAAGCAACTAGGAATCCGCATTGGTTGGCATATGCTCGCTAAAAGGTAAGACTACATTGGTCATCCTCATAGAGTCGAGGTATTAAGGGTGTGAGGTCCCACCATGGGGTCCTCCTTCATCTTCTATCTTTGGGTTTTCCTTCCTCCATCTTTGGTTCTTGACACAATTGCTAAGCACGGCTCTAGAAAGTGACAACAATTATGTGATGTCATCCTATTAGGATCAGAGTGCTATAAAAATCATCATGGGTGTTGCACTTATGGTGAGCGTGTAGCTAAAGAGGAGAAACCTCACCGACTCCAAGGATCTGGTGCTTGAACACCACAGTGGAATAGGTCTACTAAAAAGGGGGTTCCTACATGAGTCTTTCTCTTCTTCTAGAAAATGATCGAGGATGTTTGCAAACTTCCTGTAAAAGTGGTGATAAATTTAGACCAGCATGGAAGCATAGGAATATTGCTCCCAATCACCACCTTGATCATTGATGGACTTGTGTTTAGAAGCTAGGAGAAAATTGGTGATTTTACTCAAAGTCCCACCAGTCAACTTCCTAGATTCCTGAAGGTAGTTGATATCTTAACCAATATCCTTACTATTGTTTCCTTTTTCAAACTATAACCCCGACATAGGTCTAGTCATATAATTGGGGAGTTGTGAGAAGTGTAGGTCTTGTTATCTCTCAAATATCCACAAAACCACAAAGAACACAATCTGATCATCAACTCCTACTATTTAAGATCTCATTTCCCTATTGGAATTGTGTGGAGCTTGTGACTAAAAGGGTAAATAGGGTCAGGTGTATTCTTCTACCAGCTTTAGTTGGAGGTTGAAGACAAAAGATACATCATTAGACCAGCTTTTAGGGCCACGATTAGATCGCCCTTAAGTGGATATGTAGCTCATTGCTTGCATGAGCCTCCACCCAGCAAGGTTGTATGCCACATCATTTGAACATCAAATTCAGATCTAATATCAATGAATTATTATTCATTTCATTAAATTTCAAACCTAAAAAAACTCTCAATGCAAATTCCAAATCCCATGAAATTTTAACCTAGATTCTATCATGACTAGTACCAAATGGAAACAAAAATGGGATTCCAAATCGTA
The DNA here is from genome assembly GCA_963693085.1 of Alisma plantago-aquatica. NCBI lineage: Eukaryota > Viridiplantae > Streptophyta > Magnoliopsida > Alismatales > Alismataceae > Alisma > Alisma plantago-aquatica. Next base: position 76,774,464 of record OY856413.1, on the reverse strand, counting down.
TCTGTTAACCCGTTAAACATTAATATTGAAAGATTCAAAATAGTATCAATTGACCCATTAACACAAGTACTTAAAATGGTTCATTCCAAGGGGCATCACTCTGTTTTGAATCATAAAATATTAACCAAAGAACACCAAATATTCATAATGTCTTTAGTAATTATATATTCCTTTCAAAGTGATTTGATAGCATTTCAATGTACCAAAAAATCAAGTCATCATCGACTGATCTCCCATTTATCTCTAGATCATAATAGGTGTCAAAACCTAAAATTCTATGTCATCACATATTTTCACTTCCTCTAATATTCATTTTACGAAAGATTCCTCAACCATATCTACATCAGCTTCATCCTAAGTTTGCTAGGGTTTATGATATTTGTTTTGATCCTGAACCCTAAGCATTTTCCTTCTCCTATTTCTTTCCCCTTTACATCTCCTCTCCTTTATGGGTCTTAGGACCTCTATAAAACCATTGTAATGGATCCTCAGTTCCACTTTAGACTAGTTAGTAGTCCTTTTTTGATCTTTTTTTGTACTATCACACCCCTGCCACCAAAATTACTAGCACTAAGATCAAAGAGTTTGGGATGAAATGTATGACCATCATGAGTCCTAGTAAATACTCAAAACAACTCATGGTGATCCCATATATCTCCTCTCTAACTTAATTTGGATTACTTTGAGGTATTTTGGTTTTCCCCTCTTTTTAGTTTGTTCTTATAGCAGTAGTATGGGGTGATTGGGAAGATTCGTTGTTAAATCCTATTTTAACCATTGTTTGACCTTGCACCGTGATGACTAAATTATTTTGAAAGTTGATTTACACTCGACCTCTCCCTTTCCTATCTTTGGGTTTCACTCTGTGTTGTGTCCATGTTGGAAGGGAAATTTTGGTTTTTTGTTTGCCTTAATGCCCCATCTATATGTTGATCAGTTCCTGATGCCTTGACATATTTAAGGAAGGTGTTTTCCCATGGTTTTTGGTCATTTTGGCTCTATGATATTTGATCATGTAGCTATATTGAGGTCATATTGGTTCATTAATGAAGAATATGAGAGAGTGGTGAAATTAGAGATTGCCCTCAATTACCAATTATCTTTGCCACACATCCACGGGTATTCTTGACTTTTTCCCTTTGTTTTCATGTCTATATCATGCATGATTTAATCTTCGGTAAATGATACACTTTGTTTTCATGTCTCAACCATGCATGATTTTATCTTAAGTTAATGATCCACACTTCATTGTCACACATCGATGTTTGATTTTTAATGTAGCGGTAGACTGGTCATTATACCTTGTGTTTGATTTTAACTATTCAATATTGTTATTTATTTTGTAAAATTCATAGAACATTATTTACAGACTAGAAGAAAAGAAAGTGAGACATGTTTTGGAATAAAAAAATAAGATTTATGGACATGTTTAGGTTTATATTCTAATATGAATATATTTTTCAGGGTTTATGTATTTAATGAGAGTTTAACCATATTTTTGTATAATCTTTATTAGGTGACTTGAGACCATGATGTGAGCCTATAATACACATATTATATGTGGAATAATTATTCGGTATGTCACATCCCTTTTGAATGATAATTGGAAAATTGTCTACGTTCTCTCTCTTTTGACTTAATTGAACTATGCATTTGGGATTTATCCTTTGAGATATATATGACTTATTTTAAAGCTTAGAGTTTGTAATATTTCATATCTCCATTGCTTCGTTTATATTGAAATTTGGTATCCATGATTTGTAACTTGTTCATCCTTTCTCAAGTTATACCTTATTTGATGAAATGATATTATGTCATACCATTTGTGAAATGGAAAACCCTAATTTTCTATGTGATGGCATATCATTTTTGTAAGTGCATTTGTATCATGAATGTTATCTACTTGATCCAATGTTGTGCAGAAGTCCTAAATGGAATCCTATGTGATAAGTCTAGATAAACCCTAATCTTGCTACCCTATTTGTAAGCAAGCATTTATTATAAGGCCCCTGGCCTATCTCAATGATAATTTGTGCTTACTTTGAATAATAAGATGTTTAGAACTCTAATATAATATTTTGAAGTGTTTTGTATCATGTGGCACACTTATATTTCAAGTTTGGTCCTATTTGAATGTTGTTGGAGCTATGTTTGCTTGTTTTGGACCAAAATGCAATTCACCCAAGTTGAGAGGGTAATCTTGCAAATTGTCACATGTTGAGAATGTTTCTTATGCTTTTGCATCATGAGAGAGAAGATGATGCAATGGGGTGCCTTGTTTGAATCATGGTTGGTGATGTGATATCTTATAGTGACTCTAGGGTTTCTAGGTTTGCATAATTGATATGGCAATGATGTTAGGGTTTGAGTGTTGCGACCCTTACACCATTTTTGGTGAGTATCGTGATCATACATGCTTTGGATGCATGGTCACGACTGAGACAACCTTGTGTGGGGTGGGTCAAAACACTTTTTCATTGAATGTCTTGACCATGTACAATGGTGAGATAGGGTTTTGACGTAGACATGAAGTGTCTCGATCAAGACAAATAGATGGAGTGTCTCGACTAAGACAAGATCGTAACCGACCTTAGAGGTTTCAAAACCATTGCTGGATGAACATAAACATTTCATTTTATAAGTGTGAGTGGAGGAAAGGCTTTTCCTTTGATGGTCATGTGTACCTTGATGGTCTATTGTGTTGAGACATCATAAAACTCTTGATGCCCTCCACCTTTGGGTATATAACCCCTTCTTTTCACACATGAGCAATCTTTTCAGCCCCACACTTCTTGTCCTTCCTTTGGAATCTTCTTGGAGCTTTTAGAACAAGGAAGATGAGACCTTGAAGCTTGGGTGGCCGGTTCACCTTGCATGTTGAGGATCTAGTACTAGATCAACTCCTTGGTGGTGATTCTTGGTGAATATTCTCTTGGTAATTGATGTTCTTCTTTAGATCACATTTTATCTTCTGAAACTTCCATCTTATCCTTCCTCCTTGACCATGGATCATCCATGGTGGTTCATCTTGAAGATCTCTTCTTCACAGGAATCATAGATCATTTTTAACATGGTGATTCTTTCTCTTTTCCCTTTCCTTTTTGGTTCAGTCAGCACTATTTTCCTCCTTTCTTGAACTCTATGGTGACCATTGTTTATTTCTCTTCCTGAGGTGATCCCTTGGTCAAAGTTGAATCTTGGTTGAAGCTTTTGGAGCTTGAGATCTTAGGAGATAGTTTCTCTTCAAGAATAGGTAGGTTTTATAACTCTTTTCCCATCTATTATTAGCATCATTGATCTAATCATATATTTTTGTTATATCTATTGAAAATATGTTCTTAATGATAGGGGAAATACTAGGTTTTAGGGTTTAATGTTGCAGTACTTTTGAAGGGATTACTTCTCCTATAAACCCTAATTCTATACCCACCTAATTTTGTGGTGATAGTAATACTAATGTGTTCCTTTGAATTTTTATCTATAGAATATAACATCTAATTTATGGTTTGGGTATCATAAATAATAGCAGGTTTCCAAAATAATAAATGCATAAGAATCACATTTTCCTCTCTCTATACATAACTCTTTTTGGTGATTTGCTATGATCATGTTCAGGGAAGATGAACACCTTGGTGTAGGGTGTTGCTCAGCCTATTGACGTTTGGGATTACCCGATGTTAACCCCAGTTTGACCTTATTTAAACCTATTATGATGTTGGAAAAATAGTTAACCTATGATCAAGACAAGCCATGGTCTTCATTTAGATCGAAACCATGCATTAAGGGTTGATTAGATCTCAATAACCCTAAGGGTTGGATGCTACACTCTTGGCTAATTGCAACACAACGTCGTGGGAGAGACAACCCTACACGTGTTGCGGTTGAGTCAAGTTGTGCACATTGCGACCATGACAGCGTCTGCACGCGTCAGGACCTTACACGCGTTGCAGTTGGGATAGGTTGTGCGCGTCGCGACCGCGACATAGTCTACATGCGTCGCTGCTGGGATGGGTTGTGCACGTCGTGACTGCGATAGAGCCCTACATGCATTGCAGGCAAGATGACTTTGCACATGTCACGGGTTAAGGTATTGATGTACGTGTTTCAGGAAGAGTCACCTATTGCACGCGTTGTAGGCCATGACGCTAGGTGTGAATGAGTAATGTGATACACTTAGCTATGTACTTGGACATTACCTAGTAGGATGATTATATTAAATGAGATAATTTTAAGTGACTCATCATTAATGATGATGCTTAAATCTAGTGTTCTCGAAAAGTGGGAAATAATGGAATTAGGGTTAGAGGTTGAATGACGTTATGAAAACCTAGTTGACTAAATACAAACCCTAACTCTAATAAGGTAATAATGAAATACATGGGCTCACTCTACTTGAAGATTATATCATATGATAGTGTATCCTCTCTCCTGTTTATGTAATCCTAACCATGCATGTGAGGTAAATGGCATATCCATGTGGGTGCTTTTGGTGAACCTTATATAATACAGGGTGGTGATTATGAACATTGTTGAGATATAGTGTGTTATATATTGTGTAGGAATTATATGAATGAGTCTACAAACCTAATAACTGCCTTGTGTATATTTGAGCTAAAATTCTCTATAGATGTGATTGAGGGATTGACATACTGATGTGATGTGACATAGTTAATAACCTTGTCAGAGACAGTAATACAAGTGTCATGTAATGACGAGATACCATGTTGATGTGTGGTCAATACACTTATATGATACATGGTAGTAACACATGAATGACATAGTGATATTATACTCCTATACATGAAAATAAAAGAGATTCCTAGTGTTATCAATATCATGACTAATCATGATTCAATTAATGATGTTAAACCTAAATCAATTCCAAGAAAGTTGGAGATAACATAACTAGGGTTTGGTGATTTAATTATGATATGACACCCTAATTGGCTATTTGTATGAGCCCTAACCCTAACCCTAGGGTATGCTATACTTGATGAGTCTATTTGCATAAATGGCATGTGATTGCACTTTCTCTCTTCTATTTGTATGGTTCAATCTTGCAGGATTAACTAAGTATCAGAGCTTGTGGATGCTATGAAGATGATTGAACAATTATAGTGATGGTTGTAAGCCTTGATGAAGTACATTGGAATATATGGTAATATGAATGTGCATGATTAGCTATAATTTATAGGGATTAACCCTAATACACTCCAACCTTATGAGAGGTAATGAAATCTAGAGATTGGTAATTAAATAGTGTCATGGAACCTTATGTGGTTAAGCATGAAACCCTAACCCTAAATGGAGGAGACATATTATGTATTGATTACATTGCCCAAAGTGTTTAATACGAGGAAATAACAATAAGTATTCTCTCTCTATTTGTATAACATTAATTTTGTAGGTGAGATGATTATCATAGCTAATGATTGCTATGGTGTATATGTGATGTGATATAGGTAATGCTTATATGCCTGATGAGGCATGATGTGATGGCTATTATAGTTAATGATTACTAAAATGCAAGTGATGTTTATATGCCTGATAAGGCAAGAGGAGACAATAGTGAATTATCAAAATAATGTGATTGGTCTTATGACCTAGTGAAGGCTTGATGCCTATTATGAGGTTATATCCTCCAGTGATGTGATAAGGGATTATTATCCCTAGTGATGTGATAGTGATGATTAGACTGATATGAAAGTGTTAATAGTTGGTAATAATATTGTTGGCCTTGTTCTAAAGAAGTGAGGTAGTGTTGCCCTAAGATGATGTGACAAGTTCACACCTTATATGGTTTATATCTTTTAAGGTTGTTTCATAGTTAACCTTGCTAGATTAAATTAGGGTTTTATTATCCACTTGTATGATGGAGCCTTAATTCATCCAACTGGCATAAGTAAAAAGGTGAAATCTTAATCATGTAGTTGCCCTATACCATAGATCCATCTACAACGTCAGTATCTACCCGGATGGTGAAATGAGTAACTCCTACAGGAAACTCAGAGTGCATGTTGTTGAATATGTGGGGTATCAATGGAGGTAACTCCTTGTATTCTTAATTTATTGAAATAGTGATATGATGTTTTATTATTAGAATGACCATGTGTGAGCCTATTGTCTAGTGTTGGTCCATGTACCAAGACAGGCTAGTTGTTTTACAAGACCATAGCTCTTACTATGAGTTGTTGTCTTTAAAGGATGATAGCTTCCAATATAAGTTGTTGTCTTTGTAGTTTGACTACATGTCACTGTGTTGCAGACTCGAGTTGAACGAGTAGTGGTGATGATGATCATGGAGTCCGGCTCTTCCATTGATCTTGTATGGTACCAATTTCAACATTAGCAGTGGTCATTTGGATATGTGTGGTACACCTCAAATCCTCAAGGCATAATAATCAAATATGTAACACAATTGTGTAGTGCTATTTCTTAAGGTCACATACGAATAACATTTGATGACCCCCTTGCTCTATTTTTTTATTGTTTACTTTATAACAGTTATACGTGTTCTTCATATTCTTTCTAATAGCATGAGGCATTCTATTGCTCAATTGTAGATACTTGAATTACTTAAATAGTGATAATTACCTTGCTTATAACATTTAGTTGCATATTTTTATCTGCTAATAGTGTAAAATGTTGTTTATTTTATCTGTGCTTATAATAGATGTTGGAAAATAGTTATATCTCTCGTTGGGATGTTTGGTCTCACCCCATGGGTTCCACAACTTTTAGGTGAGCCTGAGACGGAGATTGTGCGGTTTAGACTGTACATAAAAGGAGTTGTAGCTATTGGACCAAGGATATGTAATCAGTGTCTAGTAACACAGTTTATGTGTTGTCCCCATACACTCAAGTCCTTGGGGTTGTTTTTTGAATGTTGTACATCATTTTGAGATTTTAGCCTTATGCCATAGCAGTATAGCCATTATTTGTATACATGAGCAGATGATTATATGTAATAGGTGGTGTCTAGATAGCTAGTGAACCATGATGTGTAATGCAATTGATAAGAATGAAATATAAGTGGCACAAGTTTATGGATACAATTGTGAGTTGTCCATCTTGAGATCCAATCATGAAATCGGTTTTAATTTACCCTATTTTTTTGGTAATTTTGAGATTAGTGACAATTCCACTCCTTTATTTTGAGTAATCTCACTTTGTGTGGCGATGGTCATCACATTTATAATGACTAATATAATGTAATACATTATAACACTTAAGATGGAGGTGTCTATAGTGTGTTTTGGAATTTAGTTGTGATACCTATTTAATATTTTTGGGTGGTGATACCCCTTACATTATTGTTGGAACTAGTTGGTGATGTCTATTTCTTAGTAATCTGGTGGTGATGCCCTTTACTCCTTTCTGGTGATGATTCCCATTGTTTGAGATTGTGATGCCTCATTATTTATATTGGATGGTGATGCCCACTAGTTTGTGATGGTAATGCCATGAGCACCTTGTTTATTCAATTCTATCCTTGCATAATAATTCCATGCTAATATTTGTTGTGTATGAGGTAGTTTTAGCAAGTGAAACAATAATCCTAACCTTTTGAATGTATTTCATGCATGATACTGTTTACTTGGAACATTATAAAATTGCATTGCTTGCATATGTGAATGGTGATCCATATTCTAAGTTCTTGTACTTTGTTCTTGATTCACACTTGAAAATAAGGAAATTGAACTGAGAGTAGTGGATTGCATTCTTAATTCCTCATGTGAACTCATTTTAGCCAATAAACAACACAATGTTGCAATATCTTTGCTCCTTGATTGATTTGAAAGAGAGATTAAGTTGGAGCATACTTGAGGACAAGTATGTTTTAAGTTTGGGGTGGTGATGCAGCCCAATTTTATGGCTTCATGTCATGTCTTTTTGTGTCTCCATTACATCTAAACACAATTGAATGCAAGTTAAATCCCCCAATATGCATATTATTATCAAAAACACTTATGGATGTTCTTTGCATACTTTTCAGGTACTTGGACCATGCTTTTGATGGAGGAGAGAGAAGGAAGGAGTTCTAGGGTTCCTCCACCCATGGAGGGGTCCAAAGAAAACCCAAAGCTCACTCAACCAACCCCTAATGGCCAAGGATCGACATCAAGCAAAGAAGTCCATTAATCATGAAGTTTTAAAGTGAAATTTTCCACTGAAGACTCCAGCACGGCCGTGGTGCCTAGGAACGGCCGTGTTGAACAATGCTACAGTTACATGGTCAACCTCAAAATTACAAAGCTACAACAACATTGCCACCACAGTCGTGTTGGGTGCTACGAAGCCCCCAAAACGGCCGTGCCAGCCAGCACAGTCATGCTACCAAGGATGAGAATGGGTATGTTGGCTAGAATGACCTCCATTCCACCTCCCCTACCATGTTCGTGCTACCCAACCCGGTCGTTCTACCTAGCCCTCACCATGGTCGTGCTTCCCAACACGACCGTGCTACCAGCCTTCATACCACCACTTTGACTCTGACATTTTACATTTCTCACCATGTTCGATCTCCTCCACCACGACCTTTCCAACCCTCATCCACCATGACCGTTGTACCTAGAACAGTTGTGCTACCACCCTAAACCTAACTTTTTCCAACAATACCCCTACTTACCCTAGTGCTTCCACCACCACCTATATATACATGGGTGGTGGCTACAACACTAGGTTGTTTATCTTCCATTTCTCCCCCCTACCTACTCCAGATCATTCATTGCCACCTCCCTTGCATTAAAGTCATCCACCCTCCAATTACACCTCATTTCCACCATAGAAACCTAGTTTTCTAGGTTTTCTACCATAATCCCCTTCATTTCCATCATCTTCACCCACCTTAGAGGAGGGAGATCATTCTACAATAGCTAGGAGGTGAAGAAGAAGCTACTCTGAGCTCCATGGATTCCTATCCCTTTCTTCTCATTTCTTTTCTCTTTTGTATGAGCATGTCTAGCTAAGCCCCTAGTGGTGGGTTGTTTGGGGTTAAAATGTGACTTTGATACCATATTGGGGGGAAATAACTCGTATTGAACATATTTCCATTCTATGATGATTGACTCTTGCTCTTATCTCATTTCCCATTATCTTTCATGTGGTTTTTGCTTTTAAACATAGATTGCTTATTTTGTGATGCTTGATGGCACTTAACTTCTAGGGGAAAATGGAATGTATGTGGAAATCTTAGGAATGTCTCCTAGGTCCAATTAGTGGATCCCTAGATAGCCCCCTTTGTTCCTACATACATCTCCCTCCTTCTAAAAGTAGGTGTGAGATCTAAGTAGCTAGTGTAAGTGTGATTAGTGCAATTTCCTAGAGTTTCCTAAAGGCTAGATGGCAAGTAACATGAGGTGAAACACCCTCATCTCTAATCCTGTTCCTACCCTTGGCTCTCAATTTCCCTAATACCACTTACCCTAGAAATCTATACTTGTCAAGTCCTATTAGAATTACACCTAGCCCTAGTTCTCCAACTAGTAGCATAGGGTATATTCTAATAGTACTTTCCTTGTTGTTTGGTTTGGTAATGTAGATTAAAATATGAGCATTGAATGTTATGTCAACTTACCCCCAACTAATATCAAGTTTCATTCCCAAACGTCCCACCTATCCATCTTACTACTTAAAATCCACTTTTTCCTTTTTATCTTATTAGCCTAGTCAACTGCCTTTGTTAGTTCTTTGTTAATTGCTAAGCTCTTGATAGTTAGTTCTTGCTTAAGTAATTAGGGTTCCATTGAGCTTTCTTGTGTTAATATGGTTAGCTAGTGATACTTAGGATCTTTCTTATCTTATTTCTTAGATTGCTTTTTAGTTGATAATTTGACTTGCTAGTGTAGTGTAACTCCTTGGTCTAGCTTAGTTGCTTGTCTTGCCTAGTTTCTTAGTCTTAACTTGTTTAGAGTAATATAGGGCTTTTGTTAACCTAGTTTCTTTCTTGTTGTTTCTTGATTGCAATTGTAATGTAATCAATCAAAATCAACTTTAAACCCTCAAACCCTAGACTCCTCTTTAGGAACATAGCTAACATTAACCTAGCTCTAGTACCCCCTCTTTACCTGAGAATCGATCTTAATCTTACCACTTGCCTATACTACAACATGTATAATCAACTCTAATGATGTTCCTTAACCGTTATACACTCTAAGATAGTGAGCTTGGGTGGTTGGTTGTGACTTCCAAACCTTAGAAATAGAAAATGCCTCCTTGCTTGATAAAATCAATGTGCATGAATCTTGTTCTAGTTCTATTAATAGAGAGAATGATGTTGCTTCTCTTTATATTGATAGAGATTCTTATTTAACTAAAGCTATTTGCTTATAAAATGATCTTTTGCATGCTAGAGATAATGTCAATAATTTGTCTTCAACTATTGCTTCTCTTAAGCATGATAATGATAGTTTGAGATCCTCTTTGCAAAGATTCTTAGTTGGTAAAAAGAGTCTTAATGACATATTACACCATTCTACTAAACAAATGGGAAGACATGGTTTAGGATATGATGGTAGTCAAAGGAACAACAAAGGTAAAGGACCTCCAATCTTCCATGGAGAATCCTCTAGTTCCAAGACTATGGGAACTTGCAACTATTGTAATGAAATTGGTCATTATTCTACTTGTTGTCCTTTTAGGAAAGCACCCAAGAGAAATAGGACTTGGGTTGCTAAACTAACCCCTCTGGACCCAAAAACATGATTGGGGACCATTTCATCTTTCTTCTTGTAGGTACTTGCAAATGGATTGACTTGAGCTATTAAATTGCAAATTGACTTCTCAATCCACATGAAAGAAGAAAGGTGAGATGTGCAGAGGGTGACAACAAATGGAAAAGGAATGGTAAGAACAACGGTAAAGGTTTTATTTCTTATAACCATTTCTAACTTGTTTTTGTCAAGTTAGTGTGCACTATACATATGGTCTTTTAGTGAAAAGTGGTATTTTGTGTTTATCTTCACACTCTTGCTCAAAAAATGTTTCTAATGCTTCTATAGTGCATTACTAACTTGCTTAGACATGTTTGGATATGGTTTGTATATTTAGCATGCCTTTAAATATGTTTTAATGAAATATATGTGCTTTTTGAAAGCTGCTCTGTAGGTCGAGTTTGCCCTATTTGAAACTCAACCGATAGGCACCTATGGGTGTTGCCAACAATTGTCATCGGTCGAGTTGTCAATACACAAAACTCGACCGATAACACTGTGCACAGAATATACATTTGGCTTATTGAATGAGAATTTCCCTCTCAACTAGATTTTCTCAACCAATAGCCTTATTCTTTGGCACTCTCATTTAGTACCTTTATATATGCATATTTCCATGTTCTAAATTTCCTATCTTGCTTACAACTCTATCTCTCTAATTGCTCTAAATTGGTATATCTATATCTTGCAATTACCTGCTTTGAGTTGTTTTGTAGGTTTTGATGATGATCTCTTTGGATCTCTTGGTTGTGTCTAAAAATTGCTTTCATTGTACTCTAACTTGCTACATCTATCTAGGTGTATATCTTGTTTTGATACAACCTTGAGGTTCTTAGTGGTAATCATCTTTTGGTAAGGATGCATATTTGTATGTGAGTTATATCCTTTCATGCTTCTACAATTGCATATCTCTTTGTTTGGATATATCTTTTCATCTACTCATAGCTTGCTTTATCTTGTGTATCTTTCAATATCTCTTGCTATGATCTAGATCCTACTAGTAGTCCTAACTTGTGATAACATCTACTAGTAGTTCATATACATGTAGTTATGACCTTGTTTATAATTGGCATCTTTTCTCATCTATATGCTATGCTTGTATCCTGTCTCATACTTGCTCAAGCTTGTTCCTTGAATTGCATATCTACTATCTTGAGTTGCTTGTATAACATTGTGATGCAGGGTACATAGATCTACATTATATGTAGAAATTGGAGTATTTTTGGATTTTGTGCAGATTTTGCTCCAGTTTCAGTTTTTGGTGCAAGACTAGTGTTTTTATGCAGAAACGACCCTCTGAGCAAGGCTCATTTCTACACCATGAGCCCTGGTACTTTTTGGGCAAATTTTGTCATCTTGAGGGTCAAAATTGTGATTTATTTTTTTTCTGCAGCACCTTATCTTGCATTTTTGGGTTGTTCAAGTATATGCTCTAACTTGATTTTCTTTCTATGCTTGGACAAGCCCCTATCTGTGCTCTTCTACTTTCCTTATATATATTTGTGTTATCTCCTTTCTCTTTATCAAGTGATGTTTCTTATTTCTTCATAACCCCACTTTTTGAAATGACAAAGGGGGAGAAAGGTATGTCTTCTTTTAAAAGAGTAAGAAGGCATGTCTTACATGAAGAGGAGAAGTATGTCCATGAAAAGGGGAGAAGGTAAATGGGAGAAGACATATATGTGTAGAACATATATGAGTAGAAGACATAGTATTCTATAAATATTATGAAAACTAACCATGCAGGATAAATAGCATCAATTGAGGGGGAGTATGAGAACTCCATGCACATCAATCGAGGGGGAGCATATGAGCTCAATCCTATTGAAACCCCTAGGTTTCTATGAAGGTATGATTTTACTTAAAAGCTTTCAATACATTTATGGAATGGTTTGTCATCTTCAAAAAGGGGGAGAATGTTGACTCAAGGTCAATTAGGTCAATGTTGACTCACGTATAAATTGACTAAACTCGTGTTTTGATGATGACTAACCATTCCACATATTGGTGTCTAATGTCTATACTTGAGTGATTTCAGATTAGGTATAGACACACTCCAAATGCCCTAACTTGCGCATATCAACTTGGAGAAAGACAAGTCAAAGTCAATACAAATGCACATTTTTGTAATATGATGTAAATCCGTTAGAATCATGTTGTAAATCACTTGTAATGATTGTATGATTGGTAATTAAGCTTGGAAAAAATTAAGAGCACTTAGATCAAATGTTTAAGCACTCAAAAGCCATTTTCCAAAATTCACATCAGGTTATTCATCGGTCAAGTTCTATGAGTTGCAAACTCGACCGATCCTGATTGGATCTTGAAAATGACTTTTGATCGGTCGAGTTTACACTACACAGAACTCGACCGATGGAGTAACTGACCAATTCGATTTTCATTGGTCGGTCGAGTTTCCCCAGGACAAATTCGACCGATGGTCTGAATATCAGCTTTGTCTTTTACTCTATCGGTCGAGTTATCCTTATAGAAACTCGACCGATTGCACTGTACGGAAAAGTGCAGAAAAGTGTTTCTAGCCATTGTGGAGTTGCAACAAGTGAAAATATATCTGTTGCAAGCCACAAAATGGCTAGTTTTCGTTCTCAAGTGTTCCCAAAGACTAAGAGGCATCCCCAGCTATAAATAGGACCCCTTGGGCTTCATTCCAAGGTTGAGCATTCATTGCAAAACTCTATGTGAGGTACCTATTCTATAGTTGAGTGCTTCCTACAGCCTCCTCTCTCTCTAAGCTTAATCACTTGCTACATCCATTAGAGTGAGTAGGAGATTTATAAGAGAGCTAGTCCTACATGTATATCTTGTGAGGCTCTCACTTCCACCACCTCCCTTTCTCTCATTTCAATCATGAAGATGAAGGTTCTCTCTCTTGGATAAGAGAGGTGAAGAAGAACAAGGGAAGGAGTCCCTTGGTGAAGATAAAGGCTGAAGACTTGGAGCAATAGTGGGTAAGCCCTTGGTGAAGGCAGAAGACTCCTTGCTCAAGTGGGTAAGTCCTTGGTGGAAGCTTCTCCGAGTGAAGGTGAAGTCAAAGGCGGAAGATCCAAGAAGAGTGGGTAATTCCTGCAAGGCTGAAGACTTGTGCAAGAGTAGGTAAGTCCTTGGAAGTAGGCGGAAGACTCCTTGCAAAGTGGGTAAGTCCTTGGTAAGGTTGAAGACTCTTTGTATTGGATAGGTAAGTCCTTTGGTGGTCATGTATTGTATCTCTTATAATGAATATAATGAAATGCAAGGTTAAGAAATCCTAGAGGTTGACCTCTCTAGGTAGTGGACTGACTCACTTCTAGTTTGAAGTGTGGAGCCACTCTAAAATAGTTGGTCAATTGGTGCATGTTCAATCTATCTCTCCCTTGCTATGTATGTTTTAGTTGCACACAAATTTCCTATTTAGTAACCTTATCTTGTGATATATCTTGAAGGTCTAATGAATTTTGTTTTAAGTGTATTCAGCTCTATTCACCCCCCCTCTAGAGCATATAATCACCCATCTAGGATCCAACAATTGGTATTAGAGCAGGTCTTCTCCAAGCATACTTCAACAAGTATGAGAAGATGGGTTACTACCAAGGAGGGAGATACTTGATCAGCCTACCAATCTTTGATGGGAGCAATTTCCTCTATTGGAGAAGAAGGCTTCAATTCTACATCCAAGGATCAAGTCTTGAGATGTGGAAAATGGTGAACAGCCCATACATGCTACCAAAGACAAAGATTGAAGAATGGGATGAAGCTACCTTGAAGAAAGCAACCTTGAATGCTAGAGCCATGCACATCCTCTATGCCTCCATGACCCCCACCGAGTTCAACCCAATTTCTTCATGTGAAACCATCTATGAGGTATGGAGAAAGATATGCATCACTTATCAAGGGACATATCAAGTGAAGGAAAGCAAAGTCTACATGCTCAAAGGGCTACTTTAGAACTTCAAGATGGGAAATGAGGAGAGGATAGCCAACATGTACTCAAGGCTCAAAACCATTGTGAATGGTCTTGCTGTTCTAGGACATCCTATGAGTAGAGGAGAGATCAACTCTAAGATCCTTAGAACTCTCCCCAAGAGATGGGAACCCAAGGTGACTTCCATTGAAGAAGCAAGGTCTCTTAAGGATATTCCTATTGAAGAGCTCATTGGAAATCTACAAGCACATGAAGCTACACTTGACAAGAGGGAGGAAGTAGAAAGACAAGAAGAGAAAGAACTCAAGAGAATGAAGAAGGCTGAAATGAAGGCTCAAATCAAGGCTATTGTTGATCAAGCTTCTCCATCCTCTCAAGTTGAAGAAGATGTCATGTACTCCAAGGGTAGATTCTACAAAGGCAAGTCCTCTTCCATCTGGTGCTTCACATGTGGAAAGAAGGGTCACTACAAGGAAGATTGCCCACAAGGCAAAAAGACCCATCTTCACAAGAAGAAGGAGAAATGGCACTCAAGCTCAAGTGGCTCCTCCAACTCAAGCTCAAGTGAAGATTCAAGTGAAGGATCTAGCTCAAGCTCTAGTGATGAAGGAGAATGCCATTTTGCTCTTATGGCATCAAAAAGTAAGGACTCAAATGAGGTAAATGTAAACTCTTTAGATAAAGAATCTTTGATTGCTATTATTCATGATACTTGTGCCTCTCTTAAGTCTTATAAAAGGACAAAGAAAAAGCTTGCTAGAATTGTTGATAATTTGCATGTAGAACTAGATGATCTTCAACATGCTAATTCTTGCTTGCTTGATGACAAAAATGTTTGTCTTAGTCAAGTAGATTCTCTTAAACTTCAAAATACTAGTTTACTTGATAAGGTTAGATTTCTAGAAGCTCAACCTCTCATGCCTAGTTCTAATGAAGAGCATACTTTAATTGTTGATTCTCTCATGCATGATATTAATGTTCTTAAATTTGAAAACAAGGACAAAGATTTTATTTTGCAAGAATTAGAAACAGAAAATGCCTCCTTGCTTGCTAAAATCAATGTGCATGAATTTTGTTCTAGTTCTACTAATAGAGAGAATGATGTTGCTTCTCTTCATATTGATAGAGATTCTTATTTAACTAAAGCTCTTTGCTTAGAAAATGATCTTTTTCATGCTAGAGATAATATCAATAATTTGTCTTCTACTATTGCTTCTCTAAAGAATGATAATGATAGTTTGAGATCCTCTTTGCAAAGATTCTTAGTTAGTAAAAAGAGTCTTAATGACATCTTACACCATTCTACTAAACAAATTGGTAGACATGGTTTAGGATATGATGGTAGTCAAAGGAACAACAAAGGTAAAGGACCTCCAATCTTCCATGGAGAATCATCTAGTTCCAAGACTATGGGCACTTGCAACTATTGCAATGAAATTGGTCATTATTCTACTTGTTGTCCTTTTAGGAAAGCACACAAGATAAATAGGACTTGGGTTGCTAAACTAACCCCTCCGGACCCAAAAACATGATTGGGGACCATTTCATCTTTCTTCTTGTAGGTACTTGCAAATGGTTTGACTTGAGCTATTGAATTGCAAATTGACTTCTCAATCCACATGAAAGAAGAAAGGTGAGATGTGTAGAGGGTGACAACAAATAGAAAAGGAATGGTAAGAACAAAGGTAAATGCTTTATTGCTTATAACCATTTCTAACTTGTTTCTGTCAAGTTAGTGTGCACTATACATATGGTTTTTGAGTCAAAAGTGGTATTTTGTGTTTCTCTTCACACTCTTGCTCAAAAACTGTTTCTAATGCTTCTATAGTGCATTACTAACTTGCTTAGACATGTTTGGATATGGTTTGTATATTTAGCATACCTTTAAATATGTTTTTATGAAATATATGTGCTTTTTGACACCTGCTATGTCGGTTGAGTTTGCCCTATTTGAAACTCGATCGATAGGCACCTATGGGTGTTGCCAACAGCTGTCATCGGTTGAGTTGTCAATACACAGAACTTGGCCGATAACACTATGCACAGAATATACATTTGGATTATTGAATGAGAATTTCCCTCTCAACTAGATTTTCTCAACCAATAGCCTTATTCTTTGGCACTCTCATTTGGTACCTTTATATATGCATATTGCCATGTTCTAAATTTCCTATCTTGCTTACAACTCTATCTCTCTAATTGCTCTAAATTGGTATATCTATATCTTGCAATTACTTGCTTGGAGTTGTTTTGTAGGTTTTGATGATGATCTCTTTGGATCTCTTGGTTGTGTCTGAAAATTTCTTCCGTTGTACTCTAACTTGCTACATCGATCTAGGTGTATATCTTGTTTTGATACAACCTTGAGGTTCTTTGTGGTAATCATCTTTTGGTAAGGATGCATATTTGTATGTGAGTTATATCCTTTCATGCTTCTAAAATTGCATATCTCTTTGTTTGGATATATCTCTACATCTACTCATAGCTTGCTTTATCTTGTGTATCTTTTAGTATCTCATGCTATGATCTAGATCCTACTAGTAGTCCTAACTTGTGATAACATCTACTAGTAGTTCATATACATGTAGTTCTGACCTTGTTTATAATTGGCATCTTTGCTCATCTATATGCTATGCATGTATCTTGTCTCATACTTGCTCAAGATTGTTCCTTGAATTGCATATCTACTATCTTGAGTTGCTTTCATAACATTGTGATTCAGGGTACATAGATCTACATTATATGTAAAAATTGGAGTATTTTTAGATTTTATTCAGATTTTGCTCCAGTTTCAGTTTTTGGTGCAAGACTAGTATTTTTTATGCAGAAACAACCCTCTGAGCAAGGCTCATTTCTATGCCATGAGCCCTAGTACTTTTTGGGCAAATTTTGTCATCTTGAGGGTCAAATTTGCGATTTATTATTTTTCTGCAGCACCTTATCTTGTATTTTTGGGTTGTTCAAGTATATGCTCTAACTTGTTTTTCTTTCTATGCTTGGACAAGCCCCTATCTGTGCTCTTCTACTTTCCTTATATATATTTGTGTTATCTCCTTTCTCTTTATCAAGTGATGTTTCTTATTTCTTCATAACCCCACTTTTTGAAATGACAAAGGGGGAGAAAGGTATGTCTTCTTTTAAAAGAGGAAGAAGGCATGTCTTACATGAAGAGGAGAAGTATGTCCATGAAAAGGGGAGAAGGTAAATGGGAGAAGACATATATGTGTAGAACATATATGAGTAGAAGACATAGTATTCTATAAATATTATGAAAGCTAACCATGCATGAGAAATAGCATCAATTGAGGGGGAGTATGAGAACTCCATGCACATCAATTGAGGGGGAGCATATGAGCTCAATCCTATTGAAACCTCTAGGTTTCGAAGGTATGATTTTACTTAAAAGCTTTCAATACATTTATGTAATGGGTTGTCATCTTCAAAAAGGGGGAGAATGTTGACTCAAGGTCAATTAGGTCAATGTTGACTCACGTCTAAATTGACTAAACCTGTGTTTTGATGATGACTAACCATTCCACATATTGTGTCTAATGTCTCTACTTGAGTGATTTCAGATTAGATATAGACACACTCCAAATGCCCTAACTTGCACATATCAACTTGGAGAAAGACAAGTCAAAGTCAATACAAGTGCACATTTTTGTAATATGATGTAAATCCATTAGAATCATGTTGTAAATCACTTGTAATGATTGTATACTGGTAATTAAGCTTGGAAAAAATCAGGAGCACTTAGATCAAATGTTTTAAGCACTCAAAAGCCATTTTCCAAAATTCACATCAGGTTGTTCATCGGTCGAGTTCTGTGAGTTGCAAACTCGACCCATCCAGATTGGATCTTGAAAATGACTTTTGATCTGTCGAATTTACACTACACAGAACTCGACCGATGGAGTAACTGACCAATTCAATTTTCATTGGTCGGTCGAGTTTCCCCAGGACAAACTCAATTGATGGTCTGAATATCGTCTTTGTCTTTTACTCTATCGGTCGAGTTACCCTTATAGAAACTCGACTGATTGTACTGTACGAAAAAGTGCATAAAAGTGTTTCTAGCCATTGTAGAGTTGCAACAAGTGAAAATATATCTGTTGCAAGCCACAAAACAGCTAGTTTTCATTCTCAAGTGTTCCCAAAGGCTAAGAGGCATCCCAAGCTATAAATAGGACCCCTTGGGCTTCATTCCAAGGTTGAGCATTCATTGCAAAACTCTATGTCAGGTACCTATTCTATAGTTGAGTGCTTCCTACAACCTCCTCTCTCTCTCTAAGCTTAATCACTTGCTACATCCATTAGAGTGAGTAGGAGATTTGTAAGAGAGATAGTCCTAAATGTATATCTTATGAGGCTCTCACTTCCACCACCTCCCTTTCTCTCATTTCAATCATGAAGATGAAGGTTCTCTCTCTTAGCTAAGAAAGATGAAGAAGAACAAGGGATGGAGTCCCTTGGTGAAGATCAAGGATGAAGACTTGGAGCAAGAGTGGGTAAGCCCTTGGTGAAGGTAGAAGACTCCTTGCTCAAGTGGGTAAGTCCTTGGTGGAAGCTTCTCCGAGTGAAGGTGAAGTCAAAGGCGGAAGATCCAAGAAGAGTGGGTAATTTCTGCAAGGCTGAAGACTTGTGCAAGAGTAGGTAAGTCCTTGGAAGAAGGTGGAAGACTCCTTGCAAAGTGGGTAAGTCCTTCGTAAGGTTTAAGACTCTTTGTATTGGATAGGTAAGTCCTTTGGTGGTCATGTATTGTATCTCTTATAATGAATATAATGAAGATGCAAGGTTAAGAAATCCTATAGGCTGAACTCTCTAGGTAGTGGACTAACTCACTTCTAGTTTGAAGTGTGGAACCACTCTAAAACATATTGTCAATTGGTGCATGTTCAATCTCTCTCTCCCTTGCTATGTATGCTTTAGTTGCACATAAATTTCCTATTTAGCAACCTTATCTTGTGATATATCTTGAAGGTCTAATGAATTTTGTTTAAGTGTATTCAGCTCTATTCACCCCCCTCCCTCTAGAGCATCTAATCACCCATCTAGGATCCAACACTTAGCTCTCTTAGCTATAACTTAGAGGGGTCGGATTTTCATGTCACATATTCCCCCACAGTGAATTGCATGTTAGTCTACTTTGCATCAGCTTACAACTCATGTCATCTCTAGGCTCCTTTTAACCATTGCATGATCAAAGTGACTTCATCTGCACACACTGTGGTTCTTTCTTGACCTTTGCAAGGTCCCTTCACCAACATCATCTTAATGAAGTGGTGACCGATGCAACCTCCCTTTCAGAGCTTCTTTACAACCCGATACTGACTATGGTGGTTATCATCACATCTTACAAAGGACAAGAACTGTCTCTATGTATCACCCTGAACGAGCACACATGCTCTCATCAGACCCTCTAGTCTGGATCATACTAACCATTAGTTAGGGTGATAAGGTACTAACATCGAGTTCTTCATGTACCTACTTCCACCTTATGGAAGTGAACCTTTAGGTCATACTCAAAAACTTTTGAACTTGCATCATGGTGTAGTTGAACCATCTCTCTCATATGTAGTTCAATTGGATCTATCCCTTGATAGTTCTCTTTCTCTCTTATGTTATCTAAGTAAGGCGATCTACCATAACCCATATTGTATCTTGACCTTCCTTGGTCTAGGGGAGACTTACCACAACATCCACAGTGATGAACTCCCATTCCCTCTCAGGGACTCTTTTATCCTCCATATTGATACACTGGGTTATTGGTGTTCATCCTTCACCTCCTTGCTTGCATGGAAACTTACCCCATGCAACTACATCTTAAGCATCCAAAGTACCATTGTCACTTATTATCTTGGTAGTACCATGGTATATGGTAATCTTAAATCATGATCTCCTGTATTGTCATGATTCCTTAAGATCGATTCCTCGGAAACCCTAAACCACTCTAATCGGGGTTTCATCACTTCCCTTTTTAGAGAAGTGCATCTGAGGTTCTACCACCATCCTTTCATCATGATAAGCCCTAGGTTGGCTAACAAGACAACCATTAACTTGATCAACCAATATTTTCACATATGTGTGTTAGCCAAACTTATCTCTTTTTCCAAATGGGGTTTATCCTAACAACCTCTTCTAGCCTCCATCTAAACTAGGCAGTTGTATCTTATCCAGAGCATCCATTACCACTTCACATCCTTAGGCGTTAGGTAACGTTGAAGACATACACTTTCATGTATTCCACTTATCATCTCATCTCAAACTCTAAGTCTATCTTTATCAAGGAAACTCTGAGCTCCTTCTCTTGGTTTTCGAACTCAACCTCATAGCTTATGATAAAAACATCCGCATAAGATGACTACCTTATAACTCTTATTGTTTGTAAACCATCCATGTATCATTCACTCCATAAGGGAATGTTATCATCTTTGTCCTCATATCTCATAGTAACGTTCCAACTTACATCATCTTTTATCATGGGTGTATGGCATGCATATTGTCCTATCTCTCACTCCCATAACAAGAGGAAATAAGCATTTGGCTGCAGTCCAAATACAGAGTTCTTCCTATTCCAAGAGTAGAGATGGTACATCCCACCTTGCCAGTACACCTTTAAATCTTAGTTGAAACGTGCATCTTATGTCTCAACATCCCCAAACATCTTGATATCAAAGTTACCTTTAGGGAAAACTGGTCTCGAACCTACTTGGGTCCTCGCACAATCCTTGGTCATCTCCTTTGGGTCTATAGGGTGCCAACACTTTTAGGGTTATCCCTCTTCCCTCATGCATCCAGTAAGTGCCCTACTCATCTGCCCTTTGGGTCCCATGAGTTCATGAAGGTGATCAATCTCCTAACCCATGGCCCTCAGACAATGATAGTTGTTACCTCCTGACCCTATGGTCATGTGCAACTAGTGAATTAGGCAACTCCTACTTCCATCGGTCTTATCCCTACCTGACCCTAGGATAGACTTAGAATTCTAGCATAGTACATGTTCAACTTAGAACCTTACCCAAGCCTTCATCATCTCTCTCTCTGCATTCATGGGCTGATTTTCATCCTTTCATAGGGGTCATGGCAACCTGCCTACCTTGGTCAGGCCCCATACCGGTTACCTTCATGGTAACACATCCACATGTACTTAAAGATGGTTATCTATGGGTTACATGTTCATTCTCATATCATGTACTTTTCACATAGCTTCTCAAGATCCTATGATACCTCTTTAGATTTCCTCAAAACCCACGAAATTGGTATACACCCTTCCAAAGGGTCCCTTTCCCAGGATGGGAGGAAACTACAACTCTTGACAACAAGGTCACAAACCTTCTTAGGGTTTACATCCATATAAGCATGCTCAACCCAGCAGCTACCAAGATACAAGTAGACCACCTACTAAACCATGTTAGGTCATACTTATTCTCTTTCCTCAATGTCGGATTAAGATCATACCTTCCCATGTCATCAACTTCGCTGTGAGGGGTTCATCAAACATACCTTAAACTTAAGGGGGTTTCCCTTTCCTCCAATCATGAGGAGTACCATGCTCGAATTTATAGAACTTAAACCTTGTCATGAGCATCAGGTACACCACTTCCCCTCTTAGGCCTAGGAACCCTAGGTTCACTTCTCTTATGTCCACTGTCTGCTCGACCTCTTAACTATGATCCAAACATGTACATGGCATAGCATGCACTTCCTGTCATCCATCCACTCGAGCAACACTTCAGAGTGGAGTCCTCCTCAAGGACAACCAACAAGGTACAAGGCCTCACAACCTGCTACTAAACCTCTTCAGGTCTAAGGAACTCTTTCTCTCATCTATACCAAAGGTACAGAGGTACCAGCCGACTCATCCTCTCTCTAGGGTTTGGTTCCTCTCATGGCAACCAAGACATCATCAGCCTTCAAGGATCAAGTGAGGCAACCACAAACATCCACTTAGGTTGCATCATTCTCAACTTCCCACTTTTCCTCATATCTCAAAGTCTAGGCTTCTGACCTTCTTGCATGGTTCCTTCTCTCTCTCTAGAGCTAACCCTACAAACAACCTCACTACTAGGGGTCCTCTCTTCATGAAGATGGATCAAGCTCACAAGCATACCCCTACGTGGGTGAAGCCTATGTTCATCTTATGTTTGCTCAAGATTATCCATAGCTCTTTATGCTTAGCTTACAAGCTATCCATCATACTCTCCTGGTTAGGGTTTCAACCTGCTGCTCACACTACTAACGTATTTTGGGTGCCTACTATGACGCACCATTCGAAACATACATCATTAACTAGGCGGAAGAGAACATCAACATCGGAATTATAGAAAATCACTAAAAATTAAAACCATTTACAAAGAGATCCAAACACAGGAAAACTCTTTTATCAAGAACCAAAGTATTATATTTACATCCTAGTTCATAAGTAAAAATTCTATATTGTCTCTTCTCGAGGATTACAAGCATCAACTACCTTGTTAAAACTATACATAGACAGTATAAGAACCTTGAGGCATTAAGCCAAAACCTCAGATCAATTCATTAAAAGTACTGACTACTACTCCGAGGACCTGAGAGTACAGAGACGACACATAGGACTCTATATACAAAACATGACAGCCAGTGTCTCCACCTGGAATATAATTGATGTCCCTGCTACTGCTGCTCTTCCCCTGCAGTAGGGTTTCTGCCTCTTCTTCTATGTCTACCTAAAAAGTTGGATCCCATGGGGGTGAGACAATTGAAATTGCCCCAGCGAGAGATATAACTCTCTGCCAGAAATATTATTATTGTAAATTAATGGAATAAAACTGAGCATAAGAATCATATACATTCAGCAACAGATAAATTAATGTCTAAACAAATTAGATCTATATTCTTATTCAAATCATTTCAACTGTATCTTGATAAAGCAACATGTCACTTATCCAATAAGGAATTGAAGAACATGTATAACATTTATTCATCTAAGATATGCTAAGCAAAGTAACATCAATCATTGATTCTCGTATTTCAATCTTAAGCAAATATGCTACACGGCTGATTACATTTTACAATCATACTTAAGCCCTGAGGAGATGAGGTATACCGCTCATACTCCAACCGACCATTGCAAAATTGAAATCGGTACCATACATAGGTCAATGGAAGAGCCAGATTCCCATGACCTCATCTTCCTCAGTCAGTATGAGGACCAAATGCAGGACATCTTGTGTCTCTGCTAAATAGCTTTCTAGGGTATACTGGCAACTTCTCCATAGAGTTCCAGTGGCAGTTGTACTCTCTTCACAATCGAGAGATTTCATGTTTATCTCACATTGATCCAGTATTAATATTATCGGGAGATTAGTGTTACATCCATCCTGGCATTTGGGAGATTAGTGATACATCTATCCCGACATATATAATGAAGGACTGAGAGATTTAATGTTTATCTCATATCAATTCCTCCATTAGGGCATAAGGATATTCACGCCCATAACCCCCACATACTCAATAGTATGCCCTCCAGGAGTTCGCGTAGGAAAACCTATTTCACCATCACCAATCTACTGACAATGATGGATCTATGATCAGGGCTCTACATGATAAGATTTCACTTGATTAATTAAGTGCATTACCATATCCTTTTAGCATCAGGCATGTTTCCAAAAATAAATCATTATAATAATTGCTACTCAGAATATGTAATGCTCCTATCAAGTACTTTTCAAAGCATTATAAAACATTGGGATCTCAATCCCTTGTCACATCAGGGGTATTCTCATCTTTTAACATCCCATCATCATGATTATGGAATATGGGTATTCAAACCCTCAGTTCATCAAAGAACACTTGTTTCCACTTATTAGGTAACTAATACCTTCAGGTGATCTGACCAAGGTAAACATGATACTTGCTACACAAGCATTTCACATGGCTCTCAAAGCCCATTTAGTCTCTTGTTACCTCTTACTAGGCAAAAATACATATAATGGCTTACAAGGCTCATAAAGCATTTAAATAACTAACACATCATAGCTCATACCTGGCTATGCTCATCATTTCATGATACCTGCATGATTAGTGCACATGATAACAGTTATATCATTTACATATCAGCACTATGCAATGTAAGAGTAGCATCACTATTCCCTTATTTAGGGTTAGGAATTTCTCTTACATATCATCGCCATTCATTGGATTTAGGGTTTTCCATAATCAACCATTTAGGTTCTCAAGATCATAGTATTAATGATCAAACCCTAATTCATTGCTCCACACTACTGGGAGCCAACATTGATAACATAAGTATTTAATCATGCTTATCTATTCTCATCACTTATCATTAAATGAATTTTCAACACAAGATATAAGTTCCTCTCTCAACTTTACCAGAATATGATTACATCATACTTTATTGATTTGGCTTTAACGTTTTCATAAGGCATGTTAGCCTACACTTATCAAAGTGCATTACATCTCAATGAAACAATTGACATGACACACTTCATGTATTACTCATCCAATTATATTGGATTTAAAATACATCAATATATATAAATCTTGAGGTGTTGGAAGTGATATCTATCATGTCTTGATGTATCACTTCCCTCATCACCTTTATCTTAAGTTCATCAACTTATCTTGTATTAGGGTATCTCCCATCCTAATATTTTATGTACCAGTTCATCACATTTATCATGTAATGTATTGGTCATAAGTCACCTATTTGAAAACATGCAATCATTATCAATGATATGGACACATATTGAATTAAGGAATTATTGATATAAAGATGTCCATTATCAACCTCTTTAGGTGTCTCACTTTATCAATATATTAGTCACTATTCCATTATTTGGAATAGGGTTTTCCATCTTTATAAATTAGGGTTCACATAACATCTCCCTATATATGGGTTTCACATAGTATCGCCTGAAATTAGGATTTCTCAACTCAACCCAAAATTAGGCTTATGGTTTATCATCATATTGCCCAAGGTTAGGGTTTCATGCTCTATAACCCAAAATTAGGGCTTCACATACCTTTACCCTATATCAGGGTTAAGATGTCATATTAGGGATTCATATAGCAATATATAGCATCACTCTGGGATTAGAGTTCTCATCACATCTTTGTATTAGGGTTTCACTTGATATCATCCTTGATTAGGGTTTCACATGACTTTACCCTTAATTAGGGTTAGGATTCATCAACCATCTCAATTAGGGTTTCATGATCTTTTTATCAAGGATCATACCCTAATTGCATATTTTATTCATGTTGAGAGTGTTGAGGTTCAACCACTACATGATTATCATACATGTATGGATTCCTCTCTCTATATATATCTCTCATCCTTTCTAGTATATTAGTTATTTCAAACTTGATTAGATTAGGTTAACTAATTTAATCTTGATTAGATTGAATCAACTTGAATGAAGGGTTGACATAGAGTATTAAGTCATTGCTTCCATAAGCATCAAAGGTTAATCATTCAAAAGGTATTAATCTCTTAAGTACCTTGAAGGTATAACCATTGTAATTACATGTAATAAGCATCATCAACAATCATGGAGTTGATTGTACTTGCAAGGTTTGAATCAATAACCTTCAAACGGTCTTGGAGTATTAGACCTTTAAACGGTCTTAGTTCAATTGTATTTCCATACGGTCTTGTGGTGCTTGACCTCCAATCGGTCTTGCCCTGACTCCCTCAATCGATTTTGAAAATGTTTGCTCAATTAATTATTGAAACCGAATGAACATCAAACAATTTGAGACCATTTGCCCTCCAAATGGTCTGAGGACCATTTGACCCCAAATGGTCTCAAGACCCTTTGGTCTGAACATCTTGAAACCGATTGGATCATCTAGGGTTTTACTCCAACCAATCGATTGATTTTAGGGTTTGCTTTATTGAATCGATTATCAATGAACCAATGAGAGTACATCCAATTACAACACTTGGATCTCCAACCATCCATCACAGCCTTTGAACTCCAAATGGTCTTGAGACCGCTTTCCTCCAAACAGTCTTGAGACCGTTTGGACCATCAACCAAGCAATTGATCCAATTCAATTAGAAATTCTTCAATCAATCGATTAGGGTTTACAATCTATGGATCATCATTCTAGAATTCATTATAATTAAGTCAATTTGAGCCATTGGGTTTTCATCTTTCACATCAGCAATTAACCTCAATCGGTTTTGAAGTTCCATTATCCATTCAATCTTGAGATCCATTACCCATTCAGTTTTGGACTCAATTACTCATTCGATCTTGAAGTCAATTACCCATTCGGTCTTGTACTAAATTACCCATTCGGTTTGAAGTAAATTACCCATTCGGTCTTGGGTTCAACTACCCATTCGGTCTTGAACTCAATTGCCCATTCGGTCTTGAAACCAAATCAATTCAATCAGTTTTGAAACCGAATGAACTTAATTGGTTTTGAAAAATGATTGCCCCTTCCTTTATTGAGGTGTGTGCTTAATATGACATCATCATCTTCAAGCTTAAAACCTTCGAAATCAGTTGTGATTCTTACAGTAATTTCAACAACTAATCAAAAGGAAAATGAGAAAGATGAAAGGTTCAACACATAATGAATAAATTGTAAGTAATAATGACATTTAAGGGTTCAAGTTATATAACCCGCCTTCAAAATTGAATCCAAGCTTCAAGATTCACGTCCTCAATGGTGAATGAAGCTTTCTCAACCTTCCAAGGTCCGTCCTCAAGCTTTTGAGTGAAAAGAAATGGCTAGGGTTGAAGATTGAATGACGAAAAGAAGAAATCAAGCATTGATTTTCATTTTCCACCATGAAATCAAGGTTGAACATGATTAAGGAGCTTACCTACAGGTTGGAGTTCGTCCTCCTGTTTATCCTAAGCTCCCTTGTGTTCAACCAAAGCAAGGAAAGAAAGAAGGGTCGAAAAAGCCTTTCATGTGGGTTGAAAATGGGATGTATATAAGGAAATTTCAATGAGAGAAAGTCTTATATTAATTTGTTAATTCCCAAAATTGGTGCCACATCTCCCCCTCAATTCCTTGCATGAGAAGACATCTCCCTCACCTTTGAATTCCTCTTCATTATCCATGAATTAAAAGAAAACAAATTAAGCACCTTAACCATTATAATAATAATATCCAAAATTGAGTGGATATTACGTTTTAGTTAACTAATGTGAGTGGGCTCTCCACTTACTTTAGATATTTCCTGGCCTTTGCAAGAAACAAAGACTTTCACACTTATTCAAATTCATCCAACATATTTTTGTTTGAAGGGCACTTCAATTAATATATTTATTTTTGGCATTAAATTGAATTAGGGTTTCAATTATGCTTAAATCTTAATTATTTTAATATCAAGATTCTCTCTCCTCCAAAGTGATTCAAATGAGACACCCCTCTCAATTTATTTCCTCTACATGATGCCAAGAAACATGAGGGACTCTCTAAAGGTGGTATTTTGCATATTGAACCCTAGTTTTTGGGTAATTTGCACATTACACCAAAACTAGATTTTAATGCACAAATATTGCTTAACAAGCTCTTTCTTGGTGCTCAGGCTATCACAAGTCATGCCTCTGCATCATTCGCATTCTTATGATGCTTCAACACTTGAGGAACAGTTATCGTGTAACATTTGTAAGTTAACCCCTCAACTTGGGTAATTTGCACTTTAGTCCAAAACAAGCAAAACAATATTTCAACATTATTCAAAAAGGACTAAAATTGAAACATAAGTTCCTCTTGAGCCTTAATTGCTTTTCAAGAGATAAGAGCAAGCATATAATTTAACTTTATTAAC
Organism: Alisma plantago-aquatica; assembly: GCA_963693085.1. Classification (NCBI taxonomy): domain Eukaryota; kingdom Viridiplantae; phylum Streptophyta; class Magnoliopsida; order Alismatales; family Alismataceae; genus Alisma; species Alisma plantago-aquatica. The sequence goes on along the minus strand of OY856413.1, from coordinate 76,746,035 downwards.
AAAACATCTAGGGTTAAGGCATAACTCAGGCAGGGATGTTACAAATTATCCACCCCTAACAGGGATTTCATCCCCGAAATCATTAAGAGAAAAGAGAAGGGTATTTCCTCCTCATCTCTTCCTCTAGCTCCCACGTAGCTTCTTAAATGCCACGATGATGCCAGAGAACTTTCACAAGACATATGTCTTTCTTTTTTAGCTTCTTAATTCTTTTATCAAGGATCATCACAGGTCCTTCAACATATGATATATCATCATTTAATTCTACCTCCACAGGTTGCAAAACTAACTTTGTGTCAGGATGACACTTTCTCAGTATGGAGATATGGAACACTGGATGCAACTTATGCATCTCAGGTGGCAAATCCAGCTTATAGGCTACCTTTCCAATCCGTTCAATGATTGGATAAGGCCCCATAAATCTGGGAGCTAACTTTCCCTTCTTGCCAAATCTAAGAACACCTTTCCAAGGTGAGACCTTGAGATATACTCTGTCTCCAACTTGGAATTCTAAGGGTCTTCGCCGTTTGTCGGTGTACGACTTCTGTCTATCCTGTGTAGTCTTTAACTGTTGTTGTATTATTTTAATCTTCTCAGTTGTTTGTTGCACAAGCTCCGGACCCAAAAGTTGATATTCTCCTGTTTCATACCAACATAAAGGAGATCTATAATGTCTACCATATAAAGCTTCATATGGTTCCATATCAATACTGTGCTGATAGCTATTATTATAAGCAAATTCTCTCAAGCTCAGGTGTAGATCCCAACTTCCTACAAACTAAAGGACACATGCCCTAAGCAAATCCTCCAAGGTTTGTATGGTCCTTTCGGATTGTCCATCTGTCTGTGGGTGAAAGGAAGTATTAAACCTTAACTGCGTACCCAAAGCTTTATGTAGTCATTCCCAAAAATGAATCATGAACTGGGGACCTCTCACTACAGCAAAAATTCCCATCAGTGGCCTTTTAGAAATGCCACTAAAAAAAATAAATGCCACTAAACATGTTTAGTGGCATTTGTTGACACTTAAAAAAATGCCTCTAGTGCCAATGCCACTAGAAAGATAGTGGCATAAGTTTTAAATGCCACTAAATGTTTGGCTTTAGTGGCTTTCAAAAAATGCCAAATAAAGGCCACTAAAACATCATTTGCATTTATAAAAAAGACACTATCCATCAATTGGCTTTTATACAAATGCCACTAATTTGTATTATGTTGTTGTCTGAAACGATTCTTTTTTAATGTAATGGCGTATAAAAAAAGCCACTAATGACATACTAGTTCTGTATTACTACATTTTCATGGTTTTTATTCATTAAATTTTTAGTTCATTATCAGGTTTTCTAATTGAATGCCATTGCAGCCGAACTCAGTTTTCCAAAAGTATGAATTCTTTATTTATAATCAAATGACAATTACATGGGGAGGACATTTTACCTTACCCCTTAGATGGAATACAACACCAATGATATACTTTCATTCAACATTTTTCTATTCAATACAATAACTTCTACTTCATTGGATCCGTCTCTTCCCTTATATGACTATCTACTTTTCAGCATGCCGACTTCAGAGCTCCTTCAGAAATAGCTTTATGTGTTGGTAGAATCCCTGAACCACCTCCCAGAACCATTGGATAACAGGTGATGCATTGTTGTAGTCAGAGTATTCTATATTCTGAAGTAATCAGCAACCATGATAGAATTGAAACTGAAGTTTCTAGAAGATTATGCGTTGTTTCAGCTGTTAAAAACCTGCATCACTTGAAAATGATTCAAACTCATGTCAGGTGCACCTCAATTATAGCATGCATGCAATAAAATGAATAATAGGGAAAAGTTGGTGTTTGACATAAATTCAAACAAAAGAAATGATATGATAAAAGAATAGAAAACTAGTATCAACAAGTCTCAAACCTAAAGTGTATAAAGCCCTGCTTCCAACTTGTGATTATAACTCTCATCATCATCCATCCTACTAATGGTGGCCGGGAAAGTATGGATAAGGAAAGACCTCAAGATCATCTATATTAAGCCTATTAAAATGGTCTGCTTCAGCTTTCACTCTGTTAGAATACCTGGAATAGAATACCAGTAAGAACTTACACAGTGTGTAAAAACCACGTGTGAGATATATAAATCCTACCCTTACCTCATCACACCAAGAGCGGCATCCTAAACTTAGGACAGTATGCATCATCAAAATACAAGTCATAATGCAAAACAACTCTTGATTGGGATACAAGTAACAAAATGTTGATCCATGAATGCCTCAACCTAAGTCCAAAGAAAAAAGTAAAACAAAAAATACATGTATCCTTGTTCTAGATGGTTAATAAAAAAACCATGTTGAAGGTGCTTGTTTAGTGTAAAGCATCAAATAATAAGGGCTTGTTTAGTGTAAAGCAGCAAATAATAAGGGCAAATAATTTACTTGCTGACTCATCTCAATAATGCCACCTGCATTATCAACAATAGGTCCAAACATATCCATAGTCAATACATATGCAGTAGTACTCAACATCCCCATGGTTGCAACAGCAGTCCCAAAAAGACCACCTGTGGGATTTCCAATTTCATCTACTAGGCCAGAAGTGTGCCCCAACCAAAAGGCAGAGATGATAGATACACTGATCTCCAGAACTGGAAGAGCTATAGATTCTAAACCTCTGGTGCAACATGTGGCCTAATACAGAGCAGCTGCAACATCCATGTCGAATCCACCAACAGACTAACTGACAAATGGTCAAGCAAACCTTTCTTTCTTGCTTTGCAATTATATTTTCCTTTGATAGCTTCCTCCAAGGGCATCTCAAACGCCATTCCTGCATCTCTTTCTCAGGTTTTAGCTCTAAAATTAGAGAAAACAAAAGGATAATATGGAATATAGGAGAACTTTGGGTATAAAACAAATTTGAATGAAGTTATAAAATATGTCAACCCTTCTTTGAAATATGATGATCTTTGTTACATATAACTGCTTACAAAGGGGCAATTTCACTCCTGCTAACTTTTTCCTAGTTAACTTGGAGTGCCCTATAACAATCAGAAGATAATTGACTGTTAAGTACCTAATTCCATCACAGAGAAACTCAATTGTATTAAATTTCACTAAAATTCTTCCACTCCTAGTTGGTGCATGTATTAGAAGTAGAGGATCATCAGGTTGCATTCTTCATAAACATTAGATCTATCCTTTGCATACAGATTATGTCACATGTCCTATCACATTGACATTTCTTTCATTCAACCATATCAAATTAATCATATGGGCATAAGTTTCATATATCAACATAGTTATGGCCTACTTGCTCAAGACAATCAGGATCAAATTGAGATTGTTCTAGAATTCTTCAGGCAATTTGAGAGTGCATTCGGTCAATCAATTTCAGTGGTAAAGCCCCATGTATTCTTTTCTCATAGTGCACCTAGAGAAACTATCGACATTGTTAGGGTTAGATGTTACAGAGGACCTAGCGAGGTACTTGGAGTGTCAAATATCAACTTGAATAAAGATTGCTTAGTCAATGGAATTAATAGAAAACACATTACTACTTATGTTTAATTGGTTTAATCTTGGGTCACATGATTTCCATTGAAGTTTGGATTAATGGTTATCACGTAGTGAGGTTCCCTCTTTGAATTTTAGTAGTACATGATCCAATGAATATCCCACCCCTTCTCATGAATCTACGAGAGGGTCCTTATCCCTTACCTCACTATTGCTTCCTACATGTGGGGGAAACAACCATTGTAACTTTATCTCTCTCCCCCACACACATTACTTGGTCTCACTACTCATTATCTCACCTTATGCATTCTTAGCCTCCAATTGAAGACAAGAATCCACCAAATCATCTCCTTATTCACTGTAAATTCTACTGTTATGCCCCCTCATCTTCCCCTACTCTCCTCTTCCATACCCTAAACATACCCTTCAAAACTTCCATCACCATGTGTATGATCATGTAACTTCTAAATTTTTTTTAATAATTTGAAATTCTGATCTTAATATCTTGAAAAAAGATAATGAATAAATCAAAACCACTATAGTAACTTCCATACCCACTTGCTCATTGTTGCTCCACATCCCCTGCTCCTCAGCTACTATCCTCGACACCTTCTCCATGATTTCGTAACATCATCCCCTGCTCCTCATCTACTATCCTCGACACCTGATTTAGAAGGGAATATAAGTATTGATCATGTGGACATCTTGTCTTAGAAAAGTTAGTGCTAATCTCCACAAAATATTTAAACTAGTCTCAAAGATATGGCATATCCACAACTACAACCACTATACAAAGTACAACAACAAAAGTATGTCAAAATTTATATTCAAATTTACAGCATTATAATATAGTAGTCTATCTGATCCTCACAGTCAAACTAGAGGTGAAAAGTAAACCATGCCTTGAAATCAGTTGAAGAAAGTAGTTTCTTAACTAAATGCATCAATATTACATTCCCCATGCACCATACAGAAATAACTATTTATAGATCCCATGGCATGTAATGGGAAATGATTTACTACTTAAATTGTGATCTTGGAGTTTATTTTTTAGAAAAAGATTTGCATACCAACTTGAACTAATGTTCCATCACTTGTCAATTTTGATCCTCTACTAGGAACCCAAAAGCCTTGGTGATTATAATCCATGATTCCACTTTTGACTATTAGCATTTGATGGCAATGTGGATAAGGAAATTCACATGAATAAGGTTGAAATCCCTATATTACACTAACATTTTCCCTTCACAACATAGTCACCTAAATCTCCATCTCCTCCAAGGCATTGTCCCTCAATTTTCACAACAATTTCTTGCTACCCTATGTGGAACAAATTTCCTATTTTGCAGGTTGCATGGGCATATCCAAAGTTTAGTTTCATGCTCACGTCTTGCAGCTATCATGACACGTGTTCTTGTGGAAGGAAGGAAACAACCCAAATGAGTAATTGTAGGATCATGTCTTTAGCTCACACAACTTTTCTATTAATTGCATTGCATGGGCACCCCATAACCTAATTGTAGGATCATGTCTTTAGCACACACAACTTTTCTATTAACTGCATTGCATGGGCACCCCATAACCTAATTTCATAGCTAGCTTGCAGGTCCTCTAATGGGAGCATATCTATCTTCACCACCCAATATGATGGTCACTAATACCTCAAGAATTGATCAGAATCACCCTGTTAGGTCACTTGCATCTCAGGCACCATCAACTAGACCTGGTTCACTAATTGGGTCAAGGTAGTTTGAACCTACACTAAAGCTTACATCACAAGTCAATTATGTATGAAAGCTTCACAAAATTGCAGTTATTATTTGAGAGGCTAACTTTTGAACACCATACTTAATTTGTTTTAGGTCTATCCTCATTATTGCAAGTGAGCTGATAAAAAAATCTACTATTGAATAGGATTTAAACATCATATACTCCTACACCAAACATGAATGTGTATCTGTCCCTCAAGGCATGCCTCTTGTAACTCTATTTCATTAATACTAGGGAACCACTTGATATAAAACATGATAACGATTAAAACGATCCTTATATACATGTATCTGGATGTGATTTATGTGACTTTTCACATTCTTCATGAACCTCTTATCCAAGTTGAATGAGATAGTCCTCGGCCAGAGTCAACCTCAAGATCTATATGAGTATGTATTATGCAGCTCTACATGAATGCATTAAGATGTAATGTACTTGCATATACCCTCAAATTAAGAGAAACTTGGATTCACAATGTAGGAGATTCCTTTCTTCTCTAATGATCACATTTTCAGTTGTCAATAGGATGTGCTATGACACTTGTTTTAGTTTACTTTCTATTTATGTTCATTGTCAGAAAAATCATATTCTTGAACGAAAGAACATTTCTCATCAAAACATGACCAACTAGTCGCACATGTCATGAGAATCACAAATTCCTTTATGCATTGGCAAGATAGTATTCTTTATGTAAATTATAAGAAAAAGTACAAAAGGAACAAGAATATATGCACTCACTTGTAGACAAGAAGATTATGTAGTAACTTCATCCTTCTATGCATCTCAACTAGCTTGGAGCATCTTCATTAGTTGACTGATATCTACGTGAATTTGACAAGGACCGGTCTACATTATTTGCAAGAACATTTGACTTATGAGAGATTCTAGTTCCAAAGGTGCATTAACAAACTGGGTCATGTCAAATGTTTCATTAATGTAACTTTATGTGGTACTTATGTGGCTAAGCTGCAAACCAACCAACAAGAAAATAATTAAACAACAACAAAAATAGATTAATCTATGTTAGAAATAAATTACTCAATGATAAAATAATATTTTGAAAGTATTGCCATCCACCATGTTTTTTCTTTCCTTGCATCGGAATTAAAAAACCTTTTTCACCTTTACTATTGTTGTAGTGTGCAGAGATCAGATGATCATTTATAGATGTAATTAGTCTACTTCAAACCACACTATATTGGTGAGGAGTGTGCACACTACCCATCAGTTGGGCACTGATATATATATACCTGGGCTGGTTAAATCAGTTGGTCTCATGCACTAGTACACAAGGAAGAATAACTAATATGAAAGTGAACTCTCTAAAGAATGATTAAGTCATGTGCCATGTTGTGTCTTTGTTCTTTTCTTGCCAATCACCTCTTCTTCATTCAATTTCCAGCATACCTTATTGGTGGCATTGGTTGTCTAGCCACATTGCCCATTCACATTAAGTCTTTCTTGATCTTATAAGGTCATCCTATTGTGCCTTCTCCTACAATAGAGTATAAATATTAAAAAGGTCAGACATCAATATGTTATTACTTCTATATTGTTCTATGTATGACATGCGAGGTTTAGCTAGCATTTGTTAAGTCTAAATATAGAATGTAATCTTACATTAATCATAGAGATAATTTGCAGACTTGTATGTCATATCACTGATGAAGAAACATAAGAATATTTCTCCTATACTGCTCCTTGTATGTCATACCAGTTAATACAGTCATCACATATTGATCCTTGTATGTCGTATCAATTAATCTATCAATTAGCAATCACTAAGAAAGGTAGTGGAAAACTGATGAAGTGTAATCATACACTGGAGAGTAGAGAGTAAAAAATCATATGAAGCTATAAAAACATTATAGTTGCCAAAAGTATTCCTAAGTAGTATCCAATCTTAAGGATAACCAACATACTAGAGAGTAGATACAAGAGAATCACCATTGTATATATGTATTTCATATGCCTAATTCCCAACAAAAGTTGAATGGCTAATGATGAACAACATAGTATGTAATATGGTGGTGTCATTACATCTTTCAACTATATCAGAATCTACTATGGCAGATGCCTAAAGAATTTTACTTACTTTCATGTCATCTCATAACTGCCCATGAAACTTAAATCACCTCAAGAAAGAAAGCTACTTGATACCTTCATGTTGGTACCTAGAGTTCAAAGCAAAAATTGAAGATATATTATTCTCATCTCAAGAAACACTATGAAATTACACCTTAAATCACTTATGAAGATATCGATGAGGAGCCCTTAAAGATCATTTTTAATCAATAAAGAAAGTATCATGATATAACAGGGTTCCAGTTCACTGCATTTTATAATATCATAATGCAGTAGTTAATAGTATTCCCTCTCTTTCAAAGATCTACTATTGCAATTATTAATTAACAAGATATGATCACATAAATTTTCTACTTTAACTAATGATGCTACAACTATGTGATCATCTCACCTTCCTAACTTCCTTTCCACGCATGTACCTATCTAGATTTACGACCAAGCTCTAAAGCTCCTTTTGTTGGATTGAACTACTATATAACAATATTGCCTCCTTTACAAACTTGTCCAAATAATATATTGTTCTAAGAAAATTGAAGAGAGAGGAGTATTTCCATCATCCTTGCATATCGTTTTAGAAAAATAAGGTGTGCTTAACAACCCTCTACAAATGGTGCAACCTTGGCAAGCTACAACTGTTTGACCAGCTTGCGGAAATGGTTAGTGCTCAAGAAAACTTGTATTGCTACACTACATATACAAAGTGAATTATGAAATAATTATGATGATAATTAGGCATGCACGGTTTATTTTGTCATGTTCAAAAACCAAGACTCCAGCATATGCAAAAAATCAAATTACGTTCATCGAGAGTGAAGATTCTAAATTCAGACAAACATACCTTCTCCTAGTTGTTCTCGACATGCTCACAATCAACATAAACATGTCCAACAACAACCTCCTAACATCCCTATCCAAATACCATTAAAAAAAAAAGATGAAGACCAATTTTACCTTAAGTGATATCTACATCGATTATAATAGTTCTCTGATCGGGATAATTTATACCAATAGTAAGAGAATACATTGTAATAATTGAAATGATCATTCATGTTGTTTACGATTGCATTGAGAATGAACTAGATTGAACCCAAGAACACTCCCAATGGGTAGGCCAATATGTAATGGAACCTTGTGTTCATAATTTCCAGGGCCTACCGGCCTACAACAGTTGCCACACATGTACATTTCGAGCAAGCCTAAATCCATGACTAGTGAGAAGGCTATTAGGGGAGGATGCATGAGTTGCTATGCACACATGGGTGATCAGGGTCATTGCTATCAAATTGTTTGTATGGCTTTTGGAAGTTTTATGTTGTTAAATCATAGATTAGTGGTCACGGAGGGGGTGTGTCCCCGACCTCAATCCGCCATGGCTGGTCTTCTAGGCGAGGAAGCGTGCTTGGAACTCCGAGATAGATGGAGCACTGTCAGCAGAAAAAGAAGGTGAAGAAGAAGGGGGGGCCATATCCTCTCCCTGTGTCGTGGTCTCTGCATAAACCAAAGGCCAGAGCCGCCATCTTCACCCGCCGGAAGTTAACTAGCCAGGGCCGCCTTCTTCCCCGCCGCTCGATTGCAAGTTGTACCTGCTTCACCGCACACGGATCCTAGCAATGCGAGGAGCTTGCTCACCCAACCAAGTCCGTAGCAAGAACAGAGCGTAGTAGCTCGAACCTAGACGATAGGGTCCTGTGTATTTCTGATGATGGGAAATGCGTGTGCAGGAACCATCCAACTTTCATCTTGTTGTTGCGCTCCTTAAGGCACTTGAGTAGGAACATGAGGTGGTGGTCGTGGCACACCACACAACATCACCTTCCTCATAGTGTTCGTTCACTACGTCAACAAACATCTGGTTGGCCCTTTTGTAGGCGTCAAACTGGGACTGGAAGCTGCGTGTGGTGGCCAGGCGGTCTTCCTGTGGGAGGCCGAGGTAGTGGAAGAGTGGCCAGAGGATGTTGTTGTAGTACCCATTATAGTACTGGTGGATGATCTCTTCGTCGAGGAAGACGGGGATGCATCTCTGGGGAGGTTTGTTAGAAGGAAAAAGAAGTCCATCGTGAGCCACAGTACTGGGCAAGTCAAAGCCAAAATCGATTCATAAATTTCAAGATGATCAAGCTGCATGTTTGATAGAAAGGGTAAAAGAAATAATCAGAACAGTAACAGACGACCACTGGACAGGATTAAATAAGAACAAGCAAAAGTTGGGGGAAGGGAAAACTTTAAAAAACAACCGCAACAGTCCCAAGTAACCTTCTCCGCAAGTGCTTCTGTGAGGGCTCTCTGCCCGCGGTTGTCTGGAACATTGACTCCCACCCACTCGATCCATTTGGCCTCGAACTCTTTGACACCTGTGGGGGAAATGTAGCTGTGTAACGCCGTCTGTTCGCAAAATGGAGCGTATGGGCGTGGTCAATCGGAAATGATTTGAAAAAACCAACAGGGCCTCGTTGAATAGCAAAATGCGCAAACATATTGAAATAATATAATCAAAGAAGGAGAAGAGAACAAGGAGAAAAGACAACATTAGCAAGAAGAAAGAGAAAACGTTCCAGGATTACGAACAGGATAGTAAGCCCATTTCCATCTCCACAAAGATAGGTTCACAAAGATGGTGCCAACACAAAATTAAAATAATAGCTAAAGAAACGAAGAAGGAATCCTAAACTTTACAAAAAAATAGGTAATAAAATGTAAGAGTGCGGTGCCGGCTCGATGACGACGACGCTCGACAATGAACGCTAGCCAAGTTCACCTAGAACTCAAGTGACCATGAGTCCTCCCCTCTTCTGACCGCCGACACCGGTAGCCTGTTGGCGACAACAAGCAGCCTCTGCTTAGTCGGCCTCCCATCGTCACCATCATACACCTTGCACACCACGGCCGCCCTGCCTGCGGATGACGCATCATACTCCTTGTCGCGCTCGATGGCGCATACGACAGTGCAGGTGGCATCAGGACTTCGACCGTTGATCCCTTGGTGATGATGGTACTAGTTCTCGAAGATCCCGCCCATGGCGGCGCCTGCGGGATCGGATTCTACAGGAGAATCACCGGCTGAAGATGTTGAGGAGGAGGCTGGGGCGGAGGCGGGGGCTCCGTAGAACGCTCGGTTGAACTTACAAAGCTCGCCCACCGCCACCCCTAGGGTGACGCCCCTAGGGCGCAGCAGATTTGGCACAGCAGGTCGCGCCGCAGACTATCAGGGGCATTAGAGGGGGCACATGGGAGGATTAGGAGAAAATAATAAGGAAACAGAATGTCTATAAATTATAGACAATAATAAATTGCCAGTATTATCACATATAAAACCCATTATCATCCGAATTTCATGCTGGATAATTATAATGGGCATGTAGAGGCATTTGATTAAAAATGCCTCTGCGTGAAGGTTTAGTGGTTTTTTAATACAAAAACCAAAAAATAAAATGCCACTAATGGTTATTTTTGTTGTAGTGTCTATCAGAACCATGTGCAACCACACTATGTCATCTATATATATCTGTGCAAGCTTCTCAGCAGTGTAGGTTGTTCTGACATGAAGGAAATGTGTTGTCTTAGTCAACCTATCAACTATCACCCATATAGAATCATGAGCTTTGGTTGTTCTAGGTAAACCAACCACAAAATCCATGGTCACATGATTCCATTTACACTGTGGTATAGGCAGAGTTTGCATTGCTCCTACGGGCTTTTGATGTTCAGCTTTAACGTGCTGACACACCGGACACCACATAACAAACTTAGCTACATCCTTCTTCAATCTTGGCCACCAATACATATCATTCAGGTTATGATACATTTTGGTGCTCCCTGGATGCATTGCATACATCGAAGTATGAGCTTCCTCCAAGACTAACTTCCTTACGTCATTGACATCATGTACTACCATCCTACCATGGTAACAGACTACCTGATCCTCTGACTCATGAAAGCCATCTCGTTTCTCACTACCATACTCTGACCTGATCTGCTGAACCACAACATCAGCTTGATGTGCTTCTTTAATCTGTTGTCTCAGAGTAGGTTTTATGTGCATCTCAGCTAACAGCCCGGCTAACAACGATACCGTAAGATGTATATTATTTTGCCTCAAGAAAATGAACATATCTCTTTTAAAGCACACTAAGGAGTTCAACTGTGCTTTATCTAAGGTTGGTGATGATTATTTCCTACTTAATGCATCAGCCACTACATTAGCCTTCCCTGGATGATAATCAATTGTACAATCGTAGTCCTTGATTAATTCCATCCAACAACGTTGTCTCATGTTCAACTCATGTTGTGAAAAGATATATTTTAGATTCTTATGGTCTGTGAAAATCTGGAATGTTTCTCCATAGAGATAATGTCTCCAGATCTTCAAAGCATGAACCACAGCAGCTAGTTCTAGATCATGTGTTGGATAATTTTCTTCGTGTTTCTTAAGCTGTCAAGAGGCAAAAGAAATCACTTGATTATCCTGCATCAACACACATCCTAAACCATTCTTAGATTCATCACAGAAAACTATGTACCCCTTCCCTTGCTCAGGTAACACCAGCACAGGTGCACTTGTTAATCTTTCTTTCAATAGCTGAAAAGAATGTTGACACTTGTCATTCCAGACAAAAGGAACCTCTTTCCTGGTCAACTTGGTTAGGGGTAAAGCTATAGAACTGAAGTTCTTAATAAACCTCCTATAATATCCTGCCAGTCCTAGGAAACTATGTATCTCCATTGGTGTCTTTGGTTGTTCCCATTGTAGGACAAATTCCACCTTCTTAGGATCAACACGGATACCTAAGGCAGATATTACATGTCCTAGAAAAGAAACTTCTGGTAACCAGAATTCACATTTTCTAAACTTAGCATACAACATATGCTCTCTTAGCAAAGTTAAAGCCTGACGGAGGTGCTGCTCATGCTGTTGAGCATCTCTACTGTATACCAAGATGTCATTTATGAATACTACTATGAACTGATCAAGAAAAGGTCGAAAGATTCTATTCATGAGTTCCATGAATGCAACTGGTGCATTAGTTAGTCTAAAGGACATAACTATGAACTCATAGTGACCATACCTTATCCTAAAGGCAGACTTAGATATGTCACTCTCCTTAATACACAACTGATGATATCCTAACCTCAGATCTATCTTAGAGAAGATAGTTGCACCACACATATGGTCAAACAGGTCATCAATCCTCGGCAGAGGATACTTGTTCTTTATGGTTACTTTATTCAACTATCTATAATCAATGCATAGCCGCATCGATCCATCCTTCTTCTTATGGTGAAGTACTCGGTCGGATAAAACCTTTCTCAAGCAACTCCTGCAGCTGTTTCTTGAGCTCTGCCATCTCAGCAGGTGCCATTCTATACAGTGTTTGTGCTATTGGTTGCGTGCCCAGGATTAGATTAATTTCAAAATCAATTTCTCGGGGCGGAGGTACACCAGGAAGTTCCTCAGGGAACACATCTTCAAACTCCCTAACTATCGGAACTTCAGAAAGATTAGAAATATCCATTGTGGTATCTACCACATGTGCCAAAAATGCAAAGCATCCTTGTCTCATCAGCTTTTCAGCTACCATAGCTGACACAAGACAAGTTGGAAGAATCTTTCTATCTCCCTGAAAGATCCATGTGTCACCATCATCAGAGAACACAACTTGCTTGGAATCACAATCCAAGACAACCTTATATTTTTCTAGGATGTCCAACCCAAGGATTATATCAAACCCGTGCATCCCTAGTGGTATAAGATCCACCTGAATGTGAAGTTCATAAAAGGAAAGAATGTAGGGAGAACACACCTCCCGCAGCACTGCAGATCCCAATAAAGAGGTTTCTAATAACAGACTATCTGCTCTATGACTGACAGTCATGTTGCAGTCATAAATCACTCTTCGAGTGATAAAGGAATGTGTAGCACCCAGATCAATTAAAACAGATATGAAGCAAGATGAAGACATGTCAGAATGAAATAGTTCCATCTGACCTTTCATAACTCGAGGGTTGACTACTGCTTCGGGTTGATTCATCGCATAGAATCTTGTCGTTGCTTATTGTTGACCCTGTGCTCGATTATTGGGTGCTGATGAACCATCTTGGGATGCTTGTCCATGTCCTCTAGCGCCACTCGAGAACTATCGCCTCTGAGAGCCTTACTGACTCTGCCTCTGAGGTTGAGTCACACTTGCTTCTCTAGCTCGACAATCTTTCATCAAATGCCCCATCTTTCCACATATAAAATAGCCTATGTTCCCCGACTGTGGCCTGGGTGGTCCTGTTACCGACACCGATGCTGAACTATGGGCTCCTTTTGGTGGTAAACTACGGCCTCTACCCCTACTCAACATCCATTGTGTCTGGGTATTGAATCTTGGTGGTGCTATTGGGGCAGAAATCTCGGTTTCTTAAAACTTTTGGACCCTTGTCCTTAGAACTGAGTACACTCCTTCTTTCTCATAGTCTGACGCTTCTCAATCACCGACCTTTCTATCCTTCTTACGGACTCCACAAATATGGCGAACCTCTCCTTGTTCTCTAAAGAAGACACAAGAGTGGTCAAATCAGCATTTAGCCCCTTCTCAAAATACCAGATTCTCTCTTCATCATTAGCTGCCATATGCGGACAAAACCACAAAAGCTCCATGAACTTAGTTTCATACTCACTAATGTTCATTGGTCCTTGCCTTAACCTCTCAAATTGAGATATTTTCTCATCTAGAAACGTCTTAGGAAAGTATCTATTGATGAATTCTCATCGGAATACTTCCCATCCAATCTCAACACCTGGCCTCTTACTCTCTTCTATTGTCCACCAGTGGCCATCACTCCCCTTAAGAAGGTACATTGTATGTCTAACCTTCTCAGCTTCAGGGAAATTAAGGATTCTGAAAGCCTTCTCCAGCTCAGTCAGCCACATATCTACATCTGTTGGGTCGGTTGTACCAACATATTTTGTGGCCCCAACTCAGCAAAGTCATTCAAAAGTCTTGCCGACTCCTTGTCCTTCATGGTGAGTTGGTGCCCTATGTGCAGGTGATGGCATCCTATCCACCATATGTGTCATGGTTGCCATGAACTGCCCAAACAGATCATGGAAGGCTGGGTTTTCCAGTGCAGATTGATTAAGTTGGGGATGTTCAGGTTCTAGTTCTTCCCTATCCTGACCCCTTGCACCTCTTCCTGGTGCAGCAACACTGCTCTCTACAACATGTTCTTCGTGTGATCCAGACATCTTTAAGTTCTTCTTCTCCTCCTATATGAACTTAAGACACTATCAGATATACTGGAAGACACTAGAATAGAATCAACAACCTTAATCCTATGTCTCTATAGACTCACCGTTCGAAACATACGTCATTAACTAGGCGGAAGCGAACACCAACATCGGAATTACTAAAAATCACTAAAAATTAAACCATTTACAAAGAGATCCAAACACAGGAAAACTCTGTTATCAAGAACCAAAGTATTATATTTACATCATGGTTCATAAGTACATATTTTGTAATGTCTCTTCTTGAGGATTACAAGCATCAACTGCCTTGTTAAAACTATACATAGACAGTATAAGAACTTCGAGGTATTAAGCCAAAACCTCAAATCAATTCATTAAAAGTGCCGACTACTACTCCAAGGACCTGAGAGTACAGAGACGACACATAGGACTCCCAATACAAAACATGACATCCAATGTCTCCACCTGGAATATCACTACTGTCCCTGCTATTGCTGCTCTTCCCCTGCAGTAAGGTTTCTACCTCTTCTTCTGCATCTACCTAAAAATTTAGATCCCATGGGGGTGAGACAATTGAAATTGCCCCAGCGAGAGATATAACTCTCTGCCAGAAATATTATTATTGAAAATTAATGGAATAAAACTGAGCAGAATAATCATATACATTCAGTAGTAGATAAATCAATGTCTAAATAGATTAGATATATATTCTTATTCAAACCATTTCAACTGTATCTTGATAAAGCAACATGTCACTTATCCAATAAGGAATTGAAGAACATGTATAATATTTATTCATCTAAGATATGCTAAGCAAAGTAACATCAATCATTGATTCTCATATTTCAATCTTAAGAAAATGCGCTACACGGATGATTACATTTTACAATCATACTTAAGCCCTGAGGAGATGAGGTATACCGCTCATACTCCAACCGACCATTCGAAAATCGAAATCGGTACCATACATAGGTCAATGGAAGAGTCGGATTCCCATGACCTCATCTTCCTCAGTCAGTATGAGGACCAAATGTAGGACATCTTGTGTCTCTGCTAAACAGCTTTCCAGGGTATACTGGAAACTTCACTATAGAGTTACAGTGGCAACTGTACTCTCTTCGCAATCGAGAGATTTCATGTTTATCTCACATCGATCCGATATTAACATTATTGGGAGATTAATGTTACATCCATCCCGGCATTCGGGAGATTAGTGATACATCTATCCCGGCATATATAATGAAGGATTGAGAGATTTAATGTTTATCTCACATCAATTCCTCCATTAGGGTGTAAGGATATTCGCGCCCATAATCCCCACATACTCAATAGTATGCCCTCCAGGAGTTCCTATAGGAAAACCTGTTTCACCATCAGCAATCTACTGACGATGATGGATCTATAGTCAGGGCTCTACATGATAATATTTCACTTGATTAATTAAGTGCATTACCATATCCTTTTAGTATCATACATGTTTTCAAACATAAATCATTATAATAATTGCTACTCAGAATATGAAATGCTCCTATCAAGTACTTTTCAAAGCATTATAAAACATTGGGATCTCAATCCCTTGTCACATCAGGGGTATTCTCATCTTTTAACATCCCATCATCATGATTATGGAATATGGATATTCAAACCCTCAGTTCATCAAAGAACACTTGTTACCACTTATCAGGTAACTAATACCTTCAAGTCATCTGACCAAGGTAAACATGATACTTGCTACACAAGCATTTCACATGGCTCTCAAAGCCCATTTAGTCTCTTGTTACCTCTTACTAGGAAACAATACATATAATGGCTTACAAGGCTCACAAAAAATTTAAATAACTAACACATAATAGCTCATACCTGGCTATGCTCATCCTTTCATGATACCTGCATGATTAGTGCACATGATAACAGTTATATCATTTACATATCAGCACTATGCAATGTAAGAGTAGCATCACTATCCCCTTATTTGGGGTTAGGAATTTCTCTTACATATCATTGCCATTCATTGGATTTAGGGTTTTCCATAATTAACCATTTAGGTTCTCAAGATCATATTATTAATGATCAAACCCTAATTCGTTGCTCCACACAACTGGGGGCCAACATTGATAACATACATATTTAATCATGCATATCTATTCTCATCACTTATAATTAAATGAATTTTCAACACAAGATATAAGTTCCTCTCTCAACTTTACCAGAATATGATTACATCATACTTTATTGATTTGTCTTTAACCTTTTCATAAGGCATGTTAGCCTACACTTATCAAAGTGCATTACATCTCAATGAAACAATTGACATGACACACTTCATGTGTTACTCATCCAATTATATTGGATTTAAAATACATCAATTTATATAAATCTTGAGGTGGTGGAAGTGATATCTATCGTGTCTTGATGTATCACTTCCCTCATCACCTTTATATTAAGTTCATCAACTTATCTTGTATTAGGGTATCTCCCATCCTAATATTTTATGTACCAGTTCATCACATTTATCATGTAATGTATTGGTCATAAGTCACCTATTTGAAAACATGCAATCATTATCAATGATATGGACTCATCTCAAATTAAGGAATTATCGATATAAAGATGTCCATTATCAACCTCTTTAGGTGTCTCACTTTATCAATATATTAGTCACTATTCCATTATTTGGAATAGGGTTTTCCATCTTTATAAATTAGGGTTCACATAACATCTCCCTATATATGGGTTTCACATAGTATCACCTGATATTAGGATTTCTCAACTCAAGCCAAAATTAGGCTTATGGTTTTGTTGGTATGTATGCCCTAAGAGCCAATCATGGGATGATTGGTGGGATACATTAAGATTGATTTGATAAAGATCAAAGGCAAGCTTCCAATTCTTTATGATTCAGTCATATGAGATAATGATAGAACAGATTGAATGTCTAGAGAATGACAGTACTCAATGATGTATGCCTTCAGGTTCAGGACCTGAACGTTGAGATCATACGGATGCTAAGAGTTTGTACATTCTTAATTATGTCCCTAGTCTGATGTCATTGTGGAAGGTAGATAGACAACAATGACACACAAGACTAGATTGTTGTGTTGGTTGATGACAGAATCTCATTAGTCATGATATGGAGATATCAAACCAAACACATAGGTACTTGTTAGAGAACAAGTTTACCAGATGGAACCACCGTGAGTTTGATATATGGAACCCTGACATGGTAGTCACAGTCAGTTCTCATAGTGATGGCGATGAGTGTGATTCTTTGACTTGAAATCACTACACTCAACACATGTTGTTGGGTACACTTCAACATCATCAAACGTAGTCCTGAAACATGGGTTGTTATAAAGGTGATGATTGGGTGGCTTTGACACATGGGGCTTTTGAGGGGTGAGTGATAGATATGGGATTTGTCCCTCCTGAGGGAGTTTGATATCCATGGCCACTTGATGAGTAGGATTGAGATAGGCGTGCACATGCATGTGTGAATCAGTATGTGATATTGATGTCATACATATCTCCTCCAATCCACTCTGAGATCAAGAAAGTGAATGAACGTTGACAGGATGATTGTTCCATGCCTTGAGTTCATTCGGGATATCAGTGACAAAGGAAATATACATTCGCTGGAACACCATTCACGGAGTGTAGGATTGAAAGTTGTTCTCCAACTTTCTATTTCACTTGGGTAGCACTGATGTGTGACTAGGCACCGCTCTTTGCTTATGAAGTCATAAGTGTTATGGACTTTCACTGCCAACGTGAAATGGGACTTGCAGGGTCACACACATAGGATTTAACCTGGAAGAGGAGTTTATCCACAAATGATATTTAGATTGATTACTAAAGGAGTTTACTAGTTCAATTAAATACTCAATCAATTGATAGCTCAGTATCATAGTGTTCAAGGTGTTGGACTGATTGATTAGAGTATCAGATTGATTGAAACTGTGATTGACTGATTTTGCACAGTCTGCACTTCCAACCGATTGACTCATGTGATGAACCGATCGGCTCAGGTTGTTGAACTTATCGGCTCAACAGGTGAGACGATCGACTCATGTGCAATGAATCGATCGACTCAATTGTTGAACCGGTCGACTCATGTGACCAACGGAGATCGTTTGGAAAGTCAATTTTGCAAATACAATTTGTTTCACTTGTACAAATTTGATTTGGACAAGGATTAATATTTGATTAATCAGAGACAATTTTGAAAGTCAATTTGAGACTAGGACCACGAACCGATCAGATCATGTGATGAACCGATCATCTCAGGTGACCAAACGATCGGTTCAGTTGTGAACTGATCGGTTGAGGTTACCAAATGACCATTTCAGTTGTGAAATGATTGGTTCATCTGTCGCAAGTTTCTTGTTTTGTGGAAAATCTCGAACCCTTCTACTCCTACATTAATCCTGCATTGCCCGAGATAGAGAACACTGTCCCATGACCCTCCTATATATAGGGGTAGTGGGGGTTTCTTAGGACAACAACTCAGTGCACCAGTTGCTTTGTAAAGTTTTCGTTCTCTCTGGTTTTGGTAACCAAGAGAGAGCCCGAGCAAGTGCTACCTGATAAGGGAGGCACAACAAGGGAAAGACAACTATAGAAAGTGAATGGTGGCAGGAGAGTGTGTCGGTGGCTAGTGTGCCGACAGGAGGGTGCGACTCCTTCCGATTCCTTGTAAGACATGGAGATCGGAGTTCCAGGTGGTCTGTGTAGACTACTTCAAAGGCGGGAGACTTCTGCCGCTCGGAGGATAGCTGTCAATCCTGACAGTCCCGGTGAGACCAGGAGCTGACAGTCCCGGTGAGACCAGGAGCTGCACAGACACCATCCAAGACCGGAGGTGAAGACCGCGCAAGCCACGAGGTAACGTCGTCGAGCAAGCCTCAGGACCAGGTACGCCTCCACAAACCATCCTTTCCTATTGTATAGACATTGACGTGTTTCCTTTATTCTGGGTTTGGGGAGAAGAAATTTTTTTGTTTCCGCTGCCTTCTCTGTCTCCCCTAAAACCCAACAGTAGTACCAGAGCCACGTCAACTGCTCTATGCTTTAGAATTATTGATATGATCGATTTTGGTTTGTCGCCTTTATTTATTGCATATGATGCGAATAAAATTGGCTTTATGCATGTCCAATCCGAAATCCACAAATCCCAATATACATATATGATATGTAATATGAATGCACTCGATACATGTCGCCCTTAAACGAGTTTTATGGTGGATGTATAGCATGGTTATGGCCAATAAACCCTATGTGTGTGCTTGGTTGTATGTGGTTGTTTGCATCTCGGTCTGCGCACTGATTCCCTATCTCCTATTCCTGATGTAACTCGAAATAATTTGAGATTTCTTTCCTACCTTTGCTCCCCCCGAATGTAATTCGGGGTTTCCCAATTCAAATATAAAATAGGATAGATCTTTTATTTCATGTTATGTCGAAGAACGGCGGACAATCTGACGACAACTGAGATGATCGGTTCAAGGAGTGAACCGATCGGTTGGCGACCCAAACGACCGGTTCGAGGAGCGAGACGATCAGGTGGCGGCCATGAGGAGATGCACGATGAACAGGAAAACCGATCGGTTGGAGGAGCCAACTGATCGGCTGGTGGCACCCAGACGACCGGCCTGATGGCGAGCCGATCAATCATGGAGATGAGTTGATCAAACCAATAAAGGCAAAGCACATAGTTCATCTTGGACAGGTTGCATGTGATGTAGACCTAGATGACAATGATTCCTCTTGGCTCAAGGAATCACATTAGGATGGACATAATCATCACTTTTATCGTTTCACATGTCTTCTATGGGATATAGCATGTATATGATATGTACTATGTATTGTGGTGATTGGATATGTATATGTACCTATAAAAACCAAATCCATCATCTAAATATTAAGTCTTATACGCCTTCCATTAGCGGCACACATGAAAAACTTGATCGACCAAGTGTAGGTTACGCCAAAGCATGGTGCGTCGTCTATCTCGTGGAAGTGTGAAGGGTAAACATGTAGGTTCTACCAAAGCAGGGTGCATGTTTACCGTGTCAGCTTTTGGGTTAGACTTAACTGGTGATTCTTAAAGCGTCTAGGCCCAGATGCAAGGAATGTTCATGGCAAGGTGTTGCGCATGTTCATTCATCAAGAGTTGCATATGATGCAATTGGCATGATGGCCTACCTAAATAGTCAAGATTGTGGGCGATCAGCCAAAGCTGACTCATGACTTGATGAAATATGGATCTTGACCCACTAGAAGATTGTACGCTACAATCTTTCGAATTGATGGTGAGGGCTATCAATTTGAACAAAAATAGTGGGAGCGATAATTAATTAAAGTCCTAATTATATCATCAACCTTTCAAATCAATCAAATAAGTCAAAATTGAGTTTTGGACTAAATTGCATATATTTCCTTTTGTAGTACAAATGACAACAAACAACAATCACTTTTCGTTACGATCGGTCCTTGAAAAGGACAAACTGAATGGGACTAACTTCCATGACTGGTTTAGGACATTGAGAATTGTTCACACTCAAGAGCGAAAGCTCTATGTCCTGGATACTCCAGTTCCAGAGGAACCTGCTCCTACCGCACCAAAGGCATAAAGGGATGCTTATAAGAAGCAATCTGATGATGCCATTGATGCAAAGTGCTTGATGTTGTGGTCCATGAATCACAAGTTGCAGAGACAACATGAGAGCATGGGTGTCATTGAGATGATTCAGCATCTCAAGAACATGTATGAAGATCAAGCATGAAAAGAGAGGTATGATGTCTCCAGGGCGCTGTTCAAGTGCGTCATGATAGAAGGAGATCCAGTTGGTCCTCACACGCTCAAGATGATTGGGTATGTGGAGAACCTGACAAGGCTGGGATTTCCCCTGAGCCAAGAGTTGGCTACTGACGTGATACTACAATCGTTTCCAGAATCCTACAGTCAGTTTGTGATGAACTACAACACGAACAACTTTGACAAGCCATTGACAGAGTTGTTGGGCATGTTGAGGACAACCAAGACACAAATGAAGAAGGACAAGCCTAAGCCTGTGATGATGATCAACAACAAGAAAGGCAAGTCCAAGTGCAAGGGCAAGGGCAAAGCTAAGAAGGGTTTTGATGCTAGCCAGGAGCCCAAGGTGTCTTCAGCTCTCAAGGCCAAAGGAGGTGTGACCAAGAGAGGCAATTTCCACCATTGTCAAAAGCCAGGACATTGGAAAAGGAATTGCCCACTCTATCTGGAAGAACTAAAGAAGAAGGAGGCAACAGACGTCTCCACCTGAAGGTGTCATGAAATAAACTTGTAACATTTTTGAGGTATATGATACCAAGATATAAAATGTAAAGCACTCAATAAATGGGGCAAGTGTTTCCGCCATAGATAGGAGTACTTTAGTTTATTTTCAGCCACGAAGGCATGTAATAGAGTTATGAACTGCTATTTGCCAATGGATAGAAACAATTTATTTTTGCATATTGTATGACAATGATAGCAATTAATAAAGTTGATGTTTCAATCTCAAAAGATATGATCTTTATGGCAATGCCATGTTTATCTTGTGATACTTGGTATTCATAAGATAAAATGATACCTAAAAGTTATTGATAACTCAAACAATCAAATTAGCATAAATCATGAGAAGTTCATTTCTAGTTTCCATATGATGGATAAGCTAGACTCTTTTGGTTAGAGAACCAGTAAGAGACATGAATCTCTTAGACATGATTAATCAATCTTCACTAGTAGTAGTGGGAGAATGATTATCCTATTAGGTATAATGCATGTGATGTATTTACATACCTATTGGAGAAAATGCTAAATACTTCAAATGATGTTTAGAGAAATACCAATATGAATATCTTGAAGTGTTCAAGAATATCATAAATGAAGTATGAATTTGGTAAAGTGTTAATTCTTGATGAGATCAATGAAATAAATACTTAAACCAAATGTTTGAGAACCTTGTGAGTGATTATGATAGTGTATCATAGTGAACTCATGATTAAGGCATGGTGATGTCTAAATAAAAAAGGATTCATACTCTAAGGAGTTAGAGGATGATTATCAAATAACTAAATTCTTCTTAAATAAAGAATACCCCACACTAATAAAGGACATTAATAATCACAAGGAGTTGTGAGTTCTTATATATCTTTGACAGATACACCTCGATTATCTTTGTGATGAGTTGGTCATGTGATGAGTCAACCATCTAGATGAATAGGAGGAACCGGATTTTGAGTTATGGTTTATGACCATTACATCCTGAATGACTTTATGAACTATAAGGTATGACCTTGATGGTAGCACTCATTGGGACGAAATCCATAAGTGCAAATAAATCTTAAGTGTTAAGACACATGGATGACATTTTGAAAAGGATAATGCTTTTTAATTGCAACTTAATGACTAGGAGATTTTCATACAGATACTAAAACCGCATTCCTATGAGGAATAAAATAAGGATGTGTACGTGACACAATCTACAAGGTCTATTAATCCATTAATGCAAATGAAGTCTATATGTTACAATGGACTAATCAATGTGATTGATAGAGTACAAGCAACTCAGAGCTGGATCTTTACTTTGATAATATAGTCAAAGGGTTTGACTGATATGTCAAAGATAAAGAAGGGATCTGTGATTTAGTGGGAGCGTATTCACATTCCACATGTTGATGTGAAATGAAAATATTCTAGAATGGAAATCCAAAGTGGAAATTATCTTTAAGGAAGATAGAGATGTTTCCTATGTGATAGGAATATATATCTATAGAGATAGTTCTCGAAAACCTCTTGACCTGAACAGAGAAAGCATACATTGGCAATCTATACTGAAGGGTTCAGTATATACAGATACAGTGGGAGAAAACGTGTCCATGTTATATGGATTTATTATCCCAAAGCCAAGTGTCCAATTCTTATGAAGAATGGGAACACTTAGAATAGATATGGATCTATCATGTATGTAATCATCCCATCATCTTGCATGTATGGACATGGCAAGAACAAAATGCATTTATCATCTTGTATGTGGGACATGACAATATGATATGCTCATCCTGATAACTCGTATGTGGGACATGGCGAGTGGATATCTATCTAGTTCCAATAAGGGTTACTGGAATATCATGAGAACTTGATAAGTACTTGAGAAGTACTAGTTCTATGGAAATAAGGAAGGGTTCACTGTAAATAGTTACACTGATGCGAACTTCCGGAAAAAGGACAGAAGATTAATTGCAATATATATATGAGAGATATATAAAAGTGAATGTTTATTGTTAAATGGAAACGTTCCAATAAAACCGTTTAAAAGGAAATAGCCGAGTATCCGTGTGTTAGAGAACAACAATGGATACTATATGGATCTGGAAGTTCATGAGATGAACTTATAGATATTTCGGTCATTGATGACAAGTTAGGAGTGATTGGTCATGCAATGTGGCTAAAGGTTGGCAAAGGAATACTAGATCACATATTACAGAAACTCCATCTCATACGTTTGATGTACAGTGAAGAGATGAGAGATGCAGTTAATACCGACTTTGGTAAGTTGTTGCCATAACTCACTATGCTAGCACTAGAGCACAGTAACATGTGGGACATGTTTGAAGATCAGTATGAATATGATTCAAGGGTGATTGACTCACAGTGCAAGTGGGAGTCTGTTGGTATGTACGCCCTGAGAGCCAATCATGGGATGATTGGTGGGATACATTAAGATTGATTTGATCAAGATCAAAGGCAAGCTTCTAATTCTTTATGGTTCAGTCATATGAGATAATGATAGAACAGATTGAATGTCTAGAGAATGACAGTACTCAATGACATATGCCTTCAGGTTCAGGACCTGAACGATGAGATCATACGGATGCTAAGAGTTTATACATTCTTAATTATGTCCCTAGTCGGATGTCATTGTGGAAGGTAGATAGACAACAATGACACACAAGACTAGATTGTGGTGTTGGTTGATGACAGAATCTCATTAGTCATGATATGGAGATATCAAACCAAACACATAGGTACTTGTTAGAAAACAAGTTTACCGGACAAACCCACTGTGTGTTTGACACATGGAACCATGACATGGTAGTCACAATCAGTTCTCACAGTGATGGTGGTGAGTGTGATTCTTTGACCTAAAATCACTACACTCAACACATGTCGTTGGGTACACTTCGACATCATCAAACACAGTCCTGAAACATGGTTTGTTATAAAGGTGATGATTGGGTGGCTTTGACACATGGGGCTTTTGAGGGGTGAGTGATATATATGGGATTTGTCCCTCCTGAGGGAGTTTGATATCCATGGCCACTTGATGAGTAGGATTGAGATAGGCATGCACACATATGTGTGAATCAGTATGTGATATTGATGTCATACATATCTCCTCCAATCTACTCTGAGATCAAGAAAGTGAATGAACGTTGACAGGATGATTGTTCCATGCCTTGAGTACATTTGGGATATCAGTGACAAAGGAAATATACATTCGCTGTAACACCATTCACGGATTGTAGGATTGAAAGTTGTTCTCCAACTTTCTATTTCACTTGGGTAGCACTGATGTGTGACTAGGCACCGCTCTTTGCTTGTGAAGTCATAAGTGTTATGGACTTTCACTGCCAATGTGAAATGGGACCTGCAGGGTCACACACATAGGATTTAACCTGGAAGAGGAGTTTATCCACAAACGATGTTTAGATTGATTGCTAAAGGAGTTTAGTAGTTTAATTAAACACTCAATCAATTGATAGCTCAGTATCATAGTGTTCAAGGTGTTGGACCAATTGATTAGAGTATCAGATTGATTGAAACTGCGATTGACTGATTTTGCACAGTCTGCACTTCCAACCGATCGGCTCATGTGATGAACCAATCGGCTCAGGTTGGTGAACCGATCGCCTCAATAGGTGAGACGATCGGCTCATGTGCAATGAACCGATCGACTCAATTGTTGAACCGGTCGGCTCATGTGACCAACGAAGATCGTTTGGAAAGTCGATTTTGCAAATACAATTTGTTTCACTTGTACAAATTCGATTTGGACAAGGATTAATATTTGATTAATCGGAGACAAATTTGAAAGTCAATTTGAGTTAGACCAAGATGACGAACCGATCGGATCATGTGATGAACTGATTGGCTCAGGTGACCAAATGATCGGTTCATTTGTGAACCGATCGGTTGAGGTTACCAAACGATCATTTTAGTTGTGAAACGATCGGTTCAGCTGGCGCAAGTTGCTTGTTTTGTGGAAAATCTCGAACCCTTCTACTCCTGCATTAATCCCGCATTGCCCGGGATAGAGAACCCTGTCCCATGACCCTCCTATATATAGGGGCAGTGGGGGCTTCTCAGGACAACAACTCAGTGCACCAGTTGCTCTGTAAAGTTGTTGTTCTCTCTGGTTTTGGTAACCAAGAGAGAGCCCGAGCAAGTGCTACCCGATAAGGGAGGCACAACAAGGGAAAGACAATTGTAGAAAGCGATTGGTGGTAGGAGAGTGTGTCGGTGGATAGTGCGCCGACAAGAGGGTATGAATCCTTCCGATTCCTTATGGGACAAGGATATCAGAGTTCCAGCTGGTCCATGTGGACTACTTCAGAGGCGGGAGACTTTTTCCGCTCGGAGGACAACTGTCAATCCCGACAGTCCTGGTGAGACCAGGAGCTCACAGTCCCGGTGAGACCAGGAGCTGCACAGACACCGTCCAAGACCGGAGGTGAGGACCATGTAAGCCGCGAGGTAACATCGCCGAGCAAGCCTTGGGAAAAGGTACGCCTCCACAAACCATCGTTTCCTATAGTATAGACGTTGACGCGTTTCCTTTGTTTTGGGTTTGGGGAGAAGAAATTTTTTGTTTCCGCTACCTTCTCTATCTCCCCTAAAACCCAACAGGGTTATCATCATATTGCCCAAGGTTAGGGTTTCATGCTCTATAACCCAAAATTAGGGCTTCACATACCTTTACCCTATATCAGGGTTAAAGATTTCATATTAGGGTTTCATATAGTAGTATATAGCATCACTCTGGGATTAGAGTTCACATAACATCTTTGTATTAGGGTTTCACTTGATATCACCCTTGATTAGGGTTTCACATGACTTTACCCTTAATTAGGGTTAGGATTCATCAACCATCACGATTAGGGTTTCATGATCTTTTTATCAAGGATTATACCCTAATTGCATATTTTATTCATGTTGAGAGTGTTGAGGTTCAACCACTACATGATTATCATACATGTATGGATTCCTCTCTCTCTCTATATATATCTCTCATCCTTTCTAGGATAATAGTTATTTCAAACTTGATTAGATTAGGTTAACTAATTTAATCTTGATTGGATTGAATCAACTTGAATGAAGGGTTGACATAGAGTATTAAGTCATTGCTTCCATAAGCATCAAAGGTTAATCATTCAAAAGGTACTAATCTCTTAAGTACCTTGAAAGTACAACCATTGTAATTACCTTTAATAAGCATCATCAACAATCATGGAGTTTATTATACTTGCAAGGTTTGAATCAATAACCTTCAAACGGTCTTGGAGTATTAGACCTTTAAACAGTCTTAGTTCAATTATATTTCCATACGGTCTTGAGGTGCTTGACCTCCAAGCGGTCTTGCCCTGACTCCCTCAATCAGTTTTGAAACTATTTGCTCAATTAATTATTGAAACCGAATGAACATCAAGCGATTTGAGACCATTTTCCATCCAAACGATCTGAGGACCGTTTGACCCCAAATGTTCTCAAGACCATTTGGTCCGAACATCTTGAAACCAATTGGATCATCTAGGGCTTTCCTCCAACCAATCGATTGATTTTAGGGTTTGCTTTATTGAATCGATTATCAATGAACCAATGAGAGTACATCCAATTACAACCCTTGGATCTCCAACCATCCATCATAGCCTTTGAAATCCAAACGGTCTTGAGACCGTTTGATCTCAAATGGTCTTGAGACCGCTTGCCTCCAAACGGTCTTGAGACCGTTTGGACCATCAACCAAGCAATTGATCCAATTAAATTAGAAATTCTTCAATCAATCGATTAGGGTTTGCAATCCATGGATCATTCATTCTAGAATTCATTATAACTAAGTCAGTTTGAGCCATTGGGTCTTCATCTTTCACATCAGCAATTAACCTCAATCGGTTTTGAAGTTCCATTATCCATTCGATCTTGATATCCATTACCCATTCGGTTTTGGACTCAATTACCCATTCGATCTTGAAGTCAATTACCCATTCGGTCTTGTACTAAATTACCCATTCAGTTTGAAGTAAATTACCTATTCGGTCTTGGTTTCAACTACCCATTCGGTCTTGGGTTCAACTACCCATTCAGTCTTGAACTCAATTGCCCATTCAGTCTTGAAACTGAATCAATTCAATCAGTTTTGAAACCGAATGAACTTAATTGGTTTTGAAAACCGATTGCCCCTTCCTTTATTGAGGTATGTGCTTAAGATGATATCATCATATTCAAGCTTAAAACCTTCAAAATCAGTTGTGATTCTTATAGTAATTTCAACAACTAATCAAAAGGAAAACGAGAAAGATGAAAGGTTCAACACATAATGAATAAATTGTAAGCAATAATGACATTTAAGGGTTCAAGTTATATAACCCACCTTCAAAATTGAATCCAAGCTTCAAGCTTCATGTCCTCAATGGTGAATGAAGCTTTCTCAACCTCCCAAGGTCTGTCCTCAAGCTTTTGAGTGAAAAGAAATGGCTAGGGTTGAAGATTGAATGAGGAAAAGAAGAAATCAAGCATTGATTTTCGATTTCCACCATGAAATCAAGGTTGAAGATGATTAAGGAGCTTACCTACAGGTTGGAGTTCATCCTCCTATTGATCCTAAGCTCCCTTGTGTTCAACCAAAGCAAGGAAAGAAAGAAGGGTCGAAAAAGCCTTTCATGTGGGTTGAAAATGGGATGTATATAAGGAAATTTCAACGAGAGAGAAAGTCTTATATTAATCTTTTAATTCCCAAAATTGGTTCCACATCTCCCCCTCAATTCCTTGCATGCGAATCCATCTCCCTCACCTTCGAATTCCTCTTCATTATCCATGAATTAAAAGAAAACAAATTAAGCACCTTAACCATTATAATAATAATATCCAAAATTGAGTGGATATTACTTTTTAGTTAACTAATGTGAGTGGGCTCTCCACTTACTTTAGATATTTCATGGCCTTTGCAAGGCACAAAGAATTTCACACTTTTGCAAATTCATCCTACATATTTTTGGTTGAAGGGCACTTCAATTAATATATTTATTTTTGGCATTAAATTGAATTAGGGTTTCAATTATGCTTAAATCTTGATTATTTTAATATCAAGATTCTCTCTCCTCCAAAGTGATTCAAATGAGACACCCCTCTCATTTTATTTTCTCTACATGATTGATCGTCCTTTTTCTTGCGTCTGGAAATGAACGCGGGACAAAGGAAGGAATCAAGCTTTAAATTTATAACCTGAAACCTTCTAGGCCCCCGCAACTTTATTAAGGGGTCGAAGTAGATATACGGGGTCGAACACAGGGACGTGGTGACATTTAGGATGCCACAGATCTCGTTCTTTAGTCAGATAAGACAAGACGATAGTCGATAAAAGTAATTTCTAGAACTAGTCTAGCGGACTATCACGATATAAAATAAAACAAAACAAAACAAAACAGAGCTCGTGATTCTACTAATCAGAAAAACAGAGTTCCTGGCTATGTAACCACAAATGGGGCAGTCTATGCACTCGTTCTCGGGCATAGACAACCCTCAAAGGCCCAAGCAAGCATCTAGTACACACGGTGGCATCAATCCTGTGGGGTCGTCCCACTCGCTCTCACGATGCGTGACTAAAACAATCAACAATATGTCAATGACCCTCTCTTGAGGAATGACATATCAACACCTTAGAATATACTAAGTTCCCTCTTGAGTCTTAGGCTATTCTGAGGTGTTAAGAAAAAAATACCTTGGATCATCCTCCTCTCGGGTTCAGATCCAAACTATCGTCTCTTAGCTATTCCTACAATGGATCTCTCGATACAGGAAGAAACAACAGTTCAAGCGAGTAATAGATCAACCAAACTAGCAATCATAACTTGGAAAGAGAAAATAGAACATGCAACATACTAGATCTAATATGAATATACTTGCTTAAGGCAAAAGTACATATACATGCCCAGATCGGGCTACATAGCCAAGAAGGAGCTAACTAGCCATAGACAAGTATAGCTGGCAGCGAACAAAGATGGATGAACATCATTTGTACAAGAAACAAAGGAATGCAGTAGAATGAAAGAGAAGAGGAAAGAGATATAGCCCATAGAGGAGAGGTGGCTCTTGCTCCTCGGCCTCTGTGTAGGCTGGATCTCACCCCTTGGGTCTTCTCTTCGTCCCTCTAGACTCCTCGACTCTCTCTCTCTCTCTAGGCCGTATCGGGAAGACCGTATCGGGCAGCTGTATCGGGCAGGCCGTATCGGGAAGACCGTATCGGGCAGTCGTATCAGGCAGTAGACTTTTGGGGAACTCGACACACTAGCTCCTTGGTCTCGGCACTATCTCTTGCCGGGTCCTCCCTACGACTCCCTCTTCTTTGTAGGCTGGTAGCTGTTATTTATAGGTAGCGAGTTGATGGGAGTTGTAGCTTTTATTGGTCCACGTGTCCTTCATCTGTGGCTTCGATCTTGAGGCATCAGGTGGGCCAATATGACTGTCGCCCGATGACCGTGTCGGGTAGGGGGACTGTCGGGAAGCTGTATCGGGCAGGCCATATCGGGCATGCCATATCGGCCAAACCATATCGGGCATATCGTATCGGGCAGGCCGTATCAGACAGACCGTATTCGGTAGCCGTATCGGCCAGACCATATCAGGCAGACCGTATCGGGCAGACTGTATCGGGCAGCCGTATCAGGCAGCCGTATCGGACAACCGTATCGGGCAGACCATATCGGGCAGACCGTATTGGGAAGCCGTATCGGCCAGACCATATCGGCCAGCTGCTAGAATTCTTGTCTTTTCAGGTTCGGTACTTGAGAGTCCCAAAATTGGCTAGTTTCGGTGCCTGCAAGTCAAAAATTGGCTAATTAGCTACATTATTGGCTATTCTAGCTACATTATCTAATGAGAGATAGAAAGCATAAAACATGAGCATTATTGGGCATATTAAGACTAAAGTGGCACAAAACTATAGATAAAATTCATAGAGAATGTGCACTAATTTGGGTGTTATCAACTACCCCAAGCTTAAAACTTGCTTGTCCTCAAGCAAGACTGTTCTCAAAGAACAAAAAGATAACATCCAAATTAAGCTTGGCAATAGATGTTAAGGTTCAAAAAAAATAGTTTAAAACATCTATTCTCCCGATCCATGTCATTTCATAGCAAACCCCCACCAATCATGCACAATCCTACCAAAGAAAGATCAAAGAGCGTCCAGGCAAGATTAAGTGAATTCACTATAGCCTTCCGATACTCATGAGGGTTTGAATCATAATTTTTAAACATGGAAGAATTGACACATAGGTGATCACACAGGTGATGAGCAATGAGCCATTACCATGAATCCATGCAAACCAATCAGGAATAACACACCTCTCACTTATTCATGTCCGAAGAAACAAAGTAAAAAGACTCTAATGACTTCTGAGAATCCCAATCTGCGTCAACTTGGTCCATGTAACAAGCAACAGTCCCTGCAGTCTGAGCCAGTTGGCCCAGAGCAGTGAGACGAACTCCTCGTACTGCGCTCGAACCAACCCTACTACTGAGATGATCTCATTGGTCACCTAGGGGGTTCCTAGTGACTCTCTAATGAGATTTTAGAGTGGTACTACCAGGCACGACATATCCACATTCATGAGCGTAGTCATACACCGGATGGGCACCATCCTCAACTCTCCTAAAAGAGAAAACAACACTCATTTACTATTCACACTCAGGCTTTTATCATCTGCATTCTATTTGTAGGCTTGGGTGAGAACTATATAGATATTTTTGGGATTTTGTGGGCGGCCAAGCCTCTTTTGCACATTTTTATATTTTTCATCTTTTTGACTCAACCTAATGTGAGAAGGCACGTAGTCCATCAAGGAAAAACATTTTATCTTGATTATAGCTCAAAACTCATCATGATCCACTTGACACCTGTGTGAAAAGTTGCAATTATGGTTCAAGAATCCTTAGAATAGAGGCAAGCTTGTGAAATTCGCAGCTAGGAGACTTTAATCGTGATTTAGCTCATTCCAATGGTCCTTTACCATGGATTTGCCATTCATGACATAGATCAAGGGAATTTAGCTTTAAGCTATAAAAATGGACATAACCTTAGATTTATTAACAAACTCAAGGAAAGAGTCAAAGAGCAGGCCAAGCAAAAGGTCAAGCAACTTTTAAGAAGAAAAATGTGCAATTAGGCATAAAGTCAAGAATTTATCTATTAGATTCGCACCACATAGCCATAATTGCAAAGCTAAAAAGCTGATTTTTTTTTGAAAATTTAAAACTAAACGCAGGAAGTGAACATGAATGCAAGAAGGGTGAAGAGAAAGAAGGGTGAATCCTACCACCCCAAGCTTAAATTTTTTGCTAGTCCTCGAGCAAGACTTAAACTTGAGATAGTGAGGCAGGAATGCATGATTTTAACAACAGTTATTGAAGTTCTAAAGATGATGCATGGGTGCAAGGATATAAAAACAGTTAGAAGAAAGAAGCTAACTAATAAGAACATGAAAAGCAAAATTTATTGTAATAAAAGGGAGGGAGGGTGGGTAATAGAAAAGGGGGTGGCTGCCCCACGATACCGACACTGGGATCCCAAATCCTAAGTTTTGGGACCAATGCCACCTGTGTCTTGCCAACGGGTTCCGCCACATAATATGAGTAGAATAGGCGGATGTGTTGGCCATGCCGAGTCTGAAGAAGAGAAGTGAAAATCAGTGACTCGGTGAAGTCATCTTTGTGCTGGAAGTTGCTTGAACTGCACTGGGACGAATTCTTTGGCATACCATCCTCAGGGTACCTTTCATTATATGAGTCTGCATATGAAGGTCGTGGGATGTTGACAGAGGATGAGATGGAGGTGATAGGTTGGACGTCATCTTAAGGACTCATATCTTCTCTCTCCATCTCTACACTTGAGGTTGGATGCTTAGATAAATCTTCATGTACCGTCTAAGTCATCCAATCATCTTCTGAGCAAAAAGTACCCCCTGAAGAATTTGGTTGTGGTTCTACTACCCCAAGCTTATCACCTGGTGTGGAGTCAGGGGTGTCTTCATGCTCAACAGCCATGTTGTAGTGAACCATCCATCCTACCCCCTTGATGTCCACTAAGCCATGTAAAGGGATGGTGGCGAATGATGGCTCGTGTTTCTCCAACTCGTCTTCGTTACTATACTCACTGCTCCATGTCGAGCAGCTGTCGTCATCGTCGTCAAACAAATTGTTCCAAACCATGGTTGGCGAACTGCTCAAAGTGAAATGACAAGTCTCAATATGAGAAATGACACTCTGGTCTGGTTCAATATCTGACTCTGGTTCCTCAAACCAACCTTCTAGTTGTGAGGTCGATTGGCTTTTTGAGTCTTCATCATCGTCATTATAGACCCATTCATGTCTATGACTCATTTCTTCCATTGGTTCATCAGTTGGGTCATCTGGATAGAATGAAGGGCTTCCCCAAGTGCGTTGGTCTTCACAGAAAAATCCTAGTGAATCTAGTTGATGGTCTGAATAGGATGATGGTGCATACTCCACTTCATACCCAATGGGATGGTCTTGATGACTAACATCTTGATTGTCTTGTGATGGCAGTTGTATCCGAATTGTAACTAGATCGATGAGCTCTTGGAGCCTCCTGCCTTGTTCAACATCTTTATCATGAAGTTGTTGTACTTGAGTAGCAATGCTTTCAAGACCCATCGATTCTGCCATGCACATATAAGGGGAACCCACTGTATCAAATTGATGCTTTAGGATGAATCCTTGTTCAACAGTTTGAAGTATACTACTACTGCGGTCTACAGCCTCGGTGGCTACTTTGAGATGATGATCATGCTCTTGTAGTAGTCGTCGCATTGGATCAACATCTTCTTGGAGATGAGGGGCTAAGGAGGTGAGTGCTTGAATACTTTCCCTATCCAACTCCACTTCCTTACTAGAGGGGGGGTGAATAGAGATGAATTCACTTAAACAAAATTCATTAGACCTTCAAGATATATCACAAGATAAGGTTGCTAAATACGTAATTTGAGTGCAACTAAAACATGCATAGCAAGGATGAGAGAGATTGAGCAAACATAAGAGGACAAGCTATTTAAGGAGGTTCCTCACTTCAAACTAGAAGTGAGTTAGTCCACTTACCTAGAGAGGTCAACCTCTAGGATTTATTAACCTTGCACCTTCATTATATTCATTATAAGAGATACAATACATGACCACCAAAGGACTTACCTATCCAATACAAAGAGTCTTCAACCTTACCGAGGACTTACCCACTTTGCAAGGAGTCTTCCGCCTTCTTCCAAGGACTTACCTACTCTTGCACAAGTCTTCGGCCTTGCAGGAATTGCCCACTCTTCTTGGATCTTCCTTCTTTGACTTTACCTTCACTCAGAGAAGCTCCCACCAAGGACTTACCCACTTGAGCAAGGAGTCTTCTGCCTTCACCAAGGGCTTAACCACTCTTGCTCCAAGTCTTCAGCCTTGATCTTCACCAAGGGACGCCTTCCCTTGTTCTTCTTCACCTCTCTTAGCCAAGAGAGAGAACATTTATCTTCATGGTTGAAATGAGAGATAGGGAGGTGGTGGAAGTGAGAGCCTCACAAGATATACATGTAGGACTATCTCTCTTACAAATTTCCTACTCACTCTAACAAATGTAGCAAGTGATTAAGCTTAAAGAGAGAGATGAGGCTATAGGAAGCACTCCACTATAGAATAGGAACCTCACATAGAGTTTGCATTGAATGCTCCCCCTTGGAATGAAGCCCAAGGGGTCCTATTTATAGCTGGGGATGCCTCTTAGCCTTTGGGAACACTTGAGAATGAAAACTAGTCATTTTGTGGCTTGCAATGGATATATTTTCACTTGTAGCAACTCCACAACAGCTAGAAGCACTTTTCTACACTTTTCCGTACAGTGCAATCGGTCGAGTTTCTATAAGGGTAACTCGACCGATAGAGTAAAAGACAAAGCCGATATTCAAACCATCAGTCGAGTTTGTCTTGGGGAACTCGACCGACCAATGGAAATTGAATTGGTCAGGTACTCCATCGGTCAAGTTTTGTGAAGTGTAAACTCAACTGATCAAAAGTCATTTTCAAGATCCAATTAGGATCGGTCGAGTTTGCAACTCACATAACTCGACCGATGAACAACCTGATGTGAATTTTTGAAAATGGCTTTTGAGTGCTTAAACATTCGATCTAAGTGCTCGTAATTTTTTCCAAGCTTAATTACAAGTCATACAATCATTACAAGTGATTTATAACATGATTCTAATGGATTTACATCATATTACAAAAATGTGCACTTGTATTGACTTTGACTTGCCTTTTCTCCAATTTGATATGCGCAAGTTAGGGCATTTGTAGTGTGTCTATACCTAATATGAAATCACTCAAGTAGAAGCATTAGACACAAATATGTGGAATGGTTATTCATCATCAAAACATGGGTTTAGTCAATTTAGACGTGAGTCAACATTGACCTAATTGACCTTGAGTCAACATTCTCCCCCTTTTTGAAGATGAAAAACCATTCCATAAATGTATTGAAAGCTTTTAAGTAAAATCATACCTTTGGAGAAACCTAGGGGTTTCAATAGAATTGAGTTCATATGCTCCCCCTCAATTGATGCAGGTGAAGTTCTCATACTCCCCCTCAATTGATGTTATTTCTCCTGCATGGTTAGCTTTCATAACATTTATAGAATACTATGTCTTCTACTCATATTTGTTCTACACATATATGTCTTCTCCCATTTTACCTTCTCCCCCTTACATGGACACACTTCTCCTCTTCATGTAAGACATGCGTTCTCCATGTTTTGTTAAAAGAAGACATACCTTTCTCCCCCTTTGTCATTTCAAAAAGTGGGGGTATGAAGAAATAAGAAACACCACTTGTTAAAGGAAAGGAGATAACAAAAAGTTATATAGGAATAGCACAGATAGGGACTTGTCCAAGCATAGAAAGAAAAGTAAGTTAAAGCATATACTTGAACAACCCAAAATGCAAGATAAAGTGCTAGAAAAAAAAATAAAACACAATTTTGACCCTCAAAATGATAGAATTTGCCCAAAAAGTATCAGGGCTCATGGAAAAGCAATGAGTTTTTCTCAAAAGATCGTTTCTGCATGAAAAACACTAGTCTTGCACCAAAAACTAAAACTGGAGCAAAATATGCGTAAAATCCAAAAATACTCCAATTTCTACATATAACGTAGATCTATGTACCCTGCATCACAAAGTTATGCAAGCAACTCAAGATAGTAGATATGCAATTCAAGGAACAAGCTTGAGCATGTAAGAGACAAGATACAAGCATAGCATATAGTGAAATACCACTAGATGAGCAAAGATACCAATTATAAACAAGGTTAGAACTACATGTATATGAACTACTAGTAGATGTTATCACAAGTTAGGACTACTAGTAGGATCTAGATCATAGCAACAAATATCAAAAGATACACAAGATAAAGCATGTCTATGAGTAGATGAAGAGATATATCCAAACAAAGAGATATGTAATTTTAGAAGCATGAATGGATATAACTCACATACAAATATGCACCATTACCAAAAGATAATCACCACTAAGAACCTCAAGGTTGTATCCAAACAAGATATACAACTAGATATATGTAGCAAGTTAGAGTACAACGGAAGCAATTTTAGACACAACCAAGAGATCCAAAGAGATCATCATCAAGACCTGCAAAACAACTCAAAGTAAGTAATTGCAATATATATATATATATATATATATATAAAGATTTAGAGAAATTAGAGAGATAGAGTTGTAAGAAAGATAGGTAATTTAAAGCATGACAATATGCACATATAAAGGTACCAAATGAGTGCCAAAGAATAAGGCTATTGGTTGAGAAAATCTAGTTGTGAGGGAAATTCTCATTCAATAAGCCAAATGTATATTTTGTGCACAGTGTTATCGGTCGAGTTCTATGTATTGACAACTCGGCTGATGACAGCTGCTGGAAACACCCATTGGTGCCTATCGGTCGAGTTTCAAACAAGACAAACTCGACTGACAGAGCTGCTGTCAAAAAGCACATATATTTCATAAAAACATATTTATAGGCATGCTAAAGATATAAGCCATATCCAAACATGTGTAAGCAAGTTAGTAATGCACTATGAAAGCATTAGAAATAGTTTTTGAGCAAGAGTGTGAAGAGAATCCCAAAATACCACTTTTGACTCAAAAAACACATGCATAGTGCACACTAACTTGACAAAAACAAGTTAGATATGGTTATAAGTAAGAAAAACATTACCTTTGTTCTTACCATTCCTTTTTCCACTTGTTGTCACCCTCTACACATCTCACCTTTCTTCTTTCATGGGGATTGAGAAGTCAATTTGCAATTCAATAACTCAAGTCAACCCATTTGCATGTACCTACAAGAAGAAAGATGAAATGGTCCCGAATCATGTTTTTGGGTCCATAGGGATTAGTTTAGCAACCCAAGTCCTATTGCTCTTGGGTGCTTTCCTAAAAGGACAACAAGTAGAATAATGACCAAAATCATTGCAATAGTTGCATGTGCCCATAGTCTTGGAACTAGAGGATTATCCATGGAATATTGGAGGTCCTTTACCGTTGTTGTTCATTTGACTACTGTCATATCCTAAACCTTTTCTACCAATTTGTTTAGTAGAATGGTGTAGGATGTCATTAATACTCTTTTTACCAACTACGAATCTTTGCAAACAGGATCTCAAACTATCATTATCATGCTTAAGAGAAGCAATAGTAGAAGAAAAATTATTGATATTATCTCTAGCATGTAAAAGATCATTTTATAAGCAAAGAGTTTTAGTTAAATAAGAATCTCTATCAATATGAAGAGCATTCTCTCTACTAGTAGAACTAGAACAAGATTCATGCACATTGATTTTAGCAAGCAAGGAGGCATTTTCTGTTTCAAGCAAATCAATCTTAAAAAGATAAACACCATTTTCAGATACTAATCCTTGCAAAGCAAAATCTTTGTCCTTATTTTTAGATTTAAGAACATCAATATCATGCATAAGAGAATCAACAATTAAATTGTGCTCTTCATTAGAACTATCCATGAGAGGTTGAGCTTCTAGAAATCTAATCTTATCAAGAAAACTAGCATTTTCAAGTTTAAGAGAGTCTAATTGTCTAAGACAAGAATTTTTGTCATCAAGCAAGTAAGAATTAGCATGTTTAAGATCATCTAGTTCTACATGCAAATTATCAACAATTCTAGCCAGCTTTTTCCTTTTCCTTTTAGAAGACTTAAGAGAGGCACACATATCATGAATAATAGCAATCAAAGATTCTTTATCTAAAGAGTTTAGATTTACCTCACTTGAGTCCTAACTTGTTGATGCCATAAGAGCAAATTGGCATTCTCCTTCATCACTAGAGCTTGAGATACCACTTGACTCTTCACTTGATTCTTTACTTGAGCTTGAGTTGGAGGAGTCACTTGAGCTTGAGTGGCACTTATCTTCTCTTTTCTTGTGATGATGGGTCTTTATAACTTGTGGGCAATCTATCTTGAAGTGACCCTTCTTTCCACACTTGAGGCACCGGATGGAGGAGGACTTGCCATTGTAGACTTTACCCTTGGAGTACATGGAATATTCTTTAACTTGATAGGATGGAGAAGCTTGTCCCATGATAGCTTCAATTTGAGCCTTCATTTCAGCCTTATTCATTCTCTTTAGGTCTTTCTTCTCTTGTCTTTCAAATTCTTCTCTTTTGTCAAGTGTAGATTCATGTGCTTGTAGATTTCCAATGAGCTCTTCAATAGGGATATCCTTAAGAGACCTTGCTTCTTCAATGGAAGTCACCTTGGGTTCCCACCTCTTTGGGAGAGTTCTAAGGATCTTTGAGTTGATCTCTCCTCTACTCATAGGATGACCTAGAACTACAAGACCATTTACAATGGTGTTGAGCCTTGAGTACATGTTGGCTATCCTCTCCTCCTTTCCCATCTTGAAGTTCTCAAGCACCCCTTTGAGCATGTAGACTTTGCTTTCCTTCACTTGATATTTCCCCTCATAAGTGATGCATAGCTTTCTCCATACCTCATAGGCCGTCTCACAAGAAGAAATCCAGTTGAACTCGGTGGAGGTCATGGAGGCATAGAGGATGTGCATGGCTCTAGCATTCAAGGTTGCTTTCTTCAAGGTAGCATCACCCGATTCTTCAATCTTTGTCGTAGGTAGCTTGTATGGGCTGTTCACCATTTGCCACATCTCAAGATTTGATCTTTGGATGTAGAATTGAAGCCTTCTTCTCCAATAGAGGAAATTGCTCCTATCAAAGATTGGTAGGCTGATCAAGTATCTCCCTCCTTGGTAGACACCCATCTTCTCCTACTTGTGGAAGTATGCTTGGAGAAGACCCGCTCTGATACCAATTGTTGGATCCTAGATGGGTGATTAGATGCTCTAGAGGGGGGGTGAATAGAGCTGAATGCACTTAAACAAAATTCATTAGACCTTCAAGATATATTACAAGTGTTACAACCCCAGTTTTGGGTTCATTTGGTGAGAATTATAATTTCTCATATTAAAGATATTTGAAAAAATAATGATATAATTTGTTTGGAATAAATGGATTTCGTTTACAATAGCCTTGATGATTTTTTGTGGGCTTTATTGGCTATTGGGCCCAATAACAAGGAAGAGACAAAAGGAACTCCATTATTAATAAGAAATGAAGAAAAGATAAATGTAGAAACCTTTAGAAGGCAAAAGTATATAATCCAAAGGTGGATTTCGTGCCTCTTGGGTTCCTTGGGTTCCAAGGAGTCCAAAGTTGCAAAAAGAAAGCAATAAGAAAAGAAAGGATCAATTAAGTATTTCTTTAATAAGAAAGAAATTGAAAACAATGATAAAATGTGGAAAATAAGTGAAAAGAGGTATAATTGAGTTATCTTTAGTGGATTTTCGTATCCTAAGGATTCCTAATGTTAAATGGAATGCCAATGAGGAAAGTAAAAAGAAAGATAAAGAGAAATACTCAAAAAGAGATATTTTAATAGGAAATAAACAAGATAATAAGAAATAATGAATATAGATGCATATAGAAGGATAATAAGTATCCTTAAAAGGAATTTCGAAATTTTGGAGTTTCTTGGGGTCCAAGGAGCCCCAATGAAGAAGAAAGAAAGAGAAAATACCAATAATGCAAAATAAGAGGATAATGAGATACATTATTAATGATTTTAGTGGCATTGTTAAAAAGGAAGTAATTTTTATTAAAAGAAAATAGAAATTTGTGCCAATGGATTAAAAAGCAAGAATAAAGAGAATAAGTGAGAGGAA
This sequence comes from Alisma plantago-aquatica, assembly GCA_963693085.1. Taxonomy (NCBI): domain Eukaryota; kingdom Viridiplantae; phylum Streptophyta; class Magnoliopsida; order Alismatales; family Alismataceae; genus Alisma; species Alisma plantago-aquatica. The sequence continues at coordinate 76,705,829 of OY856413.1, read as the reverse complement.
TTTCAATTTCCTAATTATCCAAGAAATAAGAAATATCAAAGGGATAGTGAGGAGAGAGAAAGCTTACTTCCTAATGAAGGAATCACATTCCAAGTAGGAAAAGGATTTGTTTTCCCTTGAATGAATGTCTTGGGGCATGGATACCCTCCCCTATATAAGGGGTAGAGCCCATGGACGATTTCAAAGAAGTTCCATGTATCCCTCTCTTCTTCTTCTCCTCCTTGGTAAGCAAACCCTAACCTTAAAGGTATATATCTAACCGGAGAGCCATGACGGACATGGCGTCGTCATGTTGGAGGCGGGAAGCTTCCACGACAACCCTGAATGATCCACTATCATCTCTGGGCACTCGACCCCTCACGGTTGCCTGCGACACGGCTGCAGTGGCTGGTCGTGGGTAGCAGGTCACCCGGCCTTGGCCGACCACCTTGGCCACGGCCTGAGAGCTTGGCTGTGTACAAGGAGGAGCGACGGAGGCAAAGGGATAGGTCTGGAGGGCCGTCGAGTCCAGAGAGGAGCAGTAGAGGTCACACAATTCATGACTAGGGCTGCAGGTCGGCGCACCTGGCGGCGTCGCGAGGAGGAAGAAGAAGTTTGGCAGCGTTGGACGTTTTTACCCCTCCAGGGTAGGAAGAAGCAACAACTTACGCGGGGGTATAATGGTAAATGCATTATGTTTTCCAAATCGCTGCATTACATGGAGATAGAGGCGACGTGGTGTCCTCTGATTGGTCCAAAAAGGTAAACCTTGCAAAATTCATAACTAAATGTTGGTAACTCTGAGGATAGCAAATAATATATGTATTTTTCTCGGGAAAATGAGAGGAATTCATTAAAAATGGTTTTAGAGGCTAATTCCTCATGTTGTTCAAAAAGTAGTGTAACTTATCAACTTTAATGAATTAAAGATTAAGAAACTCTATTTTGTGATGATTAATGTAATTAGTAGAGTTTAATGGATGATTAAAGTTGATATTAACCTGTTAATGGTAAAAAGGTACATTAAGCACAAAAAGGATGAACTTTGCACATAATTAGTTTAATTTAGAGTTTTCTATGCATAAATATGCTTTAATGGGCCTTGAAGCCTTAATATTAGTAAATGTGACTCATAATGGTTTTAATTATTCAAAATTGTGAATAAAGTTGAGATATGATAATTCCAAGCTATTTCAAGTATAAAGGTTCCTAATTGTGGATAAATACCCTTAATGTAATAATTAGGGTTTTCTAATGGATAAAGGTAGAATTAATGACAAGTAGAGTTTATATGTGAATTAGACCATAATGAACTATGAATTGATGATAAATGAACATAATGATCCTGTCATGGACAAAAAGGATAAAAATGGTAGCTTTAAGGTAAAAGATGCTTAATGGACTTATTTAATGGTTAATTATGCCTTTAATCCGAAACTGAGGATTAGATGTTGAGATAATTAGGATTTGTGATCAATTGCGTTAAATTAGGAAGGGAAACCCTAATTGCAATGGAAACCCTAAAAGTGGACTAGAAGCCCTAGGAAGCGAGCTAGAGTTAATAGATCTTGATGACATGAGTAATAAAAGGAAATTGTATAATTATTTTAGGATCTTGATATGTGTGCTTGCTTGCTTGGATTTCTTACTTGCATGGATTATTCTGTCTCAAAATCAGTCTGACAGGTATGTGGTTACGCTTATGAATACTTTCTTAGTTTCACGACGATTCTCGAATGTTTTATCATTTGCGTGAAAATAACTATTGGATGCCTATTTATTTCATGCAACTATAACATGACTATGATTATTACTATAAATGTATATATATAACTGGCTTAGATCTGGGTCCTCCTCTATGGCTTTGAAAAGGCTAAAAAGGGTAACCTAGAGAAAGGTCTAGGCTATCATGAGTTAGAAATTGGGCTACCCACGTGTAGTGCCATGAGACTCTTTAGCACGCCATGAGTTAAGGAGTGGGCTACCTACGGGTAGTGCCATGTGACTCAACCCTAGAAACTAATTCACCTGTTAGGTGGGATCATGAGGGGTTTAATGGGGATCTATCATAAGGAAGGTAGCATCCAGGTCCACTGTAGGGACAGCACAGAGGATAAGGTACAAATGGATCACACAGTTATATTTAAAACGTAAAGTTGTTTGTTAAACTATAATTGACTGCAATATGTTTTTATGGATAATTTCATGATTAATGTTTCCCCCACATACTAGCTTTATGTTGACCGATGTTTTGTTAGTTGGCGTTTTAGGAACAAAGCCAAAAGGACAAATAGTAAATCATCATATTGTGAAATACATGAACTAAATTACAAGGAGGATTAGTTAGAGTAGAATTCATAAGTGGATAGAAGTTTAGAGATCCAATTTTTTAAAAGGTATGCAAAGTTTTTATTTTATCACATCTTTTCAATATAGTCTGGTAGAATTTGATAATTATTATTGATTATTTGTCGAACCTTTGATCCAGAAATTGGGATAATGACTCTGACCTTCTGGTCTCCCTTAATTGGGGGTTACCGGGAGGCGGGGTCGTTACATTTGGTTTCAGAGCATAGATTCCTCATTTAATCTTTAATAATTATTAAAATTTACAAACTCCGTAGAACCCAAGGGAGTTATTAGAGGATTCTATGAAAGATAGAGGTGTCTAGAAAAGGATCACGCCCGGGGGCTAGCAAGATTTTCCTCTGCACCACTAGTCAGAATACAAGGACTCCCGGATCCGTGTGACTGCCTGACCGAAGTCTCCGGATTTGAATCGAAATAAGATTCCTTTAGGACTCTCTCATCTTGTTCATCCCTTCTCAACTCAAATGCTGTTATGGATTATAAGGATTAGGGTTTTCTCTCTTTTCCTCACCCTCTTGAGGTATGGGTAAGGTTGATAAGGTTTAAGGAATCTTCCACCAAATTAATGAAAAGCATGTAAATAAGATGTCATGGACATAAGCTTAATAAGACTAAGTGCAAATTAAAGAATAGATACATGCTTAGGTCGTATGACATGAGTTGTCATTACCCTCAGGAGAGACCTGAGGCTAGACTTTCTAATCAGGAGGATAAGTAAAGAAAGTTTGTCTTGGAGGTAGAGATCTCCATTACAAGTAGAGACCTGGCACTTTCTTTGAGAGTGATGTTAACCCTAACCCCAAGTGAAGGTTAGAGAGAGAGATGGCATGATGAGTTAGATGTCATGGTAGACCAGACTTTTGGATAGACATGCCTTGGATGCCATATGAGCCATGAGAGGTTGGATAACTGAGTACCTTTGGCGACCCAACCCTGGGAAGGGTCGTGCATGTTAGAGTGAAGGAAAGCTCCTTCATTGATGAGGTAAGAGAAGAACCTATGGAAACCCCATGAGCTTATATGAGCATGGCATAGTAGGTGTAACATCCCTGACCTGGGTTATGCCTTAACCCTAGATGTTTTGTTAATAAAGTTAAATTATATTCTTGCTCTTATCTCTTGAAAAGCAATTAAGGCTCAAGAGGAACTTATGTTTCAATTTTAGTCCTTTTTGAATAATGTTTAAATATTGTTTTGCTTGTTTTGGACTAAAGTGCAAATTACCCAAGTTGAGGGGTTAACTTGCAAATGTTACATGATAACTGTTCCGCAAGTGTTGAAGCATCATAAGAATTAGAATGATGCATAGGTATGGCTTGTGATAGCCTAAGCACCAAGAAAGAGCTTGTTAAGCAATATTTGTGCATTAAAACCTAGTTTTGGTGTAATGTGCAAATTACCCAAAACCTAGGGTTCAATACGCAAAATACCACCTTTAGAGAGTCCCTCATGTTTCTTGGAATCATTGATAACACCCAAATTAGTGAATATTCTCTATGCATTTTATCTATAGTTTTGTGCCACTTTAGTCTTAATATGCCCAATAATGCTCATGTTTTATGCTTTCTGTCTCTCATTAGATAATGTAGCTAGAATAGCCAATAATGTAGCTAATATGCCAATTTTTGACTTGCAGGCACCGAAACTAGCCAATTTTGGGACTCTCAAGTACCGAACCTGAAAAGACAGGAATTCCAACAGTTGGCCGATATGGCTGCCCGATACGGTCTGCCCGATATGGTCTGGCCGATACGGCTACTCGATACGGTCTGTCCGATACGGCCTGCCCGATACGGTCTGCCCGATATGGTCTGGACGATATGGCATGCCCGATACGGCCGCCCGATACGGCTTGCCCGATACAGCTTCCTGACACTCCCCCTGCCTGACACGGTCATCGGGCGACAGTCATATTGGCCCACCTAATGCCTCAAGATCGAAGCCACAAATGAAGGACACGTGGACCAATAAAAGATACAACTCCCATCAACTCACTGCCTATAAATAGCAGCTACCAGCCTACAAAGAAGAGGGAGCCGTAGGGAGGACTGGGCAAGAGCTAGTGCCTATACCAAGGAGCTAGTGTGTCGAGTTCCCCAAAAGTCTACTGCCTGATACGACCACCTGATACGATTTGCCCGATACAGTCTGTCCGATACGGCTGCTCGATATGACTGCTCGATATGGTCTGTCTGATACAGTCTGCCCGATACAGCCTAGAGAGAGAGTCGAGGAGTCCACAGGGATGAAGAGAAGACCCAAGGGGTGAGATCCAGCCTGCACAGAGGCCGAGGAGCGAGGGCCTCCTTTCCTCTACGGGATATATCTCTTTCCTCTTCTCTTTCATTCTACTGCATTCCTTTGTTTCTTGTACAAATGATGTTCATCCATCTTTGTTCGGTGCCAACTATGCTTGTCTATGGCTAGTTAGCTCCTTCTTGGCTATGTAGCCCGATCTGGGCATGTATATGTACTTTTGCCTTAAGTAAGTAGATTCATATCAGATCTAGTATGTTGCATGTTCTATTTTCTCTTTCCAAGTTATGATTGCTAGTTTGGTTGATCTCTTACTCGCTTGAACTGTTATTTCTTCCTGTATCAAGAGATCCGTTGTAGGAATAGCTAAGAGATGATAGTTTGGATATGAACCCGAGAGGAGGACAATCCAAGGTATTCTGTTCCTAACACCCCAGAATATCCTAAGACCTGAGAGGGAACTTAGTGTATTCCGATGTGTTGATATGTCATTCCTCGAGAGAGGGTCATTGACATATTGTTGATGGTTTTAGTCACACATTGCGAGAGTGAGTGGGATGACCCCATATGAAAGATGCCACCGTGCGTACTAGATGCTTGCTTGGGCGTTTGAGGGTTGTCTACGCCCGAGAACGAGTGCATAGACTGCCCCGTTTGTGGTTGCATAGCCAGGATGGGCGTTTGAGGAACTCTCTTTCTCTAATTAGTAGAATCACGAGCTCTGTTTTGTTTTCTTTTCTTTGTTTTGTTTTATACCGTGACAACCCGCTAGACTAGTTCTAGCAATTACTTTTATCGACTATTGTCTTGGCTTATCTGACTAAAGAATGAGACCTGTGGCGTCCTAAACGTCACCACGTCCCTATGTTCAACCCCGTATATCTACTTCGATCCCATAATAAAGTTGTGGGGGCCTAGAAGGTTTCAGGTTATAAATTTAAAGCTTGATTCCTTCCTTTGTCCCGCGTTCATTTCCGGACGCAAGAAAAAGGTCGATCAACTTTTGGCGCCGTTGTCAGGGACGTGGTTTTCCACGTTTACCCGCCTAGTAGATTTTGTTCTGTCACTATAAGCATGTATATACATGCATAGTTTTCCTCTTACTTTACACATACTTGTTCATATATATTAAATCACTTTTCTTTTTCTCATACCTTTTTTAGCCATGGACCTTGCTTCCGTAAGACAAGTCATCTTGTCCACCTATCCTCCCGAGTTTTTCTGCAGTCCCGATTGCTGGCAAATAATTGAAGGTCATGCTCTACAGCTAGTCGAGTTATACTTACCTCCACTGTCATCATATGTCGAGATTCCAACAACGGAGACTGCCAGTCATCCCTCGACCCCCATGCTATCATGGGATCAAGAACTAAGCATCTAATCACCCATCAAGGATCCAACACTAGTTGCATCCTTCTAAGTTTAAAATTTTATTTGAGTTATATTGGCAATAGTTATTATATAGGAAATTTTAAACAATTGCTCGAATATTCAAGTTTAGTCAAACTTTTTATAAATACCATACTTGAATTATTGTTTTGGGACAAGCCTTTTGAGTATGAATTTGAATATTAGGGAGTTAGTTCCCTATAAGTTGGTATTAGAGACCAAAACAAAAACCCTATGTTTAGACATCCCTTACCTCAACCTGATCCGAAGCCTAGGTTGGACCATCCCATGTAATAAAAAGAATTATTCATCATTCCTCTTTTATCATGTATGATATCGTCATCATTCACCATCTAACTCCATCATTGTCCCACCTTCCCCTCTAATCATATACACATTTTTTCTTCATCCTACACTATTCCCTTCTCAATATCTTCTTCCCTCTTGTTCTTCCTCCCATTTTACAATAATCCACCACCATCATGTCCATCTTCCTCGAATAGTGAGCCATCCTCCACACACCAAACCTTCACCCTTCCAATTTTCCCATCATCTAATCACCCCCTTATTTTCTATTATTACTCACATATCTCTTTTCTTTCCCCATTTACAATACTCTCTCACTAAAAAACGATTAATACAGTAACAAACTATAGCATCATAATGCTAAGAGAAGAGGTAGGATTCCCCTCACATGATATAAGTTGTGGGCTCCCTCACCACAAAGTCCTAGGCCATTGAAACCTGATTTGGGCATACCTCTTAGCATCAAGGAGATCATGGGTGTTTATCCTTTCACTGGTAGCCCCAATAGGGTGCCACCTTATTACATCTTCACTTTTTTATGCCTATAAGAGGATCTATGTCACATGTCATCAATAGTCCAAGGTGATAGGCATCCGTCTTCCTCCAAAAATGGTCATAGATGTAGAAGGAGACACAGAAGGGTGAAATAACATCTTCTATAGCCGCTCTATATGCTATAATTATGGGTGACACTGTAGAAAATAGCTAAATATCTCTAAATTAGTTTCTACTTATCACTCTCTTACTTTGCTGCTAATCCTAAAATAACCTCGTTGGTGTCATCATGGAACTATAGACATTAACCATGTGGACCCTTTCTTGTACGACACCAACACCCATTATCTCTATCCATAACGTTTCTCAACATGAATGTAATCACAACATGATGATCTCGATCCTTGGTCTATACTATTATAATGAGATCTACACAAACTCGACATCTTTCTAGCATCATTGAAGACTCCCTACCACATGTCACACACAATTCTCCACTATAAAAAACATGTCATATTCCATCGCTTGATATCATTTATCGAATGTAATGACCAACTCTAGAAACATACACTGACTATACAATGATTCTTCTTTCTCTTTGTTGACTGCTTACCCTGAATGACTCAAACTAGAGTTTGTTATAAGAACCTAACTAGGTGAGGCATGTCACTGTTTATGCAAAGATTCAAATGCCTTTCTCCTCTCCAGCCAACCTAGGCATGCTAATTACGAAGACAAATGACAACCTCAAGTAGTATCCCTTATAGATTTCTTGATTCAAAATCCACTACAACAACATGGAATAGGGTTTGGATCATCTCACTTCACTTGTGAAGGCTCATCTATTAAAGAACAAGGAGTTGATGAAGGACCATAGCTCAAATTTGAGCTCCATTAGACACCTTAGGTTTCTTGACATATATTCTAATTACATGATCTAGTTATAAATTTCTAGTTTATATATACTAGTTGAGATACCACTTATAGCTTCTACTAAAATAGAAATTTAATGTCGATTATGTACCAACACCTATTTGGAGGACACTACAACTAAGGACCTTTTGTGTTAATCTCAAGGGAAAGGCAAAATCGACAATATAGAGTCAGTGTTGGCAGCTATGAAAATAGAAACTAACGACTCAAAGCGATATCAATCTCGTCGTATCACTCTGTGTTGTTGGTTTTGTGCAAAGAATCTTATTGTAGAGATTGAATCATTTTCAATGGTTTTGTATAGAAACACACATCGCATAAACCTGATGTGTTGTGTTTTTTGTTTGAATAACTGAATACACAGAGTGATACCATAGGAGGCCGGGAAACATGACCGTGTTGGGCAACATGGCTATGTTGTGAACTGAGTACTATGATAGTTTCAGGTGGTATGACAATTTTTTAATAGCTGTGTCGTCGAATTTTATGGGAAATCGGCGATGTTGATCTACAATGTTGATTTTTTATGACAACTAACGCCACATGTATGTTGTTTGTAGAAGGTCTGTAAACCTACTGTATGGTTGTTCAATAGGATGCATAACTTGTAGTTCATTAAAACTACATGTTCCATCCTGTGTTTAGCTTAACAACAAGCCAACATACCTATAAAACCTACAATAACAAACACATACACACAATTCAGCCACCCACATATATTTCCATTTTCCAATTCCATTCTCTTCAACACTAAATTCCATTCTCATACACATATACAATTCAGAAAACACACATACAACTTCATTCTTCAATTCAATTCTCACGACATGTACAAATACAATGTTCATTGTATTCATTCCTCTTCACATTCATTGCCACACACACAAATATATATTTACACATCATTCACATATGCACCAAAAATTCACTTGCATCAAATTTGAAGTTGAAAAAAGTCATAACCATTACATTTATATATAAATATAGATATCAAGGTTTAGAAAACTCATATTTTATCCCAATCAATTTCAAAGTTGACTTCCTTAATGATCGAGTGTGCCCACTCTTTTCTTATATCATCTAGATCTTCATTTGTATAGGGGTATATCATGTCAAATATATACAAAGAGAATGACATAATTCAAGAGTTTGATTGATTCTTTTTTTATATTGTCAAATGAGACTATTTACTTATGATTCAAGTGATATTACCTTTATTAAAAAATGGATGTCTAGTGCCGCCTATTTGGCAATCAGGTCCATATATCACATGACGTAGTATATGCATGCCCACTATTATTTTGTGTAGGGCATTGTAAATTTATAGTCATGCGAAGTCCTAATATATAAAAGTAGGTATAGTTGGCATATATATGCGTTGGAGTCAGAAAAATACCTCACAATTTTCCAACTTTATAATTTCTTTTTCTCATGTACCTTTCCTATGGCCTTTTTGAATCATGCGATACCCCTATAAGTTAAAGTAAACATTAAGTTGAATTAATAAATAATCATTTAATGGTGAAGACATTAATATATGTTGTCAGATATAAATATTTACTTATGACACTAATGATATTTTCTCACATGTACCCACTATCTACTTTTTCTCCTGAAGGATCTAGATCAATGCATGGTTAGTGTCTCCATGACAATTACCAACAACTCTGAATGCTTATTACTGAGTGAAAAGAAGGCAAAAAAATGAAAACACAATTTTCATAATGAAAATTATAATTCATAAATCAAAATTATACGACTAGTGACTGAAACTTAACATTGAAAGTAGCTATAATCAAGCTCTCTCCCACAATACCAAAGTATTTAAATGTGGCAAAGGGGTAATTACTAAAACATGTTTGGTCTCTATATACACAACTAATCAATGATGGAACTAGAAATGCCACATTGGTTAGTGCAAACTGTCACACACCCTATATGAACAACTGTAATATATATATATATATATGTATGAACTAATATGTAAGAAAATAGATCAACATATGTTGTCACATATATAGAATAATGTATTTAGCCATTAGATCTCACCATATCCAAAGTTCGATCACAGTTGTATTAAACTAGTCATAAGTAACATCCAGAAAGAATACACTAGTATCGTGATCCTGGCCTACATCGTCCTCCTAGATTTGGACCATCATAGTCGACCCTTCTTCTAAGTCACGTAACCATAGTGTCAACCCCCTGCACTTAGAACCAAGTGAGTCAGATAGGTCCCTTGCAATTCAAGTAGGTGATTGAATATGTGGAGGAGAAACTAGAGGAGGATTTGTAGGGGGTTTCTTACGTGCTATTATCTACATATATTCTCATATCAATTTCCTGTTATATACACAAGTAGAAAAGAATCACAGATACAAGTGCAATGAAAATTTAGCATACAATCTCATAGATAACTCCCACTTTGGGCCACACAACCATGTCGCCTTCTACATCACCTATTCTCTCATTCTCGGGGTGGCTACATGGTTGTGATGTTTGTTTCCAAGAATTCTAGACAAGCCTGATAGACACACAAATCACATCGGCAGGCATTGGAGTACCATGAATCATGTCTCCTAGAAGGGGTGGGTAAGCACCACCTAGTGCAACGACGTAGAATCTAGGTTCTATAATGCAAGATGACATAACCTCAATGCCTACAATTTTGTATAAAATGTTGTATATACCTAAGTACAAACATATCATGAATTCACTTGAAAGACCATTATATCAAAAAAAAAACTTACACCGGGTGTTCTAGCTGGAGCGTCCATGGGTACTCTCCTGACCACTCTATCATAGGGGGGTCCACCTAGTAGTATGAGAGGGGTGGAACATGTACTATCTGAGGAGGTTGACAGTAAGAAGCCTGAAATTATCTCATTACTTCTTCTTTTCCTTTAACAATCATGTCTTGTACCTGTTCTTGTGACAATCCTAATTTCTTGAAATATTTGGGCTTATGCTCTGGTGACCCAAAAAAGGATCTTATACTAACACCGGTCCCAATGCCCCTAACATAGTCATGATGCTCTGGAGTACTCAGAGAAACCATCAATTTACTCCTTTGGCCCTCAGGGATGAACTAGCCTTCTTTTCTTTATTCGTAGAGATCCTGCTCATCATCATATATAGTAATTGGTAAGTAAAACATAACGATCAAGGTAAAAAATGAACATTCACTCTAAGAGTTGAATTTTACCATTTTTGCAGCCACCTCTGTGGTTGCGAGGCTAGGTATTTCACCCGATTGGTTTTCCCTCACACCCTATCCACTCCTCATGGTGAAGTAAAGGTGTAGGAGTAGTAGAATACTTAGTATACCCATGAGTAGGATGCTCAGAAGAAGACACTTCCAATCTTTATTGGTGACACCTTGCATAGCCACCTGGACCCAACTTGTGGTCGTGTATATTCTTTGCACGACTTTATTTATGATAATCATGTAAAACCTTGTTAATCCAAAATATATATCAATTATATAATTGAATTCATCTGGTTAATAAGAATTTATTTTAAAGGAGGGTTAATAACTGGAATTCATTAGTTTATCTTAAAGAAATACATGCTTCCCACACCATCAGGCCAATATAGGACTGATGCTTAGTGGATGACTTCTTGTTCTTATTACTCATTATGTAATATCTTGCCAGATTTGTCCTACAATTCCTTAATATCATTCCACATCATTGAAACACCTTTTATAAATCATCAAGGTCAAAGATGCTCTACAAAATTTCATATACTAAATGCATATTTTTAAAAATAGAATTCTAAAAATCTATAAAAATTAGAATTTCTCACGCTATGTCCTTCCATACATAGTCTTTTGTGGAAGGATCAACTTTATGCTCTTATTATATCCACTTTGCTACAATAATGTGACTACTGCTATCAAACCGACAGCTTAATCACACAAAATTATGTGGAATTAATCATTAACAAGGGATTACCAAAAATCACTAAAAATTAAAACCTTTTTTCCAAGAGATCCACTACCAAGAAACTCTTTTCAAAAAGAACCAAACCATATATATACATCATGGTTTACTTGTACATACAATGTTCCATCACCTTGCATGGATATGAGATAACAATTGCTTTATCAAAACATACACAAAAAGCAACATTATGCGTCAAGGCATACTAGCCAACATCTTAGATTGATTATAAATCTCTTTACGCACTATCTCCCAAAGGACCTGAGAGTATAGGGACGACACATATGGCTTTATATCTATAAGACACATAGCAACACACTCAACCTGAGTTGATACTGTTGTCCTGGCTACTGCTGCCTGTTCTCTACTGCACGATCTTTACCCTTTTGTGCACGTCCACCTAAAAAGTTATGGAACCCACGAGGTGAGACAACTTGTCCCAGCGAGAGATATAACTCTCTGCCAACAATATTATTATCACATTTAAACTTTAATGAATGAGAGTAGAAGAAACCTATATTGAATTAAATAAGTATAACTATTTGAGAATTTGCCGGGTAGAGAAGTCTCATCATCTTATTAGTCTATATATCTACACTGAGAAATAGATCATTTAATCACTTTTAAGAGGAATATGAAGAACATGTATAACTGTTATAAACTAAGCAGTATAAAACCAAAGCAAGGCATCAACCAATGTTTCCATATTTGGTCCTTAAACAAATACGCTACACAACTGATTACATCTTTAAACATTCCATCTTATTATGTCTTGCGGAGATGGGAATATGCCTTCCATCTCCAACTGCCCACTGCAAAGCTAGCATCAATACCATATAGGTATATGGAAGATTCATAATCCACAACCGCTCCTTTCTCAATCAATTTGAGAGTGGAAATGACACTATGAGTCATTATGCATTTTAGCTAGCCTGGAGTATAAAGGCTCTTCACTATAGAGGTACAACACGTAGCATGTTCTCTGTCCATGGTATGACCTATAGTTAATCCTACTTGTATATATTGAGTCATGTCCTACAACTGTACTCTTCTGGGGGTATGGATTTATCGCCAATCCCAATGTTGTAATAGAGCTATGACCTACAACCACACTCTTTTTAGGAAAATGGCTCAAGGCCAAATCTTGGGGTTTGAAGGAATCAAGTAATACTCGTCTTGCACCCTCGCATATTAAAAAATATGCGCTCTGAGTAAAACTCATTTCATCATTCAATAGATCCTGACACTGAATGATTCTATGTCCAGGGCAACTACATATTTAGTTCATTGATAGATTAAGTGCATTTTAGCATCTTTTAGCATCAATAAAGTTACAAGCATGAATTATAGATAAATTCTATATAGAAAAGTGTAACATATTTTCAATAGATCTCATATCAATTGGTACATATCTTGTTCACTTATCCTGGGATCTCAGTCCCCTGAACACTTCATTGGGAATTTCATCCCTTCAACATTATCATTATCATGATCATATGATTTGGGTATCAAACCCTCAGACCATTATTGAATAGTGTCACCTTTCACTAGGTACCAATCATCTCTAGGTCATCAGACCCACATGTAAGTCATACATGTAGTAAGAGTATATCACATGGCTCACAAGGCCTTATATAATTTGTATTATGCTAAATCATCATAGATCATACCTGGCTATGTTCATCCTCTCATAATACCTACATGGTTAGGATTTCATAGAAAATGCAATATCAAGAAAATATCATGACCATGCCATATAGAGAATTATTCAAATTGCAACCCTCTCATAATTATGGTTAGGGTTTTCCCTTGTAACTCACTTAGGGTTTCCAAGTGCATATTTATCAATCAAACCCTTATTCACATTATAAGAGCTATTTAATTGCCATAAATGTTCAAGCATACTTCATCAAATATCATCAATTGATTATCAACATGAGGTACAAGTTTCATTCTCATCCTTACTAGGATATTGACTTCAACATACTTATTACATTGATTTAACCTTCTTTAGGGTTATCAACCTACACTTATTAAAGTGTATTCATCTCATTACTTTCATGATGTATTCACTGATTGTATTCAAGATGTATCAACCTACACTCATCAAGGTGTATCAGCCTCCACTCATCAAGGTGTATCAACCTTCATTCCAACCTTTGTATCTGCCTAGACACATCACTTGTGTCGGCCTAGACACATATACTTGTGTCACCCAAGACACATCTACTTGTCTCGGCCAAAGCATATCAAATGCTATCGTTTTAGAGATGCTTAGAGTGGTATTGTTTGTATAGTACTTGAGGTATATCGGCCATAAAGTATTCTTGTGTGTGTTGGCCATACCATCATATTGTATATTCGCCACCTCAACCAACTAGTGTATCGACCACCCAACAAAAACTAGGGTATCGGTCACACCATCAACTTATGTATCAGCCTCACCAACAACTAGGGTATCATCCACTTCAACCCCTTATATATTGGCCTCACCTTCAACTAGGGTATCAACCTCTTCATCAACTTAGGGTATCAGCCACAAAACATCAACTAAGGTATCATCCACCCCTTCAACTTATAGTATCGGCCACTCAACATCACTTAGGTTGTCGGCCTTGCTATCCCTTTGAGTATCATCCATTGCTCACTATGGGATATCGACCTCTAGGATTTATATTGTATTGGATGAACCCTCATTCAACTCCTTAGCTTTTGCACCTATCGGCCTCAAAACTACTTTGTGTATTGGCCAAGGCTTCTAAGAAATTATTGTCTATACTTTCACAATGTATGTCAGGCTAAGGGTGTCTCCCATCACACATGCATTGGGCAAAAAGGAATATCAGATTGTGAGTGTATCAGATTTAGGGTTAGAGTAGACCACGTTGGCCTCTACACTCAACCAAAGTATCACCATTTGATATTCTATCTTCACTAGAAATCTCTTGGTCATGAAAATATAACACCTTTGTGGCATATCATTTTTAGAACATCTAACATATTGGCCTAACAACAACATATTGCTTTAAAGCATCACAAGTCATATCGGACATCCATGTTATGGTGTAAACATATGTGTCAACTTGGATATATTATAGATATCAGCCTTCCATATTCTTAGCATTGGGTGAAAGGTTAAACACTTAAGAGAAAAGTAGTCCTACTCAAGAAATTAACCCAAAAGGATAGGAGTTCATATGCATCACTTTCCATACTTATACCCTTGTAATGGGTTAGGGTTTCCCACAAACCAATATTAGTTTGTGCATATCAGTTTCATCATCTTCAAGCTCAAACTCTTCAACCATAACTACTCTATCCCTATATATATTCATTATAACTCATATAACCATCATTCAAACAAGAAAATCAAAGTAGAAAGGGAATCACCAAATATTGCATGATAGAAAGTGAATAATGATAAAATTGGGATCAACTTATACAACTTGCCTTAAGATCAACTCAAGAGATTCAAGAAACAAATCTCCACATTCTAAGGTTGAATATGACTTATCAAAAGTCCAAGACTCAATCACACCATGTCTCTATGAAAGAAGATATCATAGTTAGGAACTTGGTGAGGAAAGAAGAAAAGGAAAGAACCATGATCCAAGAAGCATAGTCTTTCTAAGGTTGAAGACGGTCATGGATTCACCTTAGGCAAGATGCTCGGCCTTCTCTTAGTTCCTTGATCTCCTAGGGTCGTCCTCTAAGCAAGAAGTAGTAAAGGAGTCGAAAGGTTTACTAGGAGGTGAAAAGAGAGGTATATATAGTTTGAGGTTCATGAAAGAGAGTGTGTTTAAGGTGTCATCACTATGTGCACTTAAGTGAAACATGTACATGCATGGTAAGTTCATGCAACCATAATTATCTTTCCATGCAAAACTCTTGAGGATAATGCATATGCATGATATCGGCCATTTGGGTATCTTACTTGATAAGATATCATCACCCAATATTGCTTTATGTGCAAATTGATACCACTTTTGCAAGGAACATGCAAACCATTAGGCTTCACCTACTTGAGGTTCTTAGCCCATCATGAACACCTTCAAAGGTTAACAAACTGATATGGGACCTCCTCTATGGCTTCCAAGCCGATATGCACTCCCATATACACTTCAAAACTCGATACAACCTCATCTAGGGTTTAAGACACTCAACACTTCTTTGGTTCTTTCACCTCAAAGAGTGTTATCATTCAACCAAGACTCAAACAAGGCACTCCCTTGTTTATCTTTCCTCTAGTTGATACTAAGAGAGAGAAGGAAAATTATAGAGGTGATAGATTGCACATAAACCCTTCATTTGGGTGAATTGTGATTCTTACCAAAGTTATCATAGAAGGCACAAAGAATTTGCAAATAATTTCAAAATTGAGAAATAAACTCTTCTAAAGTCTTAATTACTTTTCAACAGATTAATACAAGGTTCTAAGCAACTTACTTAAGAAAATATTCTAGGGTTATCCCAAAACCCAAGTCATGGGTGTTACAGGTAGTAACCCCTATATTGCGTGTGAGTACTATGATTCTTCCCAATAGGATTTCCTATTTCATTAAAGTCAATGACCAACTTCAATTCTTTACCCCTTTACACTATTAAATCATTCATAAAGGTGATGCCTCTTTTACATGCATGACCACACTATTCCTCAATAGACCCAACAAGATCCTCAGGGTGCACTTCCTCATGATTCTCATCCTAAAATTGTCAAAAAAACACACATAAGTGATGAAAAATGAAACTTATATAACTATGATAGAGAATGTAAAATGCACATATCTATAATAAAATGATAAACCTTACATTGGACTCATCCTTATAGTTCACATCCTCATGGTCAGATACCAACTAAAAATGTCCTATTAAAAATAGTCAACGAATGAGATATAAGTGATCAGGAATGTAAAATGTACATGTCGCATATGAATCATTGTAACAAATAGTGTAGAATACACATCTAGCATTTGAAAATAGAATACATGTCTCTAGTATTGGTTTGATTTTTTTTATCAATTAATATTATTTTTGTGATCTCCAAACATATACAAGTCAGTGTTAGCTTCAATAGTTACACTTGGAAAGCCAACTGAGAATAGACTGGAGTCATCATACTTGTCATAGTACTCTTCATCTATAATATCTATAGTGAACTGCCTTTCTCATGAAGGACAATAGACAAATTTCCATTTACATGGTCATCGATGTAGAATACTTGCTTTACCTATGATGCCATTATGAGTGGTTCACCCTTCTCGCCAATCTTTTTAAATTCACTAATGTGAAGTGGAATTCATTCACTACTACTCCTTCATTGTTATCAACCCAACTACTCCTAAAGTTGATAACTCTAAAATCTATGTAGTCAAACTCCCATATGTCTTCAATGACACTGTAATTAGATATTTTAGCCTCATAAGGACTCTTATCCTTCTCACTAGAAAAATACAATGAAGATGCTTGAAGGGACCCACTATTTTTTATGAAAATCTTATCATCCTAACATTTTTTGTAATATTAAAATCCATTTGTGTCAAATCATTTGTAAGACATAAAATATATTTTTGGTTTAAAGACATCATTTGATATTTTCAATAACATTAATTGGTGTTTGATATAGTTGATGAAAGAATTTATCTTCAAACCACCTAATAAATATCCTATAATGTTCTCTAGTAAGCCACATTGAACTGGCTTGAGGATATTGTGTCTTGATAATATTGGTACATTCAGTGATATAAATACTCACTTTTTCGAGTGTGATTGTTCCCCCAGCTCACAACTAAAATGCATACCCTCATGGTCCTAAAGTCCATTATCTATAATAGGGATGAATATTATTTTCCTTGGCCAGAGCTTCATTACAATTGAGGAAGTCATTGCAAAAGTTTGTCACCTCCCTAACCACATAACCCTCAATAATACTCTCTTCATGTCGATAATAGTTTCTAGCATCACCTTTGAAAACACTCATGTACTGTTCAAAAGGATACATTCAATACAAGAAAATTGGACCCAATATTTTCACTTCCCTAGTCAAATGGACATCAAGAGGTACCATGACACCAAAGAATGAAGGAGGAAAATACATCTTAAGATTGGAAAAGGTTGTAACATAATGAATCTTAGATGTAATCTTCATGTAAACCTTTTTCCCAAGTTTCCCTTTCATTTCTATCCTTTATGTCATTTATGTTTAATTAGTGGAATTTATAGTGGTTTAGTGAACATTTATGCACTAATCGTACCAATATAAGGGTTTATGCACAAATACCTCAATGAAAGCTTAATTACCATAATTAAGTGATCTAAACCTTAATATAACTTTTGGATATGATTTGAAAACATAAAATGAGCCTAAGTTTCAAATTTGGTTTGATTTGGATGTTGTTTGTGCAAGTTATGCAATTTTAGGTACATTCTAGACTTTTATGCAATTTACACAATTGGGAGGTTTTCTTTGCCAATTATCACTTGAATTTTAATCCTTAGATATTCCCTTACCATTTAAGATATTTTGAACCATGGGGAACCTGGTTGCACCTTGGTTTGAAGGTGTTTCTCTCCAAGGGCATTATAGGGATTACCCTCTTTATAAATGTGCTTATCTTTAAAAGCTATCAACAAATGAGGTTATTTATTTGTTTGAAGGACGGTGGGGATGGCCTAGAAGGCTCCAGGGGCTCTTAGGACCGACCTTTGATATACAAGAAGAGTCTATGATCTGTCCTATTGCATAGCCATGAAGCCCCAGCCTAAGGACACATGGAAAGTCCCATAGACACCTCATACTTGCCCCCTTCTCTATAAAGCCATGCCTACCCCTTCCCATATCCCAATCCAAGAAGTAATCCTCTACTTCTCTTTTCCACATCTTAGAGCATCATACCTTATATGTTTGGCCACAAATTTTCTATTCCAAGGTAAAAGAGGGTGCCTACCTTGGTGAAGAAGGCTCCTAGGATTCCAAATTTCTCTATTTAGGATTTCTTAAGCTCCTCCTTGGTGATTTTGACCAAAAATAGTAAGAATCCTCCTTTCCTTCCCTATTTTCATGCTGTTAGTATTCCTCCCACCTTATTCCAGGTCGGAACCATGACCTTCCATGGTAAAAATCCACCGAGAAACCTAAAACATCTCATGTCCATGTTCTTTTGCTAGTGTTTGCACCTTTAAAGTGGATAAGGTGATCTTTGCTCAAGAAAGGAGCTTGGCTTGGAGCAACTAGACCTTCTAATCTCAGGATTCTTTCTGTTTGACCCTTCTTACCTTCCTAGAGGCAAGTTTTGTTAACCCCCTTCTCATATATTGCTTAGTACATGCTTAAAACTCATGCTTCTATGTTTAAAATCGATGATCTCCATCTCTGATTACCATGTTCTTCTAGGGTTTTGGTTTCTTGCTATTTTACCTTCTCTAGAAGCTCTAGTTTGGTTATCTATGCAACTTCAAACCTGATCTTGGGTCAAATGGTGTTTTATACCTCTCCCTCTCTCTTTAATTATCTCGATCGATTTGATGATGTGGCAATTTCCTATTGGTCAATATTGAAAAATTCATATCTTCTAATCCACTTATCCAAATTTGACAAATAAATATGTTTTGGAATTGGAAAATTAATATATATCTAAGAAAAATATTTTAAAGGTCTTATTGCATGGTTTGATGAAGGGTGATTTTTGTAAAATGAATTTAATGCATAAAATTCGTAAAAATTACATCCTAATCATGATAACTCCAAAATTAACATAAAAGTATGTTTTCTTGATCAAGAGAACTTAATAAGTTTATTGGTGATGTTTTAAGAGTCTAAATCCAAGTTTTTCTAAAACGGTCTAAAATTTGGGTTTCTATATATTAATGTGCACTATGTACTCTAATACATGTTAATACATTGAAAATAGGCAAAGTGGAACTTGGACTCAATTAAAGTGATGAAAGTTAGTAATTGATATCAGTAGGAGAGGTATGTGTATTCCTTACACCCTATGTTGGGATAATTGCAGACAAACCATATATTTCCCTAATGAGGCTTAAATGAACCCTAAATCTTCTATTCTTGAATCCTAATGTTGTTCATTCCTCAAATCAGATTATGATTTCTTCTTGTTTGGATCTTATACCCCACTACCATGCTTATTGAATATTATGACTAATCTTGCCATGATTACTTTTATAGCATGTAGATTTATGTTCTATTTAATCAAAAGTAGCGGTACTTATGTACAACCACCCACATAGGGCATGCATTTAATCGCCCTAGGGAATGTTTTTATTCTCCCCTATATAATTGTGTAGGTGACTAGGAATGTCTTATTCTCCCCTCAAATATAGGTTAGAGGTCCAGTAGGTGCCTCAACCCTACTTAGTTAGGTAAACATAATTATCTTACATGCAAATCCTTTTTAATATAATTGTTAATGGCAAGTTTCTTTTGAATATAGCCTCATACTCTTGTTATCTTCATCTTATGATGAAATCTTAGCCTGTAGTTTCATGTTATTTCCTCATCTTTTGTTCTTGTTCATTATTTTACACATACCTTGTTTTCTTTCCCCTTTTATTGGGTGCTTTTCCAACGACCCAAGTGTTGGTGCTGAGCAAGGAGAAGGACAAGTTTGAAGGAAGTAATCTCAGGAGTAGATCTCAAGCTATCTGAAAGGATGTCTAGGTTGCTATAGCTAGATCCTTTTCTCATATCTTTTACTTTTGGGAACAATCATGTAATGAACAATGAAAGCCATGTAATAGGCTTAGTAATTTTATTTTTGCTGCTATTGACATTTTATAATGTATCTGGTGCATGCTTATATACTTGGAATATTATGCATGTATCCCTCAATATCTTTTACCTTTCTAAAAAGATGGATTTTTGGTACTTCCTTTAAATTTTAGTAAGGAGGTGATCTCGCCTCTTTATAGCATGGTATCAGAGCCTTCGGGCAACTATTAGGACATGAAGTTGAAGAAAAGGTGTCTAGAATGGATCCTGGTTTCAGGGGCTGGCAATATTTTCCTCCGCACCACTAGCTTGGTTTACGAGGACTCCCATGACCATATGATATCGGCCTATCCTAAGCTGATAAAAATTTCCCAAAAGAGTATGCTTTTAGGCAATAACATTCTAGATATTCTTTTCTCATCTATGGTTCTATTCTTTTTTTCATCTATGATTCAAATACTCATGGGAACTTAATATGTTAACCCTACCTTTCAGGATAGGTGACTTGTTCGACAGCAGAAACAAGGGAAAGGAGTCAAACCCTAATGACTCCAATGTGGGAAACACTCCTGTGACTCCTTCCGTTCATAGTGTGGTCAACCCTACTACTCCAACATCCTCACCTTCACACTAGAGCAAGAGCTGGCAATGCTGTGCCAATTGCTCTCCACCATGATGGGGAAGCTCCACACAGTGGCTGCCAATGCCAACAAGCCGAGGGAGTTCACCCTCACCGACTTCATAAAGATGCAGCCACCCTACTTCAAGGGTGAAAGTGAACACAACATGGTGGATAAAGCCGATGACTGGGTGTTGGCTTTGGATTGGACCTTTGAGGGTATGGCATGCCCTCCTCACAAGAAAGTTTAATTTGCGACGTATGTGCTGGACAGACCGATGCGTGTCTGGTGGAATGGTGTCGCCCACACTCGAGACACCTCTACCATGGAGTGGGACCAGTTCCTGAAGCTATTCAGGGAGAAGTACATCTGTCCCACCTTCTTGAGGAAGAAGGAAGCTAAGTTTTATAGCCTCAGGCAGGGAAGCATGAGTGTGGCCGACTACATCCAACAGTTCCTACTTCTGGAATGCTATGCCACTGACCTTGGATCCGAGAGAAGGGAAACAATGTTCTTGGAGGGCCTGAACTACCAAGTGGGCCGAAGTCTTGTTCCACAACCTACTCTCACCTTCCAGTAGATGGTGGATAAGGCCGTGGCCATTGATTCCTATCCAGGATTCAAATCCTTTGTGTGATATATCCTAGATTTCTAGAGTTTTACAATCATCCTCGATATAGATGGATTAATAACTAATAATGGGGATCCAAAAACAATACATATCACATTTGGAGTATATGAAACTCCAAATATACTTAAGGTTTTTAATGAGTTTTCATGTCTATCTCCAAAATTATCTTGGATTATATAATCCTTGGATTTAGCCTTTTTAAGGAATATATGTGAATGGTCAAACACTTTTTGAAACTCATTTTTTTTAATACTAGTATTTATTTAATGATGTATCTATGGATAAATTTCACCGGATTCAGAGCACAGACTTAGGAGTTACATTATTTGTAACCTAAGGTTACACTTCCGGTGTAGGATGATATGACTCACATTCACATATCAATTGAAACATAGGTAATGTTGCATTTGTTGGTCAGCTTGTGGACAAGTCTTATGCACAGATGGTTTAATATATCATGGATGGCTTTGATATAGATGGGGATCATATGGGCATCCCCATCATCTCCTAGATCCTAAAACTGAGGAGGAGGATGTTATGATCCTACCGCTAAGGAAGGATTCTAGTGCGAGTTTATGAGAGTTCTGGCTAGAGTTGTTATCCTCGACTGCCGAATCTTATTAACCCATGAGTGGGGGAGGGTGCAATATGAAATATCTAGAGAGAAACAACTCCTCACTTCCCAACCACTCCACCGCCTAAAGTAGATGGGTAGACCAAGGCAAATTCAAGGGTAGAGGAGCTTGTGGCGAGGTTCAGGTTGTGGAGATTCAACCCAACATCCATGCAATGTCAAGGAGAGTCTGATCAGGTGGCTAGCGATCAGAACCAAGATGGTGGCATCCATCTTCTAGCCTACCTATTTCCCTCTGACACCCCATCTAAACCTATTGATTCCATCATCATGTTGGAGCAGCAGCGTTTCCCGGAGAGGTAGAGATCTGTAGGTGGGATTCGAGATCAGAGCATCATATCCAGTTCGTGATGGAGACAATGGCTCATGCAATCTTGCATTGAGAGCTCCTTATGCAGAGACGCTTGCAAGGGATCTACAAAACAGAGCACCCGATACCTTGAAGATCAACTTCCACTCTCCTTACACCCACATGTTGTGAGGGTTGATAGAGGAGCGTGAGATGGCGTGATCCCTCACAGTCTATCCTGCTCGAGGCGGTGCCCAACTGTAGAGCTCATCCATTCATCAACATCGACCTCCCTAACCATGATACAATGCCAAGGGCATCACAAGTCGAGGAAGCCTAACCTAGCAACGAGGAGGCCATGGTCTCATGTGATTTCCAGTTGCAACAATGTACTCTATCAGGAGTCTAAGTAGTAGAAGAGGGATCACAGTCCAATGATCGTGAGGAGAGGAGAACCTTTTCCCCCCTTCTGACCTGTACTAGGGCGGCGCCCAACTGGAGAAACCACAACTCCACTACAAGGTCAAGCCTTGGCCATGAGATCTAATGGAATACCACTGTGCAGGTTCTCAGAGTCGGATATGCCTCAACACGTAGAGACCTTTGTCACCTCGAGTTGACATTAGGGAACCTGGCTACTGCGGTGCTCGTTGGAGCTCCTGCCATCCCCCACAGCAGAGTGTCATTGCATGGAGGAATAAAGGAGGAGCATGTTATCGGGTCCTAGAGACCGGTTGGTCGTTTCCTATGGCCAGCCGACTCATAGTGGATCAAGCTGTTGGCATCAAGATCCAAAGACCCTAGTAAGCCCAAAAGGTGATGACCAGAGTTGTAGATGGTCCAAAATATAAATAGGAATATCTAAACTCAGGTATGTGGATTTTATTTATGTATATGACTATGGTTTTCTTGGTTGCAATCATGATATGTATGTATGCTCTCTTTTCTATTTGCAAATATTAGATGTAGTAGCACTATATAGTACTCGATGTTTTATCACTTGAAAACATAAATGACGAATAGATGTTTTTTAGTTATTTAAGGTGTTCATTATCCCCCTTATGAGGGAATGGATAATGCTGACTAGTACACCTCCCTAGAGCACACAATGTACAGGGAGTTTCCCTAGAGTACTTGGTACACGAGGATGGGCCCAATATATATGTTTTGGTACTAGTCCACCTTAGTAATGCAATTCATCTAGAAAAATGAATAAAATTGGCATATTTAGGTTAATCAAGAAATGTTTTCTATGATTTTCTTCCTTTCTTTCTACAAATCTTTTCAAATTATGAAAACCATAAATATATGTATCTTTCTACCCATGTACTCGACACCTTTTTGATAACGCCAAATTTTGTGATGTTTTAGATTGTTTTTCTGCTATCAAAACTGCCATTTTAAACTGTTTTCCTCTCTTTTATATGTACTTTCGCAATAATTGGCCAAACGACGCTCTTAATCCAATATTTCCAACTTTTGCAGAGTTTTCCTACAATTTTGACCCAATTGTCATCAATAAGGCCGTCCCGGCCCACAAGCAAGTTCCACCTGCATCGGCCTTCTAGATGGCCGATAAGATCACTGTCCGATAGGGTGACGCGACACAACGACGCACGACGTGAAGATGCCGCGCAAGAAGGAACTGGCGGGTGATACATCTTTTACCGGATAGGGAGCTGAAGCTTGCCACGACAACTAAAGCTTGTCGCGCGACACAGGCCACCCACCGGTAGGCACCGCTCGTCACGTGACCGATAGCCGACATCCTTATGCCGGGCGATACCTATATCGGCCGTCACCGACTCTGCGATGAAAAGGGGGGATACGTGGCGCCCTGAGCACCATAACTTCCCCCAACCGCTGCCTATAAATAGTAGCTACAGGAAGCCGAAAAGACAGGTCGGAACCCTACGCAAGTCACCTCAGGAAAACAGCAAGGAGCGAGTGTATCGTGCTCCAGTGCTGTGTCGGGCGATCCTAGGTGAGCTCTTCTCCATCCCGAGAGGGAGGTGAACGGTTCACTTAGTATCGTCCCGAGTGACACTGCGGGCCGATATCGGCTGACATGGATCCCCAACTTAAGTGATTGACATTAGACGCGTCGCTCCAATCCCGACACGATACCGAACCCGATACACCTCGCCCATCACGACATTCCGCCCGAGAGGGTGCCGCCCGACATGAGCGTATCGGCCAGGGTCCTTGAACGATGCAATCGGCCCGTCACGGCGTGCCACTTGAGAGGGTGTGCCACCTGGCACGATTATATTAGGCTAGGCTCCTTCCTGGTATCGGGTTGGAGGGTCCGCTGTAGTCTGTCGTCGTTCTATATCAAGAAGGAAATACCTATCTTTATTTCTATCATTTAATTCTTTTACTTACGCATTGTAATCAACCCTTTTATATGTTAACAGAAATAGAAGAGTTTAATTATCTACTGCTTTATGCTTGGAATCGGAGTTGCTTCAATAACATTCCACTCCAACTTAAAGTCCAGCAACCTCGAGAGTAGTGTTGATGCTTGGTTAGAGGTACCCGCTCTAAGAGGAGGGGTACAAGATGTTCCTACTGCCGCTTGTTTTACCGAAGTTTTCTCCTTCGTACCTTGCGTCATCTTTAGTATTATCTCTCTGTTTCTATTGCATGAAAACCCCTAAAAACTGCTAAATGCTTAAAAATCTAAGTTTTCCTTGTAACTCCAGTTGGAGATAGGGTTTTCTCTTGTTTTATCATTCTTGTTCTGCTGTTCCCTTTTGGGAATTTTATCATCTCTTATCCTAGCCGGAGTGTAGCGTGTTGATTCTGAGTTCTCAACACTACCATCCTCATCCCTGTGTTCGACCCCGTATATCTACTTTGACCCCATAAACAAAGTTGTGGGGGCCTAGAAGGATTCAGGTTATAAATGTAAAAGCTCGACTACCTCAAATCTGCCTCCAATTTTAGGACGCGCAATTTAGGCCGGTCAACGTTTTGGCGCCGTTGCTGGGGACGAGGCAATACGACACTGTTGACGAATCCAAATCCACTAACTACACTCCCGTGCCTCAAGCTTAGAAATGAGTTTGACATCACTCTTTTCTATTATTATTACTATCATTATTATCATTATTCTTTGCACAAAATAAATAATTCTATTTTCTAAACTTGATTTATCGTGCCATTTCAGGAATTCTGAAGAACGGTGATCTGTTCCATCAAGCTGTGACACTATGCTGCCCCACGTCGAGCCACCCCAGTCTGAAGGAGAACGCCCAGGGCGAGCTCGGCCTCATTCGCCTCCACCAGAAGTCAATGATTGCTATGGCGGCGATGATAACCTCGAAGATCCAAAAATGGAGCATTTCGAGGAAGGCCATCGCCGCGATAGACGTCATCGCCACCGGAGGCACAGAAGAAATCACGATAATCAGGAACGACGACATGACGCCAGCGATAGAGACGACTCGGAGGAAGAAGAGAAAATGCTGAGGGAGTTGGCATCCACGAAGGCCAACAACTCCCGATGCCCCGTCATTGTCCCACGCTTCAACGCGACAAATTTTGAGCTCAAGCCGTCAGTTATCTCAATGATCCAGAATAAGAGCTTTAGGGGAAGTTCCAAGAATGACAACCCATACCACCACCTGGACGCCTTCAAAAATATATGCGATACCATAAAGATGCGGGGGGTCCCCCAAGAAGTCATATACTGTAAGGGCTTCATTTTCTCCTTGGAGGACAAAGATCTGTCTTGGTATCTTGGGTTGCCTCACCAATCTCTGAATGGATAAGGAGCACTGGCTGACGCATTCATGAACAAATTTTACCCCACTAAAAAGACTGTGGGAAATAGGCAGAAGATAACCTCTTTTGTGCAGAAGCCCAATGAGAGTCTCCATGATGCCTGGGAAAGATACCAGGAATATCAGAGGGATAGCCCTTACCATAACTATAAGAAGGGTTTCCTAGTCACCACCTTTTACAATGGTTTGACCCCAGATGAAAGGGTGTCACTTAATGCGACAGCAGGAAATGACTTCCTGGGGAAAAAGCCGAGCAAGTCTGAAAGGATCATCAAAAACATGGCCGAGCTGCTAGCCGGCGCTGATTACGATAGATCTGACATAAGACAAGCTAAAAAGAGCGGTGACGGGCCCTCTCTTGAGTCCAAAGTGCTGGAGTCCATTACCTCGCATATACAAAGAATAGCTATAGATGTGAGCAACTGAGGGAATCTGGCGGGAAGGGAAAGAAGCCAGTCGAAAAAGTGATGAAATGTGTAACCTGCGGTGAAGGAGGGCACGGGGTAGATAATTGCGTCTACACCCGACCGGATGCGACCAGTGATACGGACTCGGAAGACGAAAGGACTGAAAATGTCTCTTTCATGAACTTCAAAAGGCCAGATCACCCCGGCTTTAATTACGACAACAAGGATGCGGCTGAGAACTCACATCAGCTGCATAGCTCGTCTAGGCTGTCGCAAGCCTTCAAGAAAAGAGGGGGGCCAAGTCAATATGCCAAGAACACTTAGTTTCAGCCAGCCAAGGGAAATTTCCAGGCACAAGGTAAATATCAAGGGTCAAATAAAGAACAAGACAAAGGCTCGAACCAATCAGATGTGATTGGCCAGTTATTCGATTTTGTGAAAAGGCAGGACACTATCAACAATCAACTAGCGCAAAGTGTGCTGTCAAATTCCGACATTTTGAACTCCTTACAGGTACAATTGGCAGACATGCAGACGCATCAACGCCAAATTGATCAACAACTAGCTCAGTTGGCCGAGATCGTGAAGAACCTGTCTGGGAAGATACCATCAAATACGGAGACTGCCAAGAAGGCACAACTGTGACCGCAGAGGTGAGGATAAAGATGAATGAAGAAGCTGAAGACGAAGATTGCAGCTCTTCTCGGGAGGCATCCCGAGCTCTCTTTTATTTTGTAGAGTAGGATGCATTTTTCTCCCTTGTAAAACAAACTTTATGGACTGTAATAAGGCCCGAGTCAGTGCACACGCCGAGCATTCCGGCCCTTCTATTTTATGGGCCACCGCTGTATTTTACGAGCTTTGAGGAGTAATACCTTTTGAGGTCGGGGACCTAACCCTGTGCCGATGATGTTTTACCCTTCGATCGCTTTTTCTTCTCTTAGTTTTAGTTTTTGGCCGCCTGTTTTTAACCGTATCGGGCAGCAGCTCGGCTGGCGCGCAGGACCGCTTATATCGGGCTGTAAGTCTCTCGGTCATCGCAACGGCCGTGACGGTTGGCATTCCTGGGCGGCGTGCACCTACCGTGCATGCGAGTAATTTCCCTTAATGTGACTGATGGGGCTGTCGTCTCGGGAATGACATGTCTCAACGGCCGGCGTGCGCGCCAGAACTGCCCGTTTTACCCCCAGCTGAGTTTGCTATATATAGTAAGCAGGGCTCAACGTGTCGGGCTACTACACTTACTCTTTTCGCCACCTGTACCACATGCAGTAACCCACTTTTTGCTCGCATGTCGGGCAGCTCGCCTTCGCCCTCGTGTCGGGAGAGAGCCTCAAAGAGCAAAGGTATAACTCGACAGTCTGTTTTCCAGACACGAGTTTCTTATCGCGCGTAACGTATCGGGCTAACGAGCTTAGTCGATTTTTCCTTGTATCGCCCGACACGTGTGAAGCACGAAACATTGGTCGATAGCGTTTGCCCGATACACCATATCGGGCGACACATTTTTCTATCATTATGTCCTGTCAGGAAGTTCTTTCTTGCAACCTCATCGCCCGACAGACCTGCATCGGGAAGCGTGTTGTGCCGCACAGTTCCTCTCGTATCGTCCTACCTCATATCGGGCAGTTCCTTTTTGATGAACGATACCCGGGCTTTTACTTCGAAACAAGTTTTATCGAGTTTTTAGCTTTTTCTACCTGACATTCAAATGATCATCAAACTTGATAACATGTATGGATAATATACAGCAAACCTCCGGAAGAGTTGGCAAACACCGCAGAAGAGTCGACACTGTGGCCGAAGCTGAAGCAACAACAATCGGACAGAAACGCCAGAATCCCGAGACAGCTGGGCCACCACCCGCCGAAAAGAGAGCAAGGGAAGTCCATTTCCTTATCATAGTCTGTCTTTTGCGGTGGTTTAGGGCCATTTCCAAAAGAGGAAGATAATAAAAATAGAGAGGCCCTCTGACTGCACAATCCTGGGAAAGAAAATGGAATCAAGTGGACTGAAACTGGGATTGACGATCAATCCTTTTATTCATGTTCACAACGGAAGTACCAGGAGTAATGGGAGGCCAAATAATTTTGAGGGCTTTGCACTTGTTCCGGCTACATACAACTGGGAAAGAAAATGGAGACTGCAATAAGAACATATTGCAGCTTCTCCAAGGCACAAGCGCAACCACCAGCTAACCTTCACTGGGCTAACATGACCTCACCCTGTCCTCTTCACTACTCTGGGACAGAGAGTGGAGTAAGTTTGGGGGGGGGGTACCCATGTACCAGTGAGGGAGGTATAAAAATTTTCTTCTTCACCTCCACCCTTTGTGTCATTTCGTTCTTCTCCTATATCATGTGTATGTACCCATGCTCGTATAAAATGCCATGCTCATATAAAAATTTTCTGCTTATTTTGTCTCCATGCATATGTACAAGGTCGCTATATTAGTAAAAACCTGATGCGACTTCTTGCCAAGTTGTTTTCCATGTGCTCAACGAAATGTAAGTTTTGTTATATCTTTCTGATAATGCTGCCTCAAACAAAACAAAAGATTACATTTTTCCGTGCCAAAAATCTCGAAAAAAAATATAATAATAATCTCGCAAACAGCTAAGAGACGAGTATGGAGAAGGAAAAAGCTGCCCAAACAGCAGGAATCCCTCTTGTTTCCCCTTACCCAACAAAAATCCCAAAAAGAGAAAGCAGCCTTATGAGGGTGAATAAAAGCATGAGAGTTGTGCCCAATAAAAGAAAAGAAAAAAAAATATATACACACTTGTCTTCCAAAAGTACCCATCTTTAGGCATGGTAGATCCGGGGCAGTGGTACGTAGGATGTGAAATCACTGCTCTAAAGCCAACTGGCTTGGACTGCAGGGACCACTTGCCCGTTAACGGACCCTTACCTGGATGGACTGATGGGAGACAAGAAAAACCCCAAAAAGCCTTAGCCTACCCTATACACAACTTTTTGAACCAAAAATAAAGTTGTTTGGTGTGTAAGCTAACTTCGGAATCATGCACCAAAGTCTCGCAGAAGCTGTAGAGAATTTTTTTACTGAAATAATAAGGCAGGAAATGCAAGGTCTTTTATTTGTAGTGAGGAAGCATTATCTCTAAAGACATTACGATACTTGTTTTTACCTCTTGGCGTGAAAGCTACACCGAGCAAGAAGAAGCATCACTAAATAAAGTTTAAATATTGATTGAGGACAATCAAAATGCTAAGTTTGGGGGAGTTGATAACGCCAAATTTTGTGATGTTTTAGACTATTTTTCTGCTATCAAAACTGCCCTTTTAAACTATTTTCCTCTCTTTTATATGTACTTTCGCAATAATTGGCCAAACGAAGCTCTTAATCTAATATTTCCAACTTTTGCAGAGTTTTCCTATAATTTTGACCCAATTGTCATCAATAAGGCCATCCCGGCCCACAAGCAAGTTCCACCTGCATCAGCCTTCCAGATGGCCGATAAGATCACTGCCCGACAG
Organism: Alisma plantago-aquatica; assembly: GCA_963693085.1. Classification (NCBI taxonomy): domain Eukaryota; kingdom Viridiplantae; phylum Streptophyta; class Magnoliopsida; order Alismatales; family Alismataceae; genus Alisma; species Alisma plantago-aquatica. The sequence goes on along the minus strand of OY856413.1, from coordinate 76,675,565 downwards.
GGTGACACGACACAACGACGCACAACGTGAAGATGTCGCGCAAGAAGGAACTGGCGGGCTATACGTCTTTTACCCGATAGGGAGTCGAAGCTCGCCACGACAACTAAAGGTTGTCGCTTGACACAGGCCACCCACCGGCAGGTGCCGCTCGTCACGTGACTGATAGCCGACATCCTTGTGCCGGGTGACACCTATATCGGCCATCACCGACTCCGCAATGAAAAGGGGGGATACGTGGTACCCTGAGCACCATAACTTCCCCCAATCGCTGCCTATAAATAGCAGCTACAGGAAGCTGAAAAGATAGGTCGGAACCCTACGCAAGTCACCTCAGGAAAACTACAAGGAGTGAGTGTACCATGCTCCAGTGATGTGCCGGGCGATCCTAGGTGAGCTCTTCTCCATCCCGAGAGGGAGGTGAACGGTTCACTTAGTATCGTCCCGAGCGACACTGCGAGCCGATATCGGCCGACATGGATCCCCGACTTAAGTGATCGACATTAGATGCGTCGCTCCAATCCCGACATGATACCGAACCCGATACGCCTCGCCCGTCACGGCGTGCCGCCTGAGAGGGTGCCGCCCGACATGAGCGTATCGGCAAGGGTCCTTGAACGATGCAATCGGCCCGTCACGGCGTGCCACCTGACACGGTTGCATCAGGCTAGGCTCCTGCCCGGTATTGGGTTGGAGGGTCCGCTGTAGTCTGTCATCCTTCTATATCAAGAAGGCGATACCTATCTTTATTTTTGTCATTTAATTATTTTACTTCCACATTGTAATCAACCGTTTTATATGTTAACAGAAATAGAAGAGTTTAATTATCTGCTGCTTTATGCTTGGTACCCTTGTTGGATGAATGCTATGTTTAATATCTGAACTCTAGCTTCCACGTTGGATCGCGTTCCGATTAGCTACTGAATCGTGTTTTGCTGTCACAACAGCCTTGAGAGAGGTGTTGTGGTTCTAGTGTTTGGTCCGATTCTGGAGTATGAGAGTGCCCAGAATCGGAGTTGCTTCAGTAACATTCCACTCTAACTTAAAGTCCAACAACCTCGAGAGTGGTGTTGATGCTTGGTTAGAGGTACGCACTCTGAGAGGAGGGGTACATGATGTTCCTACTGCCGCTTGTTTTACCGAAGTTTTCTCCTTCGTACCTTGTGTCAGCTTTAGTATTATCTCTCTGTTTCTATTGCATGAAAACCCCTAAAAACTGCTAAAATGCTTAAAAATCTAAGTTTTCCTTGTAACTCCAGTTGGAGATAGGGGTTTCTCTTGTTTTATTATTCTTGTTCTGCTGTTCCCTTTTGGAAATTTTATCATCTCTTATCCTAGCCGGAGTGTAGCGTGTCGATTCTAAGTTCTCAACACTACCGCCCTCATCCCTGTGTTTGACCCCGTATATCTACTTCGACCCCGTAAACAAAGTTGCGGGGGCTTAGAAGGATTCAGGTTATAAATGTAAAAGCTCGACTACCTCAAATCCGCCTCCAATTTTAGGACGCATAATTTAGGCCGGTCACTTGTGTGTTGATTCATTGTTTCATGTATGTTTTAGGTTCAAAGCTAGCATGGGACAAAAGGACAAGATGTGAGCAAGTTGTACAAGTTGTACCTATTGTGTGTAGATCCTAGTTAGCATACATGTTGATAGACTATATAATTTTCATTCAATATGTAATTCTAAACCATTTTGTAATAAATTACAAGTTGAATGTTGAGAAATGTTATGGCGTATGTTATGGTTGTATGTTCATGTATGCGTAAATTGCTTCCGCAACGCACTTTGATACAATTGTCTTAACATTTTCAGATTTTTTCTTCTCATCTCCATGGGGTTTTGAGAAGGTGAAAATTCGGGGACGTTACAATTGGTATCAGAGCATGAAAAATAGCTACACTTGACAATTGCTCACCACGAGATATAAAACTAAATTTCTCCTTTCACTTTAAACCCTAGAAACTTAGTAAGTTGTTCTATAGGAATAAGTACCGACTTAGCCTCTAGGTTAGAACCTAGATGTTCGAGAACTAGGTTTAAACAAGTGTGTGAGACCCTTTCTATATAGAGCTCATATGTATGGGGTAGCTATACTAGTATACACTTTGTTCTCACCATTTCACTATGTTACATGACACTAGACTATATACTGTGTGTGGGACACTCGTTTTACTGATTTGGTTTTGTTTTCCAATCGGCTCGAGCCTCGATAGTTTGCTCTGACGACTTCTTTCTTGGAGGAAAACTATATAATATTTTATTATATATATGTAAATATAAAAATGTGTCCCTCACACTGGAGAGTAGTTAATGTTCATGCAACCTAAGTGAAATGGGGTGACATCAGTCTAGAAGAGAGAGTATATCTAGAATAAATGTCTAGAGCCTTATAAGGATATGTGATAGATAGATAGATAATAGAATGATAGATGATATAAGTAAGGATGATCTTATATAAATTCGATCTCTAAGGTCTAAGTTCTGTATAAAGATCTAAGTTGTATATGAGGTCTGAGTCTAGTTTTGGATAATCTTAGACAAGTCTAGGTGATGAAAGTACATACTCTTTTCTTACTTAAGATGAGCTAAATTAAGATAAAGTTGAATATGCATGAGCCTCAAGCTCTTTTACAAAGGAGGACTTCTAGTGTTAGGACAAGATATGTGGTGAACTCCAGAGAGAGTGAGACCCACAAGGAGAGGGTCGTAGGACCTACCCTGAGATATATGTGAAATTATGTGTCCTAAGTTGGGTTACTCCTGAGTAGATGAGTTGAGTCCTTTTGCACGATTCAATCATATATGCGAGAGTTGGGTAAAAGTGATGGGTAGGTGACTCATAATGAGAAAACAATCCTTTGAATAAATTAGGCCCTAGCTTGAGTGACTTATGTTTGTGAAGCTCATCATTGGCTGCAAGTGAGGTGATATATGAAATGCTAGTTCTTGGAGTAAAAATGCTTTATGCATAAGACACTCAACAATACATGTCGCTCTTTCTTCTCTTTCTCTATATATGATGTTGGATCCTCACTTGAGCTATAAGGATGATTATGTATGAAAAGTCACTATAAATAAGCTCGACCTATTCTATTCCCTCATTCCATACATGAAAGATATAATTTTGAAAATACGATCAGTTTGATGTAGTATATTCCCTTCATATATACATGAATGAGTATGAGTTTGATATTACAAGCTTGAAATGTAGACATCCTTGAATCATTGATAACATGATCACCAATAATGTTCTTAACCTCAACCCATTTGAATCTAAGCTTCTAGATTAGTGATAACTATCACAAAATAGGGTGAAACCCTAATATTCAAGCATGAAAAGTAAGCCCTTCTCTAATGAACAAATCCTAATATCAAAGATGAAGACAAACCCCTTCTCTAATAATAAATTCCTTGTATGATGTTGATCATCAACCACAATAATGATGTTAAAGGTGAAAATTTCATTATTAAATGACATTAAGTCTTGATATCACCTTACATAGGTGAGTAGCGTGAAAAATAAAACCTTAAATAATACTTTCTCAATTGTGAAATTGAAGAAAAATGAGCCCTAATTCTAAAGGGGACTAAGTGATGCAAATCATGTAAAAAAATCTATTATGACTAAGTTGATCAATGATGCTTTGACACATATAAGGTGGGATTTGTATTCTGATATGCTCAAAACCTAAGATGACAACTTAGGGTACACTAAGAATTTTGGCAGGCTTAAAACCTAGAAGTGATGGCATAGAGGCATCAAGAAATCCTTGTCACTAGCCTCAATATGATATAGTTGAATTTTGAGGGCAAAATTCCACTTAAGGAGGGGTGTATGTGATATCCTAGATTTCTAGAGTTTTACAATCATCCTCGATATAGATGGATTAATAATCAATAATGGGGATCCAAAAACAATACATATCACATTTGGAGTATATGAAACTCCAAATATACTTGAGGTTTGTAATGAGTTTTCATGGCTATCTCCAAAATTATCTTGGATTATATAATCCTTGGATTTAGCCTTTTTGAGGAATATATGTGAATGGTCAAACACTTTTTGAAACTCATTTTTTTGGAATATTAGTTTTTATTTAATGATGTAGCTATGGATAAATTTCACCAGATTCAGAGCACAGACTTAGGAGTTACATGATTTGTAACCTAAGGTTACACTTCTGGTGTAGGATGCTATGACTCACATTCACATATCAATTGAAACATAGGTAATGTTGCATTTGTTGGTCAGCTTGTGGACAAGTCTTATGCACGAATGGTTTAATATATCATGGATGGCTTTGATATAGATGGGGATAAGATGGGCACCCCCATTATCTCCTAGATCCTAAAAGTGAGGAGGAGGTTGTTATGACCCTACCTCTAAGGAAGGATTCTAGTGTGAGTTTATGAGAGTTCTGGGTAGAGTTGTTATCCTAGACTGCCGAATCTCATTAACCCATGAGTGGGGGAGGGTGCAGTATGAAATATCTAGAGAGAAAGAACTCCTCACTTCCCAACCTCTCCACCGCCTGAAGTAGATGGGTAGACCAAGGCAAGTTCAAGGGTAGAGGAGCTTGTGGCGAGGTTCATGTTGTGGAGATTCAACCCAACATCCATGCAACGTCAAGGAGAGTCTGATCAGGTGGCTAGCAATTAGAACCAAGATGGTGGCATCTGTCTTCTAGCCTACCTATTTCCCTCTGACACCCCATCTAAACCTATTGATTCCATCATCGTGTTGGAGCAGCAGTGTTACAACCCATACTAGGGTTAGTCAATAAATATCTCGATTAGCGTGAAGTACCTTAATTAGTACTGAGTATCCTATTAAACATCATGGTTAATCAAGATAAGCTAAGATGTGAATTAATAGTTGAGATTGAATCATCTGAGGTAATTAATGATTATAGCAATGATGGTTATTAAGTTAAGTAACTTGAATAAGTACTCCAGATGTAATTGGTGCCTTGACCAGTGGTGACAAGATGATAATTGTGATTTCTCGCTTCGAGGTTGTAGTGGTTTTTGTGCTTGAGAATTTGCAAAAGAAATCTTTTCAATCGGACTCCCGAGGTCATAGTTATGGTATTTATAAGTTCTTTGGGTCAATTTTGTAAATTACCCATTTTTAATCGGCCCCTTTGCCTTATCTCCTTTTCTGATTCGATAAAATAGGAGTCGGCCGCTTAAGCAAGCGCCGACCTGTTCCCGATTTCCAGTAGCTGCAAGAAGGAGTCATGGGCGATTTCTGGAGCTCTAGCCCCGATCCATGGCGCCCTCCACCCTTCCCCTTCCTCTCTTCTTCTTCCTCCCCTTCCTCACACCTCCGCGCCCTAGCAGCACCACACCTGCAACTGATCTGTTAGGGCGGCGCCCCTAGCACTGCAGCCAACAGCAGCCGCTCAGCAGCTGCGGCACCGACCAAGGATCCTTCAGAAGCGTGCAGCACCACCAGACGACTGCCTTCATCTCAATCATGAGGTCCAATCAAGCACCTACGATTTCAACCAGTGATCATCTAGAAAGGGCGCCCCTACCTAGCTGCAGTGGCACCTGCGTGAAGCAGCAGTTGGACGAGTCCGTGTTAAAAGAAGAGGGGTGCTGTTAATTGGCTAAAGAAGGCCAAGGGAGCGGAGAGCCGGGCTGTGGAGGTGAAGGGAGGATCGGAACCGGAGCATCAGTACTGCCCCCTGTAGGGGAGACTCGAGGGCATGGAGACGGAGAGGTTGGATAGCAGTTCTGACAGGTTCTTCTCCTTACGGTCATGTTTCTCCATCGCCCAGTAGGAGAGCACCGAGATGGTTGATCCAAAGCATTGAAATTTTTAGAGGGAGCTGGACAGATCGATTCTACCGCCCAACCTTATGCGGCGCTCATTGTCAAACTGCTTGCCAGTGATGAAGTAAGCTGTGTTCGGTTGCAAATGATCTTCGCCATCCTGCAGATAATACTAGCGGTAGGATGGGAATTGGTTTCTATAAGGTGGCTTTGCATCTGATCCATCAAACAGGATGACGGCGCATAACTGTTGATCCATGCCAGGTTGGTGCCTGTCAATGCAAATGTTATGGTGCCAATGAGTTCGGCCAAGGGTCCCAGACGAATCAGCCGAGCCCTTCCACCTGTAGGTGAAATCTGTCCAAATCCAGAACTGAACCGAAGTTGAAGAAGACCTGCGTGTGCCCAGAATCTGGCCTTGGACGCATCTCCGAACGAATCCGGACAGTCCAAATCGTTGTGAGTAGGATTTCATTCATTTATCATTAAATAACTCAGGCGTTTGAATAATTTCTGTTTTGTGCGCAAATTACGCTGATAACAGGCGTTATCAGGCGTAGGGCGGCGTTTGGCGTCGCCCGACTTTTTATTTCATAAATTGCTTATAGACGCTGTTATATGATTAAATTTAGCAATTGATCAGTGTGGATTGAATCGGTAGATTTATATGGTTCATTGGAACCTAAATTGCTTATTTGAATGTTGAAATTAGAAATTCATGTCTAAAAATGGTATGGATTGGGTATGAACCCAGACAATAAGGATTTCTGATAAATTATCAGATGTACGATTTTAAAGTTGATATGAATAAATAAAATATGCAATAAAACCCTAAATTGCATATATCTTTTGACGTTAATATGTGTAAATTGATATTTACATGAAATGGCACATTTCTCTGAAATATTACCAGAAATTCTCAAGTATTGTTATTAAATTGTGTTGTGATAGGTAATTAACTCTTAATTGAGTTAAGTGATGCACAAACCAGGATTAGGGTTAATGTGCACGTTTTTCGAGAATTTTAGAGAATTGACAAATGTTGAGTATGGTTCTCATATGTGAAGTAAATTTCTTTAATTTGTGCAATAAGATGTTCAATTGCGTAAATTCGCTATGTATGTGTCAAATTGAAATAAGTTGGGTTATTTATACATTTCAAATTTTCCTGAATGCATGGTATGAGAATTTCTCAGAAATTACAATGATTTGAAATATATGGCTCTGACAGTTTTAGAATGACAGTGTATTGTGATTTGATCTGAAATCAGTAAATGTGATATTCCTGTTTAAGTGTTTATATGTTAATCAGTTAATAGACTTAGGTGCCCCAACACCGTAGAACCCCATTGCGCGGTCTGTACCTTTGGGGGGGGGGAAACGATCGATCTAGCCTTGTGCCTAGATGATCGGTGGCTCGTGTTCAACAATAATCCGTGCGTGTGTCACGGTGGCACGAGGGCAGAGAGACAGTGTTCAACAATAATCTGTGCGTGTGTCACGGTGGCACTGGAGTAAATAGGGGTTATTCAACAATAATCCGTGCGTGTGTCACGGTGGTAACCCAGACCCTCCGACTGTGCACTACAGGTTGCGGGAGGAGTCCAGAGCACTCAGAGTTAGTGCAGACAGGCCCTTGTGCGCCTGAGAGTCCTGTGCAGACCAGGACGGAAAGTCAGACTTAGCATTTCCCGGGTGTGTCGCTAAGTCTTGTACGGTGAGATCGTAGTTCGCTACAGATCTTCATATGCAGAGTGTGCTGCATATGTTTGGGGCATAATGGTATAAAAATGTAATCATATAGGATCACAGTAAATTTAATATGTTAAGAGTTTAGTACTTCTGTGCTAGTTCTCAATAATTGCTTTATTATTCAAGATATGCAGTTTCTGATATTTTATGCTTTACAGTTATGCGATATTTGTTGTTGTATAGAAATGTGATTATTATCTGTAAAATCTGCTATGTCATTAGAACTGCTATGTATAGTATTGTTCTTATGCTTTATTTCAATTTAATAAACTTCACGAGTTGTTTAATGATAGTTAAATGAAAAACTATTCACTGAGCGAGTAGGCTCACTCCTCTACTCAAACATTTTTAGGTCAGCGACAGTTCCAGGAATCGGAAAGATCTTTTCATCCCAACGTTTAATCAGCAGAAGGTTTGTAGCTAGTCTAGTTAGAGGTCTCTTAGTCCTTTCCCCTCGGTCCTTGGGACATGGTGTGGGTGAGAGAGAGTATGTATGGTGAAATAATCCGGATATCATTACGAGGTATTAAAAAGAAAAAGTTTTCAGTGTTTTGTTTATGTGATAATCCCTCCGTCGCGCCCTAATCTCGTGATTAGTGGTTAGTGTGAGATCGGGGTGTGACATCTTAGTATCAGAGCATAGGTTGAGTACATGGTTACTCTAAGTCAAGGTCAGGGGACGACAAGAGACCAATAGGATTAGGATTTAGGTGTCTTCCTTCTAACTGCAATTTTATAACAGGAAGTGTTCTGTTATATTATTGCAGATGGTAGGAAGATGATGTGGTCACGAGGACCAAGCTGAAAGCTTAGGCTGAGTCATCAGGGATCATTAGGATCAAAAGATAAATTTATAATTAAGATGGATAAGAAATGATGTGTCTTTAGCTCTGGGAGGTCTGAGTGTTTAGATACCCTGGCCAGGTGTCTGAATACTTAGATTGACCAGTATTAAGCTACTCTGTCTGTTCTTCTCTGGATGCCCTGGCCAGGTATGCAGAGGAAGGATGGGCTAGAGAGAAACCCTAGAAATCTTAGGGTTATGAGATAAAAAAAAATTAATGTAGGAGTAAGAGATTAAACATAGGATGTGAAATAACTCTTACTTTATATTGCTTATTTGATTTAAAGATCACTAGAAATGCTTTTATATGCATAAAATTAGAATTTTCAGTTTGTAAAGCAAATAAGATTCTTTTATATTGTTATGTCATGAAGTGAATTGTTTAGTGTTTGTTTTCTTTGTATTAATGTAGACCCAAAATTATGTTTAAAAGCGTTTGCCCTGAGTGGATATTCTTTCCACATGTTGGAAATCAATAGGAGTTGGTTAATCCTGAGTAGCTCTTGGCTTCAGGACTACAGGTTCGGCCTGGTCTGGCTGGCAGGATGCGTTACTGGGATCTAATGACTCCTATTAACAATATAATTAGAGTAGACTCTGGATGATTTAGACCTGAATCATAGTAAGAATGTACATACGATAAGACGTTGAGATGTAAGAGAAAGATTAGAATAGCTAAGAATTTGTTGGAAATGATATCAGAGGCCCAATGTTGGAACCTCATATGTGTAATCTTTAGTTGAAAATAAAGAAACACGATATAAGGTTCAGATGAAATTTAATGATTTGTATTATGTGAACCCTAAATATGAGAATATGAAAAGAAATGAGAAAGGTATGTAATGGCTAAGATAGTAAGAATCAACTTTGGGTTGGATCATGGAATGGAGTAAAATACTTTTATGTACTTCGAAGCAAAGAGAAAATAGAAGAAAAGAGTTAAGTATACAATAAGTACATAGAAATAAAGAGTTTTATGTAAATCATAAGACCAAGACAAGAAACTTAGTTGAATCAAGAGAAATGTTAGAAATGATGGTCTTGGTTAAGGAATGAGGATTACATGACATAATTGAGAGTATGGCATGTATATCTTTATTATAAAGTTTAATGCTTTCATACATACTACCTTCAGATTCTGAGTCTCTATAGACTAATAAATTAGTTCCTAAAATAAAGAACAAACGCGTAATTTAGAAAATGAATGCATCATATATGTTGCATAACTACCAAGGTAGAGATGTCTAAATGAATGAAACAATGACACACAATATGATGATGAAACCCTAGCAAGGTAAATTGAGAATGTAATTTATCTGAATGTTTAAGTAAGAGAAGGAAAATTTCAGTGATAAGATAAGCACGATTTTAGTAAAATTTATGAGATCCAAGGTTTGATTTTCAAACTAAGGGAGTAAAGTCACATCACAATAACGTTATGTTATTGATAAAGATGAAACCCTAGAATGTTTAGAGTTGTAGTAGTTCAAGGGATGTCGCTAGTGATTTGACCTTGAATACTAGCATCTCTATAAAACAAAATCATGAGATTTGCACTATGATTGGTAAGCTAGCACTGATAAAATTCAGGGTTTGCAGGTAGATAAATAACATGAAAATGACTTAGATAAAAGAGTGAGATATAAATTTGAAATGTAACAAGTGTGTTTTGAACCAAAAGGAGAAATACAAAATAAGTGAAGTGCGTTATGAAATAAATTCTGGCAATAATAACAAGAAGTAAGTACCATAGAATGAGGAGTATTACCCGATACATGATCTGAAGTTAGCTGTTGTAGTTCATGTTCTTAAGTCATGGCGTCACTATCTTTATGATGTGACGATAGATTATCATCCTGGTAAGGTGAATGTGGTAGCAGGTGCTTTGAGCATAAAATCAAGTTCAACAGTTGATGCATTTTCTATGGCATGTTTTGAGAGAGACCTGCTAATAGAAATGCGAAGGTTGAACTTAGACTTAGGGGTGACAAAGTAGAGTGGTTTGATTGCACAGATGCAAGTCAAGCCTATTTTTTTTTATGATCAGATCAAGGAACTACAGTAGGGTGACAGTGAGTTACATTAGATCATGCATGACATGACATGGGGTAAAGACCAAAGTTCAAGTTTTCAGATGACGGTGTGTTGTGTTAGCATGACAGGTTGCATGTACCTCGAGATAATGACTTCAAAGAAAAGATTCTTGTGGAAGTGCATGCATCGATGTATGCTATGCTTCCAGGTAACACTAACATGTATATGAATCTCAAGGAGTTGTATTGGTGGCCTGGTGTGGAAAGAATGTAGCTGAGTATGTGGTTAGGTGCAATGTGTGTCAGCAGGTTAAGGCTGAGCACCAGAAACCTATAGGTACCTTGTAATCTCTTCCTATACCTGAGTAGAAATGGGAACTTATCACAATGGATTTTGTGATAGGGTTGCCCAGGACACCTAGAGGTTGTGACTTGATATGGGTGATTGTGGATAGATTGACTAAATCTGCTCACTTTCTTCCTGTTAGGTCAACCTTTGATGTCCCAAAGTTGGCTAAGATATACGTGGATGAAATAGTCAGGTTGCATGGTATTCCAATTTCAATTATATCTGATAGAGATCCTAAGTTCACATCCAAATTTTGGAATCAGTTGCATCGAGCTTTGGGCACAAAGTTGAGATGCAGTACAACCTTTCACCCGCTGACAGATGGTCAATTTGAGAGGACCATTCAGACTTTTGAGGACATGCTGAGAGCATGTGTCTTGCATTTCAGTGGAAGTTGGAAAGAACACTTAAGCCTTATAGAGTTTGCATACAACAATAGTCACCATTCCAGTCTTGGTATGGCCCCGTATGAAGCTCTGTATGGTAGAAAGTGTAGATCACCCATATGTTGGTATGAGGTTGGTGAAAAGCAGATTCTTGGACCCGAGATAGTGGATTTGACCACTGAAAGGATTACTGTGATCAAAGAACAGTTGAAAGTTGCACATGACAGGCAGAAGAGTTATGCTGAGAAAAGACGTAGACCTCTTGAGTTTGAGGTTGGTGATGAAGTATACTTGAAAGTTTCACCATGGAAAGGAGTGCTGAGATTTGGTAAGAGAGGCAAACTGACTCCTAGGTTTATGGGCCGTATCCTATTATTGAGAGGATTGGACCTGTAGCCCATAAGTTGGATTTGCCATCCAAGTTGCTCAATTTACATGACGTGTTTCATGTATCGATGTTGAAGAAGTGTTACCCTAGTCCAGAGGAGATAGTGGACCCAGAACCTACACAGTTCAGATCAGATGTGTCCTATGTTGAGGGACCAGTTCTGATAGTTGATCGGTGGATCAAGAAGCTCAAGAATCGAGATACCGTTAGTGAAGGTTTTGTGGAGAAACCACAACTTAGAAGAAGCCACGTGGGAGTTTTTGGGTCAGATATGCGTAACAAGTTTCCTTTTCTCTTTTAGGAATTTCAGGACGAAATTCTTATAAGGGAGGGAGATTGTTACAACCCATACTAGGGTTAGTCAATAAATATCTCGATTAGCGTGAAGTACCTTGATTAGTGCTGAGTATCCTATTAAACATCATGGTTAATCAAGATAAGCTAAGATGTGAATTAATAGTTGAGATTGAATCATCTGAGGTAATTAATGATTATAGCAATGATGGTTATTAAGTTAAGTAACTTGAATAAGTACTCCAGATGTAATTGGTGCCTTGACCAGTGGTGACAAGATGATAATTGTGATTTCTCACTTCGAGGTTGTAGTGGATTTTGTGCTTGAGAATTTGCAAAAGAAATCTTTTCAATCGGACTCCCGAGGTCATAGTTATGGTATTTATAAGTTCTTTGGGTCAATTTTGTAAATTACCCATTTTTAATCGGCCCCTTTGCCTTATCTCCTTTTCTGATTCGATAAAATAGGAGTCGGCCGCTTAAGCAAGCGTCGACCTGTTCCCGATTTCCAGTAGCTGCAAGAAGGAGTCATGGGCAATTTCTGGAGCTCTAGCCCCGATCCATGGCGCCCTCCACCCTTCCCCTTCCTCTCTTCTTCTTCCTCCCCTTCCTCACACCTCCGCGCCCTAGCAGCACCACACCTGCAACTGATCTGTTAGGGCGGCGCCCCTAGCACTGCAGCCAACAGCAGCCGCTCAGCAGCTGCGGCACCGACCAAGGATCCTTCAGAAGCGTGCAGCACCACCAGACGACTGCCTTGATCTCAATCATGAGGTCCAATCAAGCACCTATGATTTCAACCAGTGATCATCTAGAAAGGGCGCCCCTACCTAGCTGCAGTGGCACCTGCGTGAAGCAGCAGTTGGACGAGTCCGTGTTAAAAGAAGAGGGGTGCTGTTAATTGGCTAAAGAAGGCCAAGGGAGCGGAGAGCCGGGCTGTGGAGGTGAAGGGAGGATCTGAACCGAAGCATCAGTACTACCCCCTGTAGGGGAGACTCGAGGGCATGGAGACGGTGAGGTTGGATAGCAGTTCTGACAGGTTCTTCTCCTTACGGTCATGTTTCTCCATCGCCCAGTAGGAGAGCACCGAGATGGTTGATCCAAAGCATTGAAATTTTTAGAGGGAGCTGGACAGATCGATTCTACCGCCCAACCTTATGCGGCGCTCATTGTCAAACTGCTTGCCAGTGATGAAGTAAGCTGTGTTCGGTTACAAATGATCTTCGCCATCCTGCAGATAATACTAGCGGTAGGATGGGAATTGGTTTCTATAAGGTGGCTTCGCATCTGATCCATCAAACAGGATGACGGCACATAACTATTGATCCATGCCAGGTTGGTGCCTGTCAATGCAAATGTTATGGTGCCAATGAGTTCGGCCAAGGGTCCCAGACGAATCAGCCGAGCCCTTCCACCTGTAGGTGAAATCTGTCCAAATCCAGAACTGAACCGAAGTTGAAGAAGACCTGCGTGTGCCCAGAATCCGGCCTTGGACGCATCTCCGGACAAATCCGGACAGTCCAAATCGGTGTGAGTAGGATTTCATTCATTTATCATTAAATAACTCAGGCGTTTGAATATTTTCTGTTTTGTGCGCAAATTACACTGATAACAGGCGTTATCATGCGTAGGGCGGCGTTTGGCGTCGCCCGCCTTTTTATTTCATAAATTGCTTCCAGACGTTGTTATATGATTAAATTTAGCAATTGATCAGTGTGGATTGAATCGGTAGATTTATATGGTTCATTGGAACCTAAATTACTTATTTGAATGTTGAAATTAGAAATTCATGTCTAAAAATGGTATGGATTGGGTATGAACCCAGACAATAAGGATTTCTGATAAATTATCAGATGTACGATTTAAAGTTGATATGAATAAATAAAATATGCAATAAAACCCTAAATTGCATATATCTTTTGACGTTAATATGTGTAAATTGATATTTACATGAAATGGCACATTTCTCTGAAATATTACCAGAAATTCTCAAGTATTGTTATTAAATTGTGTTGTGATAGGTAATTAACTCTTAATTGAGTTAAGTGATGCACAAACCAGGATTAGGGTTAATGTGCACGTTTTTCGAGAATTTTAGAGAATTGACAAATGTTGAGTATGGTTCTCATATGTGAAGTAAATTTCTTTAATTTGTGCAATAAGATGTTCAATTGCGTAAATTCGCTATGTATGTGTCAAATTGAAATAAGTTGGGTTATTTATACATTTCAAATTTTCCTGAATGCATGGTATGAGAATTTCTCAGAAATTACAATGATTTGAAATATATGGCTCTGACAGTTTTAGAATGACAGTGTATTGTGATTTGATCTGAAATCAGTAAATGTGATATTCCTGTTTAAGTGTTTATATGTTAATCAGTTAATAGACTTAGGTGCCCCAACACCGTAGAACCCCATTGCGCGGTCTGTACCTTTGGGGGGGGGGAAACGATCGATCTAGCCTTGTGCCTAGATGATCGGTGGCTCGTGTTCAACAATAATCCGTGCGTGTGTCACGGTGGCACGAGGGCAGAGAGACAGTGTTCAACAATAATCCGTGCGTGTGTCACGGTGGCACTGGAGTAAATAGGGGTTATTCAACAATAATCCGTGCGTGTGTCACGGTGGTAACCCAGACCCTCCGACTGTGCACTACAGGTTGCGGGAGGAGTCCAGAGCACTCAGAGTTAGTGCAGACAGGCCCTTGTGCGCCTGAGAGTCCTGTGCAGACTAGGACGGAAAGTCAGACTTAGCATTTCCCGGGTGTGTCGCTAAGTCTTGTACGGTGAGATCGTAGTTCGCTACAGATCTTCATATGCAGAGTGCGCTGCATATGTTTGGGGCATAATGGTATAAAAATGTAATCATATAGGATCACAATAAATTTAATATGTTAAGAGTTTAGTACTTCTGTGCTAGTTCTCAATAATTGCTTTATTATTCAAGATATGCAGTTTCCGATATTTTATGCTTTACAGTTATGCGATATTTGTTGTTGTATAGAAATGTGATTATTATCTGTAAAATCTGCTATGTCATTAGAACTGCTATGTATAGTATTGTTCTTATGCTTTATTTCAATTTAATAAACTTCACGAGTTGTTTAATGATAGTTAAATGAAAAACTATTCACTGAGCGAGTAGGCTCACTCCTCTACTCAAACATTTTTAGGTCAGCGACAGTTCCAGGAATCAGAAGGATCTTTTCATCCCAACGTTTAATCAGCAGAAGGTTTGTAGCTAGTCTAGTTAGAGGTCTCTTAGTCCTTTCCCCTCGGTCCTTGGGACATGGTGTGGGTGAGAGAGAGTATGTATGGCGAATGTGTAAAAGATGTAAATTAACTGTTATGTTTTACTTTCTGTTAAACAATGTTACATGTTGTAAACTCTGTTTATGTTCTCTAGCCAGTTAATTGAAATGCTTCCGCAATAGTTATTTATGTTTTAGTTTACGACAATAATCCGGATATCATTACGAGGTTTTAAAAAGAAAAAGTTTTCAGTGTTTTGTTTATGTGATAATCCCTCCGTCGCGCCCTAATCTCGTGATTAGTGGTTAGTGTGCGATCGGGGTGTGACAAGCAGAGTTTCCCGGAGAGGTAGAGATCTATAGGTGGGAGCCGAGATCAGAGCATCATATCCAGTTCGTGATGGAGATAATGGCTCCTGCAATCTTGCCTTGAGAGCTCCTTATGCGGGGACACTTGCAAGGGATCTACAAAATAGAGCACCTGATACCTTGAAGACCAACTTCCACTCTCCTTACACCCACATGTTGTGAGGGTTGATAGAGGAGTGTGAGATGGCGTGATCCCTCGCCGTCTATCTTGCTCGTGGCAGCGCCCAACTGCAGAGCTCATGCATTCATCAACATCGACCCCCCTAACCATGATACAGTGCCAAGGGCATCACAAGTCAAGGAAGCCTAACCTAGCAGCGAGGAGGCCATGGTTTCATGTGATTTCTGATTGTAGCAATGTACTCTATCAGGAGTCTAAGTGTCGGCTCTGATCTTCAAACCATGATATAAACACGATTTAAACTTAGCGGAAGCGATTCGATTAGCAGCGGAATACCAAAAATCAGCAGAAATTAAAACTTTTTGAGATAAAGCATTGAAACCATAAAACTTCCTTCATAAAAGGAGATAAACTATTTACATCTCAGATAATTACTTCTTGAGTAATTATATACAACATGATACAAAATCTCAAGAACTCATAACCAAAATCTCAGACCAAAAGACTCCAAGACCTGAGAGTACAGAGGACACATAGGACTGACTCTAACTACACCACATGGCAGGCTAAATCTCCACCTGAGATTTTACTGCTACTCCTGGTGCTGCTGCTGCTGGGACTGGTCACCTGTAGACATGTTCCTCCGTCTTCGACGTCCACCTAAAAAGTTGAAGTCTACGGGGTGAGACAATTTTACATAATTGTCCCAGCGAGAGTTATAACTCTCCGCCAGAAGCTTTATTATAGTACCTCAAAGAATAACTTAAGCAGTAAAAGCTTCAAAGTATTCAACATCAGATTTAATAGTAAGCATGAGTTCAATAGTTATAAAACATGAAGATATTTGCACTATACAGTGTAACATCAATCAATCAACTCGTAGTTATCTCTAACAGGTATGCTACGCTGTGGATTATGCTTTTCAACCATTACTTTTATGCCCTGTGGAGATGAGGTTTACCACTCATACTCCAACCAATCACTGCTAAGTGCCTCGGTATCATACTAGGTCATCGAAAGAGCTGGATTCTCATGACCTTCACCTTCCTCAGTCAGTAAGAAGATTACTTGTAGGACATCTCGTGCCTCTACTATAATAGCTTTCCAGGGTAATCTGGTCCTTCGCTATTTTAGAGTTACAGTGGCGTTCTGTACTCTCTTCGTCATCAGGAGATTTCATGTTTATCTTCCACTGATACAGATATCTGTGCTTTCTTCGTCATCAGGAGGTTTCATGTTTACCATCCACTGATACGGTATGGGATTATAGTGAAGGATTGATGGATTACACATCTACATCAAACACCTAAACTAGGATGTAAGGTTCTACACATCCATATACCCCACATACTCAAAAGTATGTGATCCAGGAGTTCCCTTAGGAAAACCTGTTTCACCATCATTTGATCTCTGACAATGATGGATCTATGATCAGGGCTCTACATTACACTTGATTAGTTAGGTACATTCAGTATTCTTTTAACATCATACATTGTTCTTCAAATAATAACATTAGCATAACAGCTATGAAAGGAGAATACTAAATGTAACAAGCCTAACTCTCATCAATCATCATTTCTCAATACATTCATCACAAGTCATCTCTAAATCATGACCTTGATGGTAATTATGGCTCTCACAGCCCATTTTAATCCATAGGTTGCCATTGACAAAGCATCAGGATATATCACTATTCATAAAGCTAAAGCATGCTTTCAATGAATATAGTTTCATAATCCATACCTGGATATGATCATCATCTCATGACAACCTGCATGGTTAATTCAACTGATAACAGTAAACAATTCATTCTAGAAGTTACACTTTCAAACTCTTAGAAGGGTCAAGTTCCCCAATATTCATCAATTAGGGTTTACTATTCACAATACATGTCCTCACCCTAGAATTAGGGTTTACTATTCACCTCATGGCGAATTGAACTCATAACATCATCATGTATGAGAAACATCATCATTAAAGCTCCTAGAATAGATTAAGATTCACTAAACATCATAATTAGGGTTTCCATGATCTCACATAGGTGGATCATACCCTAATCATGCACATTCATGTGTATTGAAGGTACTTTCCTTAAGTTTCCACTATAAAAGGGTACTTTCTCTCTCCTCTTACTAGTAGATGGTGATAACACCACTCTAGATCAGGTTGAGTTAAGTCCTCATTGACTAGCATAAGCCAAAACATCATTAACATGTGGTTAGGGTTTTATTAGAAAAAGGTATTACTCAATTAAACCCCTCAAGGGTATTTTGGTAATTTTCCTCATGATCACCATCATGGGTCAATTCATTAATCACTTAGTCCCTTAATGTTCTAAGTTACCATTAGGGTTTAGATTAGATCACCATTGAACCAATTACAACTTCAAGTGATTAAGTATAAATAACCTTGAAAACCTCCAAACGGTTTCAACCTTCAACCACCAAACGATTTGAAACTGTTTAGGCGCGTTGACCATTTGCTAGGTTTGACTCCAAGACCGCATGACCTCAAGGTCGTTTGCCCAAACCGTTTGGGTGCGTTGACCGTTTGGAAAGGTTGACTTTCCAAACCGTTTGAGCTTATGCGGTTTGAAACCATTTGATCAACTTGTCTTGAGTTCGATTGGTTCAAATGACCTTGAGATCGTTTGAGCCCAAACGGTATTGAGACCGTTTGGACCTCCAACATGGTTCAAAAGTCACAAATGTTATGATTAAGTATGTTGAAGCCCTCAATTGGCCAAAGCCATGTTAACCACTTATAAATTGAGTCAATTAGGATGAGCCTCAATCAATTGGACACCAAATTAACCCTCAATTGAAAGCCAATTAGGGTTAAGTCCATCTCAATTAGAGTTCCAAAATGGGTGGTCATCAATATTCAACAATGTGAATCAATTCAAGGTTGAACCTATCAATTGACCTCCAATTGGGCCCAAACTTGGCCCAAACGGTCTTGAGATCGTTTGGATGACCTCCAAACGGTCTTGAGACCGTTTGCCCAAGAATTCATCAAAATCTAAGTTGATTTGATAGGGGTTGAACCTTAATTAAGTCACAAATCAGCAATTTGATTATTTCAATAACCCACTATAATTGGGCCCTCAATTGATCAAATTACCTTAACCCTAGACCTCCAAACGGTCTTGGGTTGACACCAAACGGTCTTGAGACCGTTTTCCCATCCATCGTTTGGACTCTAGTGAAAATTCATCAAGGTTTGATCTATTGAGTTAATCATTACATCAATACTTAATTGCAATATGGTTTGGTACCTTTGGACCTTCAATTGGTCAACTATACTTGACCCCAGACCTCTAAACGGTCTTGGGTGATCCCCAAACAGTCTTGAGACCATTTGGATGATTCCCCAAACGGTCTCTAGACCATTTGGGCTAATCAACCCAAAATCTCTAATTAACTCATTGGAATTTCAGCACTGATTTCAATTAGGGTTTGCCCTATTGATTAGCCTTCAACTCATGACTCGTTTGGAATTAAGCCATCAAATTTGGTGAGTCATTAATCAACATTATTATGAACAGTAATACCAAACGGTCAATGCTTGGTCAACCATCTTAAACGGTCTTGAGACCGTTTGCCCAAAAAGGGAAAATTAAATAGATTGAAAATCAGAACTTAATTCAATTGGATTTGCTAATTGATTTGCTTATATCTCACGATTCCTTTGGAGTTAACCCCTAAATTTTTGTGCGCGATAAGCCTACATAATTAGGAACAGGATTCTCATACGGTCGTTGCTTGGTCAACTAGACCAAATGGTCTTGAAGACCGTTTGCCTCCATGCGACCCTGAAACCGTTTGCCCACCAAACGGTTGTGCAAACCGCATGGGCAATTGGTTAGGACCGTTTGGTAAAGTGGAAATCCGTAGATAAGCATAGGAATTAACACCCTTATCTTCTACCTCAAGAACAGTAACAGTTCTTCACGATTTTGCTTGCAAGGATGCAAGGGAAGATAGGGAAGAAGAAGAACTAGCAACTATATGCATAGAAAAAGATGTAAAATCAAAGCATAAGGTTTAGAGTTATAAAACCCGCCTAAAGGTTGTTCCTTGAGCTCCAAGTTTCCAAGCTTTAGGTCTTTAATGGCGTCTTTGAGCTCCACAGGTCGGCCAAGGTGAATTCTCCAAGGAAGAGTTGGAAAGGAATGGCTAGAAAGATAAAGCTAGGTGAGTTAGTCATGAATTCAACCTTGAAATCGAGTTTCCTCCATGAATTCAAGAAAAAGGGATGGTCCAAACTTACCTTGAACTCCCTGGTCGTTCTCCTATGCTCCATAGCTCTGCCTTAGTCGGTTTGAGCAAGGGGGATAAGTGAGGGAATGAAATAAATGTTCCTTTGCTTGCAAAGGAAGTGGTATATATATATATATATTGGGTGAAATTCCAACATAAGAATATATGTTTTCCTCGTTTCTCATCTAAGTCCTTCCTTTCTTCTTTGCACGTCCCCAAATATTATTTCTAAGGACAAACTCCTTCTAAGATCAAGAATTGAAGGCAAAGAGGATCAACCCATCACTAAAGCATACACATAAAAGGGCTATTATACATACACCTTGTTTATTCAATCACAAAGGTGTTCTTTGTTATATGATTATTCAAATGAAGTGCCCTCTTCATCATTTCTACTCTAAATGATGAAAAAAGTTATAAAAGATATTTTAGATGATGTATTTTACAAGTTGCATCCCTCAAATTGGGTAAATTGCACTCTACACCAATTTAGGGTTTTCAAGTACAGGGGTTGCTCCCACAGCTGCACCTTGGTGCTCAAGCTTGGGAAAACCCTCAAACTTCATCATAAACATCCTCATGATGTCTCAACATCAGAGGAACATCTCAACATGTGAAATTTGCAAGTTAATCCCTTAACTGGGTAATTTGCACATAGATCCCTGTATTACAAAACAATGCTACAACTATATATATAAAGGAGCAAAATTGAAATATATGTTTATGAGGAACTTAATTACATGCCCAAAGTAAATCACAAGGATTTAATTACATATTTAGGCAAAACACCTAGGGTTAGTTCATAACCCAGGTCAGGGATGTTACAAATTATCCACCCCTTATAAGGATTTCGTCCCCGAAATCGATAAAACGTATTAAGAGAAAAGGGCAGGGTATTTCCTTCTCATCTCATCCTCTAGTTCCCAAGTGGCTTCTTCAACACCACGGTGGTTCCAGAGGACTTTCACAAGGCTTAAATCTTTCTTCTTTAACTTTTTAATTCTGTTATCAAGGATTGACACTGGTCCTTCCTCATAAGATATATCATCATTCAATTCTACCTCCATAGGTTGTAGAATTGACTCAGTGTCTGGGTGACATTTCTTTAGCATAGAAATGTGAAACACAGGATGTAACCTCTGTAACTCTGGTGGCAGCTCTAGTTTATAGGCTACTTTTCCAATCCGTTCAATGATTGGATAAGGCCCCATAAATCTAGGAGCTAACTTCCCTTTCTTTCCAAAACGAAGGATTCCTTTCCAAGGCGAGACCTTGAGATACACTCTGTCTCCGACCTGGAACTCTAAGGGTCTACGACGCTTGTCAGCATAAGATTTCTGCCTATCTTGTGCAGTCTTAATCTGTTGCTGTATTACCTTAATCTTTTCTGTAGTTTTCTGCACAAGATCATGTCCTAACAACTGATGCTCACCAGTCTCATACCAACACCAGGGTGATCTACAATGTCTACCATACAAGGCTTCATAAGGTGCCATATCAATACTATGCTGATAGCTATTGTTATAGGCAAACTCTATCAAGCTTAGGTGTAGATCCCAACTTCCGGTAAACTGGAGAACACATGTTCTCAACAGGTCTTCCAAGGTCTATATGGTCCTTTCCGACTGTCCATCAGTCTGTGGATGAAAGGCCGTACTAAACCTTAACTGGGTGCCTAAAGAATTATGAAGTCGTTCCCAAAAACGACTTGTAAACTGGGGACCTCTGTCAGAAACTATAGTGATAGGAACTCCGTGCAAACACACTATCTCTTGAACATACAACTGTGATAACCTTTCAGCAGAATAGGTTGTTTTGACAGGTAAGAAATGTGTTGTCTTAGTCAACCTATCTACAACTACCCAAATGGAATCATGTCCTTTGCTTGTCCTGGGTAGGCCAACAACAAAGTCCATGGTCACATGGTCCCACTTCCACTGTGGTATGGGTAAATGTTGCATTGTTCCTGCAGGCTTCTGGTGTTCAGCTTTAACTTGCTGACACACAGGACACCTCAGAACAAACTCTGCAACATCCTTCTTCATTCCAGGCCACCAATACATATCGTTCAAGCTTCGATACATCTTGGTGCTCCCTGGATGCATGGCATACATCGAAGAATGAGCTTCTTCCAGGACTAACTTCCTCAAGTTGTCCACATCCGACACTATCATCCTCCCATGATAACAGGCTATTTGATCATCTGAGTCATGGAAACCATCTCGTTTCTCACTACCATACTCCGATCTAATCTGCTGAACTACAGTATCACCTTGCTGTGCTTCCTTAATCTGCTCTCTAAGGGTAGGTTTAATGTGCATCTCAGCTAACAACCCGACTAACAATGACACCTTCAACTACACATTGTCTTGTCTCAAAGAGATAAGCATATCCCTTCTAGAGCATACTAAAGAGTTTAGTTGTGCCCTTTCCATGGTTGATGTTGCTGATTTCCTACTCAAGGCATCTGCAACCACATTAGCCTTCTCCGGATGGTAATCAATCGTACAATCGTAGTCCTTTATTAATTCCATCCAGCGGCGTTGTCTCATATTGAGCTCATGCTGAGAGAAGATGTACTTAAGGTTCTTATGGTCAGTGAAAATCTGAAACGTCTCTCCATAAAGATAATGTCTCCAGATCTTCAGGGCATGAACTACAACAGCTAACTCCAGATCATGTGTCGGATAATTCTTTTCGTGTTTATTAAGCTGTCGAGAAGCAAAAGAAATTACTTGTTTATCCTGCATCAACACACATCCAAGTCCATTCTTAGAAGCATCACAGAAAACTATATATCCTTTGCCTTGCTCAGGTAGCACAAGCACAGGTGCACTTGTCAACCTCTCCTTCAACAACTGAAAGGACTGTTGACACTTATCACTCCAAGAAAAAGAAGCATCTTTTCGGGTTAGCTTGGTCAAAGGTAAGGCTATAGAGCTAAAGTTTTTAATAAACCTTCGATAGTAACTAGCTAACCCCAAGAAGCTTCGAATCTCCGTCGGTGTCTTCGGTTGTTCCCATTGTAGAACAGATTCTACCTTTGCAGGGTCAACATGAATTCCCGAGGCGGATATCACATGTCCAAGAAAATATACCTCCGGCAGCCAGAACTCACACTTGCTAAACTTAGCATACAACTTATGTTCTCTTAGCAATGTCAAAGCTTGGCAAAGATGCTGCTCATGCTGCTGAGCATCCTTACTATAGATCAGAATGTCATCTATGAAGACGACAACACACTGATCAAGGAAGGGTCGAAAAACTCTATTCATGAGTTCCATAAATGCAGCTGGTGCATTGGTTAGTCCAAACGACATAACCGTGAACTCATAGTGACCATATCTTGTCCTAAAAGCAGACTTGGATATGTCACTATCCTTAATGCGGAGTTGATGATATCCAGATCTCAAATCTATCTTTGAGAAGACTGTTGCACCACGCAACTGGTCAAAAAGATCATCAATCCTCGGCAAAGGGTACTTGTTCTTTATTGTTACTTTATTAAGTTGTCTGTAGTCAATGCACAACCGCATTAACCCATCTTTCTTTTTAACAAACAAGACCGGAGCACCCCAAGGTGAAGTGCTCGGTCGGATAAAACCCTTCTCAAGTAATTCTTGAAGCTGTTTCTTGAGTTCTGCCATCTCGGCAGGTGCCATCCTATACGGTGTCTGGGCTATGGGTTTCGTATCTGGGATCAAATTGATTTCAAAATCAATTTCCCGAGTATACCAGGAAGTTCTTCAGGAAACACATCCTTGAATTCCCTGACTATGGGAACTTCAGCAGGATTGGAACTTTCCTTGGTAACATCTACCACATGGGCCAAGAATGCATAACATCCTTGCCTCAACAGCTTATCACCAACCATAGCTGATACAAGACAGGTGGGCAGAATCTTTCTTTCACCTTGAAAGATCCATGTGTTTCCTTCATCAGCAAACACAGCCAACTTGGATTCACAATCCAAGACAACTCTATACCTTTCTAAGGTATCCATCCCGAGGATTATATCAAATCCTTTCATATCAAGTGGTATAAGGTCCACTTGAATGCGATGATCAGAAAAGAAGAGGATGCAGGGAGAACATACCTCCTGCAAAACGGCAGACCCACTCAACAGAGTCTCCAACAACAAACTATATGCCCTATGACTAACTGTCATATTGCAGTTACGAATCACTCTCCGAGTGATAAAAGAGTGCGTAGCACCCGGGTCAATCAGAACAGATACAACACAGGATGTAGACATATCAGAATATAAAAGTTCCATCTGACCTGCCACTACCCGTGGATTGACCACTGCTTCAGGTGGGTTCATAGCATAGAACCTTGCTGTTGCCTGGTGTTGAGGTGGTGCTGATGATCCAGCTTGAGACGCTTGTCCACGTCCTCGAGCTGCTCCTTGAGATTGCCTTCTCTGAGATCCCTGTTGACTCTGCCTCTGAGGTTGTATCACACTGATAGGCCTAGATCGGCAGTCCTTCATCAAGTGTCCCACCTTCCCACAGTTGTAGCAACTTCTTTCTAGTTGTTGTGGTCTTGGTGGTCCAGTAACTGACATTGATGCAGAACTGTGAGTCTCTTGTTGAGGTAGGCTTCGTCCCCTGCCTCTACTTGGTGACCACTGGTTTTGGGAACTTGATCTGGGTGGTGGAGGGTTAGGTACAGAGAATCTCGGCTTCTTGAAATCCCTAGATGAAGAACCCTGGAACTGTGGATATCTTTTTTGGGTTTGCCTCTTCTCAACCACAGATCTCTCTATCCTTCGGACTGACTCAACGAAGGTAGAGAATCTCTCTCGGTTTTCTAAGGCAGACACAGGGGTTGATATATCAGCATTCAAACCCTTCTCGAATCTCCTGATTCTTTCCTCTTCTGTGGCAGCCATGTGCGGACAGAACCGCAGCAACTCCATGAACTTAGCTTCATACTCGCTAATGTTCATCATGCCCTGCCTCAATCTCTCAAACTGAGAGATCTTCTCATCTAGGAAGGTCTTTGGAAAATATCTATTGATAAATTCTCGACGAAACTCTTCCCACGAGAACTCTATCCCAGGTCTCTTCTGGTCTTCCATGTTCCCCCAGTGACCAGCACTGCCTTTGAGAAGATAGACAGCATGTCTAACATTCTCAACCTCCGGGATATTAAGAATCCTGAAATCCTTCTCCAACTCTGTTAACCATAGATCAGCATCTGCGGGGTCGGCAGTCCCAAAGTACTCTGTAGCTCCGACACGACGAAGTCGCTCGAACGTCTTACCGATACCTTGTCCTTCAGGCTGGGCAGGTGCCCTAGGTGCAGGCATGGGCATCTTGTCAGTTATGTGTGTCATGGCAGTCATAAACTGCCCAAACATCGTCTGAACTGCTGGGTTACCCATATCAGCTGGGTCAAACTGGGGTGGTGCAGGTGCAGGCTGTTCTATTTCTGGAACCCTTGCACCGCCTCGAAGTGCACTAGCACTACTCTCTGCCACGTACTCATCATGTGGCTCTGCCATCCTTATGTATCTTCTTCTCCTGAGGAGCAGAAGATTCTATTAGATAAGGAAGAGATACTAAGGATAGACTTGACATCCTAAATCCTATGCCTCTGTAGACTCAGCGAACCTAGAGCTCTGATACCACTTAATTGTCGGCTCTGATCTTCAAACCACGATATATACACGATTTAAACTTAGCGGAAGCGAATCGATTAGCAGCGGAATACCAAAAATCAGCGGAAATTAAAACTTTTTGAGATAAAGCATTGAAACCATAAAACTTCCTTCATAAAAGGAGATAAACTGTTTACATCTCAGATAATTACTTCTTGAGTAATTATATACAACATGATACAAAATCTCAAGAACTCATAACCAAAATCTCAGACCAAAAGACTCCAAAACCTGAGAGTATAGAGGACACATAGGACTGACTCTAACTACACCACATGGCAGGCTAAATCTCCACCTGAGATTTTACTGCTACTCCTGGTGCTGCTGCTGCTGGGACTGGTCACCTGTAGACATGTTCCTCCGTCTTCGACGTCCACCTAAAAAGTTGAAGTCTACGGGGTGAGACAATTTTACATAATTGTCCCAGCGAGAGTTATAACTCTCCGCCAGAAGCTTTATTATAGTACCTCAAAGAATAACTTAAGCAGTAAAAGCTTCAAAGTATTCAACATCAGATTTAATAGTAAGCATGAGTTCAATAGTTATAAAACATGAAGATATTTGCACTATACAGTGTAACATCAATCAATCAACTCGTAGTTATCTCTAACAGGTATGCTACGCTGTGGATTATGCTTTTCAACCATTACTTTTATGCCCTGTGGAGATGAGGTTTACCACTCATACTCCAACCAATCACTGCTAAGTGCCTCGGTATCATACTAGGTCATCGAAAGAGCCGGATTCTCATGACCTTCACCTTCCTCAGTCAGTAAGAAGATTACTTGTAGGACATCTCGTGCCTCTACTATAATATCTTGCCAGGGTAATCTGGTCCTTCGCTATTTTAGAGTTACAGTGGCGTTCTGTACTCTCTTCGTCATCAGGAGATTTCATGTTTATCTTCCACTGATACGGATATCTGTGCTTTCTTCATCATCAAGAGGTTTCATGTTTACCATCCACTGATACGGTATGGGATTATAGTGAAGGATTGATGGATTACACATCTACATCAAACACCTACACTAGGATGTAAGGTTCTACACATCCATATACCCCACATACTCAAAAGTATGTGATCTAGGAGTTCCCTTAGGAAAACCTGTTTCACCATCATTTGATCTCTGACAATGATGGATCTATGATCAGGGCTCTATATTACACTTGATTAGTTAGGTACATTCAGTATTCTTTTAACATCATACATTGTTCTTCAAACAATAACATTAGCATAACAGCTATGAAAGGAGAATACTAAATGTAACAAGCCTAACTCTCATCAATCATCATTTCTCAATACATTCATCACAAGTCATCTCTAAAGCATGACCTTGATGGTAATTATGGCTCTCACAGCCCATTTTAATCCATAGGTTGCCATTGATAAAGCATCAGGATATATCACTATTCATAAAGCTAAAGCATGCTTTCAATGAATATAGTTTCATAATCCATACCTGGATATGATCATCATCTCATGACAACCTGCATGGTTAATTCAACTGATAATAGTAAACAATTCATTCTAGAAGTTACACTTTCAAACTCTTAGAAGGGTCAAGTTCCCCAATATTCATCAATTAGGGTTTACTATTCACAATACATGTCCTCACCCTAGAATTAGGGTTTACTATTCACCTCATGGCGAATTGAACTCATAACATCATCATGTATGAGCAACATCATCATTAAAGCTCCTAGAATAGATTAAGATTCACTAAACATCATAATTAGGGTTTCCATGATCTCACATAGGTGGATCATACCCTAATCATGCACATTCATGTGTATTGAAGGTACTTTACTTAAGTTTCCACTATAAAAGGGTACTTTCTCTCTCCTCTTACTAGTAGATGGTGATAACACCACTCTAGATCAGGTTGAGTTAAGTCCTCATTGACTAGCATAAGCCAAAATATCATTAACATGTGGTTAGGGTTTTATTAGAAAAAGGTATTACTCAATTAAACCCCTCAAGGGTATTTTGGTAATTTTCCTCATGATCACCATCATGGGTCAATTCATTAATCACTTAGTCCCTTAATGTTCTAAGTTACCATTAGGGTTTAGATTAGATCACCATTGAACCTCTAAACGGTCTTGGGTGATCCCCAAACAGTCTTGAGACCGTTTGGATGATTCCCCAAACGGTCTCTAGACCATTTGGGCTAATCAACCCAAAATCTCTAATTAACTCATTGGAATTTCAGCACTGATTTCAATTAGGGTTTGCCCTATTGATTAGCCTTCAACTCATGACTCGTTTGGAATTAAGCCATCAAATTTGGTGAGTCATTAATCAACATTATTATGAACAGTAATCCCAAACGGTCAACGCTTGGTCAACCATCTTAAATGGTCTTGAGACCGTTTGCACAAAAAGGGCAAATTAAATATATTGAAAATCAGAACTTAATTCAATTGGATTTGCTTATATCTCACGATTCCTTTGGAGTTAACCCCTCAATTTTTGTGGGTGATCATCCTACATAATTAGGAACAGGATTCTCATACGGTCGTCACTTGGTCAACTGGACCAAATGGTCTTGAAGACCGTTTGCCTCCATGCGACCCTGAAACCGTTTGCCCACCAAACGGTTGTGCAAACCGCATGGGCAATTGGTTAGGACCGTTTGGTAAAGTGGAAATCCATAGATAAGCATAGGAATTAATGACCTTATCTTCTACCTCAAGAACAGTAGCAGTTCTTCACGATTTTGCTTGCAAGGATGCAAGGGAAGATAGGGAAGAAGAAGAACTAGCAACTATATGCATAGAAAAAGATGTATAATCAAAGCATAAGGTTTAGAGTTATAAAACCCGCCTAAAGGTTGTTCATTGAGTTCCAAGTTTCCAAGCTTCAGGTCTTTAATGGCGTCTTTGAGCTCCACAGGTCGGCCAAGGTGAATTCTCCAAGGAAGAGTTGGAAAGGAATGGCTAGAAAGATAAAGCTAGGTGAGTTAGTCATGAATTCAACCTTGAAATCGAGTTTCCTCCATGAATTCAAGCAAAAGGGATGATCCAAACTTACCTTGAACTCCCTGGTCATTCTCCTATGCTCCAGAGCTCTGCCTTAGTCGGTTTGAGCAAGGGGGATAAGTGAGGGAATGAAAGAAACGTTCCTTTGCTTGCAAAGGAAGTGGTATATATATATATATTGGGTGAAATTCCAACATAAGAATATATGTTTTCCTCGTTTCTCATCTAAGTCCTTCCTTTATTCTTTGCACGTCCCCACATCTTATTTCTAAGGGCAAACTCCTTCTAAGATCAAGAATTGAAGGAAAAGAGGATCAACCCATCACTAAAGCATACACATAAAAGGGCTATTATACATACACCTTGTTTATTCAATCACAAAGGTGTTCTTTGTTATATGATTATTCAAATGAAGTTCCCTCTTCATCATTTCTACTCTAAATGATGACAAAAGTTATAAAAGATATTTTAGATGATGTATTTTACAAGTTGCATCCCTCAAATTGGGTAAATTGCACTCTACACCAATTTAGGGTTTTCAAGTACAGGGGTTGCTCCCACAGCTTCACCTTGGTGCTCAAGCTTGGGAAAACCCTCAAACTTCATCATAAAAATCCTCATGATGTCTCAACATAAGAGGAACATCTCAACATGTGCAATTTGCAAGTTAATCCCTTAACTGGGTAATTTGCACATAGATCCCTATATTACAAAACAATGCTACAACTATATATATAAAGGAACAAAATTGAAATATATGTTTCTGAGGAACTTAATTACATGCCCAAAGTTAATCACAAGGATTTAATTACATATTTAGGCAAAACACCTAGGGTTAGTTCATAACCCAGGTCAGGGATGTTACACTAAGTAGTAGAAGAGGAGTCACAGTCCAATGATCGCGAGGAGAGGAGAACCTTTTCCCCCCTTCTGACCTGCACTAGGGTGGCGCCCAACTGGAGAAACCACAGCTCCACTACAAGGTCAAGCCTTGGCCACGAGATCCAATGGAATACCACTGCGTAGGTTCTCGGAGTCGGATCTGCCTCAACACGTAGAGACCTTTGTCACCTCGAGTTGACATTAGGGAACCTAGCTACTGCGGTGCTCATCAGAGCTCCTGCCATCCCCCACAGCGGAGTGTCATTGCACATAGGAACAGAGGAGGAGCATGTTATCGAGTCCTAGAGACCTGTTAGTCGTTTCCTAGGGCCAACCGACTCATAGTGGATCAAGTTGCTAGCCTCAAGATCCAAAGACCCTAGTAAGCCCAAAGGGTGATGACCAGAGCTATAGATGGTCCAAAATATAAATAGGAATCTCTAAACTCAGGTACATGGATTTTATTTAAGTATATGACTATGGTTTTCTTGGTTGCAATCATGATATGTATGTATGCTCTCTTTTCTATTTGCAAATATTGGATGTAGTAGCACTATATAGTACTCGATGTTTTATCACTTGAAAACATAAATGACGAATAGATGTTTTGTAGTTATTTAAGGTGTTCATTATCCCCCTTATGAGGGAATGGATTAATGCTGACTAGTACACCTCCCTAGAGCACACGGTGTACATGGAGTTTCCCTAGAGTACTTAGTACACGGGGATGGGCCCAATATATATGTTTTGGTACTAGTCCACCTTAGTAATGCAATTCATCTAGAAAAATGAATAAAATTGGCATATTTAGGTTAATCAAGAAATGTTTTCTATGATTTTTCTTCCTTTCTTTCTGCAAATCTTTTCAAATTATGAAAACCATAAATATATGTATCTTTCTACCCATGTACTCGACACCTTGTGTGTTGATTCGTTGTTTAACGTATGTTTTAGGTTCAAAGCTAGCATGGGACAAAAGGATATGATGTGAGCAAGTTATACAGGTTGTACCTATTGTGTGTAGATCCTAGTTAGCATACATGTTCATAGACTATAGAATTTTCATTCAATATGTAAGTCTAAACCATTTTGTAATAAATTACAAGTTGAATGCTGAGAAATGTTATGGTGTATGTTATGGTTGTATGTTCATGTATGCGCAAATTGCTTCTGCAACACACTTTGATACAATTTCCTAACATTTTCATATTTTGTCTTCTCATCTCCATGGGGTTTTGAGAAGGTGAAAATCTGGGGACGTTACACTTTGCCTCGCATCGACGAATAGTTTGACCAGCTGAAGTCAGTCACTGTGTTCTCTAAGATGGATCTACAAAGTGGCTACTACCAGAAGTGCGTGAAGGATGATGATGCCCCGAAGACAACGTTCAGAACTCGCTATGGGCATTATGAATTCATGGTCATGCCTTTTGGCTTGACAAATGCCCCTACTGCCTTCATGGACTTGATGAACCGAGTGTTCCACCCATACCTTGACAAGTTCATGGTGGTGTTTATCGATGACATTTTGGTTTATTCCGAGACGTTAGAACAACATTGCGAGCATCTATGGATTGTACTCAACACACTACAAGAAAATCAACTCTATGCAAAATTCTCAAAGTGTGAGTTCTGGATAAAGGAAGTGATGTTTATGGGTCATGTGATTTCTGTTGGACATATAGTTGTTGATCCTACAAAGGTAGAAGCTGTGATCAAGTGGAAAGCTCCAAAGAATCCCTTAGAGATATGTAGTTTCCTCGGATTAGAAGGTTACTATCGAAGGTTTATCAAGAACTTCTCTGAGTTGGCCTTGCCTTTAACTAAGCTGACGTGAAAGGAGGTCAAGTTCTCTTAGACACTAGAATGTGAGAATAGTTTCTTAAAGCTGAAGGTGTGTTTGACTTCAACTCCCATTCTTGCCTTGCCTGTTGAAGGCATACCCTATTTCATATACACTAATGCTTCTAAACAAGGCTTAGGGTGTGTTTTGATGCAAAATGGAAAGGTGATCGCCTATGCAAAATGAAGCTAATTGGCCTACACATGATTTAGAGCTTGCTACTATCGTTCATGCTCCGACCATAAAAGCTTGAGGTACCTGTTGACACAGAAAGATCTGAATCTATGACAACGAAGGTGGATGGAATATCTCAAAGATTATGACTTCACTATCACCTATCATCCTGGTAAAGAAAACGTCATAGCTGATGCTTTAAGTCACAAGAAGGATGTTGTTTGTGCTGCTCTGAGATGTTCGGTGTGGGAAAATCTCGAATATGTGACTAGTTGGTGACCTCAACCTGTCGATTCTATGGATGAAGACAAGTTGTGTGTCCATATGGCTAGCTTGACTATTACACTAACTTAGATCTCAGAAGTCATTTATGCACAGTTGGAAAGCTCTAAGATGGAAAAGATGAAGGCCTTGACCAAGAAACCGCAATCTGACTTCTCTATCTGAGTGGATGGTGTTGTCTGCTTCAGACAAAGGTTGTGGATTCATGACATGGGTGATATGAGACAGAAGGTGCTGAGTGAAGTGCATAGGTCCAAGTACACTATTCATCCTGGCACAAAAAAAATGTACAAAAACTTATAACAAAGCATCTGGTGGAAGAACATGAAGAATGATATAGCTCTGTTCGTCGTGAAGTGCTTGACATGTCAGCAAGTCAAGATCGAACATCAACGACCTGGTGGTTTTCTTCACCCTCTTGAAATTCTAGAATGGAAGTGGGAGAAGATCACAATGGACTTCGTTACTGGTTTCCCCAAGTCCAAGAAAGGTTATGATGTTGTTTGGGTGGTTATTGATCGACTTACAAAATCTTCTCATTTCTTGACTTTCAAAACCAATTATAAAGTTGCAGATATGGCTCATTTGTATGTTGAGTGGATCATACCCCTGCATGGAGTACTTGAGGTAATAATTTGTGATCGTGACCCAAAGTTTTATTCTCATTTATGGGGTCAGATTCAGGAGGAGATGGGTACTGACTTGAATTTCAATACTGCTTACCACCTGTAGACTGATGGTCAATCTGAGAGAATAGTTTAGATTATGGAGGACTTGCTTCATGCTTGTGTGATGGATTGGAATGTTGTATGGGATTGGTATCTTCCATTAGCTGAGTTTTCTTACAACAATAGCTACCAAGCTAGTATTGGTATGCCACCTTTTGAATCTCTCAATGGTAGACCATGTCATTCACCTTTGCATTGGGATGTTGTTAGTGAACGTTCTCCAGTGAAGACCGATGACATACAAATGATGATAGAAAAGATGTAGTTGATAAAGAAATGCATGCAATCTGCTCAAGACTGACAAAAGATGTATGCTGATAAGAAAAGGTCTGATGTTAACTTCCTAGTGGGTGACTATGCATTTCTGAAGATCAAGCCTATCCGTTCTATTGCTAGATTTGAAGTTAAAGGCAAATTGGTTCCTCATTATGTTGGACCATTTGAAATCTTAGATAAGGTTGGAGACTATGCATACCACATAGCCTTACCTTCCTATGATAAGATTCATAATGTGTTCCATGTCTCTGTGCTAAAGAAGTATGTGAAGGACTCTTCTCATGTGCTTACTATTGAGCCTTTGGGAAAACATGAGAATCTGACCTATGAAGAGATACATGTGAAGATCCTTGCCTCCCGAGTAAAGCAGAAGAAGAACAAAGAGATTAAGCTGGTAAAAGTTGTGAAAATATCATGGTCTAGAAGAAACCACTTGAGAGTTGAGAGATGAAATGTTACATACTCACCCTTCTCTTTTTGCTTGAGATTTCGAGGACATAATCCTTTTAAAGGGGTGGAGTGTTGTAACATAATGAATCTTAGATGTAATCTCCATGTAAACCTTTTTCCCAAGTTTCCCTTTCATTTCTATCCTCTATGTCGTTTATGTTTAATTAGTGAAATTTATAGTGGTTTAGTGAACATTTATTCACTAATTGTACCAATATAAGGGTTTTGCACAAATACCTCAGTGAAAGCTTAAGTACCATAATTAAGTTCTCTAAACCTTAATCTAACTTTTTGATATGATTTGATAACATAAAATGAGCCTAAGTTTCAAATTTGGTTCGATTTGGATGTTGTTTGTGCAAGTTATGCAATTTTAGGTACATTCTGGACTTTTATGCAATTTACCCAATTGGGTTTGCAAATTATCACCTGAATTTTAATCCTTAGATATTCCCTTACCATTAATGAGATTTTGGACCATGGGGAACCTGGTTGCACCTTGGTTTGAAGGTGTTTCTCTCCAAGGGTATTATAGGGATTACCCTCTTTATTAATGTGCTTATCTTTAAAAGCTATCAACCAATGGGGTTATTTCTTGGAAAATGATATCCAACCCAGATCTCAACTCAGAAACGGGACCCGGTTTTGGCTGCTAGTGCTGGGTCCCGACTGTGGCAATGATGTGATAGACTGGAGAGAGAGAGAGAGTGTGTGAGAGAGGGCTGGCAGATTGGTTGGAGAGAGAGAGAGCGTGAGAGAGGGCTGGTAGACTGGATGGAGAGAGAGAGTGAGAGAGATGTTGTGGATGACGATGCGACCAGCCGGGTGAGAGAGAAAGAGAGAGAGGATTGGGTTAAGGAGAGAGAAAAATCATGAGAGATATATTTGTTTTGCTAATAACTTTCAAACTATTGTATATTTTTTTAACAAATTAATTATGTTGGATACCTGATGAAAAATGCATTCTAATAAGAATCATTTTGACATATTTTTGAAAAATATAATGTGTGGGTATAAGGACAGAGAAAAATAAAGAGAGATATATTTGTTTTTCTAATAACTTTCAAGTTGTTATATATTTTTAAATGAAATAAACCCCGTTGGATTGCTAATGAAAAATTCATTCTAATAAGACTAATTTTGACATATTTTTGAAAAATGTAACATGTGCGTGTAAGGAGAGAGAAAAATCAAAAGAGATATATTTTCTTTATTAATAACTTTCAAACCGTTATATATTTTTTAACA
Source organism: Alisma plantago-aquatica (assembly GCA_963693085.1). Classification (NCBI taxonomy): domain Eukaryota; kingdom Viridiplantae; phylum Streptophyta; class Magnoliopsida; order Alismatales; family Alismataceae; genus Alisma; species Alisma plantago-aquatica. The sequence continues at coordinate 76,641,203 of OY856413.1, read as the reverse complement.
AAATAAATTCATTAGATTCCTGATAAAAAATGCATTCTAATGAGACTAATGTCAACATATTTTTGAAAATGCAACGTGTAGGAGTAAGGAGAGAGAAAAATCAAGAGAGATATATTTGTTTTGCTAATAACTTTCAAAATGTTATATATTTTTTAACAAAATAAATTTTGTTGGGTTCCTGATGAAAAATGCATTCTAATAAGACTAATATCGATATATTTTTGAAAATATTTGTTAATTAATTTAAATTATTAAGAACATCACTTCTCTCCTATGACAACATATTTAAAATATAATAATCGCACTACTTCTCTCCTATTCTCTAGACAAACTAACTACTTTAAAAAAATACTACTTGGACATAAAGCAAAATTGACTAGATAACAAGAAAATTTACTAAGGATAACTCTACATATAACAACTATTTTTTTTAAAAAAATTCTACTTGGATAACAAAAAAATTGCATTCTAATAAGACTAATATAATGAAAAATGCATTCTAATAAGATTAATATCGACATATTTTTGAAAATATTTGTTAATTAATTTAAATTATTAAGTATATCACTTCTCTCCTATGACAACATATTTTAAAAAATTAATTGCAATACTTCTCTCCTATTCTTTAGACAAAATAACTATTTTTTTAAAAAATACTACTTGGACAAAAAGCAAAATTGACTAGATAACAAGAAAATTTACTAAGGATAACACAAAACATTCTCTACATATAACAACTAATTTTAAAAAAAAATTTCTAATTGGATAACAAAAAAATTGACTAAATATAACAAAACATTTACTAGGGATAATAAGAAAATTTGTTAGGGGAAAAAAATTAATTCTATAGATAACAACTAATTTAAAAATATATATATGTTACTTGGAAACAAAAAGTCTATTTAAAGGTAAAAAAACATTAACCAAAGATAATAAGAACATTTGTTAGAGATAACATAACATTTACTAGGGATAACAAAACATTTACTAGGGATAACAACTATTTTTTTTAAAAAAATACTACTTGGATGATAAAAAGTTTGTATAGAGATAACAAAACATTTACTAGGGATAATAAGAAATATTTCTAGGGATAACAAAATATTTACAGATAACAAAAAGTGTGTCTAAAGATAACAAAACATTAACCAAAGATAACAAGAACATTTGTTAGGGATAATATAACATTTGCTAGGGATAACAAAACATTTACTAGGGATAACAACTAATTTTTTTTTAAAAAAATACTACTTATAAAAATACTAGTAGGATAAAAAAAAGTATGACTATAGATAACAAAACATTTGTTAGGAATAAAATAAATTTTCAAAAATATTTGACATTAGTATTATTAAAATTCATTTTTCATGTCTAAAGATAACAGAACATTAACCAAAGATAACAAGAACATTTGTTAGGGATAACATAACATTTGCTAGGGATAACAACTAATTTTTTTTTTAAAACTACTTGGATGATAAAAACTCTGTATAGAGATAACACAACATTTACTAGGGATAACAAGAAACACTTGTTATGGATAACAAAACAATTACTAAAGATAACAACTAATTTTTTAAAAAAATACTACTTTGATGATAAAACGTTTGTATAGAGATAACCAAACATTTACTAAGGATAACAAGACACATTGCTAGGGGTAACAAAACATTTACGGATAATAAAAAGTTTGTCCAAAGATAACATATATTAACCAAAGATAACAAGAACATTCGTTATGGATAACATAACACTACTAGGGATTACAAAACATTTATTAGGGATATGTACTAATTAAAAAAATACTACTTGGATGATAAAAAGTTTGTATCGAGATAACAAAACATTGGATAACAAAGACATTGCTAGCGATAACAGAACATTTACGGATAACAAAATAAATCTCTAAAGACATCAACTAATTTTTTTAGAAAAATACTACTTGGATAACAAAAAATATGACTATAAATAACAACACATTTGTTAGGAATAATATTTTTTTTTTCAAAAATATGTTGAGATTAGTATTATTAGAATTCATTTTTCATTACAAATCCAAAGAATTTTATTTTGTTAAAAAATATTTAACGATTTGAAAGTTATTAGCAAAAAAAATATATCTCTCTTGATTTTTCTCTCTCGTTACACCTGCATGTTACATTTTTCAAAAATATGCTGACCTTAATCTTATTAGAATGTATTTTTCATCAGGAAACCAACGGAATTTATTTCGTTAAAAAATATATTACGGTTTGAAAGTTATTAGCAAAAAAAATATCTCTCTCATGATTTTTCTCTCTCCTTACACCCGCATGTTACATTTTTCAAAAATATACCGACCTTAATCTTATTAGAATGTATTTTTCATCAGGAAACCAACAAAATTTATTTCATTAAAAATATATTATGGTTTGAAAGTTATTAGCAAAACAAAGTTATTTCTCATGATTTTTCTCTCTCCTTACACCTACTCCCTCTCTCTCTCTTTTGGTATCACCCAACTGGTCCCATCGTTAGCCATAACAATCCTATCTCACTCTCTCTCTCTCCAGCCAGCCCTCTCTCATGCTCTATCTTTCTCCAGCCAGCCCTCTCTCACGCTCTCTCTCTCTCCTATCCGTCTCGTCAGATCTATAGCCCGTCAGATTGTCACGTCACGCAGCAACAACAACTTCTCACGCAGTAGCAGTAGCAATTGATTGGATCAGATGGGGACAAAACAGGTATGGGATCTGGTCTGGTATAGGGGTTGTATAGCAAAGCTCTTATTTCTTTGTTTGAAGGATGGTGGGGATGGCCTAGAAGGCTCTAGGGGTTCTTAGGACCGACTTTTGATATACAAGAAGAGTCTATGAGCTGTCCTCTTGCATGGCCATGAAGCCCCATCCTAAGGATGGACACATGGAAAGTCGCATAGACACCTCATACTTTCCCCCTTCTCTATAAAGCCATGCCTACCCCTTCCCACCTCCCAATCCAAGAAGTAATCCTCTACTTCTCTTTTCCACATCTTAGAGCATCATCCCTTATATGTTTGGCCACAAAGTTTCTGTTCCAAGGTAAAAGAGGGTGCCTACCTTGGTGAAGAAGGCTCCTAGGGTTCCAAATTTCTCTATTTAGGATTTCTTAAGCTCCTCGTTGGTGATTTTGACCAAAACTAGTAAGAATCCTCCTTTCCTTCCCTATTTTCATGCTTTTAGTATTCCTCCCACCTTCTTCTAGGTCAGAGCCATGACCTTCCATGGTAAAACTCCACCTAGAACTCTAAAACATCTCATCTCCATGCTCTTTTGCTAGGGTTTGCACCTCTAAAGTGGAGAAGGTGATCTTTGCTCAAGAAAGGAGCTTGGCTTGGAGCAACCAGACCTTCTAATCTCATGATCCTTTCTGTTTGGACCTTCTTATCTTCCTAGAGGAAAGTTTTGTTAACCCCCTTATCATATATTGCTTAGTACATGCTTAAAACTCATGCTTCTATGTTTAAAATCGATGATCTCCATCTCTTTTTATCATGTTCTTCTAGGGTTTTGGTTTCTTATTGTTTTACCTTCTCTAGAAGCTCTAGTTTGGTTACCTATGCAACTTCAAACCTGATCTTGGGTCAAATGGTGTTTTATCCCTCTCCCTCTCTCTTTAATTATCTCGATCAGTTTGATGATGTGGCAATTTCCTATTGGTCAGTATTGAGAAATTCATATATTCTAATCCACTTATCCAAATTTGACAAATCAATATGTTTTGGAATTTGAAAATTAATATATATCTAATAAAAATATTTTCAAGGTCTGATTTCATGGTTTGATGAAGGGTTATTTTTGTAAAATGAATTTAATGCATAAAATTTGTAAAAATTACATCTTAATCATCATAACTCCAAAATTAACATAAAAGTATGTTTTCTTGATCAGGAGAACTTAATAAGTTTATTGGTGATGTTTTAAGAGTCTAAATCCGAGTTTTTCTAAAAATGTCTAAATTTTGGGTCTCTATATATTAATGTGCACTATGTACTCTAATACATGTTAATACATTGAAAATAGGCAAAACGGAATCTGGACTCACTTAAAGTGGTGAAAGTTAGTAATTGATATCAGTAAGAGAGGTATGTGCATTCCTCACACCCTATGTTGGGATAATTGTAGCCAAACCCTATATTTCCCTAATGAGGCTTAAATGAACCCTAAATATTCTATTCTTGAATCCTAATGTTGTTCATGCCTCAAATCAGATTATAATTTCTTCTTGTTTGGGTCTTATAACCCACTGCCATGCTTATTGAATATTATGACTACTCTTGCCATGATTACTTTTCTAGCATGTAGATTTATGTTCTATTTGATTAAAAGTAGCGGTACTTATGTACAACCACCCACAGAGGGCATGTATTTAATCACCTTGGGGAATGTTTTTATTATCCCCTATATAATTGTGTAGGTCGCTGGGAATGTCTTATTCTCCCCTCACCTATAGGTTAGAGGTCGATAGGTGCCTCAACCCTACTTAGTTCGGTAGACATAATTATCTTACATGCAAATACTTTTTAATATAATTGTTAATGGCAAGTTTCTTTTGAATATAGCCTCATAGTCTTGTTATCTTCATCTTATGATGAAATCTTACCCTATAGTTTCATGTTATTTCCTCATCTTTTGTTCATGTTCATTATTTGACACATACCTTGCTTTCTTTCCCCTTTTGCTAGGTGCTTTCCCAACCACCCAGGTGATGGTGCTGAGCAAGGAGATGGACACGTTTGAAGGAAGTCATCTCATGAGTAGATCTCAAGCTATCTGAAAGGATGTCTAGGTTGCTATAGCTAGATCCTTTTCTCTTATCTTTTTCTTTTGGGAACAATTATGTAATGAACAATGAAAGTCATGTAATAGGCTTAGTACTTTTATTTTCGTTGCTATTGACATTTTATAATGTATCCGGTGCATGCTTATTTACTTGGAATATTATACATGCATCCCTCAATATCTTTTGTCTTTCTAAAAAGATGGATGTTTTGTACTTCCTTTAAATTTTAGTAAAGAGGTGATCTCGCCTCTTTACAAAGGTAATGACCACTTCTCTTTGAAACTGGTCAAGATTCTCATAATCAATAACTTTTCTGCATACAATGTTAAAGAAGAAACAAAGCCTGGTGATTGCAAACCTTACATGCTTGGTAGTATAGATTGAATATCCATGGGAAATATTTTCTACATTAGAGTGTGAAAATCATGAGATTTAAGACCTATCAATTTTAGATTCTTCATTGGTACTAATCGATGGATGTTGGAAGAGTATCCTGATGGTACTTTGACATTAAGAAAGAACTTTCAAAAAGTTCTCTTCTCCTGTCTAAACAATGTGTGACAAGCATGAGGTAAATATGTTTTTCCACCACTGCTAACTTCTATTGTGAATTCATTTCCGTATGCCCCATTTCATGTTGGTTCAATTTATATCTGATGCCATCTTTAGTTTTACGTAGCATATTCAATAGAGTACCAATGACGCTATCAAAAACATTTTTTTCAACATGCATGACATCGATACAATGCCTCAGTGCCAAAGAACTCCAATAAGGAAGATCCCAGAATATTGACCTGTTCTTGAATAAATATTTGTCACATTTTGTGGGAATAGTAAATTATGATCTCTTACAAAATGCATTGACAAAGTATTTTACTCCTTCATAAAAATCCTTCCCTAATATAGGTTTAGGGGCACTCCATTACTTAGTTGAGACATTGAATGCTTTGTGCAACCTTCAATCAGGATGCACTTTTAGAAGAAACATTTAATGAACAAGATATACAATCTTTCCTCCATATTTTTGTCATATTGAATCAGTGTTCTCGTCACATTTTGGGCATTGCTTTGAATCCTTTTACAATGTATCCAGACAAATTCCCATATGATAGAAAGTCATTAATAGTGCAAAACAACATAGCATGGAGATGAAATGTCTCTCTACATGAAGCATCATAGGTCATCTCACCTTATCCCTAGAGTTTCTTTAAGTCATCAACCAGAGCTCCAAGAAAACATCAATATCATTTCCAAGCTATTTGAATTCTAATATCAACAAGGATATCATGGTGTCTTATTTTTCATACACAACTAGGGAAGAAGATTGTATATAATAATCATAATAGGTCAAGTGGTATGTTGGTTGTTTAATGTGTCATATGAATTCATCCCCTCAGTATAAAGCTCAAGTTTTAGATTCCTGACTTCTTCACCAAATTCAAGATATAATAAACCAATTTTTTCCATTATGGGGAACCAAACCCATGTTGTAGGATCCCATCATTGTTTTTCTTTGCCTATGTGTGCCAAGATAAATTTAGCACATCCATGGTTTTGACAAACAAGCATTGCAACTGGGGTATTATAGGTAGATACCAAATCATCTTGGTAGGAGAGCCAGTTTTGGGCTTACCCAAAGTCGTCATTTTGTACCTTGAAATCTCACATTTTGGACAATCTTTCAAATTTATATAGTCTTTTTGAAACAACACTCACTCATTCGGGGATGCATGCATCTTCTTAACCTTCATTCCCATTGGGCACAAAATTTTCTTTAATTTGTATGTTGAGATTCGAATCTTGTTGACTTTAGGAAGAATTTCTTCCAACAAAGACAACAAATATGTGAAGCTTTTGTGGCTCCATCTATTGTTAGCTTTCAGAGTACACAATATCAATGCATCAGTCAACTTCTTAAACTTAGTACAACCTAAGTAAAATAATCTCTCAACATCATGCATAATGTTTCCAAATAGGAAAGGTGGATGAGTAATATTTACCACACCACTATCCAACAACACATAAACCATGTCTATGGGAATCATTTTGTTCACATCTACATCATCGAAAATTTCTTTTTCAACACATGTACTGCTATTGACATCTACTAATCTCATAGTATGAATATCTTCATGTCAATACAATTCTGTATATCCTTGTAAAATCCCATTGCACATGACATAACTTTTGGTTTTGGCATACTTTTAAGTTGTTACTGTAATTCCTACATGAAAAATAGAACCTATGACCAGGTTGTTTCCTAAATTCCTCCACAAATCTTATAAATTGATCAAAACTAGTAATAAACTCCAAAGTGCAACAATTTGAAATGGACATCCATGATTGATCCATTATATGATCATGGAGAAAATGAGTATTGAATTAGGTGTTTAGAAATTAGGATTTAGAGATTAGGATTTAGATATTAGGGTTTATCATTTAGGATATTGGTTTTAGGGTTTATATATTAGGGTTTAGGGTTTACAAATTTAGGTTTAGGGTTTAATAATAAATGTGTACCACCTATCCCATTCTTGAACACCAAATCTCACTAGTAAGTGTTTAAGATTTATTCAATTTTCAAGTATATCTTGACATCATTTCCCCATAGTTCTCCAAGTACACTAATGTAGATGGGAAAATACCCACCTATATATGTACTTATTGAACAAACAAGAAAGTGCCAATGAAACATCTTGAAAACCAAATACATGTTATATACTTACATCCTAAGTGAGATTAAGTATTCAAGAACAATCCCCAAAATAGGTAATATCTAATATTACTCCTAATGAGTAAATTGTAGACAGGTTTCTAGGACAACATAATGATTTAGAAATTAGGATTTAGAGATTAAGGTCACTCTCTATGCCACACATATGTGGATTATTTATTAGAATTTATATCATCATTAATTAGCTTGGGCTTGGTCTTATAAACATTCTATTCAAAGTTTATATGAGAAATTCTAAACAAACCAAACAAAGAACTATACATACATTTTAAAAGTGTAGCCAAACAAACCAACCAAACAAACAAACAAACAAAAATTATAGATAAAAAACAACACACATTAAGCAGTACTAGTTGATGATATGGCAGAAGCGAGCATCTCAAGTAGCAACATAAATCACGGTGGTGGCGACGACCTAAGTAGTAGCAGTGGCAGCGATGACAATGACTTGAGCACCAAGAGCAATAAAAACAACAATGCTCATAGAAGTAGCAGTGGACGAAGAAGAGGAGAGATGATGACACTGATGAAAATAGTAGTAGAGGAGGAAGTAGAGGAGAGGCTGATATGGCGACAATGACTACAACAAGGCAGTACCAATGGCGGTTGATAGAGGCGACAACGATTGACCAAATTGCCATAGCACAACCAAATAGTCCAATGAAACATAGAATGGAGGAAGAAAGTTTTGTGGGTGTTGTTAGGTAGAACTTAGTTGTTGGTTGCTTAAAAAGACTAACAACACATGACTAAATTATTGGTTTGATAAAGATAACCAACGGCAACAGACACACTGTGTCATCTTTTGCACAATTGGAAACTGAAGGTAGAGGTCCTTATCATTAATAAAAAATGTCAGCCTCACTAAGGACTTAGTCATTGTTTTGGTAAGGAAATCCGACGACAAAGGACATACTATGTCATCAGTTGGATACAAGAAACCGATGCCATAAACCCTTATCCCTAATAAAAATGCCCAACTCACTAAAGACTTAATCATTGGTTTAAAGAACTAAAACCGATGACATAACCCAATTTGGGGGAAAATATTTTTTATGGGGCACATGAAAGGAATCCTATATTGTCATTCCTTACAAAGGAATGGACAACACAAGCTTTTTGAAGGTAAATTTTTTCAAGGTGGACATGATCTATGACACAAATTTGTTTAGAGAAAAATCAACAACAAAGATTTCTTGAAGGTAAATTTTGAAGGAGTGTGTTGTCAGTTTTTGTACAATCAACACTAAACGTCTATATCAAATTTCTCCCCTAGAAAATTAAATTTTGTGGGTTTTCTTTGATGTCAGTTCTTCCACCGGCATATTATAATAGAAGTGGTAACTCTATTTTTTCTTAATCATATTGACTTGAGCAATAGTGAAGTTTGTTCTCTAGCAATCAAAAATACATGACTATAGTGTCAGTCATCATTTCGAACTAATTTTAATAAAAGTGACATCAGAGGTTTAAAAATGTACTAGTGATGATTTTGTCTTTGTTTATTTGGGTTATGTTCTTAGTTAGGCAATTATGCACAATTTTCCAAATCACTGGGATATTAGCTTATCTCTTTAATATCAACCTCGGGTATACATTTGAGCATACTTTTGGTTATGAATTTCATTATTAGGAAATTGGCTCCCCATAAAATTGTTTTTTGGCTAGACATATACAATAATTGACAATTTTGAATCATTGTAATTAAAAATCTAAGGGAAGGGTCATCAAATTATCATTGGAACTATAAGTGAGCATGCATTCACTAGTGTGGAAAATAAGATGGGAAGACTAATGAGTTAATATTATTAGACAAAAACCACTCCTATATATAGGAGAGGGAAAAACTTACAAGTGGACTCAAATCCTAATTGAACAAGTATACTCGATCCATATACATAATGAACTAATTACTCTAACACTCTATTCTCATCAGAACCTAGTAATTAATTTCTAGATACCGTGAGCCTATTGAATAATATATATAACATATAACAATGAGAATCATTAAAATCAACACATTTGGTTATATAAATCATAATATTGTTGAAATTATAACAAAATTAGTTTGCATGAGAAATTACCTAATCAGACCTTTTCAAGATCTATGCAAATACCATAATGAGTGCCATCAATGGTGTATGAAAAGCCCAATCATATTGGTCAAGTTCAAGGAACCACGAAATTGTAACTATAATGAACTCTTTTACAAATAGAAACATAATTTTTCTATTAGAGTCTCTTAAGGAGCACACCGCTAAGTTGATTGACATAAAGATACAAATAAAGGTAATTTTGAAATAAACTGGTTGGGAACTTGAATAATGTGTAGTAAATGGAAAGATGCCTCCTACTTTGTCCAAGTAGTTGAGGTGGGTTTCAACATTCCTACTGAATTTGAGGTAAATAAATATTTAATTTGACAGAATGTTTTTAATTTGACATCGTTTGCTTGTATAAAGATATTAACAACTATCCAAGTAGTACTTTAGTATGACCTTTTATTGCATTAACATCCTTGCTAAAAAACTACACATTAGGAGCTTGGCACTCAAACCATACATGTATCAAAGAGGATAACAAGTTTGTCATACAATTAAGGATTAAGATGGGTATGGAAATTGATGAACGTCGATGAAAATGGTTGTTTCTAAAATATATTTAATATATTGAATGTCATGTCTATATTTTCATTGATACACTAACAACTTGATCACTGAAGACAGACCCAACTTTACAAGTCAGAATATATGAATTGTGACTTGATATGTACATGTGCTCTTGTGAAACAAACTAATAATTTTCATGTTTTCAATTCAAATTAGTTAACACTAGTAGGATTTTGACGTGTTTGCAAGGTTAATCATCCTTGAAATACAATAATTTATTTCAAAACTAAATGCACAATTTAAAAACCTTTGGGAATAAATATCCATTCAAACATGAGGTGTAATTAAAAATCAAAAGGATAAATTAGTTCACATGTACAACCCCTACATAAGAAATCAGTGTACCACATAGATTACACTTGTACATAAGGTTACAACATACAAATATATGCAACATATGACTACAAAATTCCAAATCCACCAAAGAACATTATCCAAACATAGGTCTACCCACATAGCACATAGGAAAACCTCTTACGAGGTCCTACCAAGTCTAATCATAGATACAAACCAAACATGCCACCCAAACGATAGCCATATAAGCTACAAGGTTCAAGAGGGTCAACTTATCACCATCACACATGCCCCTTTTGTAGGAAGAGAGCCTACTCGGGGGGAGTTCCATTACATGATAAAATAATCAATATATGCAAAAGATCAGTAGAAGGATCAAGTCATAGAAATGACACAATTTGGTATCTTGAATGAGTATGGCATATATATTAGTATATTTAAAACAATAAAATCTTCATATTATAATATCTAGAAAGACACCACGTCATAAATGCTAATATAATCAAACATAGTGACATGGTTCCAACTATATTAATATAGTAAATTGTATATAGACACATCCAAAAAGGTCTAATAGCTTCCCCTTAACAGAGTGGTATTTTTCATTTACCTTCCAAGTAAGAGGTCATTCTAAGGCTAAATATCTTTATTCAAAGGTATCACTAAGAGTAAACACCACTAACAAGGGTATAAAGAATGGTTAACATCCCTTTGTATACATAATTACTCTGTAATGTACCTGTCATCTATGCCATTAATCATCATTGTGCATTATCACAATTATTGCATGAAGAGAATGAGAATATGAGAATTTGACCAGACTAGCAAGTGAATCTTTTCACTTTAATAGACATGTAGAGGATGTCAAGCTATGATAATTCACAACATTGACATTTTCAATAAGTAATATATGTTATGTAACTTGATTACACAAATAAGAGGGTGAAACCCCTTTGTTAACACTGAGATATAGGGGTACACACCTCTTTCCAATCATTATAGTGAGTAATAAAGAATAATGATAGGCCTTAGAACAACAATCTATCAAAGAACTAAGACCATACAAATGGCACATGAAACCCACACCAGGGAAAAACAAATAATCATATATTACAACTATTTTAGGATTTTTGTGTTGTCTATCATATGACTATATATTATTATGAGGTAGTAGTCAATATCACAAATTTTTTTAACATCCATTTTTCATTTCTTAAATAATTTATTCTCCCATTCAACTATCTCACTGATCATCATATAGTTAGCTCTTTATTTCAACAAGAACTTGGGTTTGGTGTTAATATGGATGCCGAAATGTTCCAAGGAAAACAATGTGATACATTTCATTAGGTTCATTATTCTCACTAGTATTTTACAACATATACCAATTTTATTCTTTTTCATTCATTTCTCGTTCACTTCTCTTCAATACCTCTCACTGTTCAATTTGTGAGCCCTTGTTAGGTTCAATCACAGACATGTGGTTAGGATCACCTTACCAACACATTCATGACTTAAAACCCCTTAGTAATAGTCAATTTTAGATAATTAAACATGTTCCCAATGAACCATTTATTCGTGGGTAGTATATCTTTCCCTTTTCAATTTATACAAGCATAATCAGAGGTAAATAGAGTCAAGAAATTATACTGAAGTCGAGCTTTTAGGTGGGTGTTGTATTTTTCTGATTCCATTTGGGTTCATATGTTTATAAATACATGTTTTATGTTATAAAATTTCACCGTCTTCTCAATCGTCATCGTCATCATCATCATTAATGATCATTTATTCATTGTAACTTCTAATATTGAGATGAAGCTTTGCAAATAATCATCAGGACCATCATGACATATTGTTTATTTTTGGAAGATTGACGTATTATAATTCTTTATCAAGACTTTCAAATAAGAAATACCCATATTTGTAGTATATAAACAATCTACTATGATTTTTACCATTCTCCTTATGTCAAATCATCAAAAACAAATTTAGCAGAGGAAATTCAATACAAACATGGGATACAACCTACATATCACACTATAGCCATTTGCCTATGATGTTTGGCCTAGAGTATTCCCCATTTGAATGTGTTTACATTAATGAATTGACATCTTCAACATGTCTACTATGTGTAACCACAACTTTAGTTAATGGGTATTAGGCCATGTGGATCATCCAGGTAACTTGCTCAATAATCTCTCTCTCATCCCCACATTTATGTCCTAAATTTCCTTGCTCATCATGCTAGGCTATCACAGTTTCCCCATTTTTCCTGATATCCTTCTTCCTTATATTTACTTAATTCATGAAATAATAAAATGGTACCCTTTCACGAATTAAATACCTAAATAACAACCTTTGGAAAATAATGCTCATAATAGCATATTTAATAGGATATGTGTCCAATTTAAGGCACATTCACTTACATGTGGTAATGCATAAAAAATTTAGATAAATCCATCCAACATGGTGGTGTTCAAGTTAAAAAAATAGGATTCTTTTAACTTCCTACTAGTTCAGAGTCAAAGGAATAAACAGAACCATTTTCTAATGCAATCAAGTTCCATGAAATTAAAGTGTTTGAATTTTAGACCTTTTGAACCATGTGGTCACATAAACAATGTCTACTTATGGGGGGAGTAGATGATACATGTAATAGTTATTTGGATATAAAATATTTATGAGACTTCAGTTGTAACTCACTATTACCAAACTAAAAACAAATAAAAATGAGCATACAAATGTCAATTGTTTATTTTGAGCTATGACACTATTTCTCGTGCTTCATCCTCATCCACCCTCAAACTCAAGTTTCACTATGATGTAAAATATTTATATAAATGATCATACTTTAATCTCTCTTTTATGCTAATGCAGTTGTCAAAATATGAGCCCTCCAGATATATTGCAATCCTACATCCACAATACTGTTCCCATACAAGTAATAGTCCAATATGTCAGTCCATTCATTACAATCTCTTCAGGTCTTGGGTTGTGTTCTCCTCTAATTTATATAGGAGAGGTTCTCTCATGTATCAAACACTTTGTAAATACATTGTCCATATTGGATCCACATTATTTCATGATAACATACTTAGAACTGGCCTAATAAGGTACTGTATCACCTTGTTGGTATTTGAATCTGAGATGTCAGATTATGCATATTTAAGTGGTTAGTCATGATTTTTATAAGATGATGTGGAGGTTCCTCTATAGTTTTCACATTGAACTGTATGTAAAAAAAGTGTACTTGTATATTATGAGTTAGTGGGAAAGTCCTACTTCCAAACTATTTGTAGATCCTTTCTGGTCCACAACATGCATGAGATTTTGGAACTCATTAATTAGATTAGATCATGTAACCCTAATGGATAAAAAGTTTAATATCACACCCATCAATATAATACCAAACATGTAACACTTTTCTCCATGAATGTGTAAAGTTCTTTGAAGTTGGATGTTCAGGCTTCTAATGGGAATATACATCTATGGAAGATCAACACATATAATGATGAAGACAATTAGTACAATGATATCCATATTAAAAATAACTATCTTTTGACAATATATGCTTTTACTGGGATGATACAGGTAAGAAATAGATTCATGACTGGTTCATGGTGAATTAAATCTACATATTACTTGCATAAAGTGTTGGTGTGTTAGAAGAAATTCCATAAGTAATATTTTTTTAGAACATTTAATAGTACAATCTTCTCCTTTTTCTCTGAGTCACATTAGTTAGTTTATTTAAGGGTGTCTTTATTCTACACACAGATATATATATATATATACATATATATACATGCACACACACATAAATGTATAAATTCACACACACACACACACACACACACACACACATATATATATATATATATATATATATATATATATATATATATATATATATATATATATATATATAGACACACACACACACACACACAAAGCATGCCACATGCACATTGATTTATCATGCATTTTGGGATTTTAGAACTAAAACAGAAGGATAAGTTCATTGTATGGAGGGCTCTCTTTTCACTTTTAGGACTAACTAAGACTTGCAAAATCATTTCCCAAATAACTCAAACTAGTAACACTTAAATAGTAATAGGGTTCTAGGATAGATTGTGAGTAGAATGGGGAAAGTGTTTAGCCAAGTTATGTTTAGTTTCTAAAGATATATATTTATAGAATTTAGCTAAGATATGAAGGGATGTCCAGTGGGGGTGAATGGAAAAGGGGTTTAGTGCTAAACTAGTCCTTATATGTTGAAGCATTGCAAGTACAAGACTAGGTTCACACTGGTTATTTTTTGTAAAGAAAACTTCATGCCATTCATAGTGTTGATGGATCACTTCTCAATGTCAAATAAAAGGGTACCCTTCTTATTTCTGCATGTAATGTTGCTAGTGCTTGCATGCATTATTTCACCTTTGCTATTGTTGAGATGATAGGAGTGATTAATGGTAATGATATTCCCTATGTTTGCCTAGAACAATTCCAGACATGTTTAGACATTGAGATCTCTATATTATTTCTTAAATATTGTGTGATATTGTTAGCATATTTAAAGATGTTATGCCATTTTCCACACATCGTACATGTCTTTAACATATGTGCAAAACCTTTAGCTCCAAATCCAAACTGGAAGAGTTATCGAATCATATATACTATATAAAGGTTTAACCACAAAAACTTTTGAATTTGATCTCTTAATGGTAGGCATTCAAACCATGAATTCAACATCTCACAACTTTTTAATAACATCCAACAATCACTTACAAATGATCTAGTTGACATGCGTTAACTTTTATTGTAGAATTTCTTCATATTGTGAAAATTATACATTCAAAATTGATCAAACCCTCCAATACGAGCCATTATTAGATTCCTATACTATCATTTAGTCTCTATGCATTTGATGAGATACCATGATGCACTAGAATGGAACCAATATCAAAATGAGTTTTACCGAGACTTGCATAAAAATGAAAAGATGTAATGAGAATCAAGAAGTCTGCAACATACTAGATCTTAGACCCTACCCTAGAACTTTGACCTTTTGGACTTAACCAAACAAGGTTAGAGTAAAAGATGCATAGTATAACCCTAACAAGCTAATGCATGAACCTAATGCTTACACATTAGACTTAGGACAATAATGGAACATAAAATATGTCACATGATGTATAAAATAGCATACATGATAATTCGTGATTAATAATGAAATATGACATATTTAATGGCAATATGTAAATTAGCAACCTAATTGAATGAATAATATGGATAATGGGCCATATTGCACATCTTATAAAAAGAAATCGCAAAAGTGGAAACAAAATTCAAATTCATAATCTACATATCAAAATTATCTTACATGTCAAATTTCATATAATTTGGAAAACTTTGAAATATTAGGGTAAGTTTAGGAGAGAGAAAATGACTAAAATGCATAATTAATATGGCACATAACTCTAAAGGATGGAAATAATGGCAAATTTGTATTCAACACAACAAAGATAACTTGTGGGTGAAGTTTCACTAAAATTGGATAATCCTAATGTCATTAATGCATGCGGAAAGAGGAAGTAAGACTTGATTAATTAATGCATCAAAAGTCTTCATAAGGAAAATATAATTGTAAAATTAGAATCTACATGTCATAGTTGGCCTATGTGGAAAATTTCACTTAATTTGGATATCTTTTGGACCTTCAGTTAAAGAGAGAGAAAATCAAGAAATAATACAATCACACTTTATTCTAATCAGATTAGGAAATGTATAAATGTCACATTTTATTTATCTTTTCGATTCACCCAAGGTTCCGCGTCACGTGCTTCATTGATTTCATGAGGCTTGTAGGCTATCTGATCAATTTTGAGCAATGGGGATTTTATCTCCTACCTCAGGTAGGAGACCCGCTCACCCGTGAACAATACACCACCAACCTTGCTCCTATTTTTCTCAGTTTTCTCAGTCTACAATTGGTCATTTTCCTCGATTCTTAGACCGGTAGATTCATAATGCAATTCTGCATCCATCAAGCCCTATTTTGCTACCTGGTTTCCTTTCTAGGCGATTTGCCTCTTTTTGCCTCACAAGGCTCTCGAACCCTCTTTTGCGGAAGTTATAGGGATGGACCTTATATATGTTCAAAACCTACTGGAGCTTCTCCTCATCGCGTGCAATCTATCTCTCTTGGCAATTTTCTCTTTCGGTATGAATTCAACTGTTGTCGAGATACTTCCTTTCTTTGGCCTTGCGGCACCTCACTCAGGCGTCTTGCTTCACCGTTTTTCAATTGTGCGAAGAGGTGAGTTCGTCAAGGTTCATTCTATGTTTTTGCATCTTAAATCATTGAATTAAAATCTCTGTTAGATTCACCCAATTTGCACATGCTAGTAGCTGGGTAGCTCGATTCTATGGCATCGTGGGGAAGAAACCCCCGTTTGTAATTTCGGTTCTGACCCTTGTTTTCATTTCTGCTTCGTTTTTCGGTGAGGGGTAAATCGGTATTTTGGCCTCCACTTTTCTTTCCTTTGCCTTGGCGAGTTGGTGAGTTGGCAGTGGAACCATGTGACTTGGCTAGCAATGACTGGGCCAAGTCAGCATGCCCTTTCCCTCCCTCTCTCTCCTCCTCTCTTTTGAATTTCTCTATTTTGTTGGCTTTTTGAAATTTTATTATTGGTAAAATTGGTAACTAATTACATACTAATTAGAAAAATACAAATAAATAACCATTGAATTTAGAAAAAAAATTCATATCTAGTGATACTAGTTTTATTGCCTAAATCCAATGTTTAATTGAAGGTGAATGTTAATGGATTAATCTAAATAGATGATAACATGTAAAATTCATAACTAAATATTTTTAAGTCAAAAAAATGTAATCAAATATGTTTTGGACTCATAATAATACAAACTAAAATGTGCCATAGTTTTCATAACCTAATTTACACATTAAAAAAAGGTGGTTTCTAGGGTTTGATTAATGAATATGAAATTGACTCACAATCTATGTTTAATAGGATCTTTGGAGATGTAGACTTGGATCTAGAAGTTACTTTGGACTTTGGACTCTGAAGTCGAGGTATGTTGTATCCCTGATTATTTTATGTTGAGCAATTCACCTATGTTTATTCTTTCTCTTGGTCCTATGGACATTAGCCTACACATTATTCTTTTCATATGAAAACCATGGTTCTCTGAACTGCCTTACTTTGTTACAGAACTTGTGATCATGGATATTCTTTTGGACTCTTTTCATATGCTTTGTACATGATGGAACTCTTTATGATGACATGTGATGTCTTTTTTCTACTTGTGAGGTGGATGTATGTGTTGTCATTTTTGTGGTGACTACTTTGTATAGTCTGACTATACTTTATACTTGCCTCTACATTAAACATGCTATGTGATTCAGTAGCACTAGAGTAATGTAATTACATTGGTTTTGTTTATGGGCAGATGTGTATTTCATGCTGGGGTTTTGTGCCCATTTTTGGGATGGAGGTTGCCCCATACCCGGGTTACAAATTTGTGAGGTTTGGCCCATTTTATATATATTTGGGAGTTTGGCAGTACGTCATTCTCTATCAAGTTTTAAGTTTGTGAGGCTTGGACGACTTTGCCTTTATATTGTTCTAGGACTATGCTTATCTCGCATGCATGCAGGATGATGATTATTGATGATGGGTTATGTGCCCTAATTATGTGCTTATGTGGCACTTCTTTATATGTTGTTTTAATGGAAAGTATCATTTTATGGTGATTCTTTTCTCTTGATACCCATTTGGGTGGTACTTATCCCTTCTATGGGAAGCTTCACTTTACTTGATGTCCTTTACTCCATATATTGATCAATTTACTTTTATTATGCACATACCAACCTTTGTTGATGTCATCAATTTTCTCTTCTTGTTGGGGTATGCTTCCTACCCTAGGTGAAGGATATGGAGGACTTAGCTTAAAGATATAGACCTATCTTGAGGAGTTAAATATTGGAGACAAAGTTGTTATGGTTTAGATTTCCCCCTACTAGCTAGATCCTTATGTTGTATCATACATGTAAACCCTATGTGAGAGATTAAGATGTACTTATGTAATCTTTTGGAAAGTTGATAACAGTCATGATTTTTATTTCACTATTATACTTATGTTTTTTTGAATACCATTAATAAGATTTGAAAATTTTACACCCACTCCATCATACATTTTGGGCGTGTTTGGACTGGAGGTTCTATTCTTCAAATTTTTAGTAGGGAGTGGTTCCCCTTTGGGATCCCACTCTTTACAGTTACTACGAGTGGATAACTTATGGGTTTGTAGTTGAAAACATGTATTCCTGTTATGACCCACTCCATGATTAACTAATAAGTACCTTGATTAGCGTGAAACACCTTGATTAGTGCTGAGTATATTATTAAATAGCATGGTTGATTAAGATAAGCTAAGTCATGAATCAATAGTTGAGATTTACTCATATGAGGTAATTACTGATGATATCAATGTTGATTATAAAGTTCATTAAGTTAAAACAAGTAAGCACAGATGCAATTAGATCTTTGATCCAGTAAAACAGTCTAATTAGCATGTTTTCTCGCTTCGAAGTTGTAGTGGTTTTTGTGCTTGAAAGTTTGCAACAGAAATCACCTTAATTGTACTTTTGAGACGGGATTTATGGTATTTTCAAGAAGTCATGGACTTGGATGCAATTTTACTAGTATTTGATTTTTTTAAATGAGTCGGTTGATTTATTTTTTCCTTTAACCCTTCTTCTTCACGCGGTCGATAAAACAGAACCCGCGCAGAGCGGCGTCCCACCTAGCTCCCAAGCGATGCGATCCCAGCAGAGAGGGAGAGTCGTGGGGCGATTCATGCTCCCAGCTCTGTTCGTGGCTGCGCCCCACTCCTTTCTCCTTCTTCTTCCTTCTTTTTCCCCCTCTCTTCCCTTGCTCTAGCAGGCGCCCGACCTACGTAAAGGATAGCAGCGCCGACCAACCACCACGGCAGCAAGGCGGCTGAGCCAGGTTTCGAGAGAGAGAGAGAGAGAGGTCCGGTTGGGCTTCTTCTTCCCCTGCCTTTTTCCCTATCCACGACCTAGCTGCTTGCTTGGGCGGCCGACCAGCAGTAGGTACGGCGCCCAACAGCAAGCTGATCGGGTGGCTGCGATTGGCAGAGAAACGGGAGCTCTTGCTCCGGCCAGCGGCCAGCCGCGTATCGACAGTGCTTTTCCTCACCTTGGCCACCTTGCCTCCGCCCACCTTCCATCTCCTCCCTCCGTAGCCTGCAGCTGTGCTTCATGGCCAAGCGACCGATTTGCAGCCAGCCAGCTACTGCAGCAACAACCAGCTAAGGTCACCTAGGACATGCCTTGCAGCAGTAAAAGCTGCTCTCAAGCTCGACTATAAGGTTAGGATACAAATCCTTGGCAATTAGTTCGATTTAGCATTCGATTGAAGCTCAATTAGATTTACAGTTAGATCAGTTATCAATCGGCCGAGTTATACAGTGATTCGGCCGAGTTTCTTTATTAGGATTAACGAACAGCGTTTTGGTCGGCCGAATTGGGTGTGATTCGGCCGAGTTTCCCTTTTTAGGTTATCAATCAGGGTTTGAATCGGCCGAGTTGCGGGTGGATCGGCCGAGTTCCCAGCCAATCGGCCGAGTTCCCAGAGTGGTCGGCTGAGTTTCAAGTGTGAGTAGTAGTTCATTCAGTAATCATTATTTAACTCAATTCAAATGTTTAATTGCTTCTGTATCAGTTAGTATAACTTCTAAACAGTGTAGTACATACAATAGAGTATGTTAGTTTCATTGGAACTTGAAATACTTAATATGCTTAGTGAAAATGATGAAATTTCTTGTATTATAGTTGCAATGTATTTGCTGATTTAAAAATAGATGTTTAGCATCGAAAGTGGATAAATGATACTGAATCATGTTTAATGATGATAATGAATATATATTTGCTTCATGTATTATTCAGATTGTGCAATATGCATGAAATGTGATATTCCTGTTTAAATGTTTATTTGTTAATCAGTTAATAGACCTAGGTGCCCTAACACCGTAGAACCCCTAAAAGAAGGTCTATTTCTTAGGGGTGAAACTCGTGTTGCAACATCATCCGTGCTTGTGTCACGGAAAAACGAGGAAAGAGAGGCAGTGTCTAACAACAATCGTGCGTGTGTCACGATGGCACTGGGGAAAAAAAGAAAGAAAACTTGGTTATCTAACACCATTCGTGCTTGTGTCACGAAGGTAACTATGTGAGACTCTCCACCGGTGTACTCAGGTTAAAGGAGGAGTCTGGAGCACACGTGGTTGTGCATTGAGGCCGTAGAGCCTATGTTTCTGGCCGGAGAGCCAGGGGTCCTGTAGCAGAGCAGGGATGGCGTCAGACTTAGCATTTCCTGGGTGTGTCGCTAAGTCTTGTACGGTGGGGTCTTAGCATGGACTTGTTACGGACCTTCATATGCAGAGTACACTGCATATGATTAGGGCATAATAAAATAAATATGAAATCATATAGGATCACAGTAAATATAAAGTATTCGAACTTGTGTGCTATTTCTTTATATCTGATTATCTGTTCAAATTATGTGCTACTGCATGGAAATGTGATTATATTCTGCAAATCTGTTATGTTATTAGAACTGCCTTTCTTAGTTCTGCATTTATGTTTAATTTCAATTTATAAACCTGATGAGTTGTTTAGTGATAGCTAAGTGAAATGCTATTCACTGAGCGAGTAGGCTCATACCTCTACTCAAAACATTTTTAGGTTATTATCAGCAGCAGGAAATCTGAAGGATCCTTTCATCCTATCGCTTAGTCTGTAGAAGGTATATGTAATTAGTAGTTAGAGGTCTCTTAGTCCATTCCCCTCGATCTTCGGGACAAGGTGTGAATGAGAGAGAGAATGTGTAAAGAGATGTAAATTAACTGTTATGCTTTATTTTATGTCGGACAATGTAATATGCTGTAGAATCTGTTTATATTGCTAGTCAGTTAATAAAGATGCTTCTGCAGTCTATTTAGTTTCATTTTACAGCATAAATCAGATTACCCTATTAATGTCTTTAAAATGTTTTAAAAAGTGAAGAGTGGTTGGCTTATGAGTAAATCCCATCCTGTTGCGTCCTAATCTCGTGGTTTGTGGTTAATGTGAGATTGGGGCGTGACAATTTTGGTATCAGAGCTTTGGTTTGAGTACGTAGTTACTCAAGGTCAGGGGACGATAAGAGACCAATAGGATTAAGGTTTAGGTGTCTTTCTTTTATCTGTAATTTTCTAACAGGAAGTGTTCTGTTATACTATTGCAGCTAGCAGGAAGAGGATGTGGTCACGAGAATCAAGTAATGAGCTTAAGATGAGTCGTTAAGAATCATTAAGGTCAAAGAATAAAGTTATAAGTAAGGCGAATAATAAATGATGTGTTTTAGCTCTGGAAGGTCTGAGTGTTTAGATACCCTGGCCAGGTGTCTGAATACTTAGATTGACCAGTATCAAGCTACTCTGTCTGTTCTTCTCTGGATGCCCTGGCCAGGTATGCAGAGGAAGGATAGGCTAGAGAGAAAACCCTAGAAATCTTAGGGTTAAGAGATTAGAAATTAATAAAGGAATAAGAGATTACATATAAGATGCGATTCAACTCTTGTTTATCATTGTTAATTTGATATAAAGATCACTAGAAATGCTTTTATATGCATAAAATGAAATTTTCAGTTTGTAAAGTAAACATGATTCCTTTTATATTGTTGTGACATGAAGTGAATTGTTTAATGTTTGTTTTCTTAGTATTAAAGTAGACCCGAAATCATGTATAAATGAGTTGCCCTAAGTGGATATTATTTCCACATGTTTAAGATTAATAGGGGTTGATTAATCCCGAGTAGCTCTTGGCTTCAGGACTACAGGTTCGGCCTGGTCCGACTGGCAGGATGCGTTACTGGGATCTAATGACTCCTATTAACAGTAAAATAAGAATAGACTCTGGATGAGTTAGACCCGTAACATAGTGATAATATATATACATTAGGATGTTTTAACTACGATAAGAAGTCTAAATGTTCTTTGTTCTTAAGAATTAAGGTTTGAGAAGCATAGACCCTAATCGGCCCAAAATAGGGTTTTGATGATACATAAATACAAACTTGACAAGTAAAGTGTCTTAGTAAATGATTTTTAGCATTTTATGTGTAACTCTGATTTAGCTCAAATTTGGATATAATTTGGATATATAAAATGTAAACAACATTGGAAAATATCAGAATTTTTGAAAAAATGTTTTGACTTGTTTATCGGCCGAGTTTCAAACTCGACCGATCACATTTTCTGAATGATATAGCAGTGTGGTAACTGAATTTTATCTTTTTATTTGTATATCCAATTGATCTAAAATTTTAACTATGCTTGAATAATACAATTTTAGACACTCTGTTAAATTGGTGAAATTTTTGGATGACTTTTGACCCCTGCAGTGAGGGTGTCGGCCGAGTTTGTAACTCAGCCGAACCTGCTGCAGGCTGCAATATAGCAGTGCACTGTTTGATTTTTAGTTAATTAGTGGTAACTTGAAATGATCTCAAATTTTTACTGGAGGTCTGAAACTTTATTAGGAATAACATATAAAATTTCCAGAATTTTTGGAGCTTCTGTTAGCTGTTTAATAAACGAATTACAGAAACTATTGTGAAAACTGAATTTTCAGCCAATATGATTAAAGTTGAGTGTTGGGTTAATATGCTATTGACCCAAGCAACTCAAATTGATTTATATAATCGAACACACACACACAATAATGCTATGTTATTAATAAAGGATCAAACTCTAGAATGATTAAAGTTGTAGTAGTTTAAGGGATATCATTAGTGATGTAACCTTGAATACTAGTAACTTTGTAAAATAAGACCTTGAGATTTGATCTATGTAAAGTAAACTGGCTTTGATAGTGATCTAGGGTTTTGAGGTAGATAATCTGAACGGTACATGAACGACATGAAATGACTTAGAGAAAAGAGTAAAACATAAAACTGAAATGTAACAATAAGAAAGTAGCATAGAAATCGGAGTATTACCCGATATATGATCTGCAGATAGCTGATGTAGTTCATGTTTTTAAGACATGGCGTCACTATCTTTATGACGTGACAATAGATTACCACCCTGGTAAAGAGAATGTGGTGGCTGACGTTATCAGCAGAAAGTCAAGTTCAACAGTTAATGCATTCTCCATGGCAGGTTTCAATAGAGACCTGTTAATAGAAATGTGGAAGTTGAACTTAGGCTTAGGGGTGACAACACAAAGTGATTTGATTGTACAGATGTAAGTTAAGCCTACTTCTTATGATCAGATTAAGGAACTACTATAGGGTGATAGTGAATTAAACCAGACTATGCATGACATGATAGGAGGAAAAGAGCCCAGAATATAAGTTTTTAGATGATAAGGTGTTGTATTAGCATGACATGTTGTGTGTACCTTGAGATAGTGAATTGAAAGAAAGGATTCTTATGGAAGTGAATATATTAATGTATGCTATACTTTCAGGAAACACTAAGATGTATATGAATCTCAAGTAGTTGAAACAAGTGGTCAGATATGCGGAAGGATGTAACTAAGTATGTGGTTAAAAGTAGTGTATACCAGTAGATTAAGGCTGAACCCTAGAAATCTATAGCTACCTTGTAATCTTTTTTCTATGCCTGAATGGGAATGGGAATTTATCACAATGGATTTTGTGGTAAGATTTCCCAGGACACCTAGAGGTTGTGATTTGATATGAATGATTGTGGATAGACTAATTTAGTCTGCTCGCTTTCTTCATATTAAGTCAACCTTTGATGTCTCGAAACTTGACCAAGATATACATGAATGAAATAGTTAGATTGCTTGGTAATTCAGTTTCAATCATATCATTTTGAGATCCTAAGTTTACATCTAGGTTGTGGAAACAGTTGCATCGTGCTTTGGGCACAAAGTTAAGATTTAGTACAACCTGTTTACCCGCATACGGATGGTCAGTCTGAGAGAACCATTCAGACTCTTAAGGACATGCTGAGAGCATGTGTTATGCATCTCAGTGGAAGTTGGGAAGAACATTTAAGTCTTATAAAGTTTGCTTAGTGTGAATGTTGAGTTTAGAATTACACAATTGATAATGTTTCGGTTTGAATATAAACCCAGGCAATACAAATTTGGTAAATCATTAGGTGCATGATTTCAAGGAAGTATGTTAGCATTAAAATATACAAATAAACCTAGTTGCATGCTTCCTGTTATGTTAATGTGTATGACCTAGCATTTACATGAATTGGCACATTTCTCTGAGGTATTATTAGAATTCTCAAGTACTATTAATTATTTGTGTTATGATACGTAAATAACTCTTAATTGAGTTATGTGATGCATAAACCAGGAATTTGGTTAATATGCACGTACTTCGAGAAATTTCAGATAATTGATAAATATTACAGATGGTTTCTTATAAGTGGAGTAAATTACTCTTACTGGTGTAATAAGATGTTCAATTACATGAAATTCAGTATGTATGTGCCAAAATTGATTTGAGTTTGGAATATTTATGAATTTTTAATCTGTCTGCATGCATGATATAAACATTACTCAGTAATTACAATGATTTGAAATATACTGCTCTGCCAGTTCCAGAATGATACCGTATTGTGATTTGAATTGCAATCAAACAGATGAGATAATGGAAACCCTAAGAGTAGGGTGTTGCCATGTGATTAGTGAATGAGATAACCCTAAGAGTAGGGTATTGGCATGTGATGAATGAACAAGGCAAATGAAACCCTAAGGATAGGGTGTACGATGAATCAAGTATTTTAATATCAATTCTCAATATGATATGCAGTGATGTTTGATAGTTAAAATGCATGATTTAATTTTAGTACCAAATAGACATGCATTCTGTTTATTTAAGAATTTTAGTTTGTTTGCATGAATAGTATAATAATTTCTTGGTAATTACCATAAATTGAGATACTGTTATAACAGTTCTGGAAAGACAATGTTTTATGGGTCGATCTGGAATCAGATCAGATGTGTCCTAGGTTAAGGGACCTATACAGATGGTTGATCGGAGAATCAAGAAACTCACGAATTGTGAGATACCATTAGTATTAGTTTTGTGGAGAAATCTTAACCTAGAGGAATCTATGTAGGAATACGAGTCAGAGATGAGTAACAAGTTTCCTTTCTCTTTTAGGAATTTCGGGACGAAATTCTTTTAAGGGGAAAAGGTTGTTATGACCCACTCCATGATTAACTAATAAGTACCTTGATTAGCGTGAAACACCTTGATTAGTGCTGAGTATATTATTAAATAGCATGGTTGATTAAGATAAGCTAAGTCATGAATCAATAGTTGAGATTTACTCATATGAGGTAATCAATGATGATATCAATGTTGATTATAAAGTTCATTAAGTTAAAACAAGTAAGCACAGATGCAATTAGATCTTTGATCCAGTAAAACAGTCTAATTAGCATGTTTTCTCGCTTAGAAGTTGTAGTGGTTTTTGTGCTTGAAAGTTTGCAACAGAAATCACCTTAATTGGACTTCTGAGACGGGAGTTATGGTATTTTCAAGAAGTCATGGACTTGGATGCAATTTTACTAGTATTTGATTTGTTTAAATGAGTCGGTTGATTTATCTTTTCCTTTAACCCTTCTTCTTCACGCGGTCGATAAAACAGAACCCGCGCAGAGCGGCGTCCCACCTAGCTCCCAAGCGATGCGATCCCAGCAGAGAGGGAGAGTCGTGGGGCGATTCATGCTCCCAGCTCTGTTCGTGGCTGCGCCCCACTCCTTTCTCCTTCTTCTTCCTTCTTTTTCCCCCTCTCTTCCCTTGCTCTAGCAGGCGCCCGACCTACGTAAAGGATAGCAGCGCCGGCCAACCACCACGGCAGCAAGGCGGCTGAGCCAGGGTTCGAGAGAGAGAGAGAGAGAGAGAGAGGTCCGGTTGGGCTTCTTCTTCCCCTGCCTTTTTCCCTATCCACGACCTAGCTGCTTGCTTGGGCGGCCGACCAGCAGTAGGTACGGCGCCCAACAGCAAGCTGATCGGGTGGCTGCGATTGGCAGAGAAACGGGAGCTCTTGCTCCGGCCAGCGGCCAGCCGCGTATCGACAGTGCTTTTCCTCACCTTGGCCACCTTGCCTCCGCCCACCTTCCATCTCCTCCCTCCGTAGCCTGCAGCTGTGCTTCATGGCCAAGCGGCCGATTTGTAGCCAGCCAGCTACTGCAGCAGCAACCAGCTAAGGTCACCTAGGACATGCCTTGCAGCAGTAAAAGCTGCTCTCAAGCTCGACTATAAGGTTAGGATACAAATCCTTGGCAATTAGTTCGATTTAGCATTCGATTGAAGCTCAATTAGATTTACAGTTAGATCAATTATCAATCGGCCGAGTTATACAGTGATTCGGCCGAGTTTCTTTATTAGGATTAACGAACAACGTTTTGGTCGGCCGAATTGGGTGTGATTCGGCTGAGTTTCCCTTTTTAGGTTATCAATCAGGGTTTGAATCGGCCGAGTTGCGGGTGGATCGGCCGAGTTCCCAGCCAATCGGCCGAGTTCCCAGAGTGGTCGGCCGAGTTTCAAGTGTGAGTAGTAGTTCATTCAGTAATCATTATTTAACTCAATTCAAATGTTTAATTGCTTCTGTATCAGTTAGTATAACTTCTAAACAGTGTAGTACATACAATAGAGTATGTTAGTTTCATTGGAACTTGAAATACTTAATATGCTTAGTGAAAATGATGAAATTTCTTGTATTATAGTTGCAATGTATTTGCTGATTTAAAAATAGATGTTTAGCATCAAAAGTGGATAAATGATACTGAATCATGTTTAATGATGATAATGAATATATATTTGCTTCATGTATTATTCAGATTGTGCAATATGCATGAAATGTGATATTCCTGTTTAAATGTTTATTTGTTAATCAGTTAATAGACCTAGGTTCCCTAACACTGTAGAACCCCTAAAAGAAGGTCTGTTTCTTAGGGGTGAAACTCGTGTTGCAACATCATCCGTGCTTGTGTCACGGATAAACGAGGAAAGAGAGGCAGTGTCTAACAACAATCGTGCGTGTGTCACGATGGCACTGGGGAAAAAAAGAAAGAAAACTTGGTTATCTAACACCATTCGTTCTTGTGTCACGAAGGTAACCCTGTGAGACTCTCCGCCGGTGTACTCAGGCTAAAGGAGGAGTCTGGAGCACACGTGGTTGTGCATTGAGGCCGTAGAGCCTATGTTTCTGGCCGGAGAGCCAGGGGTCCTGTAGCAGAGCAGGGCTGGCGTCAGACTTAGCATTTCCCGGGTGTGTCGCTAAGTCTTGTACGGTGGGGTCGTAGCATGGACTTGTTACAGACCTTCATATGCAGAGTACACTGCATATGATTAGGGCATAATAAAATAAATATGAAATCATATAGGATCACAGTAAATATAAAGTATTCGAACTTGTGTGCTATTTCTTTATATCTGATTATCTATTCAAATTATGTGCTACTGCATGGAAATGTGATTATATTCTGCAAATCTGTTATGTTATTAGAACTGCCTTGCTTAGTTCTGCATTTATGTTTAATTTCAATTTATAAACCTGATGAGTTGTTTAGTGATAGCTAAGTGAAATGCTATTCACTGAGTGAGTAGGCTCATACCTCTACTCAAAACATTTTCAGGTTATTATCAGCAGCAGGAAATCTGAAGGATCCTTTCATCTATCGCTTAGTCTGTAGAAGGTATATGTAGTTAGTAGTTAAAGGTCTCTTAGTCCATTCCCCTCGATCTTCGGGACAAGGTGTGAATGAGAGAGAGAATGTGTAAAGAGATGTAAATTAACTGTTATGCTTTATTTTATGTCGGACAATGTAATATGCTGTAGACTCTGTTTATATTGCTAGTCAGTTAATAAAGATGCTTCTGCAGTCTATTTAGTTTCATTTTACAGCATAAATCAGATTACCCTATTAATGTCTTTAAAATGTTTTAAAAAGTGAAGAGTGATTGGCTTATGTGTAAATCTCATCCTGTTGCGTCCTAATCTCGTGGTTTGTGGTTAATGTGAGATTGGGGCGTGACAATTCCCTTTGTTAGGGACATCATATTTGACCACTTGAGCCACTCCTTGTCGACGATATATATATATATATTATATAAGATTAAGAGAGAAAGATTTCTTCCCCCCTCTTCCATGCCTGTGGCGGAGGTTGAACGCCCTGGAGGGTGGTAAATCAAAGCGGCAACTGAGATTTAAACCCGGGTCCCTTTGTTAGGGTACACCGTGCTTGACCACTTGAGCCACTCCTTGTCGGCATATATCTATGTATGTATGTATGTATGTATGTATGTATGTATGTATGTATTAAAAAAAAACCAATCATTGTAGTTGTGGGGTTTCGTAGTGTGAGCATTGACATCGTAAACATGTGAATTTCATCTTGTATCTCCATCAATATCAGTCATGTCAGTCTTGTTAGTCAATGTTATATAGGGTTGGGGTTTTGTGGGGCATACCGAGGTGAATTTTGAGAAGCGCATAAAAGAGGAACTAAACGACACTTTAAAAATAGAGGAGACACATGGAACTTATGCATTATTAAAAACACATTTCACGAGACATGAAGGGAGACCAAACACAAAGATATGCCGCTCTAGATAGATGTTAGCCGACAAAGGAAGCTTATATATATCTTTAGTTTGAAGGAAGAAAACTCATAACATAAGGATATGAAACTTGCCGTGATATCCGTGCTATCAATGTTATCATTGTTGTGCAACAACTAGCTTTTACTTATTCTATCCATCTCAATTTGATAACAAATTTTATCCATGTTCATTTCGTAGCAAATGTTGTCCTCCATTATCTTGTTCTTTTATATCAATTGTATGCAAAGTTAGGTCATGATGAATAAAATGGCATCCTAACTTTTTAAACATTTGCCGTTACAAACAACATTCAGCAACTTGTATCATCATTTTCCACAAAACATACAAGGATGCCATAGATTCATAATTGACATAGCAATATGGATATCAAAGAAAGTTTATAGAGGAAAAGATCACGGCACGATTGATGACATGTAAGTAGACATGATTGTCACATTATCCATATTGCGAATTTGTGTAGCAGTTAGTTTTTACTTTTGACTGAATATGAAATTTTATCTATTATATTTTGTATCCATTGTATATGTAATAATAAATTGTATACTATAATATCTTGAAAATATGTAGCAATAGTCTACTAGGTAGGTGTGGAACATCATAGATGACCTCCCAACTATATAAATCTCTGCAATTGTCACGATGATAGTTGTGAAGTGATCGATTATGGCGGTTGTTGGAGTGGATCGTACTAACGTAACCCGTAGAACCAGAAAGGCCAACACTCAATTGTATAAAAAAGCCAATATCCAACAACTATAAACCCTAAAGATCCATATTCACGTTTCAATTTTTTTTATAAATAAATAATCTAAACGCTGAAAGTGACCTAATTTTAGACGCTTTCATGGGCGTGCGTTCGGACGCTTTCTAGGACGCCACTAGGCATGGTAAATCATCCTCATCTAAATCATTTTTGACCACCACTTCCACTCACACGCGTGGCATCACATTGGCAATTGGCATACTGCTCTCCGCACCCCACATCGTCACCTTCCACCAGCACACTTCACTGCAGTCGAAACATGCTTGCCATAGCCAACAACAGAGACTAGAAACACTTGCACACCATGGACCACCACCAAATACTGCAGACAAGAAAAGGAAAAGGAGGGAATCATCAAAGATAACTCAACCTGGGTGAGTAAAAACATTGCAAGGAAATCCAGCGGGCAGGAAAACCCTTGCAAGGGAGGAAGAACCTACCTGGTTCATGCATCTCTGGGAAGGACCACAACAGCAACGATGCCGGTCACGGTGATCTCATCGTGATGTGCCTCGCCAAACATGGAGTAGAAGCAGTAGTACAACTGGACGATCGACAAAAAGGCAGCTACAGTGATACCGCACACCCTGTCTTCCTTTTAACACCAGTTTTGGGACATAGACGAGAACGCTCGAAGAGTTCCCACGCCCGTCGTTTCTCATTAACCGTTAATACACCCAGGGAGGAGGGGTGTTGGCGGTTGAGGAAGTTGGCTGGGAATGACAAAAGGATGAGAAGAGGAACGAGGTCGTGGAGAGGGGTTTCACATCATCTTTACCATCATGGCCATTGGATTTCTGAACCACGGTGCGAATTCCTTCACTCCGATCTACTACCAAAGGTTGGGATCAGACCAGGAAAGCCGGCATCCCTGATTTAGATTAATAGTCAACTTATTTTATTTAGGGTTAAGTCTGTCAAACTCTATACTAGTTTATAGGAATACTGACGCCTGAACACAAGCTTTAGGCAGATGAACAAATGAAAATGACCAATCTAGACAATCAACTATTATATCAAAGGTAGGATACATAAGCCTAAATACTTTATTCGGTTAATGTCTCAACCATGTATATAAGATCCATAAATTTCATAACCTGAAGTCCCATTATGCCTATTCAGAAATATGAACATAAACCAATATACAGAGAAAAATAGCGATTTAACCACGGTGGATGTGCTGTTTTGCCATCTAAGAGTAATACTACACATTTAGGTGCAAAAGATTTCTGTTTTGGATTTTAGGCTGGTACATATAGTTTAAGTGTACCATCCATTATAATGCTACATGTGGAGTATGTTAATCCAATCCAACCATATGGATTGATTCAACACTATATACATTAAACATGTTCCAAAAATTATTATCATGTCTCTTATATATCATGAGTTATAACAATATATTATCTAACAATTTCTACAATTTTTACAACTAACCGTTGATTAGAAAATACACATATTCTTTAATCAGATGATCTATGAATATCAAATTCTAGTAGTCTTTTATATACATCTTATCTAAGGGGTATACATCACATAAATAAAATTGGATTATTCAGTTGAATCTTATAATCATCATAAATGAAGATGGGTACATGTAAACTACATGGACTCAAGTACACAATTCTTTTAGGCATGTGTGTGTGTGTGTGTGTAAGTATACATATCTCCAATATAAGATCCTAATTAATATCACAAGAAAACATATGTACTATGAAACTATATAAGTGTGTTTTATATATACTTACATGGCTCTGGAAGATATTTGCTACTATTCCACTTACTAGATCATTATTACCTAAATTGTGTGATGTAAAATAATTCACAAACATCTCGAGTTTCAAATTTTTATGGACCCATCATGATCAACCAATCAAATATGAAACAAAAGATAATTTATAAATATTACATTTGGGTGTAGTGTTTGAGTGACCTTTCTCAGACACTTGATTTCTTCATATCATCAGATGTACATATGATTTCCCCAAAATCATTTCTATGTTTTATATTTTAATAATATTTTATAAAATACTTTTAGTGAATGATATTAGTGAGCATTAGTTGTTGTTTGAAGCAACTTCACTGCATAAAATGTTTTCATAGTTTAATTTCTCTAGCACTCTAAGAAGCTACATTTTGGCAAGAAATTGACTTCAAAATTTTCCGATTCCTATAAGTTTACATTATATTTAATCTATTATGTGACAATGAATTTGATCTTCAAACTTCTTCTCAACATTTTTTTGTATTTCAAATTGAAGAAATCGTATAAGACAACTAAGCATGTTGCATAACTTAATTTTTTATTTGAATTTTTTTTATATATTAAACAAAAAAATCACTAGATTGTCTATGTTTTTATTTAATGGAAGATATAATAGATCACATATAATGGAATCAAAATTGACTTTTTATGGTAAGGGTGCAAATGAAACCCATATAAGTATAGTTGGACATACGTGGATGAGGTACTATTAAGAATGTGCAAATAGTAAGACTAAATAGTTCAATATACTCATACCTTTCTTGTAAATATATTAACAAAAGATTATATGGAACATGTAATTGATCCAATGTTAAACAAAATATCAAATTTATGCATTTTGATCTAATACATATAATAATATGTGTTTTAGATTATACGAATATCGTGATCACTCTTGTAACTAACTCCAAATACCAAATTACATGTTGTCAACTTTGAACAAGGAATGCAGTTATGACAAATTCAATGGTTCACAAGTAATTATTTTTCCAACTAGGAAGGCGGGACAGTCCAAAATATCCCCACTCTTTTCAAAGACACAATTTGAGCAAAAACATAAAAGGGATGCTTCTCTTTATACTCTATTTGCAATGAACGATTATAGTGTTGTAAGCATAACTATAAGATGGGAAGGAGGCAGACCAACCCTCCTCAGTCTGCTCCATGTCCCTTTGTCATTGGTATTAACATATCAGATCATATGTGGTGCTACCCAAACCCACTTACCAAGGTTAAGCCCACAAAATAGCAATTAGACTAACCATCCACTTTTAATCACAAACTAAAATCAGCCTTAGAATTTCTTTTTATTCATATTAATAAAGATAATGAGACTTCATGTTAACTTCATTGATAGAATTTGATTTAAGCATAGTATCCAAACACACTAACAAGTATTACAAAATAGGTTTTTTTCCCCTCTCAAATAAGTGGCATACAAGACCAAAGTATAGTAGTGAAATAAAAGTAGTGACTGTATTAAATTTTTACAAGGTTATATAAAAATATTCCACTTGGGTTTACATGAAAGACACAACTTCAACAACTAGGTAGAGGGAAGTCCAAACTATCTCAAGTCTATCTCCCAAGAGTCAGCCTTACTAATCCAAGTCTAGGTCACCATGTTGGCTTCACCATGTCCTTGACCTAGGGGTTGGAAGCATACCCCATAAGAGAAGACAAAGTAGATGTTGTCAACATAAAAGTTGGTATGTCCACAACAATACAGATTGAGGAATATAAGGCAAAAAGGGCACAATGTAATCATCAAGGTTTCCCAATTCATGAAGGAAAAGTACATCCAAGTGGATATTAAAAGAACGGTTAAGGAAGATAATCATTTAGAGATTGCTTGCCTAATTCAATGTCACAAAAAATATCACAACACCTAAATAGTTGCATGGAGAGTAATAAGCATACTAGAATATACTAAAAAGAAGGGTAGGAACCCATATATTACATATAAAAGGGCATGAGGAGTAAAACCTCAATGCCAAACAAATATAAATTGTGAAGGATGACTAAAACCTCAGTGTCTATAAGGAGAACTAAAACCTTAGTGCTCAAAATATAATATATCACAGAAGGACTAAACACTTAGTGCATTAGAGGAAGGACTGAAATGTTAATGCCTATAACGAATATGGTGCCACTACTTCTAGTTATGACTAGTCAAACACACATGCAAATAGGGTAGGAAAGATAAAGTATGATCAACCTCAACAAAAGGATGAGAACATCCAATTGACATCAAGTGGGGTCATGGGACCCAAAAATAAATATCTAACCAGTTCCACAAGTAAGATACATCATAGGATTATAAAAGTCCACCAACTCAAAGTTAGGGTTTCATTTCAAGTAAATTAGGGTTTCCACATAGAATATGATGAGAAAGATACACTTTCACATCTAACAAGCACATCTAGCAAATTTAGAAGATCACAAAATCCATTTCAGAAACTAGATTCCATATAAACCAATCAAATATGAAAAAGGAATTTCAATATATAAGTACCTAATTGAGGTTCAAGAGAGAGAGAGAGAGAAATAAGCGAGTGATTGCTCAATATGACTCATAGGGGAATGCAACATACCTTATATATAATCTACCAAGATCCAAGTCAAACCCTGGATTCACACCAGGGTTCCAAGGCACATATTTGCAACATATATGAAATTAGATTTAAGTTCACATAAATTACATAAACCTTAAAAGTCACCTTTTAATTATTGATGAATTAGGTTATCCGAACTATGTAATCATATAGGTTATTTTTTAATGAGTGAATGGCATATTTTATTTTATTTTTCTAATTTATAGATTATGACTTGTGATTTTTATAAATTCTAGTCAATTACATAGATCCATAAAAATCACATGTTCATTACCATCAATTTAGGTGATGAAACTACTAACATTGGATAGAGAAAAATCACATTATTCCAAAAGATATTTATTACATTTTGTGTGAGCTATAAATAATTTATTAAGAATTTTGGAATTACCTACCAATAATAAACCCAAGAAAAGGCACATTAAACATAATGGAAACATGGGTGTGCCCTACTGAAGTGGACCAATGGAAGTTGATCACTTGCCGCTTGTCCCATAATAGACATTGCACACAGTTAAGTCAATACAAAAATATGATTGCAGTCCCTGGAGGGAAAATGAAGTAGCAAGGAAAAGAGAGGGTGAAGAAGGAAAAAAGCACCAGACACTATTCCCCACTACCAACGTAAACCCATGAGATCCACAAAACCACTGACAATGCAATCAATGGATTTAATACAAAAATTTGACCTTCTTAGGCCCTGGAATCTTTGCTAATAAATTCCCCGAACCTAGTCAGTCTCAAAGATCCATAAGTTGTACTCTATCATGGTTGGGATGCCAGATAACCTCCTCCATGACTGTTGGTCACAGAGGGGGAGGTAAAATCACCAGAATAGAGAAGACAACATGGAAACCATAGTCATTCAGGCATTCAAGACAACACCTTTGCATCCAAGCACGAAGAGAACACGGTGAACTGAAGAAATCTTGGTGGAATTCAGGATTTGGATTCAAGAAGCAAAGTAACAAAATTGGGGAAATAAGACTACACCTTGAATTAGAAGAATTTGTGGCACAATGACCTTCTAAGTCAGTTGTCCAAACTTGCATGAAGGATTTCAGAAGCCTGGGTCCCAACCAAGCACCACCGAAACTCAAGTTCCTCAACCCATAGAGGTGGAGCTGGGAGGAGGGGATCTAGAAAAAAAAAACTTGAACCAATGATGGAAAAAGATTGCATAGGGCTCTAAAATGGTAAGGGGGTAGTTATTTAGGGGTTTGATGACCAGGGTTGTAAGGAAACATGGGGAAAGTGGAAACAATGCAAGACTGGGAGATGGGATTTGTATTGGCAATGATGCCAAAAAACCCTAATACTTACAATGTCCTCTGATCTGGAAAGATAAATGGAAGTTTTAGGAGAAAGAATCAGATAAATATATGGAGAGTTGAGGGAAAAAGGGGAGAAAAATTGGGAAACATTCCAACTATCATTGCATCTGAGAACCAGAAGAAAATGAAGAAACTGAGGGAAAACAAACATCGATTGCCCCCAGATTAAACTCCATCGGCCTAGAGTAGACCCATGTTTTGGCAAATCCGTGCGATAACTATATACTCAGGAGATTTAGGAGAAACAAATGTATCGGTTAAATGGCTAGTAGTTTAGGCATTGAAGATCATTTTTTTCCTAAACAAACTGGGGGAAGCCAATAGTGTTTAATTAATACCAAATCTGGCATCTAGGCTAATTAACATATGGAGAATCTGATTTTTTTATTGGTTTCCCCTTTTGGATTTATTCATTATATTAGTTATTATTTTAGATATTGACTTATATTCTATGTTTCATAATGAAATTAAGGCATGTATGCTTATTAAACTAATCCCAAACTTGACACTCAAGCTAATTCTAACCCAAGAAATCTAATGTTAATACTAAATTTAGTTTATGAAAATACCTTTTCTGAGTTTCAATACAATAAGAGTTTAGGATCATTATCTTTATATTTATTATAATAGTACAACGTTATCATCAATCCTCATTAATTAGAGTCATACTAACTTACATTGTTATATAAAAAGTTACCTTATATTTCTAGGTTTTACTTATTTGATATATTAAGTCAATTAATTCAATATTAACTTAGATGGAGGCACATGAAAATTCAATTTGTTATACCAATTTAGGCATTAGGTCCATTATACCTCATATCTTAGCATTATCTGAATATTAATTAGCAATGAAAACATATGAAATATACAATAAACTCCCTTATATGTTAGCATACATATAGATTGTTATGCTAATATGAGTGTATTATGATATAAGATGTTGATTAAAGAACCGAATGTCACTCATTGTATTATATTTGTTTTCAAACCTATATACGTTATGGGTTACCATTGAGTTACTCATGCTATATGCGGTAACCTTATACATTAATCTACAACTTCATCCTTGTTTGGTCAAATTTAAGTAATCCAGCATGCTAATATCCTAATAATGGAAGCAGGGTTTTCATATCCATGATGTTAGGTTTCAGTATGTTTCAAGATCAATTCATGGAAAGTCACCAATGAACTATGATAATTCGAACATGAATTGGTAATAGAATTTAGTACAGAAAAATATAAGCATGGATGATTAAATCTATAAACCATAAGACATGGAAATAGTTCTTAAATATTTGCAATAAGTAACAAAACTGAATCATTTCATTAGGTCTTTTATTACATCATGGACCCACATGAAGTGTACCAAAGCATGTGGAAGTATCACATCAAGCTACAATCTCTCCATATAAGACTTGGAGTAGATCTAGACTCTAACTCTACCAAACTAGCTCCTTAGTCTATGATGCAGCTTCCTACGTCTAGCCTCACTAGAAATTTAACTGGCTGGATAAACTAAAGTGATCGCCTAAATCTGAATACTCATGTGGAGAGTCAAGGAATTTGACTTAACTACCTAGATTTGTGGTTCAACAAGGACTGACCTATTGAGAAATATCTGAACTAACAGAACTGTATTGGGTACCAACAAAATCTCTAAGAAAATGTTGGACACCTCACTAATATAAGGAGATGGTCGTCACTAGGCTTAGACAGCATTTGGTACAAAGTCACAAAAAGTTTAGTTGCCATAGATAAATTAACCAAAGGTAAGTTACTTTTGTGTTAGATGATTGTTGTTTGGGACAACAACAAATAAGTTTGATGGTAAGTTGTCCAGTGTTTGATGCACAAGTAAGTAACTTTTTTCTATTAGCACAAAGTCTATAATGTCCTTTGTTATATGTATCATGAAATCTGTTAGAAGGATTAAATGGTAATTTTATATTCACGACAAGTAAACTTGTTCTCTACCCGAAGGATTCTATGCGGCACGTTACCTACAAATTATGTGGTTAATTAAACCTTGCAGCAACTTATTTATCCTTTAAACAGTATACCAAATAGTGAATCATTAGCCACTCTAGGTCTGCTTGTCGTTTCGGTATTAGGTCAGTGAAACAATTGCAGCCTTAGTCCCTCTTACCTCTCTGGTGCACACTAGATACCTTATCCTAGACTCTACCAGTTAGTAAGAAATTTTCCTCCTTCATAGTGCAAACCTTCGTGATGGATTCTACGATGTCCAGGACATCTAATGTCTAGTTGATTCTTTAGATTCAGTGATGGAATTAATTGTACTATTCTTAGCTTGACTCTATACTTATAACTTCTATTTACATCTTCA
This sequence comes from Alisma plantago-aquatica, assembly GCA_963693085.1. Taxonomy (NCBI): domain Eukaryota; kingdom Viridiplantae; phylum Streptophyta; class Magnoliopsida; order Alismatales; family Alismataceae; genus Alisma; species Alisma plantago-aquatica. The sequence continues at coordinate 76,603,166 of OY856413.1, read as the reverse complement.
AAATACAAAACTTGATCTGAATCACTGGCATCCATAAGTATCCTACTTGAATTGATGAACTACACATACTGATGATTACTAGCATGAACTATTCTTTGGACTTCATAAGTAACTAACTAGAAACAACCATTGACTAGATCATAAATTCATAATATTGTTGACTATTGAAGAAGATAGAACAAACCTGGGTCTGGGATCTCTAGTTCTAGCATTACAATTCATAACATTTCATTGAAAATTAATCTAGAGCTGGAGTCATCTATAAGACATCACAAATGTGTTAAAACAATCAACACATCAACTAAAATCTCATATCTTGGATTAATAATTGAAAACAATAATCACAAAACAAAATCATACAAGTCTTATTATTTTTGGGCTTAAATTTTGTAAAATAAGGTTTAAAGGTGATCTCCCACTAACATGTAAAAATCCTAGCTTATTGATCTCAAGTTTAAGCTAAATATGTTCAGATCCTATACTAGGTGATCTTCCACTAACATGTAAACAATCCTAGCTTATTGATCTCGAGTTTAAGCTAAATATGTTCATATCCTAGACTATGGACCTTGGATTCAAGCTCTAGACTTCAAAAACTAGTTCTAAATAGCTTGGTGTTGGGTCAACAGACCTATATTAAAATTACCATATGAAAACTAGGAAAGGTCAAGAAAAACCTTCGATTGATGACAAAGAAAATATTTCAAACAAGTGAAAATGAAGGAAGATGAATATATGGCTCAATCCAACTTACCAAGTCATATCTATGGAGGAACCATCAATTTCTCCTATCCTTCATGTTCTTCCCCATCTTCTCTCTAGAAATTGTCTTTCTTGCGGTTTAGGGTTTCTAGCATGTGGAGGATCACAAAATGAATCTATCATATCTAGTTTCATTGAATTTCATTTAGTATATAACAAGATCTAACCATTCTTGTGATTGGCAGCATTGGGCGGCGACACAAAAAACATTAGAAGATGAAATCATTGGAAGGTAAAATGTTTGGTTGATGGTTTGTTAGTTGAGCCATCGGCAGGCGAACCATCAGTTTGCATGAATGGAGGTTTACACAACCATCACTCTATAAAACCATTGGTTTATTTCGTCAGTAAGCAGAGCATCAGTCTATACGACCACCTATGGACACCTTCATGCCTAACCTCAAGTTGATGTTTGCTTTGCAAAACTAGCGGCACGTGACATCCTTGTAGAACTATCGGTTGACAACCTATGGAATGTTTTTTGGTTGACAAACGATGGTTGTCATACGAGAAACTATTGAACCTTCAATTGACAGCCGATGACAATTTTTGGTTGACAACCAATGGTTCTCCTAAGAGAACTCAAAAGGGTCACCGATTGAGAATATATTGTTGTTCTATAAGCATTTTTAAAACATTATCTCTTTCATATTATGGTTTGATTTTGTAACAACCTCACTTTTCAGCATCCCTCAATTAAGAAAGGACCTTAAAGTTGAGATCCATTACCTAAAATTCCCAAGGATCCATAATTAACCAAATAAAAAACAATAGCAAAAAACTTCCATCAATTCAATGTTTTTTACTAGATGCTCCACTAAGGAGTTACATGAATTTTTATCATCACAACTATACATATGATAAGAAGTATCTATCTAATCCTCCTTTATTTAGATTTAATGCCTTTAGGTATATTTCATCTGATTCATCAAGTCTTGATATCTTTCTATCTTACAATAACCTAAAACGACTTGAAATAAAAGCACAGATCAGTATACCTCTATATTGTTTATGTGGGTGCATGCAAAAGCGTGCAAGTAAGGTAATAATATATAATCAATCGATTACTTGCAAACAAGAAGTTACAATTTCATTGCATATTCTAACCCATTCTAGATATGCTCTCTTGGGTGTGATCAATGTCCCTCTAGGGTTCGTGTGCACCACCCCTCGATGCCCATCCTAGGGTTCAGAATATGAAATCTTTCTTTATGTGATACTCATAATGGTATTATAATTGAACAACATGTAAATTAAAAACCAATAGTTTATTTGAAAAATATTCGAGAAACACTCGAAAAACCTCAACAATTAATATTTTGGGTAATAATAATCATAGCCATATACCTCTTGTAGCACCTTGCAGAGTAGTCATACTTTAAGCATATCATCCAATCAAGTAGTCAAACAGGAATCCTTGTAATTCAATATTCAATCTACGCACATGTAAAGCCTCAAGTGTCACCATCATATTATTTAGAATAAACCTTACTCAAGCTATAATCTAGGATTAGGGTTGTCTCGGGTTAGGATAAGGAATAAGGGTACATACCCTAGCTCCCACACATATTGAACATTAGGTGAAACCCTAATTATTATATCCATCATATCCTTATAATGAATACTTAGATCAGATTAAATTCATTAAGATTATCACAAGTTATGGTCTTCAATTTAAAATCCTTAATTATACATATGTATGGTTATCCTATTTTGAAACCCTAATTATTCATCATGTACATGGTTATTCACTTACTTATTCATTATTACATTCATGATCCTCTTGGATTATCATAATATAAAGAAATAATAGATTACAACACAAATAAAAGCATTTAAGGTATTCAACACTGAACTCATCGATTCTAGGATTTCCATTTACTTGTCACTACTTAAACAAGTATTAACCCTAGTTTTTGAATTAGGATCAGATTCAGGACATGAAACCATTTTATTCATGTTCCTCTAATTTTATGATCATTTTGAGATAAACTTTTTCTATTTTTTGAGTTACCAATAATTAATTACATTAATTGCAAAATAAACTTGTATGGGCCAATTAGCAACAATCATGTCAGTAATTAAACTATATTTTACTCCAGCCATGGGCCCACATCCAAAAAATGGGCTCACTCATCAACAACCTATCTATGTAGGTTGGGAGCTTTGGGGAAGGCTAAATGTCCCTACTGCCCATGGTGTTGCAGACTGAATTCACTATGCGCGGAAGGGCATGTTGGTGACTAACCCTCTATCCTTCATCTTCCTTACCACAATCATTGGGTATCACCATGGGTGGGTCAATCCAAGCATAGGATCCTCTGATTACCCATTCTAAAGAAAACCAAGGGTCCCAAAACCTCCACCCTTCCTCAATGGACTTGGGTAGCCGATTTCTTGGTCTTAGGGCGGTCAGAGTAGAAGGGACCAGAACATGGGGTCATGGGTACAAACTAGAGGTACATATAATGGGAAACATAGTGAATACCTCACTTGGGGATCATTCTAAAGGTCAAGATGATGTTGGTCCTATTCTCGTAAGTTTCCTGGTGCCACCCTTTTTATTCGGGCATGGACAACTCTTTTCCTCTCCTTCTTCCCCTAAATAGAGTCTTTCAGAGAGGTTAAAGGGGCAACAACATTCTTCTTGGGGGCGTTGAAGATGTAGTGAGTCTTATTACAATAGGGACTCATGGCAAGGTTGTTCATTTATGGGACCACGACTATTATATAGGGAGTGATCGTTAGAGAGGTATCGAGTTCAATTGCCAACTTGATGTTTTAGGGAAACCTTGATACCTTGTTATAAAGATGAAACCAGGGGATGGGTTGACTCAAATATCCTTCCATAATCCAATGGGAATGGTTCTGAGGACTGTCATGCGTCACAAAGGGAGAAATCATAAATAGTGAGAGTGTTTTACTATAGTCTGAGTTTCCATTTTGGGTTGGAGGAGGAAGACAACAGCTAGGTCATTTATTTTGGATATGACGGTCAAAAAGGGTGTGACACATTCATAGGGGCATGATTAATTAGAGATAAAGTGGAAGGGCATTCAATCGACTTCCAAAACTAGAAACAAAGTATTTATTGCAACTAGGCCCCTCTCCCTTATTGATTTCTATAGCCTAGTAGAAAACTCCTTTTGCTATGAAACTTGGAGGGAAACTCATTAATAACTTTCCTAACCTATATCTAATTTATGGGATTTTTTGGAACATCTTTAAAAACTAAATCTTTCTTTTTTAGTATTTTTGTAAAATAACTACATACCTCAAAAGGAAAGACCTTTATCTCTCAAATTATAGAATTCTATTATATTTTTTATTATCTCCAAGTATACCAAAGTTTAGACCGAGATAATACTATTTGATGCCTCAAAACTTGTGTTGCCAATATGGGTTAGATAATTACTCCATTAATCATCTAAAATGCAACATATCTTATTTTCTTTTGGAAACTTGTCCATTATTACATAATTGCATTTACTAACAAACCATAGAGCCATTATCTTTTATTTATGCATGAATTCCTTTTGAGAATGCAAAAGAATATGGGAGAATCCCTCAACCATTCTCACAGTTGGGTACTACTATATTTACATATAAGAATCTTTACACACAGGTCCCTAAGTTTTATCACACTTACAAGTATGTCCCCTGGCACCCATACTAACACTCCCCCTCAAGATGGAGCATATATATCATATGTTCCCAGCTTGTTACATACGTATTGAACTTGAAAATCATTTAGGGGCTTTGTAAGCAAATCAGCTAGATGTTCTTCTGATTTGATTGGTGACAACTGAATCAAATTTATGTGAATCTTTTCTCGCATAAAATGACAATCGACTTCAATATTTTTGGTTCTCTCATGAAAGACAAGATTTTATGGGCTATGTGGACAACAGCTTGGTTGTCACACTTCAAGTCAATGGGAGTTTTCTAAATAAAGCCAAGCTCCTCTAGCAAGTGATGAACCCACAACAACTCACATGTTGCTAGGGACATATCTCTATACTCCAATAATGTACTAGATCTCGCAACTACAGTCTGCTTTTTTACTTTTCCATGACACCAAGTTTCCACCTACAAATACACAATAGCCATAAATAGACTTTCTGTCAATACTAGATCCAGCCCAATCAACATCTAAGAAACCCTAAACCTGTAGATGTCCATGCTTTTCATATAGAAGCCCTTTTCCAGGAGACTTCTTGAAAAACCTTAGAATGTGCATCACAAGCTCCATATAACATGTGCATGGCTTGTCCAGATCTGACTAACAAAAACAATAGCAAAGGCAATGTCGGGCCAAGTGACAATCAAATAAATTAACTTCCCAACAAGTCATCCAAATCTCCATGGATCATCAAGTAACCCCCATGCTCCATGGACAATTTGACTTTAGGATCCATTGGAGTATCAACAGGTTTGGTACCCAACATCCCTATCTCATTGAGAAGATATAAGACATACTTTCTCTATGAGATAACTATCCCAGACTTGTACTTGGCAACTTCAATCCCCAAAAAATATTTGAGACTACCCAAGTCCTTTGTCTGAATTTGGCTTTGTAAAAATGTCTCTAACTGTGCAATGCCATGCCCGTCATCACCAGTTTCACAATATCATCAACATATACCACTAGAAAAATGCTCCCAGAACTTTGTCATCTGTAGAAGACTGAATGATCCATACTACATCTCTAAATACCAAACTCTAAAAGAGCACTATTGAATCTTCCAAACAAGGCACGGGGCAATTACTTTAGACCATAGAGGGACTTGTGAATACAACATACTAGATATGACTCCCCCTGAGCCACAAACCCAGGTGGTTGCTTCGTATAAATATACTCATCTAGATCACCATGAAGGAACAAATTTTTAATATCAATATGGTATAGAGGCCTAGAGTGAATAGCAACCAGAGACAAGAAAATGTGAGTAGATGCCATCTTTTCCATAGGAGAGAAGGTCTCTGAGTAATCCTCACCATAGATATAAGTGTATACCTTAGCTACCAAATGCTCCTTGAGTCGATCAACACAACCATCTGCACCTACTTTGATAGTGTAAATCCAACGACATCCAACAACATACTTGCCATGCAGGCGTGAAACAAGAGACCACGTCTTGTTCTGGTTAAGAGCTGACATTGTTGGCTAAATGGACATCTATAAATCCCTTTGTTTTGATTATGACAAACATTTCATTCCTATTGATCTAACGAGCTACTTGAGTGTGCAGGATTAAGGTGGATGCCAAAGCAACTAGGGAAAGCCATATGCTTACATTTATGTTTTCATGCAATGTAATCTCTTTGTAAAATCTTGTACAAATATATTATGTACAAGTACTTAGATTGCATGTAAATCAAGCGTTAGATCTTCCCTAGCTAAACATCACATTTAGATAAGTCATCCCCTTCAAATAGGATCACATATGCACACTCATACATATAATTAGTGCCTAAATTGCAACATTGAAACATGATCAATCTCGGTCGACAAACTCCTCGACCGAGACACTCTCGGTCGACAATCTTCTCGATCGAGAAAGATCCAAAGTAGCCGTTAGACACAACAGACAAGTTAGTTGGCAGTTGGAGAAAGACGTTGCAAATCACTTGTTCCAGAGTGCCTGTCGGTCGACAAAAGCTCGACCGAGTAGGTGTCTCGGTCGACCATTCCTCGACCGAGATTGTCTTTGACAGCAACTGCAGAATTAATTAATTAGCCGTTGTTAAAGCAACAACTTTGTACCTAACGGCTAGTTAAGCACTTAGAAACCCCTAGAAGTTGTCTAGAACGTCCTTAAGCATCCTTAGGCCATTCCTATAAATAGGACAAGCCATAGGACACTCAAATACACTTGTTTACACTTGAGAACTCTTTGAGCATACTTTGAGCAATCTGTTTGTGAGCAAAATTGAGCATTGTGATCATTGGCCTACTTTCTCCTTAGCTCAAATTCGTGTCCTATAGGCTAGTATCTCCTACCCACTACAATCACAAGTTCACACACTTGGCTAGGAGATCTATACGCTTGATCTAGGCAAATCAAGCCTTGGGCTATAAAGGATAAGTTGTAATTTCCTTTTTCTTTCTTGTTCTCTATTACCGTTTGTACTCTCCTTGCTACTCCTAGGTTGGAGGCTGCTGATTGGAGAGGGTGGAGTTCTTCTTGGCGAAGAAGGTGACTTTGAGCTACTTTAGAAGGCTGGTGCAACGAAAGGTTACTTCTAGAGAGGAAGGCTACTTCAAGGGGGAGCTTGGAGTTACTTCAAGAAGACTACCTCAAAGTTGGTGCACCTACTTCAAGTGAAGGTTGTTCAAAGGGTGTAAAGGAAAGTATTGTATTTTGTATAAATCCTCGAGAGGTAATAAAATAAATACTTTCAAACCCCGGTTGGGTAAGCAACTGGGTAGTGGACTGACAACTTTAGTATTTGCTAAAGTTGGAACCACTCTAAACACCTGTCTCCTTCTTCCAATTACAATTGTGGTTGTTTGAGTTTAATAAATTGTTAAAATTATTTAAAAACTCTATTCACCCCCCCTCTAGTGTTTTTTCAATTGGTATCAGAGCGGGCTTCAAGGAACCCTAACCAGGTCTTGAAGAATGGAGGGTAATGGTGATTACAATCACAACAAAAGGTGCTGTCTGGACAAAACTACAACATGGTGCACTTGGTGCTTAGGTACAAGCCACACAACAACTATATGCCCATGGAGATCTAAGAAGGAAGATGAGAACAAAGATTGTCTCATTGCTACAACTAGCGAGGAAGAAGAAGAAGAGGTAAGTCTTTTTGATTTATCTAAAGAAGAACTAGTTGCTAGCCTTGAAGAAACACATATTAAATATGTTGAATGCAAGAAGAAATTAAAGAAATCTAATAAAGCAATTGATGAATTACATGCTAAGCTTCTTGCTATTACATCCGAAAATGAAGATCTTAAAAAGATCATTGAAGATCATGATATTGAGATAAAATCTATAGAGGCAAATTGTAATCTACTTTCTTTAGAGAAGAATAATTTGCAAAGTCAAGTGAATGATCTTCAAAAACAACCCATTTTATGCAACCATCTAGATTATGATTCTATTGTCAAAGAAAGAAATTCATTGTCATCTAATCTAGAACAAGCGAAACTAGATATCAAGAAGAGAATGGAAGAGATTGCCAAGTTACAACAAAAAGTTAGTAATTTGAATAATAATGGCATTCTTGACCAAATCTTAGATAATTCCTATCATCAAATTGGGAGAAGAGGACTAGGTTACAAGCCTAAAGGGAAATCCTATCAACAACCTAGTTGGAGAAAGTCACAAACCCATCAATCTATATATGTACCTAAAGGAACAAATACATTTGTACCAAAGAACAAAAGTCACAAACCCATCAATCTATATATGTACCTAAAGGAACAAATACATTTGTACCAAAGAACAACCTAGAACAAAACCATAGAAAAAGACTTGAGGTTGATTCTATATGTTGCCATTATTGCTTACGTCTTGGACACTACTCTTTTTCATGTCCTTATAAGAGAAAAGATGTCGAGTTAGTTTGGGTTCCAAGACCTCCAAACTAAAATGAAATTAAGTTGAGATATGACCAAGAACCTTAGTTGCATAATTCTACGTCTATCTCAACTCAACATAATGGGATAACTAATAAATTTAAGTGTCTAAATATTTAACTTGCATAGTTATGTTTTATTTGGAAGTAATTAACAGTTTCAGGAATATTGTCGGTCGAGAGACTGTTGACCGAGATACTGTCGGTCGAGAAATTATCGACCGAGCATGTCACTAATTTCCAGTCTGTTGCAAAATTGCTGAATTCTTTGATAAAAATTGCTATCTATTCATGATTAATGATTGTATATTTATTTTGGAAATCATCCCTACAAATTTAAATTAATATTAGTTGATTCTCTAAATGATTTAAGTTTAAACTGAAATTATGCTTAGTTTAACGAAAAGAAAATTTCTATCATTATTCACATGATTTTTTATTTTCTGGTCTATCTATATAGAAATCATGTGATTAAAATCAAGTGGTTATTTACTGTTCTATTATTACATCATGGATATGTTTTCACCATTTGGTACTGTGATTAGCTTGGATAGATAATTTTCTGCATAGATCCGTGATGATATATAGGCAAGCAATTGCTTTATTGGTAATATATTATGCTTGCAACACATAAGATAAAATCTCTCAAAAAGACTTGAGATATACCTTTAGTAAAGAATCTTATGAGAATACTAAACAACGGGAAATTTGATTACTACAGAGCCTATATTTTAAGAAAAGGACAAATGTTTTCATATTAAGTATTATGCCTCAACTTGATAATCAAAACTTATACAGATATTATACTTCATAATGCTCAAATTTGAAATATCTGCAAAGTCTGCCTCTTGGTTAAAATGAAATTTGACCAAGGGGCGCTATGGTCGTAGTCAAAATCGACCTAAAATAAGTTTTGAAACAATAATTAGTTGAAAATCATTTCATTGTGATTAAAAGCAAAATCAATTCATGATCACAAAATTGTCCCAATAATTGTTGATAATAAAGTATTACTCCCTTAGAAAATATATATATGCTCTACAAATTCAGTCTATCATTAGCTTAAAAAATTCGTACCCAGTAAGTCTGTCGGTCAACAAATCTTCGATCGAAAACCTCTCGGTCTGCCCACCTCTCTCGACCGACAGAATCTAGACAGACCTAGCATCGGACACACTTCCGGTCGACAATTTTTCGACCGAGACAGTGTCGGTCGACAATTTCTCGACCGAGAAAGAGCCGTTGGGATATGACCGTTGCAATCCGACCGTTACCGTTAACGGCCGACCGTTGCAAGTCGACAGTTGGACGGCCGAAGTGGCGCGTCTGGAATATGACCGTTGCGGACGCTCGGTCGACAAATTGTCGACCGACCCGGTCACTGGATTGCTATAAAAGGAGCAAAAACGAGTCACTTCTTCACACCTTCTTATTCTTGTTTCCATAGGCTCTCTCTAGTGAGTTCTTGTGCAAATCTTTAGCATCCTCATTCCCAAGACTTCCTTGCTTCTTCTCCACCTTCAAGCAACACAATGGCATCATCCTCTGCTCGTGGAAAGAAGAAGGTCGCTGGCAGGAAACAAAGGGAGGCTACTCCACCATTGACGATCATCAACGACATTGCCTTCGTCGACGGAGATGCTGGTGATCGCTATCTACGGCTCTTCTCCAAAGCCCCTCTCCCACGACGACCAGTTGAAGTTATGGACTTCCTCAACATCGTCGACTTGGAGGACCTTTTCGAGGTGCAAAAGCTAAAAGAATTCATCAACCCTTCTTTCCCTTCCTATTCCATCAAGGTAGTGAATGAATTCTATGCTAACCTCATCTCCCACTCTGAAAATGAAACCATCTTCTTCTATACTATGGTCAATGGGCATAGCTTCCGATTTACTGAAGGAGATATTCTTGACATGCTAGATATTGACATAGATGAATATCAAGACACCCTTGACCTTACCTCTGGAAACCCACTTAATCAATTTTCCCAAGAAAATCATACCGTTAGTCTTAGTGACATCAAAAGGACCATTTTTCAATCCAATACAACCTGTCATGAAGATAGAGGCACATACTATGCTATAAATCTCAAACCAGCTGCTAGGATTGTAAACCTTATTGTTTCAACAAACATACATCCTAGAGCCAATAAGTCTGAAGTTCCTATTTTTCGTATGTGTCTAATATATGCCATTATCCAACGTATTCCCACAAATTTTATCCGCATCATTCTTAAAAACATGCTTGAGTTTTCTGGCAATCCTCCATATGCTGACTTTGTATGCCAAATTACTCAACATTTCCTCAAGACCCAACTTGAGGATATGGGATATACATGGGAGCGTAGACCACAAAAAATAAGTAAGAATACTGTAGAAAAAATGGGGATTGATTTCGGTCATAAGAGGGCTAGGGTAGAAGGAGAAACATCTACACAAGATATACCACCTCCACCTCCTCCTACAAGCCTACCCTATGACCCCATCCAAAACACTCTAACCTATGTTGCTGGGTCACAATATCATCTCAGTAAACAACTAGATTATAACCATCATGCCATGACTTATCTAAACCAAAGAATGCAAACTCTTTCTCCAAACCAACCAGATGAATATCCTTATTCTTTAAATCCTGGCATGCTCAATCCATATAACCCATCTTACAACTACTATCAACCTCCACCTCCACCATCTACAGATCTCACGCATACTCAGTTTTCATCAATGCAACTACAAGATATTGTTGCTCATTTCCGATTTGATCGTGTTCCAACCTTCTTGGAGGCATATGCCTTAACCAAGACAGGTGCTCTGGAGTGGCAAACTTTGGTCCAGTATTATGGAGCTGAGCCGTTTCTTGGAAAAGACCCTGATGTTGATGTAATTCTTAAGTCTTTCCAGTGAGATGTGGAGTTGTATTAGTTGTAATGGAATCTTTGCAAAATTGTAATAAATGAGTTATCTTTACATGATTAGGTTATCTTTACATGCTTGTAATGAAATTGGTCATCTTTATAATGGATATCTTTTTGGCATCATTTGAGTTTGGATTATAAGACTATTGTAGAGCATACAAAATAAGGGGAGTAATAAATACAAGTAAATCAAAAAGGATGAAAATCGTTGCAAATACCTAAAAGTTAAATTTATGGCTAAAATGACATCTATTGCAAAACACTTATACCTTGGGGGAGCATAGTATAAGATTAAGGGGGAGCTCATAGAAACAAATTTGATTATTTGACTACAAAGCTTAAAAAGGAAGACACAAAGGCATACTACATGATTATATTGGATATCGTTTTGAAATGACAAAGGGGGAGAAATAATATAAAATCACAAACATAAAATTAAAATGAGTTTCATAAATCTTGGCCAGCAGTCACTTGCAAAATCAAAGATGGCTACAAAGGTAAATTTCAGGTATGAAACTCACATGTTTTATATTTCCTTATTTTATATTTAGGAAATGTTTGTCATCTTCAAAAAGGGGGAGATTGTTGGCTAAATGGACATCTATAAATCCCTTTGTTTTGATTATGAGAAACATTTCATTCCTATTGATCTAACAAGCTACTTAAGTGTGCAGGATTAAGGTGGATGCCAAAGCAACTAGGGAAATCCATATGCTTACATTTATGTTTTCATGCAATGTAATCGCTTTGTAAAAACTTGTACAAATATATAATGTACAAGTACTTAGATTGCATGTAAATCAAGCGTTAGATCTTCCCTAGCTAAACATCACATTTAGATAAGTCATCCCCTTCAAATAGGATCACATATGCACACTCATACATATAATTAGTGCCTAAATTGCAACATTGAAACAGGATCAATCTCGGTCGACAAACTCCTCGACCGAGACACTCTCGGTCGACAATCTTCTCGACCGAGAAAGATCCAAAGTAGCCGTTAGACACAACAGACAAGTTAGTTGGCAGTTGGAGAAAGACGTTGCAAATCACTTGTTCCAGAGTGCCTGTCGGTCGACAAAAGCTCGACCGAGTAGGTGTCTCGGTCGACCATTCCTCGACCGAGATTGTCTCTGACAGCAACTGCAGAATTAATTAATTAGCCGTTGTTAAAGCAACAACTTTGTACCTAACGGCTAGTTAAGCACTTAGAAACCCCTAGAAGTTGTCTAGAACGTCCTTAAGCATCCTTAGGCCATTCCTATAAATAGGACAAGCCATAGGACACTCAAATACATTTGTTTACACTTGAGAACTCTTTGAGCATACTTTGAGCAATCTGTTTGTGAGCAAAATTGAGCATTGTGATCATTGGCCTACTTTCTCCTTAGCTCAAATTCGTGTCCTATAGGCTAGTATCTCCTACCCACTGCAATCACAAGTTCACACACTTGGCTAGGAGATCTATACGCTTGATCTAGGCAAATCAAGCCTTGGGCTATAAAGGATAAGTTGTAATTTCCTTTTTCTTTCTTGTTCTCTATTACCGTTTGTACTCTCCTTGCTACTCCTAGGTTGGAGGCTGCTGATTGGAGAGGGTGGAGTTCTTCTTGGCGAAGAAGGTGACTTTGAGCTACTTCAGAAGGCTGGTGCAACGAGAGGTTACTTCTAGAGAGGAAGGCTACTTCAAGGGGGAGCTTGGAGTTACTTCAAGAAGGCTACCTCAAATTTGGTGCACCTACTTTAAGTGAAGGATGTTCAAAGGGTGTAAAGGAAAGTATTGTATTTTGTATAAATCCTCGAGAGGTAATAAAATAAATACTTTCAAACCCCGGTTGGGTAAGCAACCGGGTAGTGGACTGACAACTTTAGTATTTGCTAAAGTTGGAACCACTCTAAACACATGTCTCCTTCTTCCAATTTCAATTGTGGTTGTTTGAGTTTAATAAATTGTTAAAATTATTTAAAAACTCTATTCACCCCCCCTCTAGTGTTTTTTCAGACATCTCCTCATCCATAGCATGATGCCAACCTAGGTGATAAAGTGTAATTGAAACAGATGAAGGTTTAGAAATAAAAGCATGATATGAAGGTGAGATGTAGCTATATGAAATATAGTTAGAAACAGGATGTTGAATGTTTTAAAGTGTGCATGATCTGATGCTTTTACTATGTGAAATAGGAAGATTTTGTTAAAAAGTTGGAGGAATTGTCTCTACGTGACCTTCTGAAAAGGAAGCATCTAGAGAAGGAGCTGAACTAGTATCAAATGTACCACCTTAATCAGTTCAAGAACCAGACTACCCACTTGTACTTGTACGATGAGTGTAAACCTCAGTGACTCGTGGTCTATCTGGGCTGGGTGGAATTACATCACGAGGACCATCATTGCTAGGGGATTCAAAAATAGGAGACTTGACAATGGTGGGAAGAGGCAAGAGTTCCTCCATAACTACAAGTGTCACTAAAGAATTATCATCAAAGTAGGATGTGTCTTCAAAGAAGGTGACATATGCAGATACAAAGAAGTGATGTAAGGTAGGACTATAGCATTTGTACCCCTTTTGAACTCGATAATAACCTGAGAAAACACATTTGATGGACTCTAGACACAATTTATCCATACATGGATCAAGATAATGGACAAAACAAATGCATCCAAACACTCGACGTGGAACATTGTACAATGTCTTTATAGTATGAAGGATCTGAATAGGTATGCATTTTTGGAGTAGGGATGATGGCATACGATTGATGAGGTAGGTGGAAGTGAAAACCACATCCACCCATAATTCTCCAGGAACATGCATATGAAGGAGAAGAGTGTGAGCAGTCTCAACAATGTGACGAATTTTCATCTCAACTACTCCATTTTGTTGTCGAGTATGTGGGCAAGATGATTGATGTATGATGCAATGCATGGAGGTGATGGATTAAGTCACAACTAAAGTATTCTTTATAATTTTATGAACAAAGAATACAAATTTTCTTTTTGAATTGGGTTTTCACTTATGCACCAACATACTTGATTATGGATAAAAGTTTAGATCTCTCCTTCATCAAATAAAGTCACATAGCATGAGAATAATCATCAATGAAATTGGCAAAATATTGAAATCCAAGTTTAGATGTGACACAACTTGGATCCCATAGATCATAATGTACCAGCTCAAAAATAGACTTTGATATTTGACTTTCCCTAGACCTAAAGACAACCCTTGTATGTTTCCCAAATTGACGTGATTCACATTGTAAACTCTCTAGGCTAGACAAACCTGGAACTAAAACCTTGATCTTTTCTACATACGCTTAAGCAAGACAACTATGAACCACTAAAGGAGATGCAGTGACACATGATGTGGAAAGCTACTACAAGTAGTATAGTCCGTCCAGTTCATATCTTTCTCCAATCTTCTTCCTTGTCTTCAAGTCTTATTTAAGACAAGTATTTGTTAAGAAAGTAATTGAGGCTTGAAGGGAATTTGTTAATTTTCTAATTGATAACAAATTAAAGGGAAAATGAGGAATGAACAACGTAGATGGTTGGGATATATGTTGAGTTGGTGACACTATTCTTGTTCCCTTAATAGAGGCAACAAAGCCATCTACAAGGGTGACATCAGGTAAGTTGGGCTTATGGGCATATGTGGTGAATAACTCTGGTACCCCGATGATGTGATCAGTTGCACCAGAATGAAGGACCCAGTCTGAATTGGATGTAGATGACTTGGATGTCTGTGAAATGCATGCTAACAAATCAGACCTTTGTGTAATGGAGATTGAAGTCATTGCCTGCTTTAAAGCTTGAAGAGGCATTAATTGAGCATATTCTTCTTTAGACAAAGACATATGATATGTAGTCTTCTCTAGAGTATCCATTATAACCTAGTTTTTCTCATGTTTTAATATATTTTCTTGAAAATAATGTAATATGAAGGACACATTATAAGAATAGTTCTCTATGTGTCTTGTTTTGAAATGATGGATCGAAAAGTGTGAATACTCCATATGGGATGGATTTTGTGGAGTTTACTAGTTGCAATAAACCATTAATTGATTTTGAGCAAAGAAAGAGAGGACAATCTAATAATAAAGAAATTACTAAAGGTAATTCACAATGGATGTTTTAAATATGTATTTAAGTGAAATACTCTAGAAAAGAGAGTTTTGTGCATACATGAAAATTACCTAATGAATTGTTGAATAATAGAATTATGGATAAATTTTTAAAATAAAATAAGATGTGTGGTGTTTTAGATAATTACAAAGAATAATTATCTAGCCATTATTGGCAACACAATATTTGAGGCAACAATTAGTATTATTTTGATGTAACCTTTATTATACTCGAAAATAATAATGAAAGGAAAGAGAATTAAAAAAGGTGGGAGGAACATGATGGTCCATGACACAATGGAAAGAGAGAGAGAGAGAGAGATTAAAGAATATTCTAGAATTCATGGACAATCATCTAATAAAGTCTTATGTATTTATGTTCTTTATTTGGCTTTTGGGTGTCAGCCAAGAAATATGGGTGATTGGTTTATGATTGGTCTTGATGAAAGTTAGAGAGAGAGAGAGAGAATAAAGGAAGTGATTTGGATCTATGTTCGTATGACAAAAGAATAAAAGGGGGAAATCTCCTTCCTTAGTTAGTGTTAAGTGGTCTAAAAAGAGATACCTTTTTAATAGATTGTATGTTGTCTTTTAAACCTAACCCATGACACTCTCTCCCTCTCACCTAGAGTTGTATGAATAGAGAAATCGTACTTTTCTAGAAGGGAGTCCTTATGCCTCTGATCAAAGAGAGTAACCCTTAACCTGCCTCCATCTCCCTCCCCCTTCCTTTCTCTTATGTTAGAAACCATTAGGGTTTTAATGGTATGCCTATACAAAGAAACCCCAGGAAGCCCTCTGACCACCAGGAACTCCAAGACATAGTTGTGGCAGCCTTGATGAGCCTCTACATCAAACCTTGGCCACCCAAACTCCCTATCCTATGCCTTTCCTCCATTGACAAATCTGTTGGGACAGACCTAGAAGTTGGCAACTGACAATGCTTTGTCCCTAATGGGAGGCGACCATTTTAACCCTAGAAAAATGTGCCACCCTCCCTTCCAGATGTTGGAATCGACAACTCCCTACCCAATAGAGAGCCCATCCAGACATCTGCTAGGAAACCTCAGTCACAGGGACATGTGTCAGTTGCTCGGTTGGCCCAGAGAGTTGGGCGGGTCCAACAAAGGAGGAGCAACATTGCCTGGAGCCTCGTGCACATGGAAGGTTTCCCTGGAAGGGAGGGAGATACAATAGACTTCCACAGATGTTTGGGAAGCTTGGTTTACATGAAATGAAGAATGAAAGAAGGAGAAGGAAACCAATCATTTTACTTTACTATCCCTACATCGAGTATGACGAGGTAAGGGCCAAATCAACCTTTTGTTATGTTTTCAATCCCAGCCATGCTAGGACGTGATGCTGAGGAGGCCACGGCCCATTTGTCGGTCCGGCCACGTGAGTATTACGAAATAATGCCAATAATGCTGACATGGTGTGTCCTAATTGGACCATTAATGATAATCTTGGGAATAATGTAATAAATAATCCGTAACTCAGATGAATATAAGTTATATATGAAATTGATAAGGAAAAGATGTAGAATTCAAATTAAATGGTTCCAGAGTCTAATTATTCTTGCATTTCTAAAATTTGTACAAATATGGGTTAAAGTAGTGATTAATGCATAAGAACCCTACTTTTTGATGAATAAATTATTAATCATGATTCTTTAAGATGCCAACTGATAATATGGAATATTATGGTAACTTAACATGATTATGTTCATGATGATGATATCTAGGGTTTCTAAACTGGATAGCCATGCATATGAAGAATTAGGGTTTTGAAGTTAAAGGAGATAATTTAAATGAACTCAAACTATAAGTTATCATAATGAAAGGATATGATGGATGTAGTCGATAATGTTTCCCTTAATGGCTAACATGTAGTGGAAATAGGGTTACTACCCTTATTTCTTGTCTAAACCTAAACCCTAGATTAGGACCGAGTAAGGTTTAGTGTGATTAATGTGACTAACATGATAGTGACATTTTAGGATTTACATACATGAAGATTAAAGATGATTGTTTGATTTTCATGCTTGATTGGATAATATGATTAGAGAGTGTTTGCATAATCTGCATGACTCACCATCAAGGTATGTGGTTATGCCTAAGAATAACCGCTTTAGTTTGTCGACACTTTTTGGGGTTTCCTCGAGGATTGAACAATTAAATTGTTGGAGGTTTATTTAGTTCTTTTCAATCATAATGCCACTATGAATATCACATAAAAGAAAGATTCTTTGAAGAAAATGCCAGTTTATACTTGCAAGTATTTGTTCGAATATATGTTGTTATTTACTTGCACAATCTAGATGCATCCCATGCACCAATATAGCAATGTAATGATCATGTATGTGTTTCATTCCATTTTAGGTATAAACTGATATACATGATAAAGGACATGAAGCTAATATGGAAATGTCATGAAAGCATTAAAGATTTAAAAGGAGGATTATCTAGTCATCTCTTCTCAAATGTACAAGCCTAATGATAGAAAGTTCTTGTAAGCATCTTGTTTATAATCTTTTGAAATGAATGAAATTATCTACTATTTATATTTTTTTGATTAAAATCTCAATCCTTGAGTAATATTTGTAGATAATGGCTCTCATCGTTTAGGCCTTCCTTAATTGATGGTTGCTGAAAAGTGAGGTCGTTATAGTATTATCAACAACATCCATATTGGTGGACTTTACATGGAATCCATATAAGTTTTCTTGGATTACCGTAGTGGGTTGGGGAACCACAAACTCTGTATCAGCCATGTTGATAAAAAATGCACCCAATCGATTAATGAAATAGGCAAAAAGTAGACTAGGGGACAAAAAAATAGACTCTAACAAAGATTCAGACTTTTTATTCAAGAAATCGGAATTTTCTCTTCAAAAACCAGATTTTTTCTTCACTAAGGGACAATAAAGATCTTGAAACTATATATTTGCACACTTTGTGGAAACTATGAACCTTAAAACCAGACTTTTTATCCTTAAAACAGACTTTCACTAACTTTATAGCAATTTTGCTACAATGCTCTACGGCTCTGGCAGCTTGGGAGAATGACCAAAGCTCCCTCCTTGGATTACCTATGCCCATGACCTTCTAAGGCAAGGTAGCAGGTTTTGGGACGCCCCTCTTTATCCATATTTGAGGGAGGAAAAATGTTTCGTCTTCCCTTGGGCTGAGTTGCAACTTTGACGAAAAAATCTACTACTAACGATCGGAGAAGATGGAGTCCAAAGAGCACCCAAAGGACGTCTTGGTATTGGAAGGCAGTCTCCCTATGCCCATTGAGGTGGAGGAGGATCCAAACCAAGAGTTGGGTTATGCAGAAGCCAACAATCAGATGCACACCAACCTCTATTATTCATGTCCATCTACAGTACTTACTGTAGCAGTGTGAACACTGAAGAAGCTTGAACACAAGACAAAGAAGAAGAAGGAATTAAGATGACATCTTGAATTCCCTATACTAATTAGGGATGAAAAACCCTAGGCTCTAATAACATGAGAATGCAAAAGAAGATGTGAAAATCCCTCAACCATTCTCACGGTTGGGTTCTACTATATTTACATAAAGACTCTTTACAAATAGATCCCTGACTTTTATCACACTTGCAAGTAGGTCCCTAGACACACATACTAAAACCTTTCATTTCTTTAACTTGTTCCACAAGGACATATTAGCAAAGAAAATAATCTTTGGGCCCTACTTGGGCCATGGTTGTACCCATGCCACAAAGTGGATATCTTATTTTTCCTATCAATTATAATTCAGGTAATTATCTCAAACCAAATCTTATATTTGTGCATTTCAAATTTAACAAATTGAGGATAATATAGATCCATTCTTTTTATATTGTATTCATGTTTAAAATGTCATAACTCAACATAAGAGCTTGATAAAATCTCGCATCATTATTTTCTTGTGATTATTTTCTTTAAGTATCCTAAAAGCTTCTTCTACATTCCTATGTGAGTTATTTCAACATCAACATAGATCAATCTTTAACATATAAATAATCTCATGATATTAATTATTAAGAAATAAATCTAAACTAAAATAAGACATACATTTCAACTAGTAACTAATACAAAACACTATTTAGGGTGTATTTAACTCTAAGATTATCTTTTATCCACTCATTACTATTAAAGAAAGGCATATCATCTGGTAAAAGTTGTAAATATAAGTTGATGAATCTAATGTAATATGCCTCATACTCACCAACCATCTTGTTGCCTTATCTAATACTCTCCAGCTGAAAGATTTTGTCACTCAAGAAGGTAGGAGGGAAGTACTTTAGGTGAAAATAAACCACAAAATCCTTCCATGTCATCATTGTATTTTGTCTCTTATTTTCTACTCCATCCCACCATAATTCATCATCTCCTTTAAGTACATATGTAGCATGGTTGATCTTCTTCTCGTTTAATAACTCCATTAGGTAAAAAAACCTTTTCCAGCTGTCAGAGCCACACATCTTCCACAGCTAGATGAAATGTCCTAAAAAGCTCAATACAACCAAGATTTTTCACCATCTTGTAGGATCTCATCAAGCCCTTGATAGAATATGAAGAAATTATATCAATCTTATATTTATCCTTTGTCTCTAAAAGTATATAATATATCCTAGATGCCTCATATCTAACTTCTCTAACTTGAATAATCATATAAAGATCAAGACAATAAATGACTCTTAGCTTGTTCTTCACTATGACCATGTCCTCTTCTTATCATCTGCATATCTATAACAGAATTAAATCTATTCAAATATTATACTTCAAAGAGGAAAACATCCTTTTCCTATTGGTCTCTTACCAGCTCTGTCCCAGACCTATACTTTGATACAAAAAAGTTGGCACAACTAAAACCCACTAAGCATAATATCAACCCGCCAAAGAGGAATTATAGTAACCATCCACCTTTAATCACAAACTAAAGTCATCCTTAGAATATTTCTTTTGTTAAATTAATAGATCTAATGAAACTTCATGTTTCTTGAATTGATAGGATCATCATTATGCATAACATGAAGATTTCACAATTAAGTTTTACTCTTACATCATAATCAATTGAAAGAAATAAGTTCTAACTTTTATGTACATCAATTACAATTTATTCCAAAACATTTACCAATCATTTTCTCACACTAGAAAGACCATAGGAAAGATAAGAGACCATCTAACTAGATATCTCTATCAAAAACTCAGTTGATTTACTCCTGGTGAATGCTAAATTCTGACTCCTCTTGTTGAGCTAAACCTATACCTAAAAAATGTTTTAGTAGAGTGTGTGAGCTATTGGCTTAGCGCATGAAAAGTCACATAGAAACCATGATAATTTTGATATGAATTGGTAATATAATTTAATACAGAATATTATAATCATGGAAGGTGAAATCTATAAGCCATAAGACATAGCGGTAGTTCTAATAATAACTGTAGTATGTAAACAAATCACATCATATCAATGGCTCTTATATTCCTTTTATTATGCTCTCAATCCACATGGTACCAAAACATGTGGAAGTCTCATATTAAGCTACGATCTCATTATACAAGACAAAGAGTAGATGTAGGAATCCATTTCTACTAAACTATCTCCTTGATTTGCAATGAGGCTCTCCACGTCTGCCCTTGGCAGCAATTCAGTTGGCCGAATAAACTAGACTGCTATTCTAAACTTGGCTACACGAGTGGAGAGTCAAATAACTTAGCTTGACTACCTGTGTTGGTGTTCCACAAGACCCACTAAGTAGTATATGAATTAACTAAATTATATTGGGTACCACTAGAATCTCCAATTAAATGTTGGGTACCTCACAAATTTAAGGACCCACATACCTCTTGGAATGCTCCTAATACCTCATCCTAGACTCTGCTAATCAGTAATCATGTTTCCTCCTTCATGATGCAAACCTTTTTTATGCATTCTATGGTGTTTAAGACATCTAATCTCTACTTGATTCTTTAATTTCTATGATAAAATTACTGCTATACTATTCTTAGCTTAACTCTATACTTAAGGATTGTATTTACATTTTCAGAATATTGAACTTGATGTGAATCACTAGCATCAAAAGAGTTTCTACTTGACCTGATAAATTGAGAATATTGATGATTAGTAGGACAAACTATTCCTTGGACTTCATAAGTAACTAACTGGAAAGAACAATCAACTAGATCACATATTCCTAATATAATTCAAAATTTTAGAAATGAGTGAAACTTGGGGTTCCAGTGCCTCTAAGTCTATGATTAAAATTCACCACAATCTCATAGCAAAATAACTTAGAACTAAAATCATCTAAAAACATCACAAACATGTTAAAACAATCAATTAATCAATTTAAATATCATGCCTACTCAGTAAATAAAAAACAATAATCGCAATACAAAACAATACACATGGCTTATGATTTTAGGCTTAAGTTATAAAATCAAGGTTAAAGGTGATTTCCTACTCAAGTAAACAATCTTAGCTTATTAACCTCGATTTTAAACTAAATATGTTTGTATTCTAGACTATTAATCTTGGATTTGAGTTCCAGACTTGAAAAACCAATTCTAGACAACTTGAATTTGGGTTAATAGACCTATAAGAAGTCTATTGCAGGAAGAATATAATAGAGGAAGGTCAAGGAAAACGTTTGGTAGGTGACTCAAAAAATTCCAAAAAAGGGAAAACTAAGAGAAGAAGGAATGTATGGTTAAAATCAACTGACCAAATCAGATGTTTGGTGAAACCATCAGTTTCTCATGTGTTTCCTATTCTTCCTTGTTGTCTCTCTTAAAGTCACCTTTGCGATCACCTACTCTATGGTTTATGATTTCTAGTTTGTAGAGGATCAAAAAATTAAAGCTATCATGTCCATTTTATGTGGATTCATTTAGTATATAATGGGATATATCCATTCATGTGATTAGAATACTGGCAGGGGAATTAGACAAAAAAATTAGAAGAAAAATCCATTACAAGGTAAAATCATTAGTTGATGGTTCATCAACATGCAAACCATTAATTTGCATCAGTGCCAATTTACATGATTGTCGGTCTGCAAAATGGGAATTTGATGCCTTTAGTAGGTAGATCATCGATTAGTATGACCATCAATTGACACCCGCCAACCAAACCTTGGATTGACGTTCACTTTGCAAAAACTTTATTAGGAAACTTCCTTCCCTAATCATCAATTGATATCCTATGACAAAATAATTCGTTGATAGTAGATTGTTTTCCTACATGCAATCATTGTAGCTTCGACTAAAAATGAAAAAAAAACCATTTTTCGACAATTGATACTTCTCATAGGAGAACTCAAAAGGTCATCGTTTGACAATTGACATTGATTAACAATTGATGGTAAAATCATCGATAGATAACTGATGATAAAACTATCAGTTGACAGCCAATGGTTCTCCTACAAGCATATTTAAAACATTAGAATTCATTCATATTAACTCTAATTTGGTTCATTCTTTTGTCATTAGATTCATATTTGAAATCTCTACAACTATACAACAAGGTCTTGATAAAATCTCACATGATAACTTTTTTTTTGTAATTATGTTATTTAATTATCCTTAAAACTTCCTCTACAATCATGTGAGTTATTTTAGCATCAACTTCGATTCAAGGTTTAACATTATAAATCCTCTCATGATATCACTTATCAATAAATAGGTATAAATTGACATAAAACAAATTAATCAATAACTAATACAAAACATTATTAAGGGTGTATTTAACTATAGGATTATCTATAATCCTTTGATTACCATTAAAGCAAGGCATGCATTGTAATAATATGAATGGAGGCATTTAAGGCAAGGGATTGACACCTTCTTGTGAGTTCCATGTTCTCATGTAGAATAGGGAAGAGGGAAAGGAACAAAGAAGAAGAGGTAGAAATAGATTTAAGATAAGAGTACATGTTGAGGAAGTTGAGGAGGAGAAATGTGGGTGTTTATATGGCCTAAGATGGCTTGTCCAGCCTATGACTCTATGGCGGATATGTTCACATGAAATCTGGGCCATAGGACCAATGACATGTGCGACAAGGAAGGAGTATTGAAGGGAGATGTTTAAAGGAAACTGGGGTTAGTAGGAGGAATGCTCTTCCTTCTTATTGGCCTTATTGACACCTAGAAGAGATGTGGTTAACAGAGAAAGGCTAGTCGTGTAAGTCTAGAAGGGGTGTAGGACCAAAGAGGTATCAAGATCTATGTTCGACTTTGTAGCCACTACTACAAATATAGCCTAAAACATTGTTTACTCATTAGTTATTGGTCAACCCTTAGGTGGGAGACATTATAGATTACATGAGGTTAACTGGAGTAAGCGGAAGCTGACGAGAAAAGTATATCAGAAATTGCTCTTAATAATCAAAGTGACACAATAACGAGCACTTTACTAATGAATTTATGGATTTGTGTAGCCCTACTACATCATATGCATTCAAAGGAACCAATGTGGTAGTTCCGTTTTAGGAAGGATGTCTGATAATTTACACAATAGGAGCCAACATGATAAATCCTTATGAGTTAAATGTTTAATCAATAACAAAGGATATCTCATTCATTTCCAACACAAAATTGAAGGCATGTCCTTCCTTATCAGTGAAAATATTAACTGGTAAGAAAGGACGTCATTGGTTTACCACACTTGACTGGCATGAAAGACCTACACTGTAGGTATACTAAAATAGCCAATGTGGGCATATTTTTTTTTAAAGTAGGTCCTAGACCTGCTATCCTACTGCTTAGTAGGATGGAGCTTGCAATTCATTATAACTACAGGCTCTACAAGTTAACATCTTAACAATAGGCCAATCAAACCTATAATAAGAAACACATACAAGAACATTCAATCATTTTCACTGCCATTTTAAATTGCACATATGTACGTATACACATACAAAATTCATTCAATTATCATCCCCACACATTGAATTCATACATATGCACACAATACATTAGAAAGTGGACTTGAGAACATTCAATCATCTTCACTTCACATTCAATTCACACACATGTGTATGAACACATACACATCAGCCACATAGATTTTGTAGCCACAAAGAAATCATAGAAAGTGGACTTTCTTTGTGACAAATCTTAACATAAACCATATATATATATATATATATAACAAATTTCACAAAAAAGTTTAAATAAATATACTTATCAATCATACCAAATAATTGAAAAGTCCAAATGCTTCACGAAGCACTCTTGCCACTCGTGTCATATCTCATTCAGCTGCTCTTGTGTATAGAGATGTTGAGAGTCAAAACCTAAAGAGAATGAGATGTAATTATAATTAGATTTGAATGTTTGTGTTATCAAATGAGACTAATTACTTAATTATGATACAAGCCTGTATATAATATTACTATTTGCATACAACAGATATATTGCAACATGAGCTTGACAATGGAGTCGATATGCTGCATCACATAGTATCATCATGCCCAACCATTATCTTATATAGGGCACTATAGATTAACAATAATACATTAATAAATAAAATTAAGCAGAGTTGGAATATATATGCATTGGAGTGAGAAGACTATATACCCAAACATTCATTCAAGATATTGATTTCTTTTTGTTATCTACCTTTCCTCCGGCATGCTCTAATGCTTTTGTACCCTTATAAGTTAATGCAATACATATAGTTGCGTTATTAAACCATCATACAATGATAACAAATATGCCAAGCATGGTAAGAGAATATTTACACATAAATCTTTAATTTCACCACATGTCCCTTAGACGGTATTAGTTCTACATGTGTAGGATCAAGATAAAACACATTCAAGCTTTCAAGAATAATATCTAACAATTCTCTATGCCTATTTCCGAGTGAATAGACGACAAACAAAAGAATAATCAAATTACACAGTAGTTGTAATTTATATGTTATATAAGCAACGAGCACAAAAGTTACTTAACATTGAAGGGACCTATGACACATTTTTTGAAGTCGTAGAAAAATAATTGAATGTGGTACTGAAGTAATCAAAGATGGAACCCAAATCTTGAGCTACACAACTAATCAACAATGGTATGAGAATTGCAACATTTGTTAATGCAAAATGTGCGACCAGTGAATATAAAGGTTGTAAAACATATGTCATAATCAACTAATATACTAAAACAATTTAAAATGTATTTTCACATATAACGAGATATATGGATATGACCATATCTAAAGTTCTATCAATACTTTAATTAAACAATCCCTACAGCGTGCTCCTGAAGGCTTACCACCATGGCATCTGATGCTTCGTTATTGTATAACCATAGTGTCAACCTCTTACACTTAATAAGTATGGAGTCAAATAGGTCCTATGAAATATAGTGGGGGCGGAGGCTTTAGAGGAGCCAAGGGGGATTCTTAGTTGTTGTGGTTTGCATGTATTCTCATATTAGTTTCCATATGGGGTCTTCCAATTATATACAAATATGATATACATTTGTCATACCTCAACTAACATAACATGGGATTTTGGCCATCCATCTATGCCACATTTTGCCTCTCCTACTTTCTGCAATCTGGGTTCTCGAATGGAAAGAAGAAAAGTCAAGAAACATATATATAATTCATACATAATTTAAAATGCAAATCTAACATATGAAACATTTAACTAGTACATAATTCAAAATGAAAATATAGCATACAAAACACTTAACTAATATATCCCTTATGTGCATACCTAGATGAGTATGATGAATCCATTAATATCCCATCTGTGTGATCTTCAAACATATTATAATCAGTGTTAGATTTAACATTTACACTTTCCAAGATAATAGAGAATGGATTGGAGTCATTATACTTGTCATAGTACTTTTCTTCATCTATAGGATCTGAAATGAACCACCTTTTCCCATGAAGAATGACAAAGCAATTTTCTATTAGAGGATCATCGATATAGAATATATGCTTTGCCTGTGAAGCCATGATGAATATTTCATCCTTCCAACCTATCCACTAAAAATTCACCAATGTGAAACCTAGTTCATTCACCACGACTCCTTTGTTGTTATCAACCCAATTACACCTAAAGATGGGAACTCTAAAATCAATGTAGTAAATTACCCATATGTATTAAATGACAACATAATAAAACATATTACCTTCATGTGGACTCTTATCCTTGACATTTGAAAATTACAATGAAGATGCTTTAAGGGTGACCCCACTATTTTAGACAACACTCTTTGTTGGTATGTATGCCCATAGACCCAATCATATGATGATTGTAATGGAGCATTAGATATCTAAATTGATAATCATAAAGGTAATTTTGCCTATTCTATTTGTATCAATCATGAGACGATGACACATATATAATAGATGTCTAAAGAATTATGTGACTCAATGACACATGTCTTCATGTTGAGGACCTAAACAATCAGATCATATGTATGATAAGAGTGCACACATTCTTGTTATGTCCCTAGTCAGATATTACTGTGGAAGAAAAATAGATGACAATAATACATAAGACTAGAGTGTGTGTTGACTGATGATAGAGCCTTATTAATCATTATATGAGATATCAAGTCAAACACACATATATTTGTTACACAACAATATATTAAACAGACCCACCTTGAGAGTGATACATGAATACCATGGAATGGTGGTCAGAATCATATGTCATAGTGATAGTGGTGATTGTGGTTCTTAGACCTAAAGTCACTAAACTCATCACATGTCTTTGTGATGTATTTGACATCATCAAACATGACTTTGAATAAAGATGATGCTCAGGTACATTGTAACACATGGGGACTGAGTGTGAGTGATTTAGATGGGATTTGTCCCTCCTAAAGGAGATTGATATCTAGGACACTTGATAAGAAAGACTAAGAAATGTATGGTCATACTCATGTGATTCAATATGTGATATGTGAAATCACGTGCATCTTAGTCAGTATACTCTAGTTCAAGGAACATGGATTGAACGTTGAGAGGATGAAGATTCCACGCCTTGAGTTCAATCTGGATATAAGAGAAAAAGGAGTCAAAAGATCACTATAACACTAATCATAGATTGTAGGTTGAAGTTGTTCTACAACTTTTCTAATTACTTGGGTAACAATGATGTGTTACTATATACCACTCATTTCTCATGATGTCATAAGTTAGTTATGGACATTCACTGCCAACGTAATTTGGGACCTATAGGGTCACACTCATAGGATACACTTGGAATAGGAGTTTATTCATGAATGATCTTTAACTTGATTACTAAAGTGTTTAGTTATTCAATTTAAACAACTAAGGTTGCAAATTGACTGAATGGACTATGAACCAACTGATTTAAGTGTCAGGTCAATATAAATAATAATGGATTAAATATTTTCCTGAGATGGACATATGAAACGACCATTTCAAAAGTGAAATGACTATTTCATTAAGAAAGGACAATTTCATGATGTGAATTGACCGGTTCATCATTTGGGTTGTCTGGTTCAATGATCAATTCGATTATATCAAAGATTAATGTTGATGTCGTGATTGTGCATTAGTCGAATATTGAATGCAAGTGTGTTTAAAAGAGGAAAGCATATGAGATGACCGGTTCAAGGGTTGAACCGACTGATTAACACATGAACCAATCGGTTCACTAGTGAACCAATTGGTTCACCGTACGTAGATTCCAAAAAATAGAGGGGTATTGAGGGCGTCCTACACATAAGAATAAGCTCTGTCAATTGTTGTCCTCTCTTGTTGTAGTAACCAGAGAGCCCTGAGAAAGTCCTACCCATCAAAGGGAGGGATAGCAAGGGAGAGACAACTAGGAGAGTGAATCACCGCTAGCACACTGATGTTCAAAAGGACAACTCCTTCCTATTGACTCTGGTAGCACAATGTGGAGTTCCTGATGGTATGCGTGAACTACTCTAGAGGCCAGAGGCACTTGCCCTGCTAGGAGGACACATTCAACCGACATTTGTAGTGATCAACAAGGAATTTGTTGCTTATACCGTCCAATTACAACTTCAAGAAAGATGCACACCGCTATAAGAGTTGTCAAAGGACTTGCTCCAGGACCAAATATATCTCTTGATACCCTCTTTCCTAGATATATTGTTGTTGACACGATCTTCTAGTTAGGGAATTGGGCATTAAAAAAAATTGTTTCAGCTTCCTTATATGTCGTCGTGAACCCAAGACTCTTATCATCTTGACATTTTGTGTAGTGTGAAAATCCATTTATGTCAAATCCTTCATAAAATATAAAAAGAGGGTTTGGATTAACCGCAAGACATATGATAGTTTATTTAACATTAGTTGGTGTTTGAGATAGTTGAATGTATACTTTATCTTCAAAACACCTAATAAATCTCCAATTATTCTCTCTAGCCAGCCATATTAAACTTCTTGAGGATATTTTCTCTTTAAAAAGTTGGTGTGTTTAGTGATATAGATACCCACTTCATCGATGTTTTGTAAAACATACAACTGAGCTTGTTCCTACTGCTCATGACTAATTACTACGACTTATTCTCCTAGAGTACCTTTGTCAGAATAAACATCAAGATTTGCAGTATTGGCATGAGTTTTGTTGCAACTCAAAAAGTCATTGAAAAATTTCATAACCTCTCTAGAAATATAACCCTCAATAATACTCCCTTCGATACATAATGGTTCTGAACATCACCTTTAAAAATATTCATGTATTCCTCAACAAGATACATCTAATGCACAAAATCCAGACCCAACATTTTCACTTCCCTAGTCAAATGGACAACAAGATGTACCATGATATCAAAGAATGAAGGAGGAAAATACATCTCAACTTGAAAGTACCATGTTTTGAAGAAGCATTCACAAACTCACATTATGACAAACCTTGATAAAATTTAAGATGAATCTGTTATGAAAATTTTAATAAATCAAAAGAAAGCATTTGTGGCTCAAGACAAGTCATTGAGACATAAGATACTAATGAGGGTTAGGAAACCCCAGTTATGAAATAAACCACAAATCATGATAGAACCTATAACACCCCAAAAAATCCCATACATGATGAAGTCCTAAGTCAACTCTAGGATCAAGTAAGGGGAAATATAGAGATACATAAGGCCCAATTGGTTAGGAGGAATTCTGACTCCATAAGTCTTGGTGGGTTAGGAGAAGATTACTATATGGGAGCATACAACCCTAGAAACCTTGAGGGAATGCTAAGTCTGATAATGCATGAGAAATACATATAAAGAATAAAATGACATATAATAATTAAACCCTAAGGGAGGTTGCTCCCAAACTCAAGGGCCCTAAAAAAAGAACATTTCCCTTAGATTAATGACTTTGGAAAACTATTTAGAGTTAAAATGAATGTTCATATATGAGATTCACTATTGAACATGACTCAATGAATGTGGATTCACCATTTATACACATAAAATGAGGAAATATTTTTATTTAGACTGCACCTAGATGTAGATATATCTTCAGTGTAGGTGTAAGAGATTGGGTATCCACCCCTAGTACATGTATATTTCATATATATCTTGAGTCTAAATTAATAACATGATTGGAATATATGCAAGTTTTACTCACCAAAATATGAATAGAGTTAAAAGGTGAACCTTGCATGAGAAAGAACCTAAAGTATGTGTGATAAAATGATGCGATGAATGAGAATGTGGATCCATGATTACGAAAGTCTTGGTTTCAACCTTCAACCACACACACACACACACACACACACACACACACACATATATATATATATGTATGTATGTATGTATGTATGTATGTATGTATGTATGTATATATATGTATATATATGTATGTATGTACATATGTCACCAATTTTATAAGGGTGAATGATGGTTGATATAGAAACCTACCTGAGAGGGTTCTTTCATCAATAGTATATTTTGAAAACCCTAGATGTGTTGGGTTCCCTTGTATAAACATGAAACATGTGATGTCCTCTTGATGATTTACCCTCAATGGAAACTTGGGATGTGTATCAGGACCTATATTGAGCTAAAAAAGGACTACACAAACATGAGACATGAACTCTTTATAGAGGAGGACAAGTAATGTTAGTACTTTCTTTAATCATCCCAGATAGGGGTAAACCTTGAGAAGGAAAATTCCAAGAAAACAGGAGGATAGATGTTGTGGCTAGAGAGCCTAAACTCAAATTATAATGGGATACTTGAAGAAATTCCAAAACTAAGGTACTCCTAAAAAAGAATACTAGATCATCTCATGTTTAACTAATGTTATATGAAACCCTAGATGCTTAAGGGGACCAAACCTATATATATGCATTTTGATAAAAGATTATGGTACTTATGCCTGATGGACCTCACATATGGGTGAAGTAAAGTTGCAAGACCCTAGAAGAGTTAACTGTGATAACCATACATCTAGGTGACGACAAAATACCAAGACCCTGGAGGAGATATGTTGATAAATCTTTGTACTTGGGTTAATGGTCCCTAGTGTAGGAAACTAGTGGTACCCAAGAGAGTGGAATCATAGATGGTCATGACTAGAATCCTTGACTTGTGTAGACCCCATATTGAGTGACATGAACCTTGAGATATCATCCTAGGTCACTTTTGAGGTCAACCCTAAAACCATACATGTTGAAGAGGATTACATTCCTCATAGATGATAATCATGATATAGAAGCCTCATCTGAGTCAACCTCATTGATAGGTAAAGAGTCACTTGATATTTTTTGGCTAAACCTAACTTAGTGGTGTGAATGAGACATGTAAAACTTAGTACATGATTTAACATCCACCTAGGACATAATATGGTAGAATGTGAGTGCCATCCACCCCACCAAGAAATCTATACATGATACATTGATGTGTCCATCTACTTGGAACTTGTGTCTTCTTTAGAATACAACCCATCCATGCCATTGCAATGAATTGGTGAAGTTGAAGCCCGTGAGAGAGAGTCGTGTGAATTCTTGGAATGGGTTGATGGTCTTGTTTGACATCTTTCTCCACTAACTTTGTATGACCAAATGAGTAATGAGTTTCATGTGTCTGACTTAGATCACCATGTCAAGGTTCATGCCCATGTACTGACTATTAATCTTAAGACACTCCAAGGTAGTTGGATCTACCTCATGACACCTATGAGGATATTAGATTCAAAGATGAGTGGGTATAGAATTAAGGATATATAGAATCACCATGGAATGATGAAACCACTTGTGAGCTAATGTGCATTGTAAGGAACTTGAACCCTCTTCCATTGCCACATTGTCACAAAGAACAAGGAAGAGGGAAAGGAATTAAGAAGAATAGGAAAAATAGGTCTAGAAGAGGAGACTAGGATGAGGAAGTTGAGAAGGAGTGGTTTAGATGTTTCCATGGATGGTGTAATGCTCGGGCCCAATGCCCAAGGCTCTAGTAGAGTTTCAGGAATGACGACTGTCCTCACAGACCACCACTATCCTTAATTGCGTGCTTTATCCTCACTCACATGCATGCCAGGATCAACTTCTTGATAGGTCACCCATCCCAGTACTACTCTAAGCTGAGCACACTTAACTATGGAGTTCTTAGTGATGGGCTCCCGGAAAAGGAGGTGCACCTTGGTGATATCCAATCATTCCTTTTAAGATCAACTTATCTGAGGCCTCAAATCATGGGATGTTACAATCTCCCCCACTTAGACTTTTGACGTCCTAGTCAAGTCTCAACTATATGGCCTCATAATCTGACCCCATTTCAGTGCAGACCCACAATGGCCCATGGACACCCAGCTCCTTATCACGGAATACCAGCGCAAGGGTGGCTACGTCAACCATGGACAACTCTTTCCTACATGCCTAGACCGCACGACTCAAGACTGGCATGTCACATGCCCATATGGGCCCCACCTACTGGAGGGGTTATGGCTCTGATACCATTTGTAATGCCCGGGCCCACTGCCCAAGGCTCTAGTAGAGTTTCAGGAATGATGACTGTCCCCACATACCACCACTAGCCTTAATTGCGCGCTTTGTCCTCACTCACGTGCATGCCAGGATCAACTTCCCGACATGTCACCCATCCCAGTACTACTCCAAGCTGAGCATGCTTAACTATGGAGTTCTTAGTGATGGGCTCCTGGAAAAGGAGGTGCACCTTGGTGATATGGGTAGTCCAGCCATTCCTTTTAAGATCAACTTATCCGAGGCCTCAAATCCTGGCCCGCCTCCCAGTAACCCCCAATTAAGGGAGACCAAGAGGTCAGAGCCATTATCCCATTTTCTGAATCAAAGGTTCAACAAATAATCTATAATAATTATCAAATTCTATTAAACCAAACTGAAAGATTGTAATAAAAATTAACTTTTTTCATACCTTTGAAAACTTGGATTTCTAAACTTCTATTCATATGAGAGAAAATTCTAGTTTGCAATGCTCGAGCCCACTGCCCAAGGCTCTAGTAGAGTTTTAGGAATGACGACTGTCCCCACAGACCACTACTAGACTTAATTGCGTGCTTTGTCCTCACTCACGTGCATGCCAGAATCAACTTCCCGACAGGTCACCCTTCCCATTACTACTCCAAGCTGAGCACGCTTAACTATGGAATTCTTAGTGATGGGCTCCCAAAAAAGGAGGTGCACCTTGGTGATATGGGTAGTCCAATCATTCCTTTTAAGATCAACTTATCTGAGGCCTCAAATCCTGGGATGTTACAATCTCCCCCACTTAGACCCTTGACGTCCTCATCAAGTCTCAATTATATGGCCTCATAATCTGACCCCATTTCAGTGCAGACCCACAATGGCCCATGGACACCTAGCTCCCGATCACGGAATACCAGCGCAAGGGTGGCTACGTCAACCATGGACAACCCTTTCCTACATGCCTGGACCGCACGACTCAAGACTAGAACGTCACATGCCCATATGGGCCCCACCTACTGGAGGGGTTATGGCTCTGATACCATTTGTAATGCCCGGGCCCACTGCCCAAGGCTCTAGTAGAGTTTCAGGAATGACGACTGTCCCCACAGACCACCACTAGCCTTAATTGTGCGCTTTGTCCTCACTCACGTGCATGCCAAGATCAACTTCCTGACAGGTCACCCATCCCAATACTACTCCAAGCTGAGCACACTTAACTATGGAGTTCTTAGTGATGGGCTCCCAGAAAAGGAGGTGCACCTTGGTGATATGGGTAGTCCAATCATTCCTTTTAAGATCAACTTATCTGAGGCCTCAAATCATGGGATGTTACAGATGGTGCTCACTTGTCAAGCCTATGTTGTTGAGCGGCTATGTATATATGAAAGTCATACTACAAGATCAGCCAAATGTGATAAAAGGAAGGAGTACTAATGGGAGATATGGAAAGAGGATGGGATTAGTAGGCAACATGATCTTCCTTCTTATTGACCTTGTTGATGCCTACTCGGGCAGTGGTTGATAGACAAAGACTAGTGCTATGAGTCTATCATTGTGGTATATGGGTGGCTTCAACCTTGAAGCAGAAAGGGTGTATGACCAAAGAGGTGTCAAGATACACGTTTGGGTCAGTAACACTATGATCTTCCTTTGATATGAGTTTCTTCAATGTAGTAGGATCTCAAAGCATTTTCCCATTTCTCCCTTGTTTTTACACCAAAACTAGTAGGTGGGAAAGTTGTGTGGAGAGAATGGTGTCGATATGTTCATGTAGTGAATTGGAAACCCAGTTGAGACAGCTCCATCTATTAGCCTGGGAGTGTGACCAAGCCCCAATGGTGGTCATATCGAGTTGAGACTTGGCCCAGGTAGGTCGGGCCATGCATAAGAGACTAGAGAACTTGAGGCTGAACTTTAACACTTTGATGAGCATCCAAAACTGAGATTTAATGAGCCAAGGTAAACCTTGTTAAATGCCTATTAAAATCTAGGAACCTCCAAATATAGTATATTATATATAAATTTAATCAGAAAAATTTGTTGAACCTCTGTAATTTGTTTCATAATGTGATTCTGATCCTAGTTCAAAATTATCCTTAATAGAATATTATTTTAATAAACCTTATGTATGATGAAATATTTGAATCATGAACTCACTGCCAATAATGTGCTCAATCCTTCAGATCTCATGATGAATCAGGTATAAATCCATTTGGGACTAATCATGTGATTTTTATGATGACACAATATTAATGGTTGTGTCCCTTATTGTGAACAATGAAAGTTTGGTTAAAGAGATCTAAGTTTCAACATGTTGTCTTGATGTTCCTTATCTAAAAAGTGAGAATGTATGGAATCAAACCCTAATGAACAAATAAACCCTAAAATCAGACCCCAAAAATCCTTGGTAAGGAAATTCGAGATATTTCTAACATTAGATGTTAAATATCACGTTTCAAATTAATACTTGTTTTCTTAGATTATTTGAATGTGGTAATCATGTACCTCCATGATAAGTATGGTTATCTATGAGTACTTTATTTAACCAAGGTTTTTAGATTGTCAAAGTTTTTGGAATAATTACATGATGTATGCATTGGATACTTTCATCTACTGCAAATTAATTGAACTCTTATGTCTATAATTAATGATAACATTCAACCCATTAATTGATATCTCACAAGGGTGTTGTTGAGAGTACCCAACCCCAAGAAAAAAGTAAAATAATGTGAGTGTTCAAATGAACAATAAGAAGTGAGGTTGAACAAGACAATGATGAGACACACACATTGATTTGATTGATGACATGAAATACACCTCATAATCCAATTAAGGATGCAATTTTAGTACACAAATAAAATAATGTGAGTGTTCAAAGGAACAATAAGAAGTTAGGTTGAACAAAACAATGATGACACACACACACACACACTGATTTGATTGATGACATGACATATACCTCATAATCCAATTAAGGATGCAATTTTAGTACAAAAAGTAAGATAAGAAAGATTATGGGTTGACTAAAATAAAAATGTGAAATTTATGTGTTAGAGAGTCTATTTAGTTACATTATTTTAGTTTATTTGTGATATGCACCTAGTTGTGTCTTAGCCCATTAAGGTTTCTCTTGAGTCTATATGTGTCCCCATTTCCTATATATAGGAGAGAGTGATTTCCTTTCAATAATAAGAAAAACCTATACACAAAGGGGAATTCCCCATCATATCATTTTTATATGGTATTAGAGCAGGCTTTCCTATGCCTCCCTTAACCCTAAGAAAGAGAGCCAAAGGAGAGAAGCCTCCCCTTATAGGGGACCACCACTGCTAGGTGTTGCTAGGCTACCCACAGTGATATTCCATTCCTACTTCTTTTTGGGGTCATCTCCATGAGTCGTCTCCATGTTCAACAATAAAATAATCCACTCTGAAGTTGTTGCTACCAGATCTACAAGGGTCTCCATACCTCCACCCCAACTACTTGCTAATGAAGCTGCCATATCTATCCTATTTGCCACCTTCATCAAAAATGTTGTCAATTTACACTGTCATAATCTAACCTTTGCAGATCTACATCACCATCATCTATATCTCTATAAAACAACAACACCTTTTTCATCCATGTTTCTATGAAAGATAATTACAAATCTTAGATAAAGCTCTCCTTTTAGCTGATATTAGTGACATATTATCACTATATTGTTGTGGTGGACATGTGAAAGGATTAATCCATCTTTTCTCATTGTATTAGAGGGTTTGATGTTGTTTTCTTCTAGCACGGTGTGTCACTTCTTAACATGATATGTAGGCAAAGTTCTTCTTATTTTGTGACTTCATTCACAAAATATTCCTGATGACAAGGTGTGTTGGCTGCACTTTGACATGGTGTGTCGCCTAAATGACATGGCATGTCACTTGCATTCTAGCCTGACATTTGTCAAATTCACATTGTGTTGCCTTTGATACGACATATCTCATACTTCCTATTGGAAACTGACATGCTACACAACACGGGGAGTCCCATCACTGACACAACATGTCTCCTATTATTGTTTCTACATCTTAGCATACAACATCACCTACAATGATCTTATTAAATGGATGAGGCTTCTTTACAAGGCAAGTCCCTTTTGTTGGTAAGGTATTCCCATAGAGACAATCATGTGATGATTGTCATGGCATATACCATAAAGGATTTGATTAATACTCATAAAGGCAAGCTTCCAATTCAACATGTTTCACTCAGTTATGAGATAATGAGGAAACATTATGAATGTCTAAAGAATGACAATACTCAATGATGTATGTCTTCAAGTATGTGACTTGGAGAATGAGATCATATGAATGCTAAGAATATGTACATTCTTATCATGTCCCTACTCAGTTGTTATTGTGGAAGATAGATAGATACGCGTAACAATATGACTGGAGTGTGGGTTGGTTGATGACTGAATCTCATTATTCATGATATGACAACATCAAACCAAGCACACAGAAACATGCTAGGGAATAGTGTATTGGACAGATCCACCTTCAGAGTGACACATGGAAACCATCA
The DNA here is from genome assembly GCA_963693085.1 of Alisma plantago-aquatica. Lineage (NCBI taxonomy): Eukaryota > Viridiplantae > Streptophyta > Magnoliopsida > Alismatales > Alismataceae > Alisma > Alisma plantago-aquatica. The sequence continues at coordinate 76,566,312 of OY856413.1, read as the reverse complement.
TTGGTAGTCATAGTCATCTCTCAAAGTGAAGGTGGTGATTGTGATTCTTAGACCTAAAATCATTGCACTCATCACATGTCGTTGGGTACACTTCGACATTATCAAACCTAGTCATGAAACATGGGTTGTCATAAAAGTGATGATTGGGTGACTTTGATAGATGGGGATATACTGTGAGTGATAGAGATGGGATTTGTCCCTCCTACTGGAGTATGATATCCTGTCCACACGATAAGAGAGACTGAGAAACACATGTGCATGCACATGTAAATCAATATATGATATTGAGGTCACATTATCTCATACAATCTACTCTTGATTCAAGAAACATGATATGAACATTGAGAGGATGACGATTTAATGCCTCGAGTTCACTCCAAATATTAGAGACACAGGAAGTATACAATCATTGCAACACATTTCACATATTGTAGGTTAAAGTTTTTCTCCAACTTTCCATTCACTTGGGTAGCACTAATGTGTGACTAGGAACCACTCTCTGTTTGTGATGTCATTAGTTATTTATGGACATTCATTACCAACATAATATGGGGCCTATAGGGTCACACAAAAAGGAATTCATTTAGAAGAGGAGTTTGATCTTAAATAATGATTGGATTGATTACTAAAGTGTTTCAATACTCAATTCACACAAGAGATCAGCTGACTGCACCCCAGTCAATCATCTCATAGGGTGATATGACCGTCTGAAGTTCCAAACGGTCATTTTAAGGGTTGAAACGGGCATTTGGAAAGTCGGGATGATTAGAACTAAATTGGTTGGAGTTTTGCACAAATTAGACCCAACTGATCGGCGTAGTGGGTGAACCAATTGACTTAGCTGAGCTAGATGACTGGTTCACTTGGTGAACCGATTGGCTCGGTTGGGTCGATGAAGGTTCTAGCAACTTTCTTGAATTTGTGAGAAAATTAGATCATTTCAATTGCACACTTCTTGTGATGCAAGGAATTAATGTTAAACATTAATTGGAAATGAATTGCCAATTTTGTATGTGATTGGGAAATTGTGAAATGACCGTCTTGCAGTGCCAAACGACTGTCTCGTGGTTTGTAGCTTGTGAATCTTTCGGTCCCTTCCACTCCTACATAGATCTTGAATAGAATGAAACCATGGCCCTAACCCAACCTATAAATAGAGGGGTACTGGGGGCTTCCCAGAACACAAGAATAACACAGACAATTGAGAATTAGTTGCTCTGAAAGTTGTTGTCCTCTCTGGTTGTGGTAACTAAGAGAGCCCAAGACAGTCCTACCTGACTAGGGAGGGATAGCTACATGAGAGAACAACCGAAGATTATTATTGTGGGAGAGCAAGTTGGTGACTAGTATGCCAACGGGAGGGACAACTCCTTCCTATCTATTCTAGTTGAATGACAAGAGTTCAAGTTGGTCCATGTGGACTACTATAGAGGTAGGAGTCCTTTGGTTGCTGCTAGGGGAGCACCATCAACAAGCAGTCAGTGGAGAGACAGTTTGAGTTGTTGCAGAAGCAGTCCTTGCCATCGTTCATGGTGAAGATTAGGAGTTACACAACCACCATCCAAGAGAAACTAGAAGATAGTTGCAACTGCAACAAGTTGTAGTCACTGGACTAGCTCTAGGACTAGGTATAACTCGTTAAACCATCCTTCTTATTTCATAGGGGTTGGCGTGATCTTGTTGTAATGGGAATACAGATAGACAATTTTTTTTTTATTTTAGCTGTCTTACTCTATGCCCGTATTTCCCAAGACCTTCGTTATCCTCGTCAACAACACTTATCTTCCTTTTCCAGCAATTTTATATTTATTTTGTTCTTTGACCCCCATCCTTTCCAGTCCTATGTACTTCATGCATTGATCACCCCCAAAATTTTCAGCCTAAGGCCCAAAAAATCTATTTTTTGGATCATAAAAAGATCCATTTATTTTCCTATCCGGATCTCTATAATCAGGTCATGTTTCACATTGACTGGAGTTGTTGGTTACCTCCTTCACATATTTTACCACATAAACAATACCTCTATCATTATCTTAGACTCTCCATCCAACCACTCTCTTCAGTCTTATTATTGTTGGAGTGAGGTGGAGAATAGAGGATGATGAGTTGAGGGAAGAGTGATATGGAGAGTGAAGAAGAGGATTTTAGTTATATTTCTATATTGATCTTCATGCTACTTTTGTTGATACTATGCAGATCTTTCTACTACTATGTGGTGTTCTTTTTGCTTCTATATGGATCCTTCTACTACTATGTGGTATTCCTTTTGCTTCTCTGTGGAACCTTCTGCTACTATGTGGTGTTCCTTTTTCTTCTATGTGGATCCTTCTACTGCTATATGGACTCTTCATGCTATTTGTTGTTGTTGCTTTTTCTACTATGTGGAGCTTTCTACAACTATTATTGAACTTTTTACCTTATAAAAAGGTTGAGAACTTATTCATCATCATCTAGAATAATAGTATGAAGTTACCCACTTCACTTGTGCTATCTATGGATTGATTTTTCTATCATGTGACGTCACTCTTATTGCTTGTGCTATGAATAGCACATTTATATGTTGCTCAATGATTTTGCACTTTCTGCCATCCATTCTTTATTTTCATGTTGACTCTTTGTCACTGCCATCACACATCAACCACTCCTACTATTATGACCCGACACTCTCTAGAATGCGATGTCTGCTACTGTGATGGAAATTTTATGATGAGAGAAGATGATGAAGATTTCTATTGTTGATTTTACATAAACATGATGGAGTTTCATCTACATTGGATCTTGGTGTCCTTTATCTTCTTGATACTTCATGTACTAGACTACTATTTGACTATGTAATCTACTTTCTACTATTGTGTGCTAACACTCTCTAGCTTGTATGTGCCTTGCCCATGTCGACTCTTTTCTTTTCCATGCTTTGCATTCATGTTAACTACTACTTGCGTTCTAGAACTTTCTGGTCTACTTCATGATGATGGTACCTAAGATGAAGAGCATAATGTATATGTGTTATTATTTACTTTTAATATAGATTCCACTTCACAGTGATCAAGAAGCTCATTCTACATGCTTACCTACCTACTTTTAGTTTATCTACTTAAGGGGGGGAGTATTTTAGTGATTTGTTGTAACATTGAGGGGGAGAAACATTCTTGTATGGGCTTGGTTTATCTTTTGTTAATATTCTCTAGTCTATCTATTTGTTTTCAAGCTGACTTGGGATTCTCCCAAGCTGTGGATTAAGGGGGAGTGTTAGCGAGTCTATTTAGTTACATTTTTTAGTCTATTTGTAATACGGGCCTAGTTGTGTCTTATCCCATTAGGGTTTTCCTTGAGTCTGTATGATTTCCCCTTATCCTTTATATAGCAGACTACCCTTCTATATGATAAGAAAGACCTCTATAGAAAGGGGAATTCTTCATCATATCTTTTTTTCACATCATGTTATTTGCAACTACTTGACATGATTTGTCAAACATTTTGTTAACTGTACATGCCTACTTTTTGGTTGCGCCCACACACGATATTGAAATATGTTGACTGTGTTTCGTTTGAAGACAACTTAAGTGAGAGGTGCTAATGTGAAGAATTGAATCATCTCCTAAAATAGACTAATGCTAATGAAAGAAACCAAGGAGGATTTTAGATAGTTTCATTTTTTCTATTAATTTAGATAGTTTCATTTTTTCTATTAAATTCATCAAACTTTAGTTTTTCCATATTTCAAAATATTGTAATACCCCACTAAGGAGGTTTATTGTTCCTTTTGTAAACAATACTCATTTTTGTAATTATCAATGGCTCATATTTGCTTATTTAAATTTGGATCATCAGGAGTATATGGATAATGTCCCCTGCCTCCTTGGTTCTCATTGGGGATATCGGGAGGAGGGGATTGTTTTAGAAAGTTATGGTCATTCATCTAAAATTTAAAGTGGACACTTACTATCATTAGGTACATCATGAGTTCTATTCATGGGAAACAAACTTGAGTCCTTAGGAATGGGAATAAGATACATAGGTTCAAGGCTTCAAGGATCCTATGATAGGATGACCCTATTTCTCCCTATTCATTTGCATTATGCCCTGAGAGATTGAGTCTCCTCATCATCCAGAAGGTGTGAGAGGGTAGTACGAAACCCATGAATTTGTTTATGAAAAGGCCCAATCCTTGAAAGATCTAGAGGGGGGGGTAAATAGAGCTTTTTTATTGTAAAAGTTCAAATAAAACATAAATTAAAAAGGGAAGAGGAAACAAGGAAGACACATGTATTTAGAGCGGTTCCAACCTTCAAATCAAAGGTTGTCAGTCCACTACCCAATTGTTTCCAATTGGAATTATGAAAGTGATTTACTTAATTTACCTCACAAGGAAGTTACAAAAAAATGCAATGACCTTCTGCCTTCCTTGAAGTAGCCTCAACTTCATAGAAGCAACCTTCTTGAAGTAACTTCAAGCCCTTAGAGCCACTACTACAGATCCGGCCTTTGGCGTCGGTTATTTAAGCCATTTTCGGGATGGTTTCCAAGTGACGCCTATGTGGGCGCCGCTAAAAGTCGAACCCTTTCGGTGTCGGTTGGAAAACTGACACTGAAATGCTTCGCGCCACTGAAAATGCGCCAGCAGGTCCCCCATCAGTGTCAGTTTTCTACTCATCACCGACGCCATATCACTAGCCAGAACGACTGTGCTGTCCAGCACGACCATGCTGGCCAACACGGCATCAATTTTCTACCAATAATCGATGCCATATCACTTGCCACCACGGCCGTGCTGGATAGTACGGCCATGTTGTCCAGGCTGTCTGGCAACATTAGGTGGCGGTTTTTTGCTATAAACCGACGCTGTAAGACTTTGATGTCGGTTGTCGACTAATAACCAACGCCTATTTTTTATTTTTTTTGTTATCAGTTTGTAGGCCTGCTGTGGCTGGCCATAGGATGAGAACATGCAGTTCAGTGGAACTGAACTGTAGGTTTATGACATCCATTGATATCAGCCAACAAACATGCCATAAACCTGCAAAATGAACAAATATTCTTTTCACACATTCACACATAGGTAGATACATTCAAACATCAATTCAATTTTCACATTCACACATGTAGAAACATTCAAATACATGTAGAAACATTCAGACATGTAGAAACACATGTATAAATATTCATTTTACAAAATATTATTCAACATCTCTATCAACATCTCAATTATATCTTAGAGTCCCCACTGCTTGTATGGCTCTTGCCCATTCTTCTCTTACGTCATTTAATACTTCCATCGTATATGGAGCATGTACATCTTTTAAGGCGTTACATGTAGTGGGGTCAGTTTTAAACACCTACAAAGAGAATGATGTATATATATAAGTAATATATAAATAAGATTGATATATTTCATACTATCTAATGAGACTATATATAATACCTTAGGTTTGGCATTGATTTCATCTGCATGTTTGATAATCATGTCCATAAATTGTATCACATAGTATGCACATGCCCAGCCGTTGTCTTGTGTAGCACACTATAAAATGGATACAAAATATTAAAAAATACAAATAAGCACAGTTTACATAAATAACATATACATTGGAGTCGGGAACTTACTTTCACGTTGTCCCAAATTATTAGCTGGTTCTTTTTATTGGGGACCTTTCCTCTAGCCTTTTTGAATGCATCTAAACTCCTACATGTTAATGTAACACAATTAATTACATAATTAAATAATAATATTGTAATAACAGATGTTAACGTATATAAAAATGAAATATTTCTCACCAGAATAATGCCATTCTCATTATGTGTCTAATTTTTGGATTCAATGTACTCCCCACAAGATCTAGATAATAGACAGTGAACATCTCGGGGTGAATAACTAGTAACTCCCAATGCTTAGCGCTAGAGGAAAAAAAGTTAAAAATTAATAACTCAAAATCCATAATAAAAATGTAATTTTCTTAAGTCCAAATTTATAAGAAAAGTAAACTTGCTTCACATTGAATGGAGCTATTATTATCGTCTTCTTTTTTTGACTGAAAATTTGTAAAAGCATCACAATAGTATTGTTGAACGCTATCAGGGTCTTTAGCTACTAGACTAATCAATGATGGAATCAAAAATCCCACATGTTCAAATCCAAATTATTTACATTGAATTTTGACTAAGTAGCTGCAAAACATGTATTACGTATGCATTAATATATAAGAAACCAGATCACCAGATCCTACACAAGGTATATGGATGTATAAACAAGATCTCACCTTATCCATGCCTCTATCATTGATGTATTCAGCCAACCATACATAAACAACTCGATAATATCTTGTATAAATAGAGAGCTTTCATATGATTGACCTGCATAATCTGCTTCTAAACAAACAACCATAGGGCAATGTATATTATGTGCGCGTAGCCATACTGCCATTCCCTTACAAGAAGGACCTAACGGGAATTCTAGGTCAGTTGGAACCCAACTTGGTAATGTAGGAAGTGGAGGTGGAGGCCTAGATGCTCCAGGTGTCTTCTTTTTAACCTATATATATAATTTCAGATCAATTGACCTCATATATACACATTAACAATTTAATGTAATGTAAATTTATCTTATAGTTTCAGTAGTGTAGACGACATCTGCTTTGGGCCACAATATCACCCCGCCTTCTGCCTCAACAAGTGTATCAATATCCGGGTGGGCATATGGCAATGCAACTTCCCTCCAATCGGGGAATACACGTATCGGGCTAACACGAATGTAACCCTGTGGCATTAGAGTCCCGTGAATAGTTTCCCCAAGAAGGGACGGGTAAGCCTACGACTCTACAATAATATAGTCTTCAATTCTTAAGCGGAATGGCTTCAACGCCTACAAATTTACATAAAGAATGTTATACATATATACATATCATCTTGAAAAGACTAGCTACTATGTGGGTGGTGTGTCGATAGGATTAATTACAACATACATGCTAGGTGGTGGGTCTACAAGATTACTCTCAGCCTGTGCATCAGGAGAAGAGCGGGCCGCCATAGGTTGATTGAAAGCCTAAGATGCCTGCCACCGCAATATTTCTTCCTTGACCTTCTTAGCAACTATATCCTCGACTCTCTTATTCTCCTATACATGGATAAAAGAAACATTAGCTTCTTATTATTGAATTCCCTTTTGCAGTAGCATTCTAAAAAAAGAATAGGTTATCTCTTCTTGTGAAAGTCTCACTCTTGGGACAGGTTTGCGCTGGGATGGCCCAAAGAACGCTTTGATGCCCACACCAGCGCCTGCACATATAACACGTCCAGGATGCTCTGGATTACCTATAGCAACTGTCAATTCATCCCTTGTGCCCTGAGGGATGAACATGCCCTATTTCCTCTACTCATGCATCTCCCGCTAATCACCATGAATAGAAATTGGTAAGTAAACACCACAAATAATCAATATTTGAACGATTGCTCTAAGAGTTGTATTTTACCATTTTCACAGCCACCTCAGTAGTTACGAGCTTCGTTATTTCACCATTCTTGTTTTGCCTCCCAGCTATCTAGACATCATGGCGAGGCATGGGTGTGGTACATGTAGTAGACTCCTGAGTAGTAGCAGACTCTGCCTGTAGTCTTTGGCGAACACCTGCATAGCCCTTTGGACCCATTGTGTGGTCATGCACATTCAGTGCACGCCTTGCTTTTTGTGCCTCACTGAGAGCCTAGTTAGTATGCACATTGATTTGGTTAGTAACACTAAAGGTTAATCTTGAATATGTGAACACAACGTATATATTAATTAATTTGGGAGTGACACTTAACACCTTGAAGTCTTCAGTTTGTCTTGAAGCAACAAATGCGTCCCAATCTGCTTTGTCCAAGAAGTTCCATTGTTGAAGGGCTGACTTCTTCTTCTTATCACCATCTTTTATCTATTCTCTGTTGAGATTTGTCCTATAGTTCCTTATCATCTTTCTAGCGCGTAGCATCATGCTTTTACGATGCAGCTTATCATCCAATGCAAATAGATTTTGTAAAATTGAATTGCTATTAACTAGTATGCAAAAATAGAATTGCAAATAATAGAAATTGTAATCTACAAAATAGAATTTCAAATAATAATAACTCACGCATAATTCCTTCCATATCAAGTCTTTCTTCTCCTGAGGAGCTTTATGCCAATTATCATACTTAACACCACAATGGCTTTGAGTGAGAACCCCAAGATAGTTTACAAAATTATTGCGGTTCACTCCAATTTCATTTCCTACATTAACAAACTCGACAGCCAATTTGGATCCACTGCCACTTAGAACTATTAACTTCTTCATCAGAGTGATGCCCCTTTTCTTGTTAAGTTTTTGGTGATACGCTTCAAGTGCCTCTAGTGCTTCAGAGGTTACATGTGCATCATCAACCTAAAATTTGATAAAATAAACACACTGAATTAGCCTAATATAGAAATATAGGATATATGACATAACTAGAAGATAATGAATTTCTATAGAAATATAGGATATGTTCTTAAAACTTACATTGGTATCCTCACCATGCTCATCATGGACATCATCCTCATTATGGACATCATGCTCATCATGGACATCACGATCATGCCCATGGTCAACCATGTGTCTGAAAATGTCATTAAAAAAGCAAACATTTAGCATTTTATATAGTGCACATATAAAAATGAAACATTGAAACATGAAACATATAAAAAAATAGAAACATGAATGCCTCTAAAATTACAATCTTTTATCAATTAACAATCCTTCATTGTGATCTCCGTGCACATATAAGTCATCATTATCTTCAATATTTTGTGGAGTTGGCAACCCAACTGAGAATGGACTGGAGTCATCATACTTATCATAGTACTCTTCTTCATCTATAGGATCTTCAATGAACTGTCTTTTACCATGAAGAACAACCGACCATTTATCATTTGTAGGATCATCAATACAAAATACTTGTTTCACATGTGATGCCAATATGAATGGTTCACCCTTCTCGCCAATCTTTTCAAAGTTCACTAAAGTGAAACCCAATTCATCCACTATAACTCCTTTGGTGTTATCAACCCAATTACATTTGAAGAGCAGAATTCTGAAATCTATGTAGTCAAACTCCCATATGTCTTTAATGACACCGTAATATGACATTTTAGCTTCACATGGACTCTTATCCTTTGCACATGCAAAATACATAGTCGACGCTTGAAGGGTGACCCCACTGGTTTGGACGACACTCTTATCATCTTGGCGCTTTGTGTAATATGTGAATCCATTAATGTCAAACCCTTCATAAGACATAACACTCGATTTTGGTTTAAAGGTGAGGCATTTGATAGTTTTTGTAATATCATTTGGTGTTTGAGATAGTTGATGTAAGACTTTATCTTCAAACCACTTAGTAAAAGTCTTGTTGTGCTCTCTAGCAAGCCACATTGAACTGGCTCGAGGATGCTTTCTCTTGATGAAATTGGTATGTTCCTCGATATAAACACTCACTTCGTCCATGTTGTGTAAAATATACAAGTAACCTTGTTCCAACTGCTCACGGCTGATTACTTCCACCCACTGTTCGGGAAATCGGTCCGCACGGCCGCATATACTCCCGCATATACCTATTCAGTCACCCTACCACACCGCATATTACTAATTGGTCCACTAAGCGGTCATGGGCCGCATATACTCCCGCTTGGCCGATTAAGCGGCCGATTAAACTCCACTTTTCGAAAAGCCCACAACTAATGTTTACACATTACGTACATACATGCATATATATACACACATTTCAATATACATATATAAATTGAGATATAGTCATTGAATTATATGTATACATTGTAATACATATAAAACATTTCCACACGCATATGTACATTTATTCGAATACCATTTGATATATTAACATCTATAGATACATATACAATATACCTAAATATACAATCACATATTTGTGCGTGTATGTATAAATTTTGATTTATTCATATTTATACACACTATACATATATTTGTACATCGATTTACCTACATTTTAGTATTTGTACATATATTACAAACACATTCTATATATAGACATATATACATATATAAGCATATCATACATCATAGATGCATATTAATATGTTTATAAGTAAATAGATGTATGTGCCTACTCTATATATTTTAATTTATGATCTTTCTATATTATTTTATATATAATTAGTTTATTGAAATAAAAAAAATCCAAAACCGCATATACTCCCGTATATACTCCCGCATACCGCATATACTCTATGCAGTACCCTCTCCACCCGTACACCGCATACCGCTTTCCTGAACCATGCTTCCACCCATGATCCCAAAATTCCTTTGCCCTCCTAGATATTCTTGTCATTAACGGGAGTGTCATTACCACTCAGAAATTCATTGCAAAAATCCATAACCTCTCTCGCCACATAACCCTCAATAATACTCCCTTCAGGACGATAACGGTTTCGAACATCACCTTTAAAAATGCTCATGTATCGTTCAAAAGGATACATCCAATGCAAGAAAATTGGTCCCAACATTTTCACTTCCCTAGTCAAGTGGACAACAAGATGTACCATGATATCAAAGAATGAAGGAGGGAAATACATCTCAAGATGACATAGGGTAACAACCACTTCTCTTTGTAAAGTATGGAGAGTATCAGGGCAATAACTTTGTTGCACAGACTGTTGAAAAAGAAATAAAGTCTGGTGATTGCAAACCTTACATGCTTCGACAATATTGATCGAATTTCCACAGGAAATATTTGTTGCATTAGAGTGTGACAATCATGACATTTAAGACCTATCAACATCATATCTTTCATTGATACCAATCTAAGGATGTTGGATGAGTAACTCTGTGGCACCTTAACATTTGCCAAGCATTCACAAAAAGCTTTCTTCTCCTTTCTAGACAACATGTAACAAGCAGGAGGTAAATATGTTCTTTTATTACCCATTTCATGTAATTCTGTTAATTCTAACCTTATTCCCATTTCATGTAGGTCCAATCTGGATTTTATCCCATCTTTAGTCTTACCTGGTATATTCAACAGAGTACCAATGACGCTATCACAAACATTTTTCTCAATGTGCATGACATCGATACAATGCCTGACTATCAAAGAACTCCAATAAGGAAGATCCCAAAATATTGACTTCTTCTTGAATGAAGAATTGTCAATCTGTGTGGCCATAGTACATTGTGATCTCTTACCAAATTCATTGATTATGTCTTTTACTCTTTCATAAACAACATCCCCTAGTATAGGTTTAGGTGCACTCCGTTCCTCATTCCATCCATTGAATGCTTTGCGCTTCCTACGATACGGATGGAATTTTGAAAGAAACCTTCGATGACCAAGATATACAGTCTTGCCGCCATGTTTTAGTCTTATTGAATCAGTGTTCTCTTCACATATAGGACACGCTTTAGCTCCTTTGACACTATATCCAGACAAATTCTCGTATGCTGGAAAGTCATTAATAGTGCAAAACAACATAGCATGCAAATGAAATGTCTCTCTTCGTGAAGCATCATAGGTCATCACACCTTCACCCCAGAGTTTCTTTAAGTCATCAATTAGAGGTTCAAGATAAACATCGATATTGTGGCAACACATCCCATTATCATACAGATAACGAGGTGTTACGCAAAAATGTGCGGAAATCACCATAACCATAGATTATGAAAACACGGGTTAATTAAAACCGTTTGCGGAAAACTGATAAACTGTGAAACTTATTACTTTCCAGTCCTCATCTTGTAAAGAAACATGTCATATATATACATACACGAGATCTGATACATGTTTACACCTTACAGAAACAACTGCTCATCCATCACATGTGTTCACCACCTGTTCACCTACATAAAGGCCCGCATCCGGCCCATAGCAGGATATACAAACATCATCGATCGGTCATCGTGAAACATCATCAAAACACTGCCAAGGACCTGAGAGTACAGGGATGACTCTAGACTCTACTACAAAACATCCAAAACAGCAGCATATCCATCGCTTGCCTTCTACTGCTCCTCAAGCTGCTCAACCGCAACACCACGACCATGACCACGCCTACCTCGACCACCTAAAAAGGGGTTAAACCAGAGGGGTGAGACAATTGAATAATTGTCCCTGCGGGAAACATAACTCCCCACCGCAACTACAGAACCTCAGCAAGATATACTATAACAGCAGATATCTAATAACAGGTATAACAAGAGCAGTCTATATAAAACAGATTATTCTTACCGACAAGCTTACCCGCTATACAAAAGCATATGACCAAATATATCTCAAGGAATATGATTATCAAGATAATATGTATCCCTATGTAACATGATTATCAGAACAAGATATAATGTCACATAACCTACTTATCAAGATAAGACATTGTCACAAAACCTGCAAGATATAACAGAGATATTACACAAACAAGGTCTCAACCAATGTTTCGTGTTTATTTCTTAAGAAGTAAATACTAAACGGTTGTGTTACGTATTATTATTATGCCCTGAGGATTTGAACCGTATCGTTCAAATCCAACCTTCGGTTACGAAACCCAAGCCGGTGCCATACAAGGTCAATGGAAGAACTGGACTCCACGACCTCCCACCTCGTGGTCAGTACACGAGTACAACACAAGAAGGACCGCAGTCACATGCTGAAGTGGTCTAAGCCACATGGTCAGCTCCATAGGCTACCCTCACTCTAGCCCGCCTTGGTACAAGTCTCGGCGCTAGTAAAACTGAGCCACGAGCCTGTTCACTGTGCTCTGAGCCATGAATCCATTCATGCTCCACACATCACATATCCTGAGCCATGGGCATGTTCACCATGCTCTTCATACGTATCTGAGTCTGTAACCGAAGTTACACTCTTACCTCCTCATTTTCAGGCTAGGAGCAACCTACACATATTCAACAATATGCTCTTCCAGGTTAACCCGTAGGAGAACCTGTTTCATCATCACCAAGTCCTGACGATGATGGATCTATGGCCAGGGCAAACTACATGATATATTTCACTATGATTAATTAGTATCTTTTAGATGGATTGCAAGATTCAACCAAGTTGTATAACATGCAAGATATAACGGAAAGTAAACAACATTATATTATTATTTAATCACGTCAACCTGATCCATCACAAGGATCCAACATCACGTGTTACCACTTGGCCTCTTGCCAACCATCCAGATCCATCTCAAGGATCATCACATACCATAGGATCTCAATCCTTCATCATGTACTATCAATGCCTTTCAAGGCTCACATCATCATCATGGAACTTAACACATTATACATATCATTTTATTAACCAGAGTAATTACCAAGTGATGTTACTCATCACATGTGTCTCATAGCCCTTTTCAAGGCTAATCATCACCTGCTTGGTTAGAGTACACAATAATCGTAGATTCAATCATAAGGAACATGCTACCATCATGAAATGCTATTCAAGATACTTCTACTTATCATTCTTACACTATTTGCTGATCAAGTGTATAAAGTACATCATCAACAAGCCATATCTATACTTATCCTTATCTCAGAACTATATGAATAATCAAGATGTTCAAACATACAGAACAAGTACTATTGTTGCCACTACCATTATGTCACCATCCACTATCATCATTATTACCATATCATTGAGCAGGTTACTAGTGTAACTAACACCATTCTCATTTAACAATTAAGTATAAGGATTACTTCATGCATATCATTACTATCATTATTATGATCAACAATATTACTATCATCTTCTTTATTATTAACAAATAAGCATAAGGATCACATCATGCATCTTATTACCATTGCCTTCCTCATTTTCATCCCTACTACCATTATCATCATTATCCACATTATTAGTATTGGCACCCCTACTAGTGTTAATACTGTTTATTATTGCAAGGCATCATACTCATTGTTGTTATCACTAACAAGACACCACCATCGTTTATTGGTGCATAGCTAACCACTTCATAATCACAAAGGGACCGTTACTATAGGATCACAAGACTCTCACCATAACTCATCACCACCCTCACTAAAACCTATCAAATCCTATCGGCCGACACATACCCAATCCTATCGGCCAACACCACTCAAGGCTATCGCCCAACATGGCTATCAACCAGCATAGGTGTCGACCAGCATGGATATCGACCAGCACACCATGCATGGCTATCGGCCAGCACCAACAAACCTCCAAGAAACTTAGGTCTATCTCCCACCATGAGGAAGAGGATGTCTCTCAACCCAAGAAGGATCATCTCGCCCATCATGCTCACCATGTCGCCCACCAAGATACAAAAGCCAATCACCCAAGAGAAGAATAAGAGCATTGTTCATCTATCGTTCACTAAGGTCACCAATCATATCGGCCAACATGACTCTAGCTCACCCTATCGCCCAACACATGGGCAAGGGTATCGGCCAACCTCAAGAACACATCATGTCATCCCCAAGGGCATACATATCATCCATCAAAGGGGATACCATATCGCCCAACACAAAGACAAAGGTGCCATGTCGCCCAACATACCAACAAAGAGGGGATATCGCCCAACCCTAGGTCACCATCAACCTCCAACACAAAGAACACTACTATGTCGCCCATCACAAGAACAAGGGTGTCACCCAACACACCCAAACCAAGGGAGGATGTCACCCAACAATGGTCATCACCTACCTCCAGCACAAGGAAACCCTAAACCCTAGATGGGGGAATCAGCCACCAAAGGTACACAAACAAGTTACAAAAGAAAAGAACTAAGCTAAACTACTAACATGCAATAAGAACATAGCTAGAGGTAAAGGAGTTAGGGTTAGAAGTTATGCAACCCGCCTTAAGATCCAAGCTCCAAGGAAGAAGATGCACTTCAAGCTCCAAGGGATGTCGTCCACCAAAGCTGATCCAAGAGAGGGTATCGGCCACCACTGTAGCTCCAGGAGAGTGTCTCGACCGACACAAGCAAGAGAGGGAGGAGTGTCGTACACTCAAGGTGGAGGAGAGACCAAAAGATCAAAGGAAGCTAAGGCAAGGGAAAGAGCTACCTATATAGAAAGAAGGGGAGGAGAAACCAAGGTAGATCCATGCTAAGTGTCGTCCACCCAAGGGACACTTGTCCTAGGGTTCAACCTAACACACTAGCACACCAAGAGACTCTTGTCAAAGATACACACCAAGTGTCCAACAAACATGGTCAAGGTTGGACCAAGCAACATGGGCGACACAACTAGTAGCTCTGCTGGGCGACACACACTACTCCAGGTCGACACACCACCTCTAGGTCGACACACACTCTTCCCTGGGTGACACAAGCTGGTCTTGGCCGACACAAGGCTCAAGCAAGCCCAAACAAAGCACCTCAAGGCCCAAACAAGCTCAAGCAAGGCCCAAGAAACTCAAACAACAAACCCAAGCCTTCCTCTCAACCCTAGAGGAAGCAAAGAGGGGAAAACATCTCACAAGATGGAATACTTGCACACAAAAACCCTAGACTTGGGTTATTTGCAAGTAGCCCCTCGAACTCTCAACAAAGCACAACAAAAACCCTAATCACCACTCAAGGGTGATTAGCAAGCATCAAACCACCAAGGTTAAGCAAAACAAACAGGGTAAACCCTGAACGCAGGTCAGGGTCCTTACAAGCTAACCCCCTTTAAGGGATTTCGTCCCCGAAATCCGAAGAGAAAAGCGAGGGATACTTCCTCCTCATCTCTTCCTCAAGCTCCCACGTGGCTTCCTCAACGCCACGACGCTGCCAAAGAACCTTCACAAGAACCAAGTCCTTCCTCTTCAACTTCTTGATCCTTCTGTCAAGGATCGCCACAGCACCTTCCTCATAGGTCACATCTGCATCAAGCTCAACCTCCACTGGCTGTATCACTGTACCTAAATCCAGATGACTTTTCTTTAACATACTGACATGAAACACTGGATGCAACCTGTGCAACTCTGGAGGCAACTCTACCTCATAAGCTACCTTGCCAACGCGTGCTCTGACTGAGTAAGGCCCCATATACCTGGGTGCTAACTTACCCTCCCGTCCAAACCTTAACACACCTTTCCACGGCGAGACTTTAAGGTACACTTTGTCTCCTACCTGGAACTCCAAAGGTCGTCGGTGATTGTCTGCATACGACTTCTATTTGTCCTGTGCCACTTTCAACTGTTGTTGTATCACTTTGATCTTATCTATCGTCTGTTGTACTAACTCAGGACCCAAAAGCTGATACTCACCTGATTCATACCAACACAAGGGAGATCTGCACTTCCTTCCATACAAAGCCTCATAAGGAGCAATGTCGATGCTACGCTGATAACTGTTGTTGTAGGCAAACTCTATCAAACTTAGATGTACATCCCAGTTGCCTAGAAACTGCAGAACACAAGCTCGAAGAAGATCTTCCAAAATCTGAATAGTTCTCTCAGACTATCCGTCTATCTGTGGGTGAAAAGTTGTACTGAACCTTAATTGCGTTCCCAATGCCTTGTGCAATTGTTCCCAAAAATGACTCGTAAACTGAGGACCTCTGTCAGAAACTATCGTCGCTGGCACACCATGCAAACGTACTATCTCATCCACATATACTCGAGCTAGCTTCTCAGCTGTATACGTCGTCTTCACTGGTAGGAAATGGGCAGACTTAGTCAATCTGTCCACTACCACCCAAATGGAATCATGATTCCTAGTTGTCCGGGGTAGACCAACTACGAAATCCATGGTTATGTGATCCCATTTCCACTACGGTATCGGCAAAGGTTGCAACGTACCTGCCGGCTTCTGATGTTCAGCCTTCACTTGCTGACAAACTGCACACCTTGCTACAAACTCAGCTACATCTCTCTTCAAACTGGGCCACCAATACAAGTCCTTCAGATTATGATACATCTTGGTGACACTTGGATGCATCGCATACATTGATGTATGTGCTTCCTCAAGCACCAACTTGCTCAGATCATCAGCATCTGGAACCACCATCCTATCACGATAGCAAACTAGTCCATCCTCGGACTCATGAAACCCATCACGCTTGTCGCTGCCGAACTCTGATCTAATCAACTGTACCGCATCATCTGTCCGTTGTGCATCTTTGATCTACTGTCTCAGCGTAGGCTTTACTTGCATCTGTGTGAAAAGACCAGACAACAAAGAAACTTCTACCTGCACATTCATCTGCCGCAAAGAAAGAAACATATCTCGCCTATGGCATACCAGAGAACTCAACTTTGCCTTCTTTAAAGAAAGAGAAGAAGACTTTCTGCTAAGCGCGTCAGCTACCACATTCACCTTACCAGGATGATACTCGATAGTGCAGTCGTAATCATTGATCAACTCCATCCATCGATGTTGTCGCATGTTCAACTCTTGCTGCGTAAAGATATACTTCAGATTCTTATGATCCGTAAAGATCTGACATGCTTCCCAATACAGATAGTGTCTCCAAATCTTTAGCGCATGAACCACTACTGCCAACTCCAAATCATGAGTCAGATAATTCTCCTCATGCTTCTTGAGTTGTCGCGAGGCAAAAGAAACCACATGATCTTCCTGCATCAACACGCAACCTAAACCTTTCTTGGAAGTATCACAGAAAACAACATAGCCTTTCCCAGGCTCTGGCAAGATCAACACTGGAGCACTGGTCAGCTTCTCCTTCAGACTCTGGAAAGCTTGCTGACATCGATCATTCCAAACAAAAGGTACATCCTTCCTGGTCAACTTCGTCATCGGCAAAGTGATCACACTGAAGTCCTTAATAAACCTCCGGTAGTATCCAGCCAAACCAAGGAAACTACGAACTTCTGTCGGCGTCTTCGGTTGTTCCCAATCCGCAATGGATTCCACCTTCTTCGGATCTACTTTGACTCCTTCTGTAGATATCACATGACCCAAGAAAGTCACTTCATCCAACCAGAACTCACACTTATTTAACTTGGCATACAATTGATGTTGACGAAGAAGAGTCAATGCTCTGCGAAGATGTTGCTCATGCTCTAGCCTGTCCCGAGTATAGATCAAGATGTCATCTATAAAGACTACAACAAACTGATCTAAGAACGGACGGAACACTCTGTTCATCAGATCCATGAAAGCAACAGGTGCATTGGTTAACCCAAACGGCATAACCACGAACTTGAAATGACCATACCTCGTCTTGAAAGCCGACTTTGGTATGTCATCCACTTTTATCCTCAACTGATGATATCCAGACCGTAGATCGATCTTCAAAAACACTGTAGCACCACACATCTGATCGAACAGATCATCTATCCTCGACAACGGGTACTTATTCTTGATTGTGACCTTGTTCAACTTCCGGTAATCTATACACAACCGCATCGAACCATCCTTCTTCTTAACGAACAACACGGGAGCACCCCACGACGACGTACTCGGTCGGATAAAACCTTTCTCCAACAACTCTTGCAACTGCTTCTTCAGCTCTGCCATCTCTGCTGGAGCCATCCTATATGGTGATTGTGCAACTGGTTGTGTCCCTGGAACCAGATTGATCTCGAAATCAATCTCTCGGGGTGGAGGAACACCAGGAAACTCCTCAGGAAACACGTCTGCAAACTCTCAAACCATAGACACATCCTCAAGACTAGGACCTTTCTCCTTGTTAACAACAACAGTGTCCACCACGTGAGCTAGGAACGCCTCACATCCCTGTCGTAACAACTTATCTGCCACCAAAGCTGATACTAGACACGTCGGAAGAATCTTCCTATCTCCCTGGAAGATCCACTTCTCCCCAGCAACATCGAACACTGCCTGCTTGGAACCACAGTCCAAGACAACCTTATACCTCTCTAAGGTATCCATCCCAAGGATAACATCGAAACCATGCATATCAAGTGGTATAAGATCCACTTGAATACAATGTCCCGAGAAAGACAAAACACAAGATGGACACTCTTCTCGAAGCAAAGAGGAACCATCAAGAGGTGTTTCTAACAACAAGCTATCCTTCTTACAACTAATAGGTAAACGACAGTTTTTAAGCATACTATAGGCGATAAAAGAGTGTGTAGCACCCGGGTCAACCAGAACAAATATAAAGCAAGAAGAAGACATATCAGAATGAAATAACTCCATCTGACCTGTCACCACTCGCGGGTTGACTATCGCCTCCGGTTGATTCATGGCATAGAATCGAGTTGTTGCTTGTTGTCCACGACCTCTGCTTCCTTGAGCAGACGATCCAACTTGAGATGCTTGACCGCGTCCTCGACCTCTGCTACTACTAGGCTGCAGCCTCTCTGAACTCTAAAGGTTCTGCCTCGGCTGCTGGGTTACTTCATCATCTCTGAAGGGACAACTTGACTTAACATGCCCTATCTGACCACAGGCATAGCATGTCCTACCTTCAACTCGTGGCCTGGATGGCCCTGTCACTGCCACAGAAGCTGAACTGTGCACCTTAGATGGCAAAGAAACATAACCTCTCCCCTTACTCGGAGACCACTGAGAGGGTACACCAGAACTTCTCATTGCTGACGGTGCTGAAAACATGGGCTTCTTAAAGCCACCAAACCTACGTCCTTGAAACTGAGTAGGTCTTTTGAGGGACATAGACTCTCTTTTCTCCCTTACTGTCCTCTCGATCCGTCGAACAGATTCCACAAACGTAGCAAACCGCTCTCGGTTCTCCAACGCAGATACCGGGGTCTTCAACTCAGCACTCAAACCCTTCTCGAAACGTCTAATATGTTCCTCATCTGTCGCCGCCATGTGAGGACAGAACCTCAACAGATGCATAAACTTGGCTTCATACTCGGTGATTTTCATCGTTCCTTGCCTCAGGTTCTTGAACTGACTAACCTTCTCATCCAGGTACGTCTTCGGAAAGTATCTGGTGATGAACTTGCATCGGAACACTTCCCAACAGATCACCTCACCAGGCCGCTTTTCTTCCTCGATGGTCCACCAGTGACCAGCACTACCTTTCAGAAGGTAGACAGCATGCTTTACCTTGTCCGCTTCGGGGATGTCAAGGATCTGAAAAGCCTTCTCGAGACTTGTCAGCCATAGATCTGCATCCGCTGGATCAGCCATTCCAGCATAATCTGAAGCTCCAACTCGGCAAAGCCGCTCGAAGGTCTTCCCAATACCCGATGCTTCTCCATGGGGAACCTGTGCTCACGGAGGAGGCACTGGTAATTGCTCAACCATGAGATTCATTGTAGCCATTAACTGCCCCATAAGCTATTGGTAAGCAGGATGTTCAAGTATGGCTGGGTTAGGTTGGGGGACCTCAGGAACCTGATCTTCATGTGCCTGTCCATCTGCTCCATCAACTGATGCAGCATCACTGTACTCAGCAGAGTGTTCTTCATGGTTTCCAGACATCTTGACTTTTCTTCCGCTGAGGGCAGAAGATGTTGTAAGAAAACCTGGACACTCATAAGAACAACTCAACCTAGTCCTAAATCTCTGTAGACTCAGCGAACCTAAAGCTCTGATACCAAAACTTGTGGCAACACATCCCATTATCATACAGATAACGAGGTGTTACACGAAAATGTGCGGAAATCACCATAACCACAGATTATGAAAACACGGGTTAATTAAAACCGTTTGCGGAAAACTGATAAACCGTGAAACTTATTACTTTCCAATCCTCATCCTGCAAAGAAACATGTCATATATATACATACATGAGATCTGATACATTTTTACACCTTACAGAAACAGTTGCTCATCCATCACATGTGTTCACCACCTGTTCACCTACATAAAGGCCTGCATCCGGCCCACAGTAGGATATACAAACATCATCGATCGGTCATCGTGAAACATCGTCAAAACACTGCCAAGGACCTGAGAGTACAAGGATGACTCTAGACTCTACTACAAAACATCCAAAACATCAGCATATCCATCGCTTGCCTTCTACTGCTCCTCAAGCTGCTCGGCCGCAACACCACGACCACGACCACACCTACCTCGACCACCTAAAAAGGGGTTAAACCAGCGGGGTGAGACAATTGAACAATTGTCCCAGCGGGAAACATAACTCCCCACTACAACTACATAACCTCAGCAAGATATACTATAACAATAGATATCTAATAACAGGTATAACAAGAGCAGTCTATATAAAACAAATTATTTTTACCGACATGCTTACCCGCTATACAAAAGCATATAACCAAATATATCTCAAGGAATATGATTATCAAGATAATATGTATCCCTATGTAACATGATTATCAGAACAAGATATAATGTCACATAACCTGCTTATCAAGATAAGACATTGTCACAAAACCTGCAAGATATAACAGAGATATTACACAAACAAGGTCTCAACCAATGTTTCGTGTTTATCTTAAGCAGTAAATACTAAACGGATGTGTTACGTATTATTATTATGCCCTGAGGATTTGAACCGTACCGTTCAAATCCAACCTTCGGTTACGAAACCCAAGCCGGTGCCATACAAGGTCAATGGAAGAGTCAGACTCCATGACCTCCCACCTCGTGGTCAGTACACGAGTACAACACAAGCAGGACCGCAGTCACATGATGAAGTGGTCTAAGCCACAAGGTCAGCTCCATAGGCTACCCTCACTCTAGCCCGCCTTGGTACAGGTCTCAGCGCTAGTAAAACTGAGCCACGGGCCTGTTCACCGTGCTCTGAGCCATGAATGCATTCATGCTCCACACATCACATATCCTGAGCCATGGGCCTGTTCACCATGCTCTTCATACGTATCTGAGTATGTAACTGAAGTTACACTCTTACCTCCTCATTTTCAGGCTAGGAGCAACCTACACATATTCAGCAATATGCGCTTCTAGGTTAACCCGTAGGAGAACCTGTTTCACCATCACCAAGTCCTGACAATGATGGATCTATGGCCAGGGCAAACTACATGATATATTTCACTGTGATTAATTAGTATCTTTTAGATGGATTGCAAGATTCAACCAAGTTGTATAACATGCAAGATATAACTGAAAGTAAACAACATTATATTATTATTTAATCACGTCAACGTGATCCATCACAAGGATCCAACATCACGTGTTACCACTTGGCGTCTTGCCAACCATCCAGATCCATCTCAAGGATCATCACATACCATAGGATCTCAATCCTTCATCATGTACTGTCAATGCCTTTCAAGGCTCACATCATCATCATGGAACTTAACACATTATACATATCATTTTATTAACCAGAGTAATTACCAAGTGATGTTACTCATCACATGTGTCTCATAGCCCTTTTCAAGGCTAATCATCACCTACATGGTTAGAGTACACAATAATCGTAGATTCAATCATAAGGAACATGCTACCATCATGAAATGCTATTCAAGATACTTCTACTTATCATTCTTACACTATTTGCTGATCAAGTGTATAAAGTACATCATCAACAAGACATATCTATACTTATCCTTATCTCAGAACTATATGAATAATCAAGATGTTCAAACATACAGAACAAGTACTATTGTTGCCACTACCATTATGTCACCATCCACTATCATCATTATTACCATATCATTTAGTAGGCTACTAGTGTAACTAACACCATTCTCATTTAACAATTAAGTACAAGGATTACTTCATGCATATCATTACTATCATTATTGTCATCATTATTATGATCAACAATATTACTATCATCTTCTTTATTATTAACAAATAAGCATAAGGATCACATCATGCATCTTATTACCATTACCTTCCTCATTTTCATCCCTACTACCATTATCATCATTATCCACATTATTAGTATTGGCACCCCTACTAGTGTTAGTACTGTTTATTATTGCAAGGCATCATACTCATTGTTGTTATCACTAACAAGACACCACCATTGTTTAATGGTGCATAGCTAACCACTTCCTAATCACAAAGGTACTGTTACTATAGGATCACAAGACTCTCACCATAACTCATCACCACCCTCACTAAAACCTATCAAGGCCTATCGGCCGACACATACCCAATCCTATCGGCCAACACCACTCAAGGCTGTCACCCAACATGGCTATCGGCCATTAGGGCTATCGGCCAGCATAGGTGTCGACCAGCATGGATATCGACCAGCACACCATGCATGGCTATCGGCCAGCACCAACAAACCTCCAAGAAACTTAGGTCTATCGCCCACCATGAGGAAGAGGATGTCTCTCAACCCAAGAAGGATCATCTCGCCCATCATGCTCACCATGTCGCCCACCAAGATACAAAGGCCTATCACCCAAGAGAAGAACAAGAGCATTGTTCATCTATCGTTCACCAAGGTCACCAATCATATCGGCCAACATGACTCTAGCTCACCCTATCTCCCATCACATGGGCAAGGGTATCGGCCAACCTCAAGAACACATCATGTCGTCCCCAAGGGCATACATATCGTCCATCAAAGGGGATACCATATCGCCCAACACAAAGACAAAGGTGCCATGTCGCCCAACATACCAACAAAGAGGGGATATCGCCCAACCCTAGGTCACCATCAACCTCCAACACAAAGAACACTACTATGTCGCCCATCACAAGAACAAGGGTGTCACCCAACACACCCAAACCAAGGGAGGATGTCTCCCAACAAGGGTCATCACCTACCTCCAGCACAAGGAAACCCTAAACCCTAGAAGGGGGAATCGGCCACCAAAGGTATACAAGCAAGGTACAAAAGCAAAGAACTAAGCTAAACTACTAACATGCAACAAGAACATAGCTAGAGGTAAAGGAGTTAGGGTTAGAAGTTATGCAACCTGCCTTAAGCTCCAAGCTCCAAGGAAGAAGATGCACTTCAAGCTCCAAGGGATGTCGTCCACCAAAGCTGATCCAAGATAGGGTATCAGCCACCACTGCAGCTCCAGGAGAGTGTCTCGGCCGACATAAGCAAGAGAGGGAGGAGTGTCATGCACTCAAGGTGGAGGAGAGACCAAAAGAGCAAAGGAAGCTAAGGCAAGGGAAAGAGCTACCTATATAGAAAGAAGGGGAGGAGAAACCAAGGTAGATCCATGCTAAGTGTCATCCACCCAAGGGACACTTGTCCTAGGGTTCAACCCAACACACTAGCACACCAAGAGACACTTGTCAAAGATACACACCAAGTGTGCACCAAACATGGTCAAGGTTGGACCAAGCAACATGGGCGACACAACTAGTAGCTCTGCTGGGCGACACACACTACTCCAGGTCGACACACCACCTCTAGGTCGACACACACTCTTCCTTGGGCGACACAAGCTGGTCTTGGCCGACACAAGGCTCAAGCAAGCCCAAACAAAGCACCTCAAGGCCCAAACAAGCTCAAGCAAGGCCCAAGAAACTCAAAAAACAAGCCCAAGCCTTCCTCTCAACCCTAGAGGAAGCAAAGAGGGGAAAACATCTCACAAGATGGCAAACTTGCACACAAAAACCCTAGACTTGGGTTATTTGCAAGTAGCCCCTCGAACTCTCAACAAAGCACAACAAAAACCCTAATCACCACTCAAGGGTGATTAGCAAGCATCAAACCACCAAGGTTAAGCAAAACAAACAGGGTAAACCCTAAACACAGGTCAGGGTCCTTACAGATATCATTTCCAAGTTGTTTAGGGTCCGATATCACCAACGACAACATAACATACTTATTTTTCATACACAACAAAGGAGGAAGATTGTATATAACAAGCATGACTGGCGAAGTGCTATGTTAGCTGCTCAATGTCCCGTATGGATTCATCCCATCTGTATAAAGCCCAAGTCTTAGATTCCTATCTTCTTCACCAAATTTGGGGTACAATAGATCAATCTTGTTCCACTGTGGGGAATCAGACTCATGTCGTAGGATCTCATCATTATTTTTCTTAACATCTGCATGCCACCTCAAATTCTTCGCATCTATCAGATTTGCAAACAAGCATTGAAACCGTGATATTATAGGTAGATACCACATCACCTTGGAAGGAGAACCATTTTTGGACTCCCCCAAAGTCGTCAATTCATACTGTGACGCACCACATTTTGGACAATCTTTCAAATCCACATAGTCCTTTTAAAATAATACACAATCATTCGGGCATGCGTGTATCTTCTTGGCCTCCATTCCCATTGGGTACAACAATTTCTTTACCCGGTATGTTGAGATTGGCAACTCATTTCCTTCAGGAAGCATTTCTTTCAACAAAGTCAATAATGAAGTGAAGCTTTTGTCGCTCCATCTATTGTTAGCTTTCAACTTATACAATCTCAACACAGCGCTAAGCTTTGTAAACTTAGTACAACCTGTGTATAATGGTATCTCAGCATCATGCACAATGTTTCTAAAGATGGGAGGTGGATCGGTGTGCTCTACCCCACAACTATCCAACATAGCATCAATGATGTCTACTGGAACTGGTTCGTTCACATCTACGTCATCGGAGACAATTTCTTCTTCCACCCAAGCACTGCTATTGACATCCACTGGTTTTGGGTTTGAAATCTCTCCATGCCAGTGCCATTCTATATAGCCTTGTACAATCCCGTTACACATGACATGACTTTTGATTTCATCACCAGTGCTAACTTTCAAGTTGTTACCGCAATGCCTACATGGACAGTAGAACCTATCGCCAGGTTGCTTCCTATGTTCCTCGGAAAATCTAATAAACTGATCAAGACCAGATATAAACTCTGGGGTGCAGCGATTTCAAATGGACATCCATGATCTATCCATTCTATGATCAAAGAGGAAACAAGTATATATTAGAACAAGATTAGGGACTAGGGTTAACAAATACATGTGATATCATTCTTATATATAATAAATGTACATGTACCACCTATCCCATCCTTGAACACATAATATCACTAGTAAGTGTATGATGTGCATTGGGTTTTCAAGAAAATTTTTGCAGCATTTTCCCATTATTCTGCAAGTACATATGTACTTAGAGAACAAACAAGGAAATGCTACCGAAATTTTCTTGAAAACCCAATACACATTATACACTTACATCCTAAGTGAGATTAGGTGTTCAAGAATAGTCCCAAATAGGGGACTATCCAAGATTTACTCCTAATGAGTAAATCTTGGACGAGTTTCTAGGCCAACAAATACATGTATGTTGTCATTCCAATACCTACAATCCTAGTTTCATCATTCATATCCTAGGTTTCATGTAACATCATTTAATCTTGGTATCATATTCTATAACATTGATTTCAACATTTTGAGTGTCCATGCATGTTCATCATGTTGGATAGATATGTAAAATGTTAGGGTTTCATCACAATTGATGTCAGGGTTTCATCACAATTTTAGGTATCATATAGAGTATGTAGATGTTAGGGTTTCATCATGCTATAGGGATTCATTTGAATATATACCCTCTTCTTCTTCCTTCTCCCTCCTTACCAACAACAAGCACGACCATGTGGGGTGGCCGACCACACGGCCTTGTTGGGTAGCACGGTCGTGTGGTCGGCCAACACAGCCACGTACGTGCCACCCCACACGGCCGTGCTTGTTGTTGGTAAGGAGGGAGAAGAAAGTAGAAGAGAGGCTACTAGAACAAGATGAGGAGGGTGTACTATTGGTAGCAGCGTAGAGACGGAGGCGGCGGTGTGAGGAGAAGGCGCCGAGCACACTAGGGGCAGGCAGCGGTGATGGCGATGAGCAGCAAGGGCGGCGAGTACACCAGGGGGTGACGACAGTGAGCAGTAGGGGCGGCGACAGCGGCGAGCAGTAGCAGCAGCAACAAAAGTAGGTGGCGTGGAGGCAGGGGCAGGTGGCGGCGCGGAGCACACCAGGGTTGGGAGTCGATCGCACGATGAAACAGAAGAAAGGGGAATTAGAGGATCTACTTTGTGCGGGGGCTATTAAGTCACACCAAAGGTGTCAGTTATCTATAACAACTGACACCTTTACTATTCAACATCGATTATCCCAACACAACCGACGTCCAATTACCCTAAAATTTTTGGCGGGGAAGGCGCGTGAACCATTATCAGCGTCGGTTATCCCAAGACAACCGACGCCGCATATGGTAAAAATTTTATGCAGTTTTTATCTTCTTTAGGCGTCGGTTATTAGGTAAAACACCGACATTTTGTAGGGGCAATTTTTTTCATTCGAAAAAAATTGGATTTCGTGGGCTATTTTAGGTGTCGATTGCGGTTCTTCAGCCGACGCTGAATAAAAAGCGATACATGTGTCTAGCCGGTCTTAAAATATGGACGTCAGTTTACCATAATAGTTGACGTTTAATGGTTATCAGCGTCGATTTTGTTAAATAACTGACGCCCTGAAAAGTGACGTTGAACGTTGTTTCTGTAGCAGTGGCAGCCTTCACCACCTTGAAGTAGCCACACTACCTTGAGGTAGCCTTCACCTAGAAGTTGCCTCAATCTCCTATGAAGCATCCTTCTTGAAGTAACCTCAAGAACACCTTGGAGAAGCTTTCTTTTCCTTGAAGTAGCTCCAAGCACACTTCCTCAGGCAACCTCCACCACTTGGAATAGTCAAGGAGCACAAATAGCATAAACCTGTGAAAAGAAATTGTAAGACGGAAAGTACACCAATGAAGTGTTGTGCTTTGACCCTATATCAAGCACATAGATCTCCTATCCACTCAAGATGGACGTAGATTTTTAGTGGATAGGAGATTGTATCTATAGGACACAACTTTAGAGCTCAAGGAAGAAGTATCAAGTGATTCTCAACTTTGTTTCTCTCTAGAATGGATGCTTAAGTTTAGCTTGTGTGTATAGGGTGTCCTAAGGCATCTACTATTTATAGGAATGGTTTGCAAGTGATAAGGGACGTTGTAAGAAGTGTCTAGAGTGTTCTTAGTGCTTAACTATCCATTAGGTAGAAATTAGTTGGATTGTAATGGCTAAAATGTTTGCGTTTAGAAGAACAATCCAGAACCCAATTCGGTAGACAAGTTTTTTGAACGAACATGCCTCGGTTTAGAATGTTTTCGACCGAGCCTGAGTTGATTTCAAATGCATTCAAAAGACTATTCTCAACTCCCAATCACTTGATATAACAATCATATAATTTGAATAGAAGATGTGTCAGTTGACCATATTTTCTACTGAGATTAACTTAGAGAACAAATGTGTAAGATTTTGACCGATGCTCTGAGTCCTCGACCAAGGTGGTTCTTCGTCAACGATATTTTTGACCGAGAGTGGCATTGGTGCAAGTTTTTGAACCACATGTTAATTGATTGTTTTGATGAACAATAATGAATCTAATCTCTAGGGGGGGCTAACTAAGGGTTATGAGCGGATGGAGGAGATCTAACACTTGATTTACATGATATCTAAGTAATTTTACATTATATACTTGTACAAGTTTTTACATTGAGTAAAATCATGAAAACATTAAGCATTTAAGTGCATTGATCTTCAAACATGGTATGATCTCCTCATCTTCTTGAACCCTAAAATACTTAAGTAGCACGTTAGATCCAAAATAATGAAATGTTTGTCATTGTCAAAACAAAGGGAATGATAATGTCCAATTTAGCCAACAATCCTCTCATACATCTCCTTTATCAATGATATTATCTTCTTTTCTAAGGAAGATATGCATAGCACGTTTCTAAAATTATGAGAGAGATTCAAAGCAAGTGGCATTTTTTCATTGAGAAAAAATATAGTCTATTTCTCTAAAGGAACTCCCTGAATGATGAGAGGCATGTATGCATATGGATACAATTCAAACAGACAAGGGACCTTGGCAAATATTTGGATGTACTAGTGGTCCACTCGTTTATCAATAACAACCCATATAGTGAGATTGTTAAAAAGGTGAAAATATGAAAAATTGTTTGGTCCATGAGGACTTTTTCCATGTACAACTGTTAGTTCTTGATCAAGTATGTTTGTGCATCCATACCAATTGGTGTGATGTAGACCTATAGCTGGATGTTGGCCTATTCACCGGGCTTGACAAAGTAACACTAAATTTTTGTGGGGCATGTTGCATTCCTAACCCATTATTAGTGGTGGCTTGGGACAAAGTTACATGTTACAAAGAGGATGGTGGCCCTGGTACCATGAACGCATGATATAGGAACAAAGCATTGCTTAGATAAAGTGCATGGGAGCTCAAGAGAAATTGTGACACTCGATAGTGTGCAGATCTCAGAATCAAATCTAGTTCTTTACTTAATAAGGCTAGAAACAAGATTATACCATTCTAGAGAGTAGTGTACAACCTTACAATAGAGATGAACACTCACTACAAAAAGTTCCATCATCATTTGGGAAGAAACTAATATATGGAATGAGTATTGGGTCCTAGGTTACAACACTCTAGGTGATATCCTTATTTAGGAGGTCAAGGACAACGCAAAGAAATTACAAGTGGCAATACTATATGATCTAAAGGGGGGGTAGAATATTGAATTCTTGGAAAATTACTTACCGAGAGATGTGGTGGTTGCTATCCTTAAGTTTTGATGTTTGATACAAGGTGGAGGTACACATATTTGAGAATGGAATCTAACTAAGATGGGAAGTTTTCTTTAAGAACATCATACCAATACATTAGGCATGGAAAAAGACAAATCATATCTAGTCCCTAGAAGAGAATTTGAAATGCACCAGTATCAGCCAAACTCCATATGTTTCTCTAGCTCATTACACATGATGCAATCTCCACAAATCATAGATGAATAGAGAGGCATATGACCAACTATCCTTGATGTAACTAGTGTAGTGTGAATAATGAGACCATCCTTTACATCATGAGGGATTGCAAACATGCTACTAAAGTTTGGAAAATGTTTATCAATAAGGGTCTTAACTTTTACAAAAACAACATGTCTAGTTGGATTAGTTCCAACCTAAAACTAGATGATGACCATCTCAACATCTTCACAGGGGATGTTGGAAGGTTAGGAACTTCTAAGTTAGATTTAGCTTTGAGAAAGTCGAGATATCTATCAATAAAAGGGTAAAGGCTATTGAGGTCAAGATGAGTAGCCTAATGGGTACTTTCCATACACACAAAAGGATACTCATGCACGTGCTTGTTAATAGCATCATGCAATGATAGCCCTCCAAGGAGGGATATATTAACCTAAATATCGATGCCTTGTTCCATAGAAATAGTGGTGTCATCATAGTCATGGGTATATTTGTAGGGTGAATGTGTCCTTGGAAAGGGGTGGAGATTACCACAAAATTTTTCATTGAAGGCAAGACCATTGTCATCCACATGGTGATTAAGTTGGCTAATGAAGAAGGTTGGGAAAAAATTATGGAGTCTGATTTCTCATGTATGGTTGAAGTTGTTGTTATGTAGCATGACAACATGTACCTTGCATTGGCACCCCATAGGTCACACATTAGCAGGTTGCATAGTAATGATATAGATGTTTCCATCACTTGCATTAGCAAGCACTAAAACATCTTGGTTGATTGCCTCGCTAAAATGCACCTCAAACAACCCACTTACATCTATGTCTATATTCACTCCCCAACTACATTTGGGGCTATCTCATGTAGCAATAAGGGTAGTAGTACTATCTAGTTTCCTTACAGAGTATCCAACCCTAGATGTAATGTATTTGATCTTTGCATGAAGAGATGGGGATAATTAGAGAGTCTCCTTTCCTTACCCTGAAAAGTCATGGTTTTGCAACATCAAATAAATTTTGAAGGTTAAAGAAAATCAATGCTATCACATCGGTACAGTAGGCTAAACATGAAATTGGCATTTAAAAAAATTATATCTCTTGATATTAAATCAGAAGTATAATAATAATAATAATCAAGATGATTATGTGATTCAGCATTAATGAATTACATAATAACTTATATTGTGTTCCATTATACTCATAGACATGGATATTTATCATGGAGTAAATTCTTATCCTCAAAGCACAATAGGATTTATAGATGAATATCAAAGTTATCCATTGGATCCAATCACACCCTTCTTTAAGGACGACCACAAACATTATCTAATAATCTAGAACATAAGTGTATCTAAAGTTTTGTATGCAATATAAGACTCACAACATTGCACCGGCTTAGAACATGATAGTCTCATTAATTGACTAGCAAGAATAAGAAAATTTTGATATTTTGGACTTGGTTTTCCTTGATGAGTCCCTTCATAAACCCATGGCCTCGTCGACCTAAGCCTTCATCGATGCTGACCCCTGATGGTCAGCCAATAGCCTCTCTGGATGGGTTTGTTTTTTCCAAAGTGGTCATTGATCGATGAAGTGTCGTCACCCAATGAAACTTCCATTGACTGAATGATGGAGATGTTGACCCGAGCCTCATGGGAAGCACTCAAATATCTCATCTCCCGATGAGAACATTGCACCATTATCCCGATGAGGAATCTATAGGTTATTTGACCGATGAAACCCAAGACTCGTTGCCTGACATTCCTTCAGCACATGGCCATCGAATCGACCCCTGCTAAAGTGTAAGACTCCATTGCTCCATGAAGCATCAACTTCATGGACCGATGACCCCACAAAGGGCATCAACTATATGGAACTTCAAGTCTCATCGATCGATGAGACTTCAATGCCTGCTCTTGGAGCCTGACAACACCCCAATCCTCATCGACTGATGAACTCACTACGTTGTCACCAATGACCCTACTACAACCAAGCTCGATGAGGTCCATGTTTCATTGTTCGACAGAGTTCCTACTATCATGCCTGATGGAATTCCATCCCCATTGATCGATGGCATTGATGTGCACGTAGCCGTTGACCAATGACACACCTGCATACCTCAATGATGCTACTGTACACCCAGAGCATATAAATACTTTTACTACTACATCATAGGGGGGATCTCTTCTACTCCATTACACAGACATGTTGTTGCTCTATTCCTAGCTGAGAAAGACGATCATCTACCTTGCTCCATCAACCTCCTATGTGGTGTCTCCATGGTACTTTCATCCCTTTCTGCCTCTCCAGGTCATTTTCCAACTACAAACATTGTTGGATCTTCAATGCCATTGCTTCTTTTCATCTGCTATTTCTTATTTGATGTATAAGAGTCTAAAAGGAGAAGGAAGAAGTGAAGAAGGATTTCATTGACACATGTCCTAGGTGTTCCCCCCTTCCCTCAACTAAGTTTGTCCCTAACGTCGAATAGGAGACTTCTATTCCACCGAGGTGTGATCATTTTCTCCACCATGACTGTGGCTTATTCTTCCTTCTTCCATTTTATCTATTTTTGTCATGAAAAGTGACTAGTAATTCTTACTAGGGTATGAGGACTAGCCCCGCTACCATTCCTACATGTCCATTTCTTAATGTTCCATGGCTTGTATACAACTCTTTCAATTCAATGTGAATCATTGTATGCATGTTTTGTGGAATGATCACCTACTCTACATGATCTATTATATTCCTATGTTGCAAGAACTTTAATGCTTAGGATCCAAATGTCCCTTAACTTGGTTGATTCTCGAATAAGAAATTCTGAAGAGATGTCTCCATATCAATAGATATACGATCTGTGAGTAACGAGACATCTAGCTCACATAGATATCTACGCGATGTCTCACACCTATCTAGTGGATTTTTCTCTTTCTCCACTTGAATGGTTTTATCAAGCCTGGATATGTTATGGATGTATTTGAGCGTGTAGTGATGGTGAAACCTGATACCATTCCAGTGACTTTCATCATTAATCTAGAACCCATTTTAGTCCTGCACTTTTACTTTCCAGTACAATTAGTTTAACTCAATCCAATTGACTCTTGGTTCTAAATATTAGTCTTAGTTCAATTGGATACAAACTAGCAAGATTCTTAAAAATGTTTTCTCTTGGTATTTGATCATTAATTATATTGCGATAAAATTTGTCCACTTACAGGTGGTATTAGTGCATGTTGTTTTGGTAAAAATTTAGGGGGTTCAACCCTAGGTGAATATGTTAGTGAGATAAAAAACCATGCTAGGTTTATCTCTTTCTCATCCATCCTATTCCAGAAGGCTTGGTTTAGGTAGTGGAAGGTTTTGTCAATCTCTAGTTCATAACCAAAGGATGTGGAGTCAACACTTTGTGATCTTTGCATGCACCTTTGGTACCTAAAAAGAGAATTGACAATGTCAAAATTTGAGGAAGAAGAATTTCAACAAGATATTAATTGTTATCAATCTAGAAAATTAAATTATAATTACTCAAAACAATGATATTCAAAGACTATTATGTTGTCCCCAAAAATGGTGCCAAAAATTGATGTGAGTTTAGCAGACACACAAATTCCCTAAGAAGAATTATCATAGTCTTAAATATTTGTCACAATCACAAATAACTCATTTGCAAGCAGACAGATCAATCCCAATATAGTAAACAACTAACCCCAAAAGACAAAGTTTAAAAAAAATCACCTTTGGAACCAACAGTTAAGAATAATATTTAAAATTGGTAGTTTGAGATTTATTATGAACTATTGGTTGAGTTAGAGATTGCAAGCTAAATAACATATTAGACTAAAGGCTTAATCAATAGCTAAGTAGTAGTAGGACGTATGATTTCTACCCCCACCATCTACATACCAATCCAAATAGCTACAACTCAACAGCCTCAACAACTAAGTTAGGACCAAGTAAATTTGCCTCATTGCGGAATGAATTTTGCACAAGGACTATATTTCCCATGGGATCGAGGTCTCGTTACTCACAATTCATGATTCAGTTATTCTGTGGAATCCCTTCAGTGATTGCATCTAGAATCCTAAGCATCCATTCAAGAATGTATTCCTATGTTTCATGGTCTCCTACTCTAGACTATATAAAACATGATAAATGAGAGATCAACTCAAGAAGCAAGCATAATTTGAATGGAGAATGCTTTAATCATAATGAGGGAAATTGAGTTTAATAACTACTAATATAGAGTATAGGTAATGGGATACTCCTCATGCCCAATCGAGAAGATATTCTCTCTCATTGTCCTGGAAAGAACACAAATACAAGGAAGAGAATAGAAAATGTCACCAATAGAGAGTAAAAAAATAACTAGAGGTCTATGACTTCCACAATCCGCTCCAGCCATGACAAGTCTAAAGAACTCCTTTAAGATGACCATGTCCCTTGTCTTCTCCTCTTAATTCTTGTTCCCAACTATGCTAGGGACTTAGAGTGAATGGAATGGAATGAGTATTAGGTTGGTCCTCTTTTTTGTTGTAAAATTAGTATTTGTTTTTGGCTCTGCTATTGTGCTCTATTAATTGTGCTGATTAGGCGACCAGGTAGTCTGGTTGGCCGATCACCCACTTGGCGGCTCGAGTGATGGTGGTTGGCTGACCAATGAGTCTGATCGGCTGATCTCCACTAATATGACTTCTGTAGAATCTATTGATCGATCGATTCTAAGAGTGGATTGACAAATCTACTACATAATTGAGATTTCTATGAGGTTTTGACAAGGAAGACATTTTTTTCTGGTCATCTGACCAACAAGATAGATTGACCGATCAACATGATTGTTGATGGATTCTACTATAGGTGAGTCAACTGATGAACAAAGTGAATTGTCTGATCATTAAATATCAAACATTTGACGTAATTACCATAAATTTGTGTGATGCTCTTATTGTCCGATCAGTGAGGGTGATCACCTAGTTTGGACCTTGTTTGAGAAATGTTTAGAATGGATAGGTTGGTCATCTGACCAGGATATTTGGTCACCCAATCAACATTTCTGAATTCTGTTGTTTGGCTCCAATCTTCTATGAATTCATATTTAATTCTTGAACATGAGATCGAGGAAGGAAATCTCTATAGCTCTTGAGTTGATGTGTGCTTTCTTCTATATAAGAGAAATAAATTCAATCAAAATCTTAGAATTTGAGGATAACAACATGTTTAATGGAACTAAGTAAAACATGATGCAATTAATAACAAAAATGAGTAAAACCAATATGAATATCATAATGAAAAGGTAATGAATATGCATCCATGAAACTACCCCAAACTTGATCTTCACTCATCCTCGAACAATCATATAATAAAAACAACCTGTCAAATAATACTACTAGCCTATCATCCTCTCTCCCACAAAAAAACTTGGTTCCCTACAACCAATTATGGCAAAGAAACTTGATCTCCTAGAATCACAAATTTTCACTTTCAAATTCCATTTATCGACTTCACATTCACAACAAGTTTTCATATCAAAACATGCACATTACAATCACAATATCATTAATGTTTGAGAAGGTTCCACATAGTCTAATGATATTTTCACAAATACAGGGTCCAATTGTGAGGTAGCATATTTTTGAGATAATGGTTGCCCCATGGGAGAAAATCATAGTGAACGGGGGTATGGAAGGATTCACAATCTCTCCTTTATTTGACTTGAGATTGCTTTATTTTTGCTGCAATTACATGCTTTTTTTGTTTTTAGTGTGCAATTGGTATCTTTTTATTATGATACACCCTATTATATATGAGGGGTATGGAATAAGAAGAGCGGTGAGTGTAACGACCCCACCTCCCAGTAACCCCCAATTAAGGGAGACCAAGAGGTCAGAGCCATGATCCCAATTTTCAGATCAAAGGTTTGACAAATAATCAATAATGATTATCAAATTCTACTAAACTAAATTGAAAGGTTGCAATAAGAATTAAACTTTTCATACCTTTTTCAAAAACATAGATATCTACTTCTATCCACATTGATTCTATTCTAACTAATCCCCCTTTGAACTTTAATTCATATTTAATTTCATATGTGCCACTTTACTGTTTGTTCTTTTCACTTGTACCTAAAACGCCGACAAACAAAACGTCGGTCAACATAAAGCTGGTATGTGGGGAAAACAATAATCATGCAATTAACTGTAACAACATCTTGCAGTCAACTATGATTTAACAAACAACTTTACATTTTAAATATAACTACGCGATCCATACATATCCTATCCTCTGCGCTGTCCCTGTAGTGGACCTGGATGCTACCTTCCTTATGGTAGATCCCCATTAAACCCCTCATGATCCTACCTAACAGGTGAATCCATTTCTAGATTTGAGTCACATGGCACTACCCGTAGGTAGCCCACTCCTTAACTCATGGCGTGATATAGAGTCTCATGGCACTACACATGGGTATCCCAATTTCTAACTCATGATAGCCAAGACCTTACTCTAGGTTACCCTTTTTAACATTTGCAAAGCCACAGAAGAGGACCCGGATCTAAGCCAGTTATATATACATACTTATGGTGATAGTCATAGTCACTTTATAGTTGCATGACAGAAAAGTCATCCAAGCAGTTATTTTCAGGCAACCGATAAAAAGTTCA
Organism: Alisma plantago-aquatica; assembly: GCA_963693085.1. NCBI lineage: Eukaryota > Viridiplantae > Streptophyta > Magnoliopsida > Alismatales > Alismataceae > Alisma > Alisma plantago-aquatica. Next base: position 76,530,043 of record OY856413.1, on the reverse strand, counting down.
GGAATCGCCGTGAAACTAAAGCGATTATCCATAAGCGTAACCACATACCTGTCAGGCTAATTTGAGATAGAATAATCCAATCAAGAAATCCAAATAGGCAAGAAAGCACATTATGAGATCCTAAAAGGCGCATACAATTTCCTATTATTAATCATACCCTCAAGATCTATTAAACTTAGCTTGCTTCCTAGGGTTTCTAATCCACTTTTAGGGTTTTCCATTGCAATTAGGGTTTCCCTTCATCTCTTACTATTTTAAACCCTAATTTTATACAATTACTTACAAATCCTAATTATCTCATCTATTCATCATGAAAGATACTAAGGTTATCTTTTAACAACATATAACCCTGATATCAAAAAAAGCATAATTAACCATCAATTAAGTCCATTAAGCCTCTTTTACATTAAAGCTACTATTTTTATCCTTTTAATCCATGACAAGATCATTATGCTCATTTATCATCAATTCATAGTTCATTATGGTCTAATTCACATATGAACTCTATTTGTCATTAATTCTACCTTTATCCATTAGAAAACCCTAATTACTACATTAAGGGTATTTATCAACAATTAGGAACTTTTATACTTGAAATAGCTTGGAATTATCATATCTCAACTTTATTCACGATTTTGAATAATTAAAACCATTATGAGTCACATTTACTAATATTAGGGTTTCAAGGCTCATTAAAACATATTTATGCACCTGAAACTCTAAATTAAACCAATTACGTGCAAAGTTCATCCTTTTTGTTCTTAATGTACCTTTTTATAATTAACATGTTAATATCAACTTTAATCATTCATTAAACCCTACTAAATACATTAATCATCTCCAAATAGGGTTTCTTAATCTTTAATCCATTAAAGTTGATAACTTACACTAATTTTTGAATAGAAAGAGGAATTAACCTCTAAAACCACTTTTAATGAATTCTTTTCATTTTTCTGAGCAATTTTCATATGTTATGCGTATCCATCCGAGCTACCAATATTTAAATATGATTTTGCAAGATATTACTTACCAGAGCCAATCAGAGGGTGCCATGTGTCCCTTCCATGCAATGTGACTCAGCTATCTTGAAAACATTTTGAAATGCCCTTTTTGTCCTCAGTTAAGTTGGGAGTTTCTTCAGCCCGTAGAGGGCAAAAACTCCCAACGCATCTTTACCCTTCTTCAACCTCGTGCAGCTCAATTGCTGTCGCCCTATCCACTAATCTGTAGCAAAACATGAGCACGCCACCTCTTCTCCAGTGTCTGGCGACCACCAGGGATGACACCCTCACCTCCGACGCTCCTCCCCGCACTTGGAGCACCTCTTGGTCGCAGCCAACATGGCTGGTTTCTCACTCTCCAGGCCATGAACTTGTGGCCGATGCTGCAGCTTAACTGCTACTGTTGCATAAGCTCTAGGACATGACCATGATGGCCAAGTTGTTCCCTAGCACCATGGCACATCATGCATCCATCACAAGCTTTCATTGGCTCCTTCTAGCTTCGTTCTCATGCTGCTACTCATGGTTAGGGTTTGAAGATGAAATAAGGAAGAAGAAAAGAGAAGGATGTACATAATCCTCTTGGATTCAGCCTAGGCTGCTACCCCTTATATAGAGGAGGTTATCCACACCCCAGACTGCTTGCCCATGAAGCAACCAAGTCCTTTTCCAACTTGGAACCCTATTCCTTCATGAAGAAGAAATCTTCTCTCTCTAAAAAGAAAATCTTTGATATTCTTTACTCCTTAGATATTAGAATTTCGAAAATCACCTCTTTTATTTTCTTAGAACTTGCCCTTTAATCCATTGGCATGAAATTAGGTTTTCCTTTAGTAGAAAATACCACCTCTTTAACAAAACCACAAAATCCCTTAATAATGTATCACATTATCCTCTTATTTTGCATTATTTGTATTTTCTCTTTCTTTCTTCTCCATTGGGGCTCCTTGGACCCCAAGAAACTCTTAAGATTTCAAAATTCCTTTTTAAGGATACTTATTATCCTTCTAGATGCATCTATATTCAGTATTTCTCATTATCTTGTTTATTTCTTATTAAAATATCTCTTTTTGAGGATTTCTCTTTATCTTTCTTTTTATTTTCCTCATTGGCATTCCATTTAACATTAGGAATCCTTTGGATACGAAAAACCACCAATGGTAACTCAATTATACCTCTTTTCACTTATTTCCCACATTTTATCATTGTTTTCAATTTCTTTCTTATTAAAGAAATATTTCATTGATCTTTTCTTTTCTTTTTGCATTATCTTTGCAACTTTGGACTCCTCGGAACCCAAGAGGCACGAAATCCACCTTTAGATTACATACTTTTGCCTTATAGAGGTTTCTACATCTTCCTTTTCTCCATTTCTTATTAATAATGGAGTTTCTTTTATCTTTTCCTTATTATTGGGCCCAATAGCCAATAAAGCCCACAAAACAACCAACAAGGCTATTGTAAACGAAACTCATTTATTTCAAAAAAAAATTATGTCATTATTTGTTCCAATATCTTTAATATGAGAAATTACATTTCTCACCAAATGAACCCAAAAGTTGGGGTTGTAATATCCTTCCCCTCTTATAAGAATTTTGTCCTCAAAATTCCATCAAGCAAACAAACAATTCAGGATAAGACTTTTCCATGTCCATCATTGGCCCCTATGTGGCTTTGCCCTATCCATGGCGCTTCCAAAGAACCTTTATCATCACATATTCTTTTCTCTAAGTTCCTCAGAGGTGACTCAGGTCATTTCAGCCTCCCTTGGGGCTCACTAGGTTCATTGCTCCGCACATGGTTCAGGTACCTCACATAGTGCTCTAAATTGGACACATGTAACTCATCACATTATCCTGAGGGGTAAGGGAAAACTTAAGCTTCTCCACCAAACCATGTTAAAAGAACCCATGTATCGAGGACTCATCTCTCTTAGCTATAACTTAGAGGGGTTAGATTTTCATGTCACATATTCCCCCACAATGAACTGCATGTTAGTCTACTTTGTATCAGCTACGACTCATGTCATCCTTGGGATCCTTTCAGCCATCATACGATCAAAGTGACTTCATCTGCACTCACTATGGTCCTTTTTAGTCCTTTGCGAGGTCCCTTCACCATCATCATGGTGACCGACACAACCCCCCTTACGGAGCTCCTTTACAACCTGACACTGGCTATGGTGGTTATCATCACATCTTACAGAAGACAAGAACTGTCTCTAGATATCACCCTGAATGAGCACACATGCTCTCATCAGACCCTCTAGTTTGGATCATACTAACCATTAGTTAGGGGTGATAAGCGGTACTAACATCGAGTTCTTCATGTACCTACTTCCACCTTATGGAAGTGAACCTTTAGGTCATACTCAATAACTTTTGAACTCGCATCATGGAGTAGTTGAACCATCTCTCTCATATGTAGTTCAACTGAATCTGTCCCTTGACAATACTCTTTCTCATGTCATATAGGTAAGGCAATCTACCATAACCCATATTGCATCTCAACCTTCCTTAGTTTAGGGTAGACTTACAACATCCATAGTGATGAACTCCCATTCCCTCTTAGGGATTCTTTCTCCTCTATGTCAATACACTGGGTTACTGGTGTTCGTCCTTCACCTCCTGGCTTGCATGGCAACATACCACATGCAACTTTATCTTAAGCATCCCGAAGTGCTACTGTCACTTACTATCTTAGTAGTACAATGTATGGTGATCTTGAAATCATGATCTCCTGTATGTCATGATTCCTCAAGATCAATTCCTTGGAAACCCTAAACCACTCTAGTTAGGGTTTCATCACCTTCCTTTTCAGAGAAGTGCATCTGGAGTTCTACCACCATCCTTTCATTACACCAAGGTCTAGGCTGGCTAGCCAAATAACCATTATCTTGATCAACCGATATCATTACATCTAAGTGTTAGCCAAACACATCTCCTTTTCCAACTAGGGGTTATCCTAACAACCTCTTCTAGCCTCCATTTAAACTAGTCAACTATATCTCATCCAGAGCATCCATTACCACTTCACATCCTTAGGTGTTAGGTAACGTTGAAGACATACACCTCCATGTATTTCACTTATTACCTCATCTCAGCTCTAAGTCTATCTTCATCAAGAAAACTCTGAGCTTATTCTCTTGGTTTTTCGAACTCAACCTTGTATAACTCATAGCTCATGATAACAACATCCTCATAAGACGACTACCTTAATACTCTTGGTGTTTGTAAACCATCCATGTATCATTCACTCCACAAGGGCATGTTATCATCTCTGTCCTCATACCTCATAGCAACATTCCAACTCACATCATCTTTTATCCTTGGTGTATGGCATGCGTATTGTCCTATCTCTCACTCCCATAACAAGAGGAAATAAGCATTTGGTTGTAGTCCAAATATAGAGTTCTTCTTGTTCCAGGAGTAGAGATGGTACATCCCACCTTGCCAGTACACCTTTAACTCTAAGTTGAAACATGTATCTTATGTCTCAACATCACAATCATTCTCGATATCAAAGTTACTTTCATGGAAAACTGGTCTCAAACTTACTTGGGTCTACACACATTCCTTGGTCTTCTCCTGATGGGAGGAAACTACATCTTGATAACAAAGGTCACAAACATCCTTAGAGTTTATATTCACATGAGCATTCTTAATCTAGCAGCTACTAAGGCACAAGCAGACCACTTACTAAACCATGCTAGGTCATACTTGTTCTCTTTCCTCAATGCTGGATCAAGATCATACCTTCCCATGTCATCAACTTAGCTGTGAGGGGTTCATCGAACATACCTTAAACTTAAGGGGTTTCCTTTTCCTCAAAACATGAGGAGTACCATGCTCGAATCTATAAGAACTCAAATTTGATCATGATCATCGGGTACACCACTTCCCCTCTTAGGCCTAGGAACCCTAGGTTCACTTTTGGGTGTCAAAGTGCATGCTCAACCTCTTAACCATGAACCAAACATGTACAAGGTATGACATGCACTTCCTGTCATCCTTCTACTCGAGCAACACTTTAGAGTTGAGTCCTCCTCAAGGACAATCAACAAGGTACCAGGCCTCACAACCTGTTACTAAACCTCTTCATGGTTTAAGGAACTCTTCTTCTCATCTATACCATAGGTACAGAGGTACCAACAGTCTCATCCTCTCTCTAGGGTTTGGTTCCTCTAATGGAAACTAAGATATCATTAGCATGAGGCAACCACTATCATCCACTTAGGTCGCATCATCCTCAACTCCCTACTTTTCCTCACATCTCGGAGTCTAGGCTTCCAACCTTCTTGCTTGGGTCCTTCTCTCTCTCTCTAGAGCTAACCCTACAACCAGCCTTATACTAAAGGTCCTTTCTCCATGAAGATGGATCAAGCTCACAAGCATACCTCTATGTGGTGAAGCCTACGTTCAAACTTATGCTTGCTCAAGGTTATCCCTAGCCCTTTATGCTTATCTCATCAGCTTTCCAACATACTCCCCTGGCTAGGGTTTTATCACAACTAACGTACTATGGGTGCCTACTATACCATGCTCATATAAGCTCATGGGGTTTACATAGGTTCTTCTGTAACCTCATCAAAGAAGGTGTTATCCTTCACTCTAACATGCACGACCCTTCCCAGGGTTGGGTCGCCAAAGGTACTCAGTCATCAACTTCTCATGGCTCATATGGAATCCAAGGCATGTCCATCTAAACACTTAGTCTACCATGACATCTAACTCTGCATGCCTTATCTCCCTCTAACCCCACACTTAGGGTTAGGGTTAGCATCATCCTCAGAGAATGTGCCAGGGCTCTACTTTTAATGGAGGTCTCTACCTCCAAGACTGACTCTCTTTACTTATCCTCCTGACAAGAAGGTCTAGCCTCAGGTCTCTCCTAAGGGCATTAAAACTTATGTCATACAACTTAAGCATGTATCTCTTCTTTAGTTTACGCTTAATCTATTAAGCTTATGTCCATGACATCTTATTTACATGCTTTTCATTAATTTTGTGGAGGATTACTTAGACCATATCAACCTTAACCATACCTCAAGAGGGTGAGGAAAAGAGATAAAACCCTAATCCTTAAGGTCCTTAACATCATTTGAGTTGGGAAGGGATGAACATGATGAGAGAGTCCTAAAGGTATCTTATTTTGAGTCAAATCCTGAGACATTGTCCAGGAAGTCACACTAATCTGGGAGTCCTCATATTCTGACTAGCGATGCAGAGGAAAATCTTTCCAGCCCCTAGATGTGATCCTTTTCTAGACACCTCTATCTTTTAGAAATTCCTCTAATAACTCCCTTGGGTTCTACAGAGTTTGTAAAATTTAATAATTATTAAAGATTAAATGAGGAACCTACGCTCTGATACCAAATGTAAAGACCCTGCCTCCCAGTAACCCCCAATTAAGGGAGACCAAGAGGTCAGAGCCGTTATCCCAATTTCCAGATCAAAGGTTCAACAAATAATCAATAATAATTATCAAATTCTACTAAACTAAACTGAAAGGCTGTAATAAGAATTAAACTTTTCACACCTTTTTCAAAAACTTGGATATCTACTTCTATCCACATGGAGTCTATTCTAACTAATCCTCCTTTGAACTTTACTTCATATTTAATTCCACATATGCCACTTTACTGTTTGTTCTTTTCACTTGTACCTAAAACGCCGACAAACAAAACATCGGTCAGCATAAAGCTAGTATGTGGGGAAAACAATAATCATACAATTAACTGTAACAACATATTGCAGTCAACTATGATTTAACAAACAACTTTACATTTTAAATATAACTGCGCGATCCATACATATCCTATCCTCTACACTGTCCCTACAGTGGACCTGGATGCTACCTTCCTTATGGTAGATCCCCATTAAACCCCTCATGATCCTACTTAAAAGGTGAATCAGTTTTTAGGGTTGAGTTACATGTAGGGGTGAGCATTCGGTTAATTCGGTCGATTACAGTTAATTCAGTTCGGTTAAACGATTAATTTGTGGTTTGTGATTTTAACCGTGAACCTAACCAAATGGAGTTGGTTAATTTGGTTATTGTCCAATCGGTTAATGGTTAATTCGGTCGGTTAATTTGGTTAACCAAATAACACTCGTGTAATAATATTATTTGAAATAGTCATAGAATTTGGGGCAATATTGTTATATTATAGTAGTATTGTTGTAAATTTAATTTTGTATGGCTCGTAAAAACTTGATTACTATATATATGGGGAAGTATTTTGAAATAAAAGTACAACTATATATGTATATATGCATGTGTAGGATATTATTTATGAATAAATTCTGACTATTCAGTTAATTCGGTTAACCAAACCAAAAATATCTTTAACCATCAAATTAACCATTTAACTGATTAAATGAAATAAATTAACCAAATTAATTGAATTAACTAAATTGACCCAATAAAATTAACCATTTGGAATTAACCGTTCGATTAATCGGTTATTAAGCAAATTCTGCTCACCCCTAGTCACATGGCACTACTCGTAGGTAGCCCACTCCTTAACTCATGGTGTGCTATAGAGTCTCATGGCACTACACATGGGTAGCCCAATTTCTAACTCATGATAGCCTAGACCTTACTCTAGGTTACCCTTTTTAGCATTTGCAAAGCCACAGAGGAGGGCCCAGATCTAAGCCAGTTATATATACATACTTATGGTGATAGTCATAGTCACTTTATAGTTGCATTAAATAAAAGTCATCCAAGCAGTTATTTTCAGGAAATCGATAAAATGTTCGGGAATCACCGTGAAACTAAAGCGATTATCCATAGTGTAACCACATACCTGTCAGGCTGCTTTGAGATAGAATAATCCAATCAAGAAATCCAAATAGGCAAGAAAGCACATTATGAGATCCTGAAAGGCGCATACAATTTCTTATTATTAATCATACCATCAAGATCTATTAAACTTAGCTCGCGTCCTAGGATTTCTAATCCACTTTTAGGTTTTCCATTGCAATTAGGGTTTCCCTTCATCTCTTACTATTTTAAACCCTAATTTTATACAATTACTTACAAACCCTAATTATCTCATCTATTTATCATGAAAGATACTAAGATTATCTTTTAACAACATATAACCGTGATATCAGAAAAAGCATAATTAACCATCAATTAAGTCCATTAAGCCTCTTTTACATTAAATCTACCATTTTTATCCTTTTAATCCATGCCAAGATCATTATGCTCATTTATCATCAATTCATAGTTCATTATGGTCTAATTCACATATGAACTCTATTTGTCATCAATTCTACCTTTATCCATTAGAAAACCCTAATTACTATAGTAAGGGTATTTATCCACAATTAGGAACTTTTATACTTGAAATAGCTTGGAATTATCATATCTCAACTTTAGTCACGATTTTGAATAATTAAAACCATTATGAGTCACATTTACTAATATTAGGATTTCAAGGCCCATTAAAACATATTTATGCACATGAAACTCTAAATTAAACCAATTACGTGAAAAGTTTATCCTTTTTGTTCTTAATGTACCTTTTTACAATTAATAGGTTAATATCAACTTTAATCATCCATTAAACCCTACTAAATACATTAATCATCTCCAAATAGGGTTTCTTAATCTTTAATTCATTAAAGTTAATAACTTACACTACTTTTCGAATATCAAGAGGAATTAACCTCTAAAATCATTTTTAATTAATTCCTCTCATTTTTCTGAGCAATTTTCTTATTTTATGTGTATCCATCTGAGCTACCGATATTTAAATATGATTTTTGCAAGATATTACTTACCAGAGCCAATCAGAGGGTGCTATGTCTCCCTTCCATGCAACATGTGTAAAGACCCAAGTCTCTACTATTAAACATGATAAAGAAAAACATCAATTGGATAGCAGCGGAAGAATTAAATCTTGACATTATTCAAAAATGTATAAAGAGTACAATATAAAATTTCCCAAATGGGAGTACAACTTTATACAAGCAACAACAAGGATCTAGGTAGAGGAAGACTTAACTAATACAACATTGTCTCCAAGCAAACAACTATATAACATAAAAGCAAATATGTTCACTCAAGCTATACATATTCCTTTCTTCTTATCCTATCCTTGTGTTCACCAAGCTTCCAAGCGCACTCTGATCCTATCCTGGATGGTTGGGGTCATCCAGCAAGAGAAAGATAAACAAGGTATGTGTTAAAAATAAGGGATAGGACAAATCATAATAAAAAGCTTTACAATATAAAGGGTTCTCCACAATAAGAGATTTCAAAAGGAATGAGGCTAATATATGAATATTCCAATAAATAACAAATCTTGCCACCATTAATCCTCACATTAAATTAAGTATTTGCATGTAGATATATTGGACTAAATTAACTATAGTAGGGTCAAGACACCACTGAGTCATTGACCTAAATATATATTTTGGGTAGAAAAGCACACCCATAGGCAGAAAAGCACGCCTCTGTATATATAAGGGTAGAAAAGCACACCCCGGGTAGAAAAGCACACCCTAATGGTTACGCATAAGCGTCTACGATAGTTAGCTAGTCAAATTATCTACCATGCATAAAATAGTGGCAAAATATATCATTCATTAGACATTTGCGTCATAAGACAAACACAATAACATTGGGGTCATTGGACCCAATTCCACCTGTAAATAATAATTCCGAGAGAATAGGATATGTTAAAGTGAAACAAGAGCAAGTATATCAAAAGATGAGACAACAACGGTATTAGAAGCATAAAATAAGTTAGGAGCCAATAAATGCAATTAGAGGGAAATGAGGCTAGCACAATAATGAGTGGGGTTGGGTAAAAGCCCAACTGAAAGTTAGGTAGTTTGCACATTATATATTCCACACATTCATCATAGTTGTTCACATACATAGGGGTCGGATACAAAATAGGGTGCACATACATAATAAGTTTCACATACCTTAGATATATATACATTACCATCATATCCACCAAACAGATAGCAAACCATCCATATATCCTAGTTATAAGCATAACACATGTATTAATATATATAAAGACATAAAGCATAGAAAAACCCTAATTTACAAAACTACGATTTAGAGTTCAAAACCAAGTCTAAACGATTACTCATAATCTCCTGATTAAGAAAACATATCTTATTATATAAAATAGAGTTAAAATGAATTAATTATGTATTTTAAAACATTTACATATTAAAAATGCCAATCAAAGCAAACTTCGGAAAACCATTGAGAATCAGGTCTCAAAAACCACAAAATCGAATTCTACATTAAAAATCCTTTCCATCGACTATTTATTCATATTTTTCTGATAAAGGATCGATTTACTATGAATTAGTAAACCTGACCAATCAGAAATTAGGAAAACCATAGTGTGACAGTAATTAAATCAAAATACAAATTCGATGTAAATTATAGGTGAAAGGACTGAAATGCCCTTGATCATTAAATCAAACCAATTAAAGCTACGAGGGCAGAGGAGTCATTTGCACCTGTCGATTGCTTTGCAAGCGAGAAACAAGATCTTGGGGTGAAAAGTCGATACTGCCCCTGCTCGTCAAAACCCAACAATTAATACGACGAGGGTAGAACGGTCATTTGGAACTATCGATCGTTACAGCGAGGAATCAAAAACCTGTTGTGAAAGGTTGGTTTTACCCCTGTGGAAACAAATCCTCCTGATAGCAAGGGAGTGGGCACCCTGGTCATATCCTGACCCGGCTTCTTCAACTCGCAACAATGGCGAGGTAGCAGCGAGTTGGAGCTCGAGCTGCAATGCTCCAGCTCGTGTCTAGGCCCAATCAATCGATCGAGACTGGGAGAATGCTCCCCGATGTCTCGCAGTCACAGGGAGGCAACAAGCGAGGTCACGCGTGCTCGAGAGCAGAGAAAGCAGGTCGCGACATGGCCGGAAACAGGGGAGATGGAGATAGGCGAAAACCACCACGAAAAAGCACCAAGAAAGAAACGGAGACCGGGGTTAGCTTCGTGAAACCAAGGTGAACCGAACGGCGGCAGAATTGAGGTCGGAGGAGCACCAGAACACGAAAAGGCCAGGTGGCGGCGGAGCTCATCGGCGGCCCTATAGGGCCCGGAGTTTGGGGCTATCCCAGGACAAAAGGAGAGTGGAGATAGGAAGGGCGGAGGTGGAAGATGGTTACCGTGCCTGTGATTGCACCGAGGAGGTCTGAGGTGCGAGCAATGGTTCGAGGTCGCCGGAGAAGAAGAGAGACTAGGTCCAGGAGCTTCAGAGCAAGGAAGAAGAAATTGGGGGAAAAGGAAGAAGGCGCGGAGCCTGAGGGTGCTCTAGAGCCCCTTAAATAGGCCGGAGGAGAACTCCATCTGTCTCTGTGACACTGAGGTGGAGAGAGGAGTATCGACGGGTTTGGGCGTTTCGCCAATAGGCCACAGAGGGTAACGAGCTAGGGCTCAATCAAACCGGCAGAGAGAGACAAAGCTAACGGCGAAGAAATTGTGTGAAACCATTAACTACAGAGAGAGAACGAGTTTGGGGAAGGTGGCTACTGTGAAACGGTTGTAGATTGCGTGAGAGCGGGAGGTAAGGGACGATCTCCGCATCGTCCGATCAAGGTGGGGATGTAATCCGGGCCGTCGGATGGCTCGCAGGTGGAGGGGGCGCGTGACAGCCAAAATAACGGAATCTTAGCGTTACACTGTGAATAAATGACATGCGATTAAAGCATTATAGTCATAATATATTGAAAGCTAATAAAAAGGATTTGAAGGGTCAAATCAACTCCAAATAACACCAAATTTGAACCATAGGCTTATAATAACATATAGAACGATGCTATATAATCAGAATCTCGTTTAATGCATAATATGGCCATTAATAAATATATGGCTCATAAAAGAGTATAATAATATATTAAAATCAAGGAATTATATGAAAAAGCTACTTAATGAGAAACATGTGAGTAAATTCGAGATATACAACCCATTAGGGTACAAATACTCATTACTCAAAAAAATAACATATTAATATGAACTAAAATCATATTTTGAGGAGAGAGAAACAATAAAGGTTAATACACTCATATATGAACTCAATTACACATTATTAATAATATATTTATCCAAAAAGCTCCAAATAAATATAATCTACTCTATTATCCCATTAAATACCAAACTACAATATTAACCCTAACTTATCACCTAATGTGGGTTATTTGTGCAAACACCCCTCAATTATCATGAAAGAGGGTAAATAGTGATTTCAACATCAATATGTGCTCAAATTGCACAAGGTGTACAAGAATGATCCAAAAGGATGTGAAATTTATGAAAAAGGTCCAAATGGACTAAAAGTCAAAGAAAAGCTCAAGAATGGGTAAATTGCAGGGAAGACCCTGAGATTCAGTATGTTACAGCACACCACCCCTTAAAGAGGATTTCGTCCCCGAAATCACAACAAGAGAAAAGAGAGGGTGAGTGTGTAACATCCCAACCATAAACAACTAGGTTATAACCCTTACTCTAGGGCACATCACAAAATCTACGTAAGTCAGGTGTTACTAAGGTTTCCACAAAACCTATATCCATTTATCAAACTCAAACTAACATCTTGTTGCATAAACTCTATCATGAAAAGGCAGCATATCAATTATACTAACACTTGTGCCACATTTTATTACAAAACAATTTTATCTCAATATTATATCATGGGTATCTCCCTCATTAAGGGTTTTAAGCACAATTAGGGTTTACAAGGCCATTACAACATATATTAATGCATTAGGTTAAAAACCTAAATAACTCAACATTATTACCCAATAACTACATCATGTGGGATTATGCCATATAATTTTGGGTGAGAGCCACATAATATTATCCAACAAATTATTAATCTAATCACAAGTCTAAGGGTGTATGGCTTATCACAACATCTAACATACTCATATCCATGACATCACTAATCATTTTCTCTTATAACACTAATTACTATGAATCAACCTCACATTATGTGAATCCAATTACTCATCATCTCATTACTGATTTTATCCATAAACCAATAAGATGATCAATGAGATGTATTTTAGTGAACAAGGTGATATGCCTAACATGTGTTGATAATTAGGTCACAAATATGATTAAGGGATTAGAATCCATTTACATGCATTAAGGTATATCATGTGATGACACCTAATGTCACTAGAGTATCAAGAAGGCATTAAGGGTTTATATATACATATGTTGTCAAGGCTAGATGATTACATTTTAGGGTTTAGGTCAACATGACCATTACATATCAAAGCATCCTTAGGGTGTATTCTACCATACACATTTTATCATTAGGGTGACTTAACCCAAACTATGTATATCTACATATGAACAATTAATGATTATGTGCATCAAGAATATATTAAGGTTCAAGCATAAGGATTACATGACTTATTCATTATTTATAATCAAACAAGATGAATTACAATTATATTAGGTTTATTAAACTCTAAACACATAAGCTCTCTATTCCCATGTCTAAGGAGTTAGAGTTTCTTGATTTCAAGGCATTGAGGGATTCCAACCCCCTAAAGAGGATTTCGTCCTCGAAATCAACAACTCTAAAATCTAACAAGGTACTAACACTACCTTTCCACTCAAAGGGTTGACAAAGTCAAACTATTCTAAGGGTATAAGATCCAACATAAAAGCCTTACTAAACTCTATCTTCCAACTCAAGGTGTAACATAGGGCACACTAAACCCTAACATGGAAATCTAAGGCTCATATAAGATACTTAGGGATTACAAGATGATTTTTGTTTGAGAAAAGAAATCAAATCATCATATAAGGGTTTCTAAGGTTATTCAATAATAAGGCAATATGTCTAAGGGTAGACTATTTCGAGTTGTCCGTTTCAGATCAGGCCAGGCCAGGTCATATGAGCTCAGGAGTCCTCGTGACCAAGCTAGTGGGGCGGAGGAAAATATTGCCAGCCCCCAAGCTCTGACCCTTTCTAGACACCATCACTTTCAACTTCTTGCTCTAATAGTTACTCAATAGGCATTTCACCAAAAAGTTGACAAATTTTATTTTTAATAAGAAATTATTATAATCCTAAATCAAACATTCTTTATAGGTCAACTCTAAGGTGAAAAACTAACTAAAGGAAAACTATGTAAGATAAGGGTTCTATCTAGGAGACAATTTTGAATTAGTCAAGAATCCGACTACCTTGATGCTCTGATACCATGCTGTAAAGACCCAAGTCTCTACTATTAAACATAATAAAGAAAAACATCAATTGGATAGCAGCGGAAGAATTAAATCTTGACATTATTCAAAAATGTATAAAGAGTACAATATAAAATTTCCCAAATGGGAGTACAACTTTATACAAGCAACAACAAGGATCTAGGTAGAGGAAGACTTAACTAATACAACATTGTCTCCAAGCAAACAACTATATAACATAAAAGCAAATATGTTCACTCAAGCTATACATATTCCTTTCTTCTTATCCTATCCTTGTGTTCACCAAGCTTCCAAGCGCACTCTGATCCTATCCTGGATGGTTGGGGTCATCCAGCAAGAGAAAGATAAACAAGGTATGTGTTAAAAATAAGGGATAGGACAAATCATAATAAAAAGCTTTACAATATAAAGGGTTCTCCACAATAAGAGATTTCAAAAGGAATGAGGCTAATATATGAATATTCCAATAAATAACAAATCTTGCCACCATTAATCCTCACATTAAATTAAGTATTTGCATGTAGATATATTGGACTAAATTAACTATAGTAGGGTCAAGACACCACTGAGTCATTGACCTAAATATATATTTTGGGTAGAAAAGCACACCCATAGGCAGAAAAGCACGCCTCTGTATATATAAGGGTAGAAAAACACACCCCGGGTAGAAAAGCACACCCTAATGGTTACGCATAAGCGTCTACGATAGTTAGCTAGTCAAATTATTTACCATGCATAAAATAGTGGCAAAATATATCATTCATTAGACATTTGCGTCATAAGACAAACATAATAACATTGGGGTCATTGGACCCAATTCCACCTGTAAATAATAATTCCAAGAGAATAGGATATGTTAAAGTGAAACAAGAGCAAGTATATCAAAAGATGAGACAACAACGGTATTAGAAGCATAAAATAAGTTAGGAGCCAATAAATGCAATTAGAGGGAAATGAGGCTAGCACAATAATGAGTGGGGTTGGGTAAAAGCCCAACTGAAAGTTAGGTAGTTTGCACATTATATATTCCACACATTCATCATAGTTGTTCACATACATAGGGGTCGGATACAAAATAGGGTGCACATACATAATAAGTTTCACATACCTTAGATATATATACATTACCATCATATCCACCAAATAGATAGCAAACCATCCATATATCCTAGTTATAAGCATAACACATGTATTAATATATATAAAGACATAAAGCATAGAAAAACCCTAATTTACAAAACTACGATTTAGAGTTCAAAACCAAGTCTAAACGATTACTCATAATCTCCTGATTAAGAAAACATATCTTATTATATAAAACAGAGTTAAAATGAATTAATTATGTATTTTAAAACATTTACATATTAAAAATGCCAATCAAAGCAAACTTCGGAAAACCATTGAGAATCAGGTCTCAAAAACCACAAAATCGAATTCTACATTAAAAATCCTTTCCATCGACTATTTATTCATATTTTTCTGATAAAGGATCGATTTACTATGAATTAGTAAACCTGACCAATCAGAAATTAGGAAAACCATAGTGTGACAGTAATTAAATCAAAATACAAATTCGATGTAAATTATAGGTGAAAGGACTGAAATGCCCTTGATCGTTAAATCAAACCAATTAAAGCTACGAGGGCAGAGGAGTCATTTGCACCTGTCGATTGCTTTGCAAGCGAGAAACAAGATCTTGGGGTGAAAAGTCGATACTGCCCCTACTCGTCAAAACCCAACAATTAATACGACGAGGGTAGAACGGTCATTTGGAACTATCGATCGTTACAGCGAGGAATCAGAAACCTGTTGTGAAAGGTTGGTTTTACCCCTGTGGAAACAAATCCTCCTGATAGCAAGGGAGTGGGCACCCTGGTCATATCCTGACCCGGCTTCTTCAACTCGCAACAATGGCGAGGTAGCAGCGAGTTGGAGCTCGAGCTGCAATGCTCCAGCTCGTGTCTAGGCCCAATCAATCGATCGAGACTGGGAGAATGCTCCCCGATGTCTCGCGGTCACAGGGAGGCAACAAGCGAGGTCACGCGTGCTCGAGAGCAGAGAAAGCAGGTCGCGACATGGCCGGAAACAGGGGAGATGGAGATAGGCGAAAACCACCACGAAAAAGCACCAAGAAAGAAACGGAGACCGGGGTTAGCTTCGCGAAACCAAGGTGAACCGAACGGCGGCGGAATTGAGGTCGGAGGAGCACCAGAACACGAAAAGGCCAGGTGGCGGCGGAGCTCGTCGGCGGCCCTATAGGGCCCGGAGTTTGGGGCTATCCCAGGACAAAAGGAGAGTGGAGATAGGAAGGGCGGAGGTGGAAGATGGTTACCGTGCCTGTGATTGCACCGAGGAGGTCTGAGGTGCGAGCAATGGTTCGAGGTCGCCGGAGAAGAAGAGAGACTAGGTCCAGGAGCTTCAGAGCAAGGAAGAAGAAATTGGGGGAAAAGGAAGAAGGCGCGGAGCCTGAGGGTGCTCTAGAGCCCCTTAAATAGGCCGGAGGAGAACTCCATCTGTCTCTGTGACACTGAGGTGGAGAGAGGAGTATCGATGGGTTTGGGCATTTCGCCAATAGGCCACAGAGGGTAACGAGCTGGGGCTCAATCAAACCGGCAGAGAGAGACGAAGCTAACGGCGAAGAAATTGTGTGAAACCATTAACTACAGAGAGAGAACGAGTTTGGGGAAGGTGGCTACTGTGAAACGGTTGTAGATTGCGTGAGAGCGGGAGGTAAGGGACGATCTCCGCATCGTCCGATCAAGGTGGGGATGTAATCCGGGCCGTCGGATGGCTCGCAGGTGGAGGGGGCGCGTGACAGCCAAAATAACGGAATCTTAGCGTTACACTGTGAATAAATGACATGCGATTAAAGCATTATAGTCATAATATATTGAAAGCTAATAAAAAGGATTTGAAGGGTCAAATCAACTCCAAATAACACCAAAATTGAACCATAGGCTTATAATAACATATAGAACGATGCTATATAATCAGAATCTCGTTTAATGCATAATATGGCCATTAATAAATATATGGCTCATAAAAGAGTATAATAATATATTAAAATCAAGGAATTATATAAAAAAGCTACTTAATGAGAAACATGTGAGTAAATTCGAGATATACAACCCATTAGGGTACAAATACTCATTACTCAACAAAATAACATATTAATATGAACTAAAATCATATTTTGAGGAGAGAGAAACAATAAAGGTTAATACACTCATATATGAACTCAATTACACATTATTAATAATATATTTATCCAAAAAGCTCCAAATAAATATAATCTACTCTATTATCCCATTAAAGACCAAACTACAATATTAACCCTAACTTATCACCTAATGTGGGTTATTTGTGCAAACACCCCTCAATTATCATGAAAGAGGGTAAATAGTGATTTCAACATCAATATGTGCTCAAATTGCACAAGGTGTACAAGAATGATCCAAAAGGATGTGAAATTTATGAAAAAGGTCCAAATGGACTAAAAGTCAAAGAAAAGC
This sequence comes from Alisma plantago-aquatica, assembly GCA_963693085.1. NCBI lineage: Eukaryota > Viridiplantae > Streptophyta > Magnoliopsida > Alismatales > Alismataceae > Alisma > Alisma plantago-aquatica. The sequence continues at coordinate 76,512,306 of OY856413.1, read as the reverse complement.
TCAAGAATGGGTAAATTGCAGGGAAGACCCTGAGATTCAGTATGTTACAACATGACTCAACTATATTGAAAACATTTCGAAATGTCCTTTTTTCCCTCAGTTAAGTTGGGAGTTTCTTCAGTCCGCGGAGGGCAAAAACGTCCAACGCGTCTCTACCCTTCTTCAACCTCGTGCGGCTCGATTGCTGCCGCCCTAGCCACCGATCTGTAGCAAAACATGAGTGTGCCCCCTCTTTTTCAGTGTATGGCGACCACCAGGGATGACACCCTCACCTCCGACGCTCCTCCCCGCACATGGAGCACCTCCTGGTCGCAGCCATCGTGGCTGGTTTCTCGCTCTCCAGGCCATGAACTTGCGGCCGACGTTGTAGCTTGATTGCTGATGTTGCGCAAGCTCTAGGACTCAGTCACAATGACCAAGTTGTTCCCTGGCACCGTGGCACATCATGCCTCCATCACAACCTTTCATTGGCTCCTTCTAGCTTCGTGCACGCTGCCACTCATGGTTAGGGTTTGAAAATGAAACAAGGAAGAAGAAGAGAGAAGGATGTACATAATCCTCTTGGATTCGGCCAAGGATGCTACTCCTTATATAGAGGAGGGTATCCATACCCCAGACTGCTTGCCCACGAAGCAACCAAGTCCTTTTCCAACTTGGAACCCTATTCCTTCATGAAGAAGAAATCTTCTCTCTCTAAAAAGAAACTCTTTGATATTCTTTACTCCTTAGATATTAGAATTTTGAAAATCACCTCTTTTATTTTCTTAGTACTTGCCCTTTAATCCATTGACACAAAATTAGGTTTTCCCTTAGTAGAAAATACCACCTCTTTAACAAAACTACAAAATTCCTTAATAATGTATCACATTATCCTCTTATTTTGCATTATTGGTATTTTCTCTTTCTTTCTACTCCATTGGGGCTCCTTGGACTCCAAGAAACTCTAAGATTTTGAAATTCCTTTTTAAGGATACTTATTATCCTTCTAGATGCATCTATATTCATTATTTCTCATTATCTTATTTATTTCTTATTAAATATCTCTTTTTTGAGTATTTCTCTTTATCTTTCTTTTTATTTTCCTCATTGGCATTCCATTTAACATTAGGAATCCTTTAGATACGAAAAACCACCAAGGGTAACTCAATTATACCTCTTTTCACTTATTTCCCACATTTTATCATTATTTTCAATTTCTTTCTTAATAAAGAAATATTTAATTGATCTTTTCTTTTCTTTTTGCATTATCTTTGTAACTTTGGACTCCTCGGAACCCAAGAAACCCAAGAGGCACGGAATCCACCTTTGGATTACATACTTTTGCCTTCTAGAGGTTTCTACATCTTCCTTTTTTCCATTTCTTATTAATAATAGAGTTTCTTTTATCTTTTCCTTATTATTGGGCCTAATAGCCAATAAAGCCCACAAAACAACCAACAAGGCTATTGTAAACGAAACTCATTTATTTCAAAACAAATTATGTCATTATTTGTTCCAATATCTTTAATATGAGAAATTATATTTCTCACCAAATGAACCCAAAAGTTGGGGTTGTAACAGTGAGAGATGAGTGTGCCACTCCGAACTTGGGAGTTTGGCACATTCTTTTGACTTTTTGATTTATTTTTAACAGATGATGGGATGAGAAGGTGGTGGAAGAAGTGTGGGAAAATGTTGAACTTGTGCATCTTATTTTTTAGAATTCAGATCATAGGAACACACATTAACAACCAATAAAATCATATCAAGTAAATTACAAAGTAATGATAGTTCCACAAGAAGCTTATGCTGATAAATAGGAGACACACTGTAATTTTATTCTTTTCGATCCCATACGACTTGCCATATTTTCCAGGGAGTAATATTATTTAGGATCATTGGGACATGATAGGTTCTAGCATTGGCATTCAAGATTCATTATTATAAAAAGACTTGTTTAATTCAAATTTGGAGTATATTGTTGATTTGCAAAACCAAAAATGTAGACAAATAATGAATCTAAGACGACTAGATAATGACTGATTACATACAACTAAATATGAAATTTGAAAAAAATGACAGAATAAAACAGATGTAGTGCTAATCTAGAAAGCAAATGACAGTAAATGAAAGCTAGAGGGGGTGGAATGAAGACATGCCATCCACCCTCCACCTCGAATTTACAAAATTGCTCATCCTTGAGCAAATTTAAATCTAAAATGGAGGAAAAGGCTATCACTGAAAATGCCACTGGTTGTCGTACTAAGTCGGCGGTAATGGCTGTATGGAGGTGGAGGAGTGGGCTGATTTAGTGGGACATTGAATGAATCCCAAGACGGACTGTTAGATAAATCTAGGTATGTGGAAGTGGAAGACCTAGGCGGCTACTTAAGAGGTGACGTCTTGGTGTACTGGTTTTCCCAAAACTGAGAGAAGTTGACGTAGAAAGCGCGCTCCTGCTGGTAGTCGCCTTGTCCTATGTGCCACTGCTCAGGCACCTACTTCATGAGGTAGTGTGGTTTAGTTGGTGGCCCAGACGTTGCTGCTCCTGTTCCATTGGAGTCTGGGTGCCTTTGATGTGGTCCAGCTACTCCTAGAGCTGGATGAAGATTTAAGGCCCAGATGGCCCTGTAGTGTCGGGGCCGCGTGACTTTGAACGATGTGTAGAAGGGGCCGGAGAGGGTCTGGACTCCTCTTCATTCTCCTCCATGGAGGTCCTGCATCTACCGGACGTCAACTCAGGACTTCACCCTCAACGGGTGGATGCTCCTCATCTAAGTCATCGAGGTCGTAGACGAGGTTTGTTGTCGTGAACGACGTGAAGTGACCTTTGACGGGCAGCGCAAGAACGGCTAGGCTGTCTCTGAACAACCAGCGGTAAATGCCACCTTTTTTGGGATTGTGGGGGTGCTTAAAACCTTCTCCACACGTATACCAATCTCTGGCTACTATTTTGTCTTATCTACACGCTTTCGCTTCCTGGAGCTTTCTACTATTGTCCACATTTTCTGTGTGGAAAAATTCTACGCATAGCACGCCGTATACCCGGCCACATATCCAATCATCGGGAATCATCAACTGCCGTGTTCCTCCTGCTGTTGCGCCAGCCAACTGCCACACTCATTAACCTCTGCTGCTGCATGTACAATTAAATGCATATCTGCAGCAGCGATTATGCATGTTTTTACGTGCAAAAAGATGCATGAAATAATTATCTCGCCACCTACTCCATGCAACTGTCATGCAAATGGCAGATATCAATGCACTATAGCTTACAAAAAAATTCTATTGCATATTTATCCCCACTGCACATTACGTAAGTATTGTACCTACAATAAATAATATACATTCACAAATGAATTTGAGAGGTACTGTACTTATATTTGATAAACTGGGTTGAAAATTAATAATTGAGTACAATACTTATAGATGCATTTTATAGTTGATTATGGACCAGATGTGCACTACATTTTTGTAAAAAAAATTAGGTATTGTATTTATGCTTCCAGATCAGTTATACAATTATGCTTGATTTTGTAATTTGTTAAGTAATGTACTTATGCTTGGTTTTATAATTTGGTAAGTATTGTACTTATGTTTGAAAATTTTGAGTTGGAATTAACAAGTGAGTATTGTACTTATTTTACATGGATTCCGTAGGTACTGTACTTATGCTTCCTGATCAGTTATACAATTATGCTTGATTTTGTAATTTGTTAAGTACTGTATGCTTAGTTTTATAATTTGGTAAGTACTGTACTTATGTTTGAAAAAACTGAGTTGAAATTAACAAGTGAGTATTGTACTTATTTTGCATGGATTCCGTAGGTACTGTACTTTTGTCCAGATGACAAATATTACTACTGGATTTCGTAAGTACTGTATTTATGCTTCCAGATCAATGTTGTTATTGAATTTCGTAGGTACTGTACTAATACGGGAATACAGGTGAGTGGATTAGAATTAGAGAGAATAATTACAAGAGAAAAAACGAATTAATACACTTTGTATGGACTTTACATGAGTATTAATACTCTGGAGAGAAGAGTGGAGAGACATATTATTGCATGGACTTTGCATGGACTTTGTATGAGTATTAATACAAAGACAACTGCAAATGCTGCAGATCTATTTTCCCAAAAAATAGGTGGGTGGTCGGGTATAAGGGGGACTGTGTGTAGCGTAACTCTGGTGATCTCTCCTCTTTTTTATAACCTGTCCATCGGCCTCCACTCGTTTTGGTTTTATGACCGAGATCAGCATCTCTTTACACCCAAAAATACAATAGTTTCCTTAAGAGTATTTATTTTGAGGATTTTTTTTGGGTTGCTGTGATGGTCAGTTGTTTATTTCGATTTCATGAGTCCAAGACATACTTTGTAATACTTTTGTGCCAATTGAGGAACTAATCAACTGCATGAATAAAGTTCCCACATGTTCCTGTAAGAAAATTACTGAACTAAATTCAGAAGGCATCGAACAGTCACCAACCTAAGATGCTTTTAATGTATAACTACCACGATTCTGAATGTTCTGATCCATGTATCTTTGTATTATACAGTACTTACGAAAATAAGTTGAGTGTAACTTCAGGAGGCTGGCTGGGGTTCGTTGTCCCGAGAAGCAACGCCGAACGGAAGCAGCCACCACCTTTAATTGTTTTTCACATATTGCCAGCGCGCATCTGTTCACAAGTACGACAATGACAAGTTCAGGCTTGTTTGGCAGGGATGACAAAATACGTATTTGATGTATATTTTTACATTATAAACTCACACAACTATACTCTAATATACGTATTTGATGTATATTTTTACATTATCTGGCTCTTTGACTGCACTTGGTTTTGATCTTCCACAACTGTTACTTATATTATTTTTTTATTTTATTTTTCTGTTAATAATATTATCAGGTGTTCCGACTCGATAATTAATTAACTAGCTGGTGATGCTGGCGCCACTCCAAATCTGTTGTCCCATATTTGCTGTCTTAGTTGTGTCTCATGCAATCCTCACCATCCACTCACCCAAAAACCTACCCCTAAAAAAATTAATACGGAGTGTATACGGTAGAGATCAGTAAGGACACGTCCGGGACAACATGATTTGAACCCATGCTGGCGCACGTACGGTCTGATTTAAGTACGGATTTCCAGTTGAAAACATGGAGGCCGCCGGCTGTCCGGGGCCGCCATGCCAATATGCCACCAAAGGGACGATTAATGTCCAATATATATAGTACGGTTTGGGACGTCCGCTGGTCAGGGGATTTACTTGTCTATATCGACTAATCTAATAATCTATATTTCTTACCTAATCTACTTACCTGAACGGAATCTTTCTCTGAAAAAAGTCGGTAATACTTCTTTGTGGGATTGCCTTTCCATTTTAATTAGTTATTACCTGGTCATTTGTTTCTTTAACCGCCACGTTAGATTAGACGTGAGCCGCATTTCACACTATCTTTAATTAGCTGAAGATATTCTAGTTTGAAGTGGGATTGAATATATACATAAAATAAAGAGGAAGAGGGAATATAGAGGTAAAAGAAAACAATATACCCTAAACTGCCATAGTGCTTTTGCTCTGACAGACATTGGTAGTTCCGTCTCACAGTCCACTTGCAATATATCCAGTACCGATAAAATAAGATTTCGTATCTCGCCAGCAATTAGAAAATTACAAGAAGTTCAGAAAGAATATTAGAAATATTTAAGATTCATTTCAGCATCTTCCCTCTCGTAGTCCTAGCCCATTACATTAAAAGAAGTTCTCAAGTGAGGGCATTAATAACATAGCTAATAGATACACAAAATTCCCCAAAAAGTGCTTGATGTTTCTAATCAAGTCTTCCCACCTTTGACTAACATTTAAGAGACTTCACGCTCATAAAGAATTTTTCTTCCATTTGGGTTGGAAAGAAAGAATGCAAATTGAACCGTTGATGTCAAGGGTGAACCTCCAATCTGAGTGGCACACCCACCGTTGGCCTTTACGCATGTCTTCCAACCATATGGGAAGGGATATGTAAATAAAAGAACATCAGTTTTGGCATTGTGGACATCAATATTTTTGAAGATTTTTTGATATTTCATTGGTTAATGGGTAATTGTTATCATAATCGTCTGCTTGAATGGATGCTTGTTTGGTAGGAACACGATTGTTTGAACCATGCTATAATGTAAGTATATAATTAGCAATTATAGGAATACATAGTGTTGCAATGGTAGTGTAGAAAAGGGTACTTCTATGCTATGTTTGGTAGCGTGATGAATCCAGGGGGGGGGAGACGGGAGGAAAAGGGAATGGAGGGAAGGGGACACTTATGTTAGTATGCTTGGTAGCATGAGAAGGGGAAGGAAAGAGAACATTAAAATAGTGTGATTATAAAAAATGACTGTGATGTAGAACATTGGTGATATGAAACAATAATACTTATTTTTATATACTCATCTTCCCCCATATTTTGGTATTTGTAACAAACTTTTTCTCTATGTATTTAATTTCTATCCATACTTCAAGACTTTCCTTCATATCCCCCACATGTCCTCCAATTATGTCTTTCATTTACTTTTTTATGTTTGTATTTTTTAATCTCAAAATTTCCAAAATTTAATATAAAAATTTAAACTTTATAACTTTCCTTTAGATTATGCATATAAATTTATTTTGAATTAATTTTATTTGAATTATTTTTTTCCTCTAAATTTTTATCAAAGTTTTTTCCAAACCATCCTTCAACATTCCACATGTCTCTTCAAGTGACATAGAATACGTGTTAGATAATAGATCTTCTCCATTCAAATTTGTTGTGGGGTGTGCTATTTTTTCACACCATGTTATTTATGTTTTCCCTCCCATATTTTATATTTTCCTCTAATTTTTCTAAAAATTTCCTGTCAAGTCTTTCCCCCTTCCCTTGTCTCCACTCTAATTTAGTCGAAGAGACGTTTCTGATAATATACTTGATTCATTCCCCTCCATTCCTATCCCTTCCACATCACTTTGGCCAACCAAACATCTTAAGCATTTTTCCATGCCTTCACATCCTCTTCACTCACCACGTAACAAACATGCTCTTCTTAGTATTGCATGCCCACCTTCAAGATGGTGACAAGCCTTATGTATGAGAAGTCACATTCACACTTCTAGAAGAACTAAAGGATACATGGAGACCACACTCACATGCACAACATATCAAGCTCAGGAATCGAGTCTTCAAAAGTGTCTTTTGTCTTTCCAATTTCTTTTTGCAATAGAAATGTGCAAATGTTTTCTATAACTTGTTCTAAATTGAGTGTGCCTTGACCCCAATAAGAACGTGCATTATGTGATTGAGTATGATTTAGATTTGTGTTGTAAATAAAAGAACCTCAACTTCTTGCATTGTGAACAAAGATATTTTTGAGATTTCATTAGTTAATGAGTAATTATTATCATCGTCTTGTGCTTAGATAGGGGCTTGTTTGGTAGCAAAACTATTTTCTAAACCATGCTATAATGTAGGTATGTAAGTATCGATTATAGTAAAATAGTGTTACAATAGTATCACTAAAAAGGGTAATTTTAGTTTCACATGCCCACCTTGAAGATGGTGACAACCCTTATATATGATAAGGCACATTCACAAGAAGTAGAGGATAACATGGAGACCCCTACTTTCATACACACCATGTCGAGTTTAAGAATTAAGTCTTCAAAAGTGTCTTTGGTGTTTCCAATTTTTTTTTTACAATTGACATGTGTAAAATTTTGGTATTACTTGTTCTAAATTGAGTGTGTCTTAACTCCATTGAGTACATATATTATGTGATTGGGCATGTATACACTTTTTTTTGGTAAATAAAAGAACCTTAGTTTTGGAATTGTGAATACATGTTTCTTAAAGTTGTTTTTTTAGTTTTCATTGGTTGAAGGGTAATTATTATCATGATGTTGTTCTTGGATAGGGGCTCGTTTGGTAGGAACACTATTGTCTTACCATGCTATAATGTAAGTATATAAGTAGAAATTATTAGAATATAGCATTGCCAAAGTAGCATAGAAAAGGGTACCTTTAGTACAACATGCCCACCTTCAAGATGGTGACTTCCATTATATATGAGAAGGTGCATTAGAACTTTCACTTGAATTATAAGATAACATGGAGACCACACTTGCGTGCACACCATGTCGAGCTCAGGAATCAAGTCTTCAGATGCTTCTTTGGTCTTTCCAATTGCTTTTTGCAAAAAATATGTGTAAAATTTTGCAATAACTAATTATAAATTGAGTGTGTCTAGACCCCACCGAGTAGGCCATTATGTGATCGAGTGTGATTTAGACTTGTGTGGTCGGCTATGTCTATAATAGTCTCAACATGGTGCTTAGTTCAGGGTAATCGATCAGATTGGTCCAATGCAAGGTAGTATGTGAATCTAGCATCAGGTCATATATATGGTCGATGTGTTTATCCAAATGAGAGTTAATCCAATCAAACATCATTTCTACCTGGTCATGTACTATAAGTGTTTAAGAGCATTAAATTTGTTTTGTTCTTATGGGAAATTTGTGTACATAAGAGAATAGGAAATTATATTGGGTGTATAAAATCACATCAATGATAAAAAGGCTAAAAAAATTATAATAGCCACCTATCCAAATGACTACTTCTTTCTCTCTCATTATAACTATTTTATTGTGGATGCATGCTTTCTTCATTGTATCTTACTCAAATTTAGGGGGTTAAGGTGAGTTCATCTAGACTATAATTATTGTCTCAAGAATGTCACATCCTATTTGAGGGAAAATAGTAGTCAACATTTGATACGACCTAAAACAAACTAATCATGATTATACACATTAAGAGTGAGGTAATCCAACCATTTTCTTAAACACTAATACAAATATCCTTAACTTTCCTTTCAATTAGTTGCTTGAGATTACTGCATAAAGTTAATGGAGCCTAACTTTGAGATAAACACATAAGCGCGCATCGAGGTTGGATGGCCATATTGTGAGAAGAAAACACAAAAACAAAATACCAAATCGATCCTAATTACCATCATTAAACTAAGAAGATAGGAAAATGCTTTAATAAAAAAATATAACAACAATTGCATATAAGGTCACAACAAAGGCCCATGTTACTCATAACCAAAAGATAATTGCACATCATTATCATAAGTGACCAAGGTCATCACATGTTTATACAAAATATCTACATGCTCATATACACAACATAACACCATCTATACAATACATCTGAAACATGACTCATATATACATCAACATATAGAAACACCCTACCTTGAACCACATGAGGATGACTCTAGACACAAGAAAAGTCTAGCTTCCACCTTTTGCTCACCACTGTCCAATAGAAGGTGGCTCCTCATCAAAAACCCATGAGGAAGGTGTTTAGAACCTACAAATGGCAGATCGCTGTAAGAGTGAGATTGTACTTTTTGTAAGAGATAAATTTGCATATCACTCATAGTATGCCAAGTCTACAATGTATGTTGATGTTATACAATTTAATATTAAAAAACACCTTTAACAAAATATAACACAATAGTAATGTCAGTATATACAAATACATATAACATATAAAAGGCACAATATAGTCATAAAGACAATACAATGTGGAAGTGATAAGATAAGTATATAAGAATACATGGATTGCTTACACATTTTATTACTAAGAAGTGAGTAGTTATATGTATCTCCCAAAATACTTTTTAGTGAATATGAAGTCCTGTAACCCACCCTAGAGACCTTAGGATTAATAGGATTCATTAATGTCCCCCACAACTGGATCAATGTGAGTATAAAAATAGTAGTGGTTAATTGGCCTAAGACCTACATAAACACATCTAGCCTGTCCTAGGTACTTAGATTATGATACCCATCATATCACATAGGTAGAACGATATTTAATCATCATGTTACCTATTTCTCAATCAATCTAAAAGAACTGCCATAATCACATGATATATGATGTCAACTATTGTAAGGTGTCATACTCGATAGGGGATCCACTCATTTCTCGATTGAATAAATGAAAAAATCCCAATGCCAAATACCAAGATAAGTTATTTGCATGGGAATATGTTCCAATATATTAAATTTAGCATGTTTTAGACACAAAATATACAAGCAGAAGAAAATACTTATGAGCATAAAATCTTACAATATTACAAGATTAACACCCATACAGGTGAATGCATGAGAAATAAGATATAAAAACTAATTCTATATGCAGAGGATAATACAACTACTTTAGCCCTTCTCGAAAAAATATCAGCTACACATGTGCATGTTTTAGTCAACTTAGTCATCATTCCCAGTTCCTCTTTACTTAAGGGGTTCAAAGAAAACCCCACATAATAATAAATAGTGGAAGATGTCATCTAAAGATGGTATGTGCATACAATAGGGAATGGGGCAATAAAAAAATTGAGAAAATCAAATAAGATCCAAATGAATGTCAAAAAGAATTATTCACAAGATCAAGTATAATCAGATAAAGTCAAATGGTGTCATTAAATAGCATGCATATTTATTATGAAAAGACTAGAATAAAACAAACAAGGTGTTCATGGAATCACCACAACAAAAATAATGGGCATCACCACCCAATATAATGATGAGTCCTCACAACCTTAAAGAATGGACATCACCACTAAAAAATGAGTAAAGAGAATCATCTTCTAATTACTCTAGAAAAAGCATCACCACCTTGTTTGAAAACTAATATAAATGGCATAATCACCAAAAGATTTATAATAGGAATCACCACCAAATTTCAAAACAAACTACTAGCATTACCACCTTAAGTATAAGATTTGATTAATTTATGCTGGTCATCATAAATGCATGATAATAGACAGGTAATGCGTCAAGCTAGATGTGTACACACTAGCCAACGAGGGTTGACTAATTTCTCTCCACGAGACTCAAACACATGAGATCTCTCAAATTTTATATTAACCCTAACAAAATTCGATCACAAAACTAAATAGGTCACCCGCAAGCGCACGAGGTACTATTATAGTATAGGTGATAGGCAAGAGTAGGGGTCGATCCACAGGGAGAAAAGGGGGAACTAGAGCTAGGTTTGGTTTGCTGGGTTCCTACTGCGGAGACTAGGGTTAAGTGTTTGAAGGTTGTTTTGATTGTTAAACTAGGTGAGCAAGAAAGCAATTAAAGACAATAATGAAATCTAAGTTAACCCTAGACTAGATTAAGACTAATTAAGAAGGAAAAGACTAAGCTAGATATGAAAAGGCAATTTACACTAAGGCAAGTAAGAGAAAAGCACAAGAGCAAGTAAAGAGCTAAACTAGCAAGAATAAGGAAAAAAGAGGGCAAGAAGCTAACTAAGTAAGAAAAGAGCTAACTAAGCTAACATTAGCTAGGCAAGATGAAAACTAGGGTTTTAATGCAATTAAGGAAGGTGTGGGCTGTTTAGGGGATGCATTTATCACTTAAGTTGGGGGGTGACATATGAACATTATTATTCCATTTATATTATCCAAACCAATAAACAAGTTAGAGTCTAATGAGTTAACCTAAGCTACTAATTGGCCATGGATATGCTAGGTTGTGTATAGGGGAACTAGTCCCTAACACTCCCTACTACCCTTGTGAGGCTGAATTGGGTTAGGGATTATGTTCAATTCAATTAGAGTCTAGTCAAGTCTAGGTTCCTAGATTATACATTCCTAGGGTAATTAGGGGCCGAGGGGAGTAATGGGGAGGTGAAATTAGGGTTTTGGACCCCAATTCCCCCACATTCTAGCCTTGAGAAGGCTCCATGCTAATTGCACTAGAGTCACCTAATCTAGCTACTTAGATCTCTCACTTAGGCGTAGGGAGATTGATTAGGATGTAGGAAGATGAGAGGCAACCTAGGGATCCAAAAATTAGACCTAGGGGCAAATCTCAAAATTCACACATATAAGTAATTTTCCTAAATTCCTAGGTGTATTCACACACAAACCAACAAGAAATCTATGGAGAATGAGATAGAAATAGAAAATAATAATTAAAAAATGTAATTAAAATGTTTACAGATCATTTTCCCCCAACATGGTATCAAAGTAACATTTGTCACCCCAAACAACCCACCAAAAGGGGCCTAGCTACTCATGGAAATGGAAAATACAAAAACAAAGGAGAAAGAGGTAGAAGAAGCCATGGAGGTCGGTGTAGATGGGGAAATCCTCCTCTACAGCTGCTACAAGACATTCTCCTCTCTCCTCCAAGGTGTAAGGGTGTGGAATGAAGGGGACTATGGGTAGAAACTAGGCTAAACTAGGGTTTGGTGGAGGAAATGGTGAAATGGAGGGGATTATGGAGGTGGAAATGGAGTGGAATGGCTAAGGGGTGAAAATGGAGAGCTAGGAGGTAGCTAGGGGTGTCCAACCTCATCCTCCAGCCGCCGCCTAGGTATATATAGGTGTGCGGGATGCATTAGGTCAAGTAGGGGTTGTATGGGAAAAACAATGCAGAAGTAGCTACGTTTTGTGAGTAGCACGGTCGTAGTGGATCACCACGGCCGTGGTGGGTAGGGGTGAGCACGGTCATGGTGTGGTAAAATGGTCATTTGAATTAAAATGTCAAAATCATAGGTTGATGGTCAATTCTATACTAAAGCTGGCACGGTTGTGGTGGTCACCACAACCGTGGTGGAGTAAGGGTAGTACGGCCGTGGTGGTCACCACCACTATTGTGGCTCGAAATGCTCAGGTCGTTCTTTGTTCCACGGTCATTCAGCCTCTACTGTAGCACGGCCGTGCTGGGTAGCACGACCATTCTAGGTCAGTTCACCACGACTGTTCTGGGTGGCACAGCCATGATGATTCTAGCTTCACTTGAGGATCTCTGTTGATTTGCAAGTGACTTAGCATGGCCGTTCTATGGTACCACAGTCGTGTTGGGTTCTGGATCTGCACTTTGACTTTATTCTTTGGATTTCCTTGGACATCTTTGCTTCTATGGATCTTTGACACTAGGGTTAGGTTGAGGGAGCATTAGGCTTCACTTTGGGTCTCTCCAAGGGTAGATAAACCCTAGGATCACTCCTCTCTCTCTTCCATCAAGCGTGGTCCAAATGCCTAAAAAACATGCAAATAATGTCCATAAGTGCATTTTACACAGATATACATATTGGGGGAAATAACATGAAATCTAACAACTATAGATGTGATTGAAATGCAAAATGACACAAGATGAAGCCCTAAAATAGGGCTGAATCACCACCCTAAACTTGAAACATACTTGTCCTCAAGTATGCTCCAACTCAATCTCTCTGCAGTTTTTCCACAATCAAGAAATGAAAAATGCAATGGGAAGGATGATTATTGCTGAATGGGATCAATATTGACTAATCACATGCATTCCACCTCTCTCCCCTCCTGCTTTCACAAACTAATCATGAAAAGAGCACAAAGCATATGAACATCAAATATAGAATATTAAACACACAAGCTATCCATATTTCTTTCATGTAGTTCTGGTAGACCGTTTCATGATGGCATTAATCAAGGATGATTTGGAGTGCTATTTCACCTTCATTCTTTCAACCTTATGTTTTGAATCACACTAAATGGCCCATGTGGCTGTGAAAAAGGGCAAAATGAGCTAGGTTTGATGTTTCCTAGCTCAATGGGTATAAAAATGGAAGAAATGGTTGTGGTAAGATTTTAGAGTGCTATTACATAGAGCACTCATCTTTTCTTTACTTAGATGCTCTTAAACAGGAGCACCTTTTATTTTCTTTTTGCATTTTTTCTTTTTTCTTTTTCTTTTCTCTTGGAGTAGATATGACATATGGTGATGAGAGTGAAGCAGTGAGATGTAGATGTAGCCACCCCAAACTTTTGGAGGTGGCCATGGCTGATATGTGCACTTTGGCATCCTTTCATGAGGCGGTGGGGTAAGAAGATGGTGAGTGAAGAGTCGGGTCAAAGAGGGGTCATTGGCATGATTTTTAACATAAGGTCTCCTGCATGAAAATTAATCCAACACTTCATCCAACAATGTCAGACCACATGAATGAAAAACCTAAAATTGATACTTCAATAAAGTGATTTCATAGACACTAAGCGCTCATAGCTTGCTCAAGTCAAATTCAACCAAATCATTCACAAACATATGAGAGGTGATGCACATGTAAAAAGTCAAGAATTGATACCATTTAGCAATAAACAATGATAATTAACTTTCATTTATCAAAGCTCATCATTTTTAATCCATAAAGTAGAGATTGGGTTGAAATACACTTTTAGGCAAGAAATCTCAAATTTGGGCAAAATTGGCCAAAACGGTGCCAAGTAGAAATCTCAAATTTGGGCAAAATTGGCCAAAATGGTGCCAAGTTGCCTTCAATCTAGCCATCACCACCCCTCAGTGTTAGGTCCACAATCAATGGAACACCGTTCACAGTGCCTTCATTAGTTATATAGGTGATGATTGCTAAGATCACCAACATCAGTTTTCTAACCTTTTGGGTTTGAGTAAGAAACAAGATGTTTCTAAAGCCACCCTCTAATTCTAATTATTAAGATATTCATTGATGTATAGGGTGAGGATTTGAAATATGCCATGGAGGGAGACTGCTTCACCACATGGGAGGGCCTCCAGCCCAAATTTCTAGAGAAGTACTACATGTTTTCGCTCAGTAACCAGATCAGGGACCATATCACACAATTCAAGATGATCCCCTGAGAGTCCCTAGCCAAGGCTTGGGAAAGGTTTGAAAAGCTTCTTCTCTAATTCCCACATCATGGCATCTAACAAGTCTAGCTAATAGAGATATTATATAGTGGCATCAATGACAACACTATGGAGTTTCTCGATTCCTCATCTGGAGGAAATTTCATGTTTCAAAACTTCAACAACGCATTGGAATTTGTTAGTAGAGGTTCTAAAAATAAATATAGGTCTTGTACCATCTGTGGACAAGGTGGTGTCCTCAAGGTGGCCAAGGTTAAAGGTAGATCAAAGCCCAAATCCATAGCATAATCCCTCAAGAATCTAGACTTGAAGAAAGACTGCCTTTAATCCTCTTTCAATATATATGAAAGAAGAGGACAACCACAACAATTGCAACAGCAAGTGAAGTCTATGAATCTTTTCTATGAAGCATGCTAAGGCCACCATGATTCTGTGCTCAGATGCCAACTCCTCTAAGACATTTATGGTGAACAATATGCAAGCTCAAGATGATGGAGGACACATGGAGAACCTCAATTCCAGCCACATCATTCCTATCCAAGGCTACTATAGTCCCAACCAAACTAGAAACCATCAGTGCATAAAATGCATCATAGTTGAAACCACCTCAGGCAAACAACCAAGTTCTCCACTTCACAAGTTCTAATATAATCAACAACAAATTTATAGGAACCAAGGAAACTATAGGGGGAATTTCCAAAATTTTGGCTACAACCAAGGACAACAATTAAAGAATCCTAAACAAGTTCCACATTTGCAATACTCTAGAAGTCAATCATAAAATAATGACAATATTTCAACCATTGTAAATTTACTCCTATCTCAGTTGACAATGTTAGCCAATCAACAAGCCTAAAAAAAATCAATTGACTCTCAGTTGGCTTAGCTATTATCTGATTTCTGGCCTCCTATAGGTACCTTTGTTGGAAAACTTGACACCAATACCAAGCATCCCAAGTAGTTGAAGTTCATCTCTACACATTTAGTCAATGTGTATACACTTTCCCCTCTAGTGAAAGTAGCCTCTATTCCTATAGATTTTGATGACGATGATAATGTGATGGTTGAGAAGGAACATGTACATGACACAACTACTAATATTAATGTATGTAAAGATACTAGTGTTGGAAAACCAAAGGTTGAGTCTTTTGAGTCTAACATGTCAATTTACAAGACAAGGCTTTCCTAACAAGCATGTCTCAAGAAAAAAAGATAGAATGCTAGATTTATGATATTCAAGGAAGCTATGAAAAAGTATCACTGGACATCCCCTTATTTGATTCCTTTTTTTTATTTCATCATGGTCTAAATATATGAAAACTCAATTGCTCAGGAAGTACACCACTAAGGAGTATGAGATAGTAAAATTAGCAAGAACAAAATATGGCATCGTTCTGAATAGAATGCCTAAGAAGAAAAAGGATCATCACTCCTTCAGGATTGGTTTCTACCTTGGTGAACAACACTTATAGAAATGGACTTGTTGATTTAAGTGCTAGAATTTCCATCATGTCGAACAACTTATGCTAGTGATTAGGACTCACTAAGACGCTTCCTATTGCCATGATTATTTAGATAGCAGATTCATACATTATGAAGCCTATTGGTATCGGTACATGATGCTCCTATGAATGTCACAAAGGATGCCTATGTGTCTTAGGACATTATGATTATGGACATCAAGGATGATCTCATGTATCCTCTCATTTTTGGCAAGCCATTCCTAGATACAAACTGATACTTGATTGATGTAGAGGCTGGAACTATTCTCTTAAGGTTGGGAAGAGAAACACTTGAATTTTGGGTGTTTGGAATCATGAAGAGCCTGGGCATTCATGAAGAGATTCTCTTGCTTGATTTTATTGATAAGATATCTCAACTTAGACAAGATAGTGAAGTGATAGAAGACCCCTTTCAAGTAGAGCTTACCATTTTAGACTAGTCTAATTTTGACAATGAGCGGGTCCACCATTGCAGGTTTCATTTGGACATCTTTGAAGAAAATCCCAATGCATAATATGAATGGTTAAATTTGATATTTGTTGTTGAAGAGAAACTACAAAACCACCAAACGCTTCAAAGATGAAGGCCCTGCGTAAAGGGATGAAGTACATTTTTCTTGATGAGAAACAAATCTGAATGGTGATTATAAATTCAAATATCATACATGATCAACAAGACAACTAGATGACTGAGCTAAAGAAGAGAAAGGTTGCCTTGGTTTACAAAATGAGTGGTACTATGGGTGTTGATAAAACCATACAACACAAGATTCCCATGGTAGACGATTACAAACCATCTAGATACCATCAGCTTAAGCTGAATCCTAACATGAAGGAGATGGTCCGTGTAGAGGTTATCAAATTGCTCACTATAGAAATTATTTACCCCATTTCAAATTCCCCTTGGGTGATCCTCATGTAGGTTGTTGCCAAGAAAGGTGACACCTCTGTTGTGAAGCACCAAAAAGAATGATCTCATCATCACCTGCATCGTCATAGGTGGAGGAGGTGCATTGACTATAGAAAGTTGAACAAAGCTACAAGGAAGGAATATTTCCCTCTTCCCTTACTTGATCAAGTGCTTGAACGCTTGGCACAATAAGAATACTTTTTCTATCTTAATGGATACTCCAGATTCTATTAGATTCATATTCATCCTGGTGACCAAGAGAAGACCACTTTCATATGCCCTTTTGACACTTATGCCTTCAACAGGATGATGCCCTTCAGTTTATGCAATGCCTTTGCCACTTTTTAGCATTGTGTGGATACCTATCTTCGTAGGGATGATAGAAACTATTATGGAGGTGTTCTTGGATGATTTATTTGTCTATGGTGATTCTTTTGACTCCTTTTTACATCACCTATCTCTTGTGCTAGAAAAATGTGAAGAAGTACATGATGTGCTCAATTGGGAGAAGTGTCATTTCATGGTGAAGGAAGGCATCATCCTTAGCCACAAGGTGAGGAATAGAGGGATTGAAGTTGACAAAGTGAAAAAAGTCATTGTAATGCTTACATCACCGTCTAATGTAATTGAATTTTGTTCTTTCTTGGGGCACACTGGGTTCTGCCACAAAATTGTAAAGCCAATGACCATCTTCTTATGAAAGATGATGTCTTGTATTTTATTGATGCTTGCATGGAAAGATTCACCACCTTGAAGGTTGTTCTAAGAACCACAATATCATTAGATAACCAAACTAGTCTCAACCTTTTTATATTGTGTGTAATGCTAGTGACTACACAGTGGGAGTGGTCTTAGGCCAACGAATTGACAAGAATCATCATGTCATCTATTACACTTCCAAGACACTTGATGAAGCACAGTAGAAATATGCCATGATAGAGAAAGAGTTGTTTGGCATTGGGTATGCCTTTGAAAAGTTATAATCTTATCTTGTTTGTTCAAAGATGATAGTCTATACTGACCATGATGCCATTTGTTACTTGATGACGAAGAAGGCTACCAAGCCTATATTGATTTGGTGGCTCCTCTTGTTACAATAATTTGATCTACAGGTCCTTGGTAAGAAAGGAAGTGAGAACATGGTAGCTATCCACCTCAATTGTATTCATCTCCTTGATAGTGAAAACAACCCTATCGATGATCCTCTTTTTGACTATCAGCTCATGAAAGCCAATTCTGACATTTTATAGTCCACATACTTTATGAACTACCTTACTGCAAGATTTTTACACCCTGAGTATACCAGTGAATCTAAGAATAAACTTTTATACAATGTCAGGAACTACTATTATGATGTGTCATATCTCTTGTGTTGATGGATTGTATTTAAGGTGTGTAACCAAATAAGAAGGGTGTACAATCCTTGAGCAATGCCACTCGGGTCCAACGGGTCACCACATGAATGCTAAGAAGATTGTCTTGAAGGTTCTCCAATGTTTATTCTATTGTCCTACTATCTTAAAAGACTCTTATAAATACATTCTTCTTATGATCAATTACAATGACCCGACAACATTTCAAAGCATAATGAGATGTTTTTGACATTTTGCTAAGAGGTAGAGATATTTGATGTTTGGGGAGTGGACTACATGGGTCTGATCCCCTCCTTCTTGTGGGTACTCCTACATTCTTGTTGAGGTGGGCATTGTATCTAAGTGGTTTGAGGAAGTTCCCACTGTTCAAAGTGACTCCAAATGAGTTATGAAGCTCTTCAAGGATATTATCTTTCCTAGGTTTGGAGTACCACACACAATCACTTGTAGTGGAGGATCACATTTTCTAGAGAAGAAGTTTGAACTCTTACTGAACAGATATGGGGTTCATCATCGAGTAGCTACGTATAACATCCTCAAACTGGAACCCGATTCACAGTGTCTAACTAACAAATCAAGGCCCTCCTTGAAAAGGCACTTGGAGAACAAGAAAAGATTGGATATTGAAGCTCAACTATGCCTTGTGGGCATACTAGATTGTGTCTAAGACTCCATTGGGTACCACTAAAGTCTGATTGATCTATGACAAGTCTTGCAATCTCTTTGTTGAGATGGAACATAAAAGCTAGATGGGTGATCTGATTTCTAAATGTCAATTTGAGTCTCGCCTGAGATAAGTGCTTTCTTCAACTATAGATACTAGATTAATTACGCACATCCACTTATGGTAATGCACATATATAGACAGAGAAGATCAAGATGTGGTATGATGGACACTGCAAGCGGAAAGACATTCAAATGGGATAATAAGTCTTTCTCTACACCTTCCACTTGAGATTATTTCTCGAGAATTTGCAATCCAAATGACATGGATTGTACCTTGTAAAGAAGATCTATCCGCACAACACATTTGTCTTATGGAACAAGATCAACGGTGAATTCATTGAGGACAACCACTAATCAAAATGATACATCACTACTGATGATCTTACAATAAAGGAAGTGACTACGCTGCCTCTTTCCAATCCGATCACAATATGAGAATACATGCATCAAGCCACAACATTAAATAAGGTGCTTTTCATGAGGTAGCTTGACATTACCTAGTTCAATTTCAATATTGTTGATCTAGTTCGACTCCATTTACATTCTATGATTTCAATTATTTAGTTTAATTTCATAGTTGAACGTTCAATGAATCCAATCAATTGAAATTTTGATGGTAGGATATCTCTAACTATAGGAACCATGTTGACCCCCTGATTGTCCAACCAGACTCAGTGATCAACTAAACATGGGGGTCGAATTTAATTTGAACAGGGACTCGCCTACCATAAAGATTGCCCTACCAACCTCTTTGGTAGCCCAATCTACTTATAGCAACTAGTTTTCTTCACCAAGCAGATTGCCAAACTAGGCTCACAGATCGGACCACCATAGGGGGCCCAAAAATGTTAGTAGTCATTGGATGCGAGCAATTAGTTTAAATCAACCGATCAAGCATGTTGCTCAGCCAGCCAAATAGAGACACACAAACATTAGTCAATTGTGATCCTCCTCTGTTTCGTTGACCAACCTCGTTTATTGACTAACCAACTAGGGGAATTTTCAAGCTTCCAAATTCTGGTCGACTGACTAGAATCTAGTTGGCCACCTGACCAAGTCCCTTCTCATCGGTTGATCCAAGTTGGTGGGATTGTCTGACCAATGACTGAACTTATTTGCAACATAAGACTTTGATCAGTCATCTTGGAAGCTCCAGATCGCCTGACCAATGAACCATCCCCTTTATAATTAGGGTTGGAGTGAGGGGTTTTACATCACACCCCCACAATCCCTCATTGCCCTAGTCACATCACCCCCTTCTTCCCCTCACCTTTTGCCCGAGTGAAAGGCACCATTGGCTTCATGAAGCTAGTTTGAGCGAGCTCTTTCCCACCAACTATCTGACAATGTGCCTCCTGATCAACCAACCCAAACACGTGCAATTGGTTGTTGGACAACGCTTTTGCTTTCCCAATCGTGCATCATCACTCTCCTTCACTTGAGACAACACTTTGATTCACTGCTATAGTGACATCCAACCTCCACCCTATCTGATTCGTTCAGCTGATCGGCCGAACATCAGCACCGCAAGAGTCCACCCCAGGACCTTGACTGGACGACAACTAACCGGTGATCATTCTACCACTCATTTGTAGCTACCAACCTGTGTTCCCACTGAATGCTTGACAATAATATATGGTTTCCTGACTATAACCTATGGTCACCCAATATTCTAGTGTCAGATTCCCTAATCCCACACAGATTGCCCGACCAGTCATTGGTGATTTCCCGACTCTAAAGCTCATAGGGAGAAATAGTACACATGTAATTGCCCCATCAGATCCTCTAATCACTCAATCAGTTGAAACTAGGGATCAATCTTATACATGTGATCGCTCAACTAGAAGCCCACCACACGTAGCCATGACACATACATGAGGAGGTGCATCAAACCACCTGTCAAATGTATCCACTCATGGGCTTCTACTAAAGCTCCACCTATTTGGATTAAAGAAGGGAAAAGCCAAGACCACAATGAAGTCTCATGACGTGTCTCACTCACACTCCACTCAAACTATCAATGACATTCACATATGAGAATAGAGTGAGACAATAACTCCACATGCCTCCAAGGACATGGCACAAGAAGAATTCATCACCAAGGAGGTCATGGAGGATGATATAGCTATCATCAAGCAATCAATCAATGACATCATTGCTCAACGGTCAGCCATTTCCCGCACCATGGGCAGTACATCTTCTCCTCCCATAGCATAGTCATCTCAAACTGGGAGCAAGCGTCTATCTTGCCCCCTATTTTCCCACCCACATCAATCCCCCTCTAGACAAGTGCAAGGCCCTCATCATCATCGAGCGCCAAAGCGACACAAGGACATGGAGGCCATTGGGGTACAACTGAGTGGATGGGCATGCCCCAAGACACTCAAAAGCTTGGGCATCTATGAGCCCATGATGGCCATCCTACATCATGCATGTATCTCCACCTTATATTATTGTATGTGGCCCATATATAAAGATCTCATTATGGAGTTTCTTGCCTCCTTCATGAAGAACTTTAGTAATGGTTGTGAGTACAACTACTCCTTCTGTATGTTTAGGGAGGAGCACTCCTTGGATGATGAGCCTCAACACCCTCATCATGGATGCAGACAAGGAGTGGCAGAAGAAATACATACCAAAGAATCGTAGCTACCCATCCAAGAAGTACATCACCAACAAGTTCTAGGAGAAGATCACTGTGCAGCTCCCCCACTTTCCCACACACCTCCAAGGCATCATTTATTAACATCTTCGAGGTGCACTACCTCCACCACATCCTCACATGCATGATCTTTGGCAGGACTTGTGCACCAGGTGTCATCACTACATCTGACCTCTACTTCTTGTGGTGTATTTTGAATGATGAATTGTACAATTGAGGGGAGTGAACTTATCAAACATCTACATAATGAGTATCACTTGAACAAGGCATCTGACTCCTTCTATCACCTCCATATCTACCTACCTTGGATACACCCACATCTTCTTTACAACAATGACAATGCAGAAGCCAACAAACTTGATTGACATCAAGTACCTGGTAGCTTCTATGTATTTGAGGATTGCCAAGGAGGATGACATCTACCATTGGCTGTTTTGAGATAGTTGATCCATTGTTGCGTTGCCCATACATGCTGACCTCACCATAGATAACCTCTACAAACTCGATGACCTAGGTTCTCACATCCAACATTAAATGAGGGAGCATCCACCCGTTGAGGGTGAAGTTCTTGAGCTGATGTCTAGTAGATGTAGCACCTCCATGGAGGTGAATGATGAGGAGTCAAACCCCTCCCCACTCCATTTCACATGTCACATAAAGCGACGCGGGCCCAACATTGTAGGACCATCTAGGCCCTACAACTTCACTGATATCCAAAAGTATCTTTACCACATCGAGGGAACCTAGACCCGCATGAAGCGTGAGTAGAAGTGCCAAGACCACTAGCTGAACCACATGTACCTTATGCAACAAGTACATGAGTAGTGGCATCAGGAATGAGACGACTACTACTAGATGCATAGTGACTACGTCGAGTTTGATGCAAGATAGACATATCCTTCCCCGACCTATCAGTATTGGGGAAGCCAATGTACTGAACTGCAACAACCAAAGGAGCCACCCATATCTTTTGAATATTGAGATTGGTCTGACAAATAGTCTTGGGACTCATTCCAGATCCCAATAAACTAACTCGCCCCTCTACCTCCCCAGCAGCCACCACTAATGAGTCAGTACGACAACTGGTATCATTTTTAGTGTTTGCCTTCCCCTCCATTCTAGATTTAGAGTTTGCTTGAGGATGAAAAGATTTCTAAGTTTGGGGTGGAGGGTCGGTGATATGTGTTCGTTCTACCCCCTCTATCTTCCCGTTTCTACCATTTGTTTTCTAGACTAGCATTACATATCTTTTCTTATATCATTTTTTTCAAATTTCATGTTTAGTTGCATGTAATCAACCATTATCTAGTCGGCCCAGATTCATTTCCCTATATGCATTTTAGTTTTCCAAATAAGCAATGTACCCCCAATTTGAAGGAAATGAGTCCGTTTTGCAATAATAAATCTAGAATGCCAACTGTAGAACCTATCATGTCCCAATGGTCCTAAATAATATCACTCCCTAGAAAATATGGCTAATAGTATGGGATTATAAGGAATCTGATTGCAATGTGTCACTTAATGATCAATATAAGCTTCTTATGGAATTGTCATTACTTTACAATTTACTTGATATAATTTATATGGTTGTGAATTCCAAAAAAATTGAGATGCACAAGTTTAGCATTTTCCTACAGTTCTTCCACCACCTTCTCATCCCACAATCCGCCACAAATAAATCAAAATGACAAAAAGAATGTGCCAAACTCCAAGCTTGATATATGGAATTTGAAGATGCATTTGTGATTCTGGGAGATCAGGTTGCTAGTCCAAAACTAGTTATAGGGAACCTGGAAATGTTTTGGATGAGGCAATGACAAGCTAGTAGTATTATTTGGTAGGTTGTTTTGTTTCTATGATTGCTTGAGGATGAGAAGTTCAAGTTTGGGGTAGTTTAATGAATACATATTCATTATGTTTTTCATTGTGATTTCTAGATTGGTTTTACTCATATTTGTTGTGAATTGCATCATGTTTGACTTGGTTCCATTAAACATGATCTTATCCTCAAATACTAGTATTTTGATTGCATTTCTTGCTCTTATACAGAAGAAAGCACACACCAACTCAAGACATATAGAGACTTCCTTCCTCGAGCTCATGTTTGAGAAATTGAGAATGATATTATAGCAGTTTAAATCTAAACAACATGTTAGGCATGTTAATCGAGCAACCAGATCTCCTAGTTTCTCAACCGGCCTACCCATTTTGAGCATTTCTTAGGCAAGCTCCATATCAGATGATCACCCTCACTAATAGACTGATCAAAGGGTCACCCAAACTTATAGTAGCTCTTAAGAATGCTTGAGATTTAATGATCGGCCAGCTCACTCTCATTATCGACTATTTGACTTATAGTTGGATTCATCTATTGTAGTGTTGATCGGTCGATCCACCTTGCTAGTCAAATGACCAGCCAAAAATGCCTTCCTAGTTAGAGCCTCACAACAACCTCAGTTCTTTAGAAGATCAGGCGATCCCCTTTTGGGATCAACTAGTCAAAAAATTCTCTAGAAGCCTTATTAGAGCTGAGAATAGTTGACTAGACTCACTAGTTGGACGACCACCATCAATCATTCTTCCAAGTGGGTGATCGGTCGACCAGACCACCTAGTCTCCTAATCATCATGGCAGACAGAGCACAATTACATATCCATTGGAAAAAGACTAGTTTTACAACTAAAGGGAGGTCGGGTCTAATATTCATTCAATTGCATTCACGCTGAGTCTAAAGCACGATTGGGAGCAAGAATTAAGAGGATAAGACAAGGAAGAAGATTATTCTAGAAGAGTACTTCGATCTTGTGGTGGATAGAATATATTACAAAAGTTGGAGACTTTTCGCTACTTCTTTATTCTCTTTAATGATATGATGTCTTCTCTTCCTTCTTCTATATGTGTCTTTTCCATGACAATGAGTGAGTAAACCTTCTAACTAGGCATGTGGAGTAGCCCCATCACCCATACTCTATCCTAGTTGTTATTAAATTCAATCCATATAATTTATGCTTGATTCTTGAATTAATCTCTCATTTATCATGCTTAATATAATACTAAGTGTAGACAACATTAAACATATGATTAGATCCCAAAATGGATGTACATGATTCTGGATGCAATCAAGGAAAATATTCTACAGGGCGACTAAATCGTGAACTATGGGTAATGAGACCTCGATCCCATGGGAAATTTAGTCATTGTGCAAGATTCCCCAAGGAGGTGAATTCACTTGGTCCTAGCTTAATTTTTGAGCTTGTTGAGTTATAACTATTTGGAAAGGTATGTAGGTGGTGGCAGTGAATCTCAAACATTCTAGTGCTCCTTTAGTATTGATTAAACCATTAGTTTAATATGTTCTTTGGCTTGTATTCTTGAATTCAATCAATAGTTCATAATCATTGTCAAACAATAGAATTTAAATTTATTTTATTAACAATTGGTTTTGAAGGCGATGTTTCCAAAAAAAATATTTTTGGGGTTGACCCTTTTACTATACTTTGATTGATCTATTATCTCACAGGTGAGTTAGTTGTAGTCATGATAAAGATTTAAAACCTAGGCTAATTCTTCTTTAGGAATTTGTGTCTACAATAAACTCCCATCAAGGGCACACCTTAAATATGCACCCCCTCTTGGAGTCTTCTCGACACATATTGAAAGCGGTATGGTTCATTCGGTCAAAGGGAATTTATATAGATGTGGGCATATGACTATCCCTTACTTTTCAAGGGCTTATATGTGTGGAGGTAGGGTGTCTAGTAGGTCCAAAATTAGTGAAGAAGACAACATGTTCGATGTGAACCTTGTTTGATTTTAGCCTATGTAGGCACATTGGTCATGTAGCATTGTATGGACTTGAGTTGAAAAACATGTCCTAGGTGTCAGGAACCTGGTTGCGAAACTTTATCAGGTTAGCATCATAGTGACAAAGTCCAATCATGGTAGACTATAACATATCTTTCCATCTGTTGGATGTCCCATCTAGTCAGCAACATACTTCCTACTACTGGGAGTTTTAATGTCAGAATCATAAAAAATAACTTCTAATCATGATACACATAGGACCATCTTTTGCTAATTCATAAAGTGACTGCCAAAAAATGGTGAATTTTGAATTATATTTTAATATTTATCTCATAGATTGATATGTTGACTATCACATTTGAAACTTCTTTTTTGTATCCTGACATACCTTGGGATGTTACTCATAATATCTGAGATGTTTCTATTACTTTCTCTCTCTCCAAGTTGACCTTTTGCACCTTACAATCATATTTTGGTGACTATGGTTACACCCATAGTTCATCATAGAATGCATTTTGATTTTAAAATATGTTCTCATATCTACATGTAATACCTCCACCATCATGATTGCTACTTGTCATTATCTCGTTCATCCAACAACTAGATCAGCAAACTCAAAAGTGGAGGGACAATGATCTTCGCCACTCAAGACAAGTCCAAAGCTTGTGGGTAACCACTCAACATAAGGTCTAAAGTATTGAGCTAGAAGATAGTCATTTTTGGTATGGGTGTCCCAAGATGTAGGATGATGGATAAGCAAGACTATAGTCATTGGGTGAGTTAAATCAGTCTAGGAATCCATAAATTAGCCTAGCAGACACATAAAAAAGTAAAAATAAACATGCTTGCTTACTACAAGGTGTGGAGATTTGATGAAAATTACTTGTAGAAGAAGGCTTGAAGCAAATTGCTTATAGAATAAGGCTCTAAAGTGATTTACTATTTTTAACTAGGCTTAACCATAATGAGAATTAGAACCAAGTGAATAAGTATGATATCTTCAGGGTGTATCTTGGCTTGGAAGAGCCAATTGAGAACAAAAGGTCTTTAAATGGCTTAGAATGCCAAGTAGTGATGGGATTTGGGAGTGGGAGCATGCCTAGGTAGTCACGCCATGTGCAAGGCAACATGGGTGACCCGTATACATGAACAAGGGACCAATTTGAGGTGGAATTTGATAAATTCTTGCATTCATGTTCAAGGAGTAGTGTTCCCACAAGGGATTTTATGGGCTCCTGTGCCACTTGATCCTAACAATAAGTCATTTTCGGGTGTCAACTTGGCCTTACAATTAGTTGTGTTCCCCCTCTTAAGCATAAGTACTAGGGTTTTAGGTGAGTAACAGGCAAAGTCACACGGTCTTCCAAATTTTGCAGTTGAAGGGAGCATGTATTAACTGCATACCCTTCCTTGAGTAAATACATAAGCACCTTTTTGGGATAACAATTTCCAGCATATTTAAGCGTTCATTTAGTGATTTTTTCATGTCCAATTTGAATAAAAGGGTAAAATGACCCTTTATAAGACTTCTTTAAGTGTGTGCCCATGTCATAATATGCTTCTTTTTCTTTTCCTATTTTGTAGTAACAGATGTTGACTCTATGTATGGGTTCTCTGCTGACCTTCGAGGAAACATTTAGTATGTTAAAAAAGTTGTTGGTTTTCATCATTGTTCATTTGAGACAAGAATGTGCTTTTGTTGGAGGAAAGATCTGATAGAGAAGGGTAGGGGCCACTTGGATGGTCTTCACGTGCAGGGGCTTTTGAACTCCCTTACATATTGGTTGATATTGAATGGATCAGTGTGGTGGTATAATTTTGAGACCTAGAATATAATGGTTTCTAATATGGTCAAACCTAACTTACATAAATGTTAATAGAGAAGTCATATATCACCCAACTATGGTTGGATGATAGGTAATCCTATTAGTGTTCTTGTGGCACCTTGATGCATCTTCTCCTTGGGCCATTGAATATGAACAAGATTGTTGTTTCTTTGTTCTTTAGTAGTCAAGGTGCAGTGATGCAAATATAGATGTCATGAAGCATTTTCAAGTCAAAAATGTGTCCTTTAGGTTTCTATGACTTATGGGGCCATTTTTTGGTGTTTATGATAACATTGTTTTGCCAGAAATTATTTTATCATCTTGGGGTTCAAGTGTCAAAACAAATAATTATATACATAGAGTTTGTTGTTAGGGATGAGTTCATCCTACCACTAGTCCTATCAGAATTATTCTAGTGTCTAAAAAGTGAAGGGTAGTGGAATCATAGAGGGTGGAGTTATCTATCCATTGGAAATCTAGCTAGAAACACATCTTGGCTATGCATAGTTCATGATACCACTAGAAAGGGATGAAAATGTACATTTGTATCCTATCTTCCCAACTTGGTGGGGTTTTTCTCCCTAGAGTTCAGGCTGGATGGCACAATGATTGATGACTTTAACTAACTAGGATGTTTGTTGGCACTGGATGATAGCAAAAGTAAGCATAAAGTTTCCTCTTAGACTGATAAAAAGGTACTACAACCTTATCATTCTCCCATTATAACGTGTTGTGCATCCTAGTACTCAGTGATATTCCTCAAAAATTTGGAAGGTGTCATGTAGCCTTGGTATATTGGATGATATTCCTATGAGATGACATAAGGATTTGTCCTCCAAGTGAGTAGCCAACCTTCATTATCTTTAACATCATTAGAGTTGTCATGTTACATTGACTATGAAAACCTCTCATCTAGGCTATGGGGTTTTTGTAGATCATGAAATGTGTCATCTAAAGTTCCCACACCTAAATGTCACCTATGTTGATGATGTTAGACAGTAAGAAGTAGTAGTTCGTAGATTGTGTTCTTATCTTTTAGAAACCAGTTTTGGTTTTTCTATCTTTTTGGTATTTTCTATTTACCATTAAGTCATATCCATGAATGTCTAATGAAATGGTACATTATATTTTTTCTTTTGAATGCATTATCATTTAGTGACAATCTTGACTTGTAATTAATATAAAAATTCATGTAGGGGTGTAGAATTCCTGACAATAGTATCAACTTTTATGTCAAGCAAGGCAACTCATGAGGAAATGGAATGTGGATGTTGATGTGTTTAAGGTGTTTGATAATGGTTGATCAGTTCTGCCTACTTTCCACTATTGGTCCTAAAACCATTACCCCTAACATGTAGTGTGGTTTTAGATAGATACTATGCATCACTATTTCCCCCAAAATTATCACATGATGAGTGCTTGCTTGTCAAACACGAAAACTTGGTGCCTCACTACATATATAATGAATTCACATAGGTTTTGATGATTTGGCAGTTTCTTTTTTGGTGGCACTCAGTAACAAGCACTTTTCATGGTGTTTGGATTAGTATTGTCTGAGAACCTTTTTGATATTAGTACTTACAACCTTAGGATGGAGATTTTTTCCTTATTAGTTATTGCTTCATATTGAATTGGTGATTCTATTTAATTTACTTTTGAGGTGTGTTGTATGAGCACATACCTTGTGGGTAGTGGTGCTCAAATCCTAGGATGGGGATGAGGTTTTGGTGTGTATGATGCGTGGGTATTACCCATATTTGAACTTTCTATGATTGGAATTACATGGATTACAAATGCATTGGCCCTATCAACATTGGAGTAAAGGTCATTGGTAGTAGAACCTCATCTTTTCTTTAGAGTCGTTGCATGGAGAATGAGGTTACAAGTTGACCTCATTCATAAGATAAGTATACCAACAAAAGAGCTCCTTCATGGGAGTCTTTTATGCATAGTGGGTTCATCATCAAACTTTTAAAGGGTAGAAAATGGGTCAAATTTATCAGCATGCCCATTCAGGAGCATCGTTTTAGCAAGATTAGTTCTATAATCCTTTTAAGTTACATGGATTTAAACTGAAATGATGAACTGTATGACCCTAGATCAATTCTGATTTGTATAATGATGAGCCTAAGGATGATATTCATGGGATGTTCCACCTTTGGCTTAAAGCGATGTATGGTTAATGATATGCGTCATTTGAACACTAATTTACTAGAATAATTATCCTAGAGTTTAATTCTTTTTTTACTTTCGAATTAAGGCTAGTATAGAAGGGTCAACCCTATAGGACAATGTTTTTAAGATCGTTTTCATTTATTCCCGATTGATTTTTGAAATTAATTCTTTTTTATATTTTTGAATAAGAAATAGAAAATTAATTCCAGTTGGGGGTTATTTGTCTATGTTAGAATGAGAAATTGAAATACAAAGAAGATTAAAGAACTCAATAAAGAAAGGAAATACAAAGATTAAACTAAAGTAGAAGAAGTAAAGGAAAAAGATGGTTAGCATCAATAAAAGATTATCTAATGACAAGAATCAAATTGCTAAAATTAAAAGAGACAAATTGAAAGAAGCACTAGAAGAAATAATTGAAATCAAGAAAAAGGGCATCGAGGCTTAGGGGTCTCACCACCTCAGCCATTGTGAAATTAGGATCAAGTGATACACGACAAACAAGATAGAATCATGTATGGGATTTATTCGTAAACAAAATTCAAAAGAGGAACTCCACGTGAATCCATTGATCCTAGTGTTCATGCATCCTTGTTCTACATTCTAAAGAGGATTTTTCCATGATCACATCTAAATCCTCGTGAAGTCGGTTTATGCATTCTAAATCATGGGTTCTACAGTTACATCCGATGGGACTAACAAGCGATTAAAATGATCAATTACTTCATTTAGATCAGCGATTTCTAAACCAAAAATCATCCGTCTAAAGTAGTTGTGTAAAAACTTGATCCGATTAACACATGGCTAAGGGTATACTTCCCTCACCTTGATAAAAAAAACTACTCACTACTTGTAGAGAGGATGGGAGAAATAAGGAGAGAAAGCAAATGATCCATAGACCGCAATTCTAGAATCTTCACAGAGTCAAGGTGGTGACAATTAAATGGCTTGATTGCTTTGTGTCCCGATCCAAGATGTAAACTAGAGAAGAAGAATGAGAAAAAGAGAGATTCTAGATGTAGAGTAAAACAACCAACTTTATTGTTTTGGAATGTAAAATTACATTGGAAAGAAAATAACAGAGTTTCACCACTGATTGTGTACAAAAATTGAGACCCTTTTTCTTAGTGGAATCGCCCCTCCTTTTATAGGATAAGGAGAGGGGAAATGCTGAAAGGAGAGGAGAAGGAAGTAGAAGAGGTGGTTGCTTTTTGTGTATTGGTCAAGAGGATAATTTTCTTCCTTAATGCAATAAAGAAAATCACTAATTGCTTTCTTTTGACCCTTTAAATTCTGACTCTTTCTCTTTAGATCCATGTTCTTAAAGTTTTGTATGAATTTTGGCTGGTAACAAGCTTCAAAGTGCAACCGAAAATATATTTTTGTATAGGCATTTGAATTTCCTTTCTAACTCATATTTGAACATTGAATTCCGCCTTGGGATGTGAGAGTTATACCAATTTTGGTGCACGGGTATTGTGGGAAAATGAACAAGACATTCATCGGTTGGTTGGACAATCAATTAACTGCCAAAGTCACTAGAAAATATGTTTTTCATGTAGAAATTGAAATTGTGTTTTCAAACTATATCTAAATTCTAAATTTGAAACTTGTATCTGGGAGTTATGATTATTTTGGTGGGAAGTATAACAAACTCTTCTAGAAATTTGAAAGGTCTCTTATCTTCGTCTTTTCTTATCTTGATTTTAATGCTTCAATAATTCCTAAATTTTGAGAGAAATCTCATAAAAATTCAAAAAAAGATGAAAGTACAATTAATTTCCGAATTAAACTAAAATTACCAAAAAAATCTTAATTAATTATCCTAAATGATGCAAAAATAAATTATAAATATGTATTCATCAAAATACCCCAGACTTGAATCTTTGCTTGTCCTCAAGCAAATTAAATTATAAATAAAGTCCATTTTATACTCACAATATGTTATTCCTCACCCTTGTAACATCACTATAATTCTTACCTCCAATTTTTGGGCAAGTGGCCCAATCTCCTAAAACCACGTACAATAAAGTTCTATATTCACTATCAAAATTATTATCACATCTTGCTTCTAAAATGAGATTTTGTAGAAATATAAGGTCATGTTACTTTTGCTTTGACACTCTCAATTTATTATTATAATTTTCTTAATGTGAGTTGTTGTACAAGAATAAGATGAAATTGGGGGTGTGAAAACAAGAAGAAAGTGATGAAAAAGATATTTATCCCTCCTCTATTCGACTCGGGATATGAATTTGTAGAGTTGTGGCTACATTGATCACAATTTTTTTCATGTGTACTTTTGACATCTTTTGATGGTATGCCTCTTTGTGGGGTATGGAGTTTTATTTGGTAGGCATACCACCCCAAACTTGATTTTTGTCTAGTGGAAATTCTTTTCTTCTCTTTTTTAGAAGAAATTTAGGTGGGAGGAAGAGGTTTTCTTGTACTTATAACTTCAAAAAAAATTATAATATATTTTTTAGAGAGTGTTGTTTCTCTAGTTAGAGTGTTCCTTCAAATCACATCATACAAGTTTTATAACAAGATAATTCATTACTTAAAAATAGAGAAAATTATGTTTAGTTATGATTAATTCCATATGACTTGCCAACTATTCCAAGGAGTGATGTATATAGGGGTCCTAGGTGACAAAGTGGTTTCATACATGGCAATTTATAATAGATTTTGCAAAAAAAAAACTAAATTCAATTTGGGGTAAAATGATAGATGTTTACTCATGGGACAACTAGATAATGCCCCTTGACTAAAATAAAATAGAAAGGGATGGCCAACTAGATAAATGTCATAAATTAAAGCAAATACATGAAGAAAAATAAATCAAAATAAGAGAAAAGATAGGAGGGTGAGATAGAATCGTACCACCCACCTCCACCCCAGACTTAGATTTTTGCTCATCTCGAGAAAAACCCAAACCTGAGATGGAGGGATGAAGATCATGGCGGTGGCGGATAGTAAGGCAGTGGATGAGTGTAAGAGGAGGCATGGTTGTGATAGTGACTTGATTAATTTTCTTAGAAACACTCCATCATCTTTATCTGCGTGTCTTGAAATGTATCATGGATGGCTTGGCGTACATCAGTATACCAAGAACAAAAAATTGAAATGAAGACGGTTAGGTCTCCATGATTTGACATGTAGTGGGGAGTAGTCACATTCAATCTCATTTGCATAAGGATGGTTATTATAAGGAGCATTGTTTTGACTGAATTTGCAGTTGTCTGGTTGTATGTTGTCCACTAATGTCAATGGGAGTTGGGGTGAAGGGATGATAGTCAGAGTATCCATCCATGACATTTGGCTACATTGCTTGGGTAGTGATATGTAGTGGTGGCTCATAAGGTGTTTGGCAATTATCATAGAGCAGTGCCTTAAAGGGGGAGGGAGGAGAGGAAATGGGTATGGTCATAGATGGGAGAGGGGGTTGTGGGAGGAGAATTTCTTGAGTGGTAATGTTAGTTGTGCCAACAATAAGAATAGTGGGAGGGGAAATGTCTATCTTGATAGGGCTGGTTGGGGCAATTTGAATAGAAACTTGATTATACACCAAAGAAATTCGGGTTTTGATCATAAGGGGTGGTTCAGAATTAAGGAAACATTGTTGCATTTTATTGAATTGGTGCATGCATGCGAGGAAATAGACTTCTTCCTCCTGGGTTTACTTCATGCTACCCGAGAGGCTTGAAAATTTATGAACTTTGTTCCCACTTGTAGTGTGAGAAGTCCTTCCTCGATGTCGATGAGGGCCCTGGCTGTGGCGAGGAATGGCCAGTCAAAGATGAGGGGGTAGCGCATGTCTTATTTTATATCAAGTACCACAAAGTCATAAGGGATATAGAAATTTCTGACCTTGATCGGCACATCATCAATAATACCAAGAGGCTTGGTAATGGAAGAGTCTACTAGTTGAATATGCATCAGAGTGGGTCTAGCATCAGTGAGACTGAACCTTCTGCACTTGCTTAAAGGGATGATGGATACGCTAGCTCTAAGATCATCTAGCCCCAAATGGCTGGTAGAGTCACTGATAGAACAAGTGATTTTGAAAGTCATGGGTCTTTGTGTTTCTTTGGAATTTTACTTTGGATGATATTTGATGTAGTTCTAGCCAATTTTACCATTTCAGATTCTTTCGTAGAGTACTTACGGTTTAGAAGGTCTTTGAAGAATTTTTTTTCCATTTGGGTGGGTCAGTCATAGCGTCCAAAAGTGCAATGTTGAAACATAACTTTCTCATAATTTCCTTGAATTTGTTAAACCTAGAGCCCAATTGGGTATTCTTCAGTCGGCCGGTAAAAGGTACACACGACTTATATATAGGATACTCCTCTTGTGGGGGAGGTGATCACAGTGCCTGAGGGACAACAACAACCTCTTTGTTGCCCCCTTGGTCAAAATCTATGGGGGGGGACTTCCTTCTTCTTGTGTGGTAAGATCAGATATAGTAGTAACAACCTTAGTTGTTCTATATGCTTTGGGTTGGGTTCAGGTTGGCTGGAAAATGTGTTGGAAGGGGGTTTTTGTTCAGCAAAAAGATGGGCAAACTGAGCATCAATAGACTTCTGATGTGCCATTATAATTTGCTCTAAGGCAGCTATCTTATCATTAGTTGAAGGAGTGGGGACATTCTATTGCGTTTGAGGTGGAGGTTGATGAAGGTTTTGATATTATTTTACCTATTGAGGTCCACGGTTTTAGAAATTTCACCTATAATTTCCTTGATTCCCATAATTCCATTGGTTGTTATAATTGTTGGGGAATCTTGGTGGGGGACGAGTGCTGGCTTGAGGATGAGATGGTCTCTGTTGGAAGGAAAGTTGAGAGGATTTTTAGATCTTGAAGGGTTTCCATATTGAAATATGATATGATTTCTAGCTTGGTTAGGAGTGTAGTAAGCTTGACCCGGAATACTATGGATGGAGTTTAAGTCTTCCATTGGCTGACCAATTGTCAGCTTCATAGGAGTGTTGTAGAGATATTAACATTGAAGGGTAGGATTATTATACCCTTGGCATATCCCACATAGAGATTTAGCAGCCCTAACCTATTGAGGTTGCCTCTAGTAGGCATTGAAGGAAGAATCTAGGAGATCCTATTTCAAAAAAATCATCTTAAGGGCTTCAGTAATTATTTGTCAAGATTTACCTCCGCCTTGGATACCTTGAGGACCCCACCAATTCCTCACCTTGCTTGAGTTTTAGAGGTGCATTTTACAACCTCCCAAGCGCTACTCAAGCTCTAGAACATGACATTTCCTCCAAATGAGACGTCAAGAATTTTCTTTGTGTCATCATCAACATCACGGTAGAATATCTCAATGAGTTGAGATTCGAAGATGTCATAATGGGGGAAGCAACGTAGGAGTTCCCTAAATCTTTTCCAAGTTTCTCCTAAAGTTTCTCTGAGGGCCATTGAAAAGAGAAGTATTTTCCCCTGATCTCATAGGTAAGAGAAGGAGGGAAGTATTGATCCAAAAAATTTGTTTGAAGTGCTTACCAAGTGGTGATGGGATTTTCACTCTCCATGGCATTATACCAACTGTTGGATGGCCCTGAGAGAGTGTGTTTGAAAAGCCTAAGTCTAATGGAATCTTCAGAGACACCAGGGATCTTGGTCAAGGAACTAAGGTCGGTGAATCATTGAAGGTTCTTGACATCTCTCACCCTTGTTCCCAGAAAATGGGTTGGCTTGGAGCATGGTGATCTACTGAGTGTAGATCTCAAATTGGGGGGCAGTAATCGCGTGTGGCACTACTGGATGTTGTGCATATCTGGTTTTTGAAGTGGATTTTTTTAATTATTTTTGCCTCTCAGTCTCCTTCTGAGTGGCTTCTAAGACCTCTTGCTTATCGATATAGGCTACATGCAAATTGACTTCTTGGGCAGCTCGTTCTTCTTGGGCAGCTTGTTCAGCCATCATAAGTTCTCTTTGAGTGGCAAGTGCCTTCTCAATCCTATAAGCAACTTCCTCTTCGTCCATCCTAAGTCGGTTTTGTCGATTTAAGCAATGGAAAGTTGTTTCTGGTTTGAGATCAAAAACTGACGACGTAAGATCGTTCCATGGGCAGCACATGCACAGTTATACAGATATATTCAAGTGTAGAAAAACATACTGCTGGAATGGAAACTCAATATAAAGAGGAGATAACACTTCCAAAATGTTACTCGAAAGGCATAAAAAATAAAAAAATGGAAATCAAGAAAATGATCTGTTATCCCCAACAACGGCACCAAAATTGATATGTGTCATTTGCACACCAATTCACTAGAACAATTATCTTAGAGTTTAATCTTTTTTTACTTTCCAATTAAGGCTAGTATAGAAGGGTCTATCCCACAAGATAACATTTTTAAGATTATTTTCTTTTAATCCTGGTTGATTTTTAAAATTAATTCTTTTTATGTTTTTTAATAAGAAATAGAAAATAAATTTCAATTGGGGGTTGGTTGTCTAAGCTAGAACGAGAAATTAATTTACAAAGAAGGTAAAATGTTTCACTAAATCAAGGAAATGAAAGATTAAACTAAAGTAAAATAAGTAAAGGAAAAAGATGGTTAACACCAATAAAAGATTATCTAATGACAAGAATAAAATTACTGAAATTAAAAGAGGCAAATTAAAATAAGTATTAGAAGAAACAATTGAAATCAAGAAAGAAGGAATTGAGTCTTAGGAGTTTCACCACCTCATCCATTATAGAAATAGGATCAAGCGGTACGTGACAAAAAAGATAGAAGTAGGTATGCAATTTATTTGTAAACAAAACACAAATGAGGAACTCCATGTGAATCTATTGGTCATGGTGTTCACACATCCTTGTTCTTCATCCTAAAGAGGATTTTTTCATAGTTGCATCCAAGTCCTCGTGAAGTCAATTTAGGCATTCTAAATCTTGAGTTGCATGGTCATATCTATCGGGATTAATATATGATTAAAATAATTAATTACTTAATTTAGACCAGATTTCTAAATCAAAAATCATTTGTCTAAAGTAGTCATGTAAAAATGCAAGCCGATTAACACATGGCTAAGGGGCTACTCCCCTCGCCTCGATAAGAAAACTACTACTACTCATAGTGAGGATGGGAGAAGCAATGAGAGAAAGCAAAGGATTCATAGACCTATGGTCCAAGGAGGTGATAATTAAATGGATGGAATTGCTTTGTCTCTCACTCCAAGATGAAAACACGACAAGAAGAACAAGAAAAAGAAAGATTTCATATGTAGAATAAAAGAACCAACTTTATTACTTTGAGAAATATAAAATTATACTAGAAAGAAAATAACAAAATTTCACTACTGATTGCGTACGAAAATAGGGACCCTTTTTCTTAGTGGATTTGCCCCTCTTTTTATAGGAGAAGGAGAGGGGAAACCCTAAAAGGAGAGGAGAAGAAGTGGAAGAGGTATCTGTTGTTTGTATCTTGGTCAAGAGAATAATTTCCTTCCTAAATAGGCAATAAAGAAAATCATTGATGGCTTTCTTTTGACCCTTCAAAATCTTACTTTCTCTTTGCAGATTCCCATTTCCAAAGTTTCATGAAAATTTTAGTGGGTAATAAGTTAAAAATGTGCCCAAAAATATATTTTTCCTATAGGCATTTGAATTTACTTTCTAACTCATATTTGTACATCAAATTCTACCTTTGGGACGTGAAAGTTATGCCAATTTTGGTGCAGAGTATATATTTAAGTCAGGCACTGCGGAAAAACAACAGGCATATTCATGATTGTTTGGACAGTCAAATAACTGCCAAAGTTACCTAAAAATATTTTTTCATGTATCAATTGAAATTATATTTTCAAAACATATCTAAACTCCAAATTTGGAATTTGTATGGGGGAATTATGATTATTTTAGTGGGAGGTATATCAAACTTTGCGGGAAATCTGAAAAGTCTTTTATCTTCATATTTTTTATCTTGATATAAATGCTTCAATAATTTCTAAAAATTGATAGAATTATCATAAAAATTTAGAAAACAAATATCGAGAGGATGAAAGTACAGAGGATGAAAGTACAATTGATTTCTGAATTAAACTAAAATTACCAAAAAAATTCAATTAATTATCGTAAATGATGTAAAAATAAATGATGAATATATATTCATTAGTTAACCCTTTTCTTCTCTAGTGAACAAATATAAGAAGGGATCTACAATATTAATTTGGAACACATTCATGTACATTTTTCCTATCATCAATAAAAGCACCTCTTGATGTGCCTTGCATTGATTGGCAACAGATGAATACCACTGCCTATATCATGTAGTCACATGAAACCCTAGTTATAGACTTTATGTATGATTTACAACCCTTTTCACTTAGTATCGGTCTTTCTATAAGTATTTGGGTTGAGATACATGCATATCAAAAGGTTGCCTTTATAGAACTATCAGGGATGTACCTTCTTGATGAAGGAGTAATCCACATGTGCCTAGTATCACTATGGATGTTGTAAGGCATGAATCATTTATTCCTCAATTGCATTGAGGTTGTATGCATGGTATTGAACCCAATCCACCTTGGAGATAAGGGAGGAGGGAGCTTGAATCAGACTAATAAAATGGTTTCAGTCCCATAGATAAGGGAGTACCACATTGCACTTGTCAATGAGTGAATGGATGTCCTGTGTATGCAAAGACCCATGGGAAGTTGTTCATGCTGACTTTGAATGGACTCAAAAATCTTATCAAGTATCTAGATGATATTTTTATTATATGCTTCATATTCTCCCTTTAACTGAGGTGAAGAAGGAGATGTATCTGGGTGCTTGATGCCAAAGGAATTGAGATACTCTTGTATTGTTTTCAAAGAAATTGGTACCATTATCAGAAATGGCTTGAACAAGAACACCATATCAGGTGACGATTTTGTTGAGGAGGAACTGGATTACTTTTGAGTCTAATGTTATAAATAATCAAAGTTCTTCCACCCACTGGTGAAGATGGTGACCAATATGAAACAATGTCCATTAGAGGCGTTTGGTTGGATGTCCCCGACCATGTCTTCTCCCCATACTCTGAATTGAAACAACATGGAAATTTTATAAAGATGACTTGAAGGAGTATGGATGTGGTTGGAATGTATCTAGTAAGTTTGGAATTTGTGAATGAATTACATGCAATATGACTCTATTGTACTCGAATGGTAGCCTAAGAATTGGATTTTCTTGGACGGGGCGACACCACCCACATAGCTTCAATAGATGCCTTTATGGACTTTTTGCATGACATCCTTGGCTTTTGTTACACAAAGGTAGTGTAGGAGTGTCTAATTAGCATAGTGTCAATAATACATACGGTTCCTAAGACATACTTGACCTCCAAGTGTCTGATTGTTTGGTAATCACATCTCAAGGTGCCTCTTGAAAGGAATTTCCCATGAGTAACCATTTTATGTCATAGAACCATGGTTCTTTGTTGTTTATCGGGGTTGTGTTATTTTTCCACTTAGTATCTTTGTTGAGGTAATGTTTTGACTTTTGCGGTGATGCTATCCATATCTTGAATATTGACCTAGGATGCTAGAGTCTCTATTGTAGTGAGTGAATTTGATTTTATCAAATTCCTCGAGTAGCTTTGAGAGGAACTCTTGGTATGAAATAAGATGTTATACTTTGTCTACCACTCACAGTTAAATTTTGATACAATGAGTCGAGAGTCTCTAATTATGTCAAGCTTCAAGATTCCTATCATCATGGTCACTTGTAAGACAACGATGCAGAGTTTTTATTCAATAATGTTGTTTTTGTAATTGAAGTGTAGTCATCATGCTAAAGAGAAGTATTCCCATGTCAATTATATGAGTACTAACCATATGTTGTTGTCATGTTGGTTCAAGTCACCATCAAAGAACATGGTCCATTTGTCCCAAGGACTGGATGTAGTAGTTGTCCCCTAAAACTGATCATCTTGATTTCATTGTTGATTGAAACAAAAATCCTCATATACTGGAGGAGATGTGGGGTGTTCTAACAATTGATCTACTAGTTACTAGGCTTTGAAAGCCTTCATAGATATGCATGTGATGTCAAATTCAGAGAATAAAAGCTTCCATTTGGTGCATCATTTGATAAGGGACAGACAATTGCATAATAATCATAGTGGATCGTTGTGTTCAATTATGAGAACTAGGTAATATCGTTGGATCCTGGAGCATCGTGCGCCAGTCTGCGATCCAACGCTGCTTAAGGCAGCGCGTTGATTCAACCCAGCAAGTGGAGCGCGTCGACCAGGACCCTTGGATCGAGATCCATCGTGAGCCCACGCATCATCGACGGCCGAAAGAAGAGGCGCGCCACTAGTGGAGGAATCTGACGCGGAGCGTCAGATCAAGAAAGGGAGCAGCGGCGCACTGATCGAACGGCCCAGGGTTTTTGGGTAAATCCTTATCTCTGATCAAAATTGTAAATAAATGTGTGTCCTTGTTAAAATCATAGTAATTGCTAGGAATCTCGGATAAAGAAAAGTTATATATGAAAGTTGAGTAGAAAATTACAAGGAATTTGTTAAAAATGTTTATAACACCTAATTCCAGTTCGTTCTCAAAAGTGCTTTAAATGATTAGTAAAATGCATACTAAATTAATTAGAAACCCTAATTACATGGAAAAGGCGTTTCTTTGTAACCTAATGGGTTAGATAAAGGGATATTAACCTGTTTATTCATAACATGAAATATTAATCCGTGTTAATTGCATATGTGCCTAAAATTAGGGTTTATGTCTTAAAAGGGAGATAATGTACATGAAAACCCTAATTTAGGATTAAAGAA
Source organism: Alisma plantago-aquatica (assembly GCA_963693085.1). Classification (NCBI taxonomy): domain Eukaryota; kingdom Viridiplantae; phylum Streptophyta; class Magnoliopsida; order Alismatales; family Alismataceae; genus Alisma; species Alisma plantago-aquatica. The sequence continues at coordinate 76,471,833 of OY856413.1, read as the reverse complement.
AAAGGGAACCTTGTTATTCCAGTAATTTGTTAAATAATGATCCTAAAATTGTTAAGACTATTAAAAGGAGATAATTTAAAGGTTCTACAAGGGTTTGATGAATTAGGGTTCATGGCAATTGAAAATGAAAGCAAAACCCTAATTTTCAAGAAAACCCTAAAAAATGGATAGAAACCCTAAGGGACATAATGATGTTGGATAAATATTAATAAAAGTAAATTTGTACTTTTATTTCAGGGTTTCTGTGCCTTGCTTGCTTAATTGGATTTTCTCTTTCATCATTCTTGATTACATATCTGAAAACTGCAATAAGAGGTATGTGGTTACTTATGGTTAACCATTTAGCTTTCCCGACGTTTTCCGAATGTTTAATCGCATTGAATGCAACTAAACAGTTTGGATGTTTATTTCTGCCATGCAAAGTATAAAGTGACTATGACTACCACTTAATGTATATGCCATCTAGCTCAATCCCTCCCTCTGTGTCGTAATGGCGGACCTGATAAAAGACTACCTAGAGGGTAGGTACATCAGGTCATGAATGAATTTGACTACCTAGAGGGTAGGGTCATGAATGACTTTAACTGTCTAGAGGGTAGGGTCATGAATGACTTTGGCGGCCTAGAGGGCAGGTCCATCAAGTCACCTTATAGAGGTACCATGTAAGTCCTAAAGGGACAACACATAGTTGTGAAAGGATGGATTGAGTAGTTTGGCTTAAAATGTAAACTTGATTGTTAAATGATTAACTGAATGATTATGTTGTTGAACAATATCTGCTCCCTCCACATACCAGCTTCGGCTGATCGTTGTTTTTGTTTGTCGGCGTTTTAGGTAAATCCTCAAAAGCACAAACGGTAAAGCGACATAATGTGAATTCAAGAATTAAAGAACAAGGAGGAATTATATAGAGTGGTTAAGTTGTGGTTAGAAGATAGTTTCCCACTTTTCAAGGTATGCAAAGAAAAAATTTTATTACCATTTTTCAGTATAGTCTGTTAGAATTTAATAATTATTTATAGTTATATGTTGAACCTTTGATCCGGAATTATGAGTGCGGCTTTATCCTCTAAGTCTCCCTTAATTGGGGGTTACTGAAAGGTGAGGTCGTAACATTTGGTATCAGAACCTGGGTTCTTCATGTAACTATTAGTAATTATTAAATTTTACAAACTCCATAGAGCCCAAGGGAGTTATTAGAGGAGTATCCGAAAGACGGAGGTGTCTAGAAAGGGATCACGACTGGGGGCTGGCAAGATTTTCCTCCGCACCACTAGTCGGAATACGGGGACTCCCAGACCCATGTGACCACCTGGCCAAAGTCTTAGGGTATGAATCGAAGTAAGATACCTTTAGGACTCTCTCATCTCATTCATCCCTTCTCATCACATACTCTTTTAGGGTTTTAAGAGTAGTATTCTCCCTCTCTCCTCCACACTCATGTGGTATGGGAAAATAAGTTAAGGGATTAAGAATCCTCCACCAAATTAATAAAAGGTATATAATGAGATATCACTGAGCATAAGTATAACTAGTTTAAATGATAAACTAAAGGTTCGCTTGTTATGCTTATGTAGATGGCAAGGACCAAGACTGTTGTTATTCCTGAGGGCTCCGGAAAACCGACTAGGAGTGTTTGGCCTCCCCGTAAAGCAAAGGAGTCTTCTGAAAAGAGGAATAGGAACCATGAAGGTGGATCCTCTAAGAAGAGGAAGAGGCCTGAAGAAGGCACTCAAGAAATTCCTAACCCTGACCCGATACCATTTAGTAATCTGAACCAAGAAGAAGATCAAGGATGTGAAGGGCAGTATGGGTATGAGGAAGAAGCTCAGATGGATGAGGACCCAGTCAATGAATCAGAACCCACCATGATGATCCATACCCCGAATACCTTGTGGTTAGAGCAACATAGGAAGTTGACAGAAGCTATTAGTGCTTTGGCCCTCCGAGACATAGCTAGAGCGGAGAATGGTGAACCACACCCTGTTCGTCCACGTGTGGGAGCCACCATCTTGGATTTTGTCAAGCTGAACATAGAGAAGTTCTGGGGAGAGGATAAGGCAGAAGTGGTGGATAAAGCCGAAGCCTGGATACTGGCAATAGAGAATGGTTTTCGCATGCTTGAAGTGCAGCCAAGCAAGAAGGTCCTCTTTGCGGCTCATCTCCTGGAAGGAGCAGCTAAGATATGGTGGGAGACCCACATCACAGGCCGAGATCTGACTGAGGAACCAATGGCATGGGCGATTTCAAAACCATCTTCACTTCCAGATTCGTCCCGGTTGCAGCTAAGAAAGAGAAGGAAAGGGAATTCACTAACATGACTCAAGGAAATTCCTCTGTGGCAGATTTTGGGCGTAAGTTTCTGATCCTGGAACGTTTTGGGTACAAGATGGATGAGGAAAGGAGGGTGGATCACTTCATAGAGCGTCTTCACCCTGCCCTGAAGCCTCATGTGATGGCCAGCAAACCTAAAACCTTCACAGAAGCTTACAACACTGCCTTAGACATGGAGAGAACCATGATGCCTACACAGCTTCCACCAAAGGGGTATTTGGGTTTCACCGAGGGAACCCGAGGACCGAAGAATCATCATAAGAAGGGTCCAAATCGTCATCAAGCCAAGGGAAGACAAGGAGGAAGAGGGAGACCCCATCAAGAGAATAATTGACCTCGATGCCGCTCATGTGGAAGAGGGCATCTTGGTGAGTGCCACTACAGGAAGAGAGTCTGTTTCCGTTGTCACCAAGAGGGGCATATCCAAGCTACTTGTCCTCTACCAGAGCCAAAAGGACCAGGTCCAGTGGCAGCCCCACCAATAGCAGCACCACCAGTAGCTGCGGCCCCACCTGCTGGAGAAAGAAGGCAAGCTCGAGTGTTTGCCATCGATAATGAAGAAGCTCAAGCAAATGCAAATCGTTTGATTGAGGGTAATAACCCTTAAGTTTTCTTTATGTTTTATAAGCTAAAGCATGTAATGGTCTAATGTATGGTGAACAATAATGTAGGCATGCTTGAAGTCATGGGACATAATGTGAAAGCATTATTTGATTCTGGATCTACTAATACTTTCATTTCGAGGAATCTTACAACTATGCTTTGTTTGGATATCAAGGATTTAGGATATGTCTTGGATGTTACAACCCCAAGTGGTCGAATCTTTACCTCTCTTTTGAAAACTCAGATAATACCTGTGAAATATCGAGATCATGAATTTCCTACAGACTTTATCCTTCTTGACATGAATGATTTTGATATGATCATCGGAATGGATTGGCTTTATACTTATAGGGCCCAAATCGACTGTAGGGAAAAGAAAGTGATCATTAGGGAACCAGGTCACCCACCCTTTGTCATTAGAGGTAGGAAAGATGCCACCACCAGTTTGTATGTGTCATCCCTGAGGGCAGAAAAAATGATGAATAAAGGTTGTCAAGCTTTCCTAGCAGTTGTTACTGAGCCCGAACCCAAGGTGCAACCCTTAGAGGAAATAGAGGTAGTCAGGAGCTATGCTGATGTTTTTCCGGATGATATACCTGGGATCCCTCCAGAGAGAGAGGTGGACTTTTCCATAGAACTAGCTCCAGGGACAAACCCTATTTCACGTGCACCTTATAGAATGGCCCCTGTAGAATTGCTCGAGTTGAAGAAACAATTGCAGGAATTGCTAGACAAGGGTTTTATCCGACCTAGCACATCACCATGGGGAGCTCCAGTCCTGTTTGTTAAGAAAAAGGATGGCTCGCTCCGTATGTGCATAGACTACCGGATGATTAACCAAGCTACCATTAAGAATGAATACCCTTTACCCCGAATAGATGACATGTTTGACCAATTGAAGTCTGCTCGAGTCTTTTCCAAAATTGACTTAAGATCGGGTTATCACCAGTTGAGAGTCAAGAGTGAGGACATCCCAAAAACAGCTTTTAGAACACGATATGGTCATTATGAGTTTGTGGTTATGCCTTTTGGATTGTCCAATGCACCCAGTGTGTTCATGAACCTTATGAATAGTGTGTTCCAACCCTTCCTTGACTCGTTTGTCATAGTGTTCATAGATGACATCTTGGTATATTCCAATGAATTAGAGCAACACCGAGACCACCTAAGTAAAGTCCTTGATATCCTGAGAAAGCAGAAGTTCTATGGGAAATTCTCAAAATGCGAGTTTTGGATAGACCGAGTCATGTTCCTTGGGCATATCATCTCGGGAGGAACAATAGCCGTGGATCCAGCCAAGGTGTCAGCAGTTCGAGACTGGCCTGCACCGAAGAACCCCTTCGAGATCCGAAGCTTCTTGGGGTTAGCAGGATATTATCGGTGTTTCATTTCAGATTTCTCAAAGACTGCCTTGCCCTTGACCATGTTGACTCGGAAGGATGTGAAATTTGTGTGGTCTGATGTTTGTGAGTCTCTATTTCAAGAGCTGAAGGAAAAGTTGACCACTGCACCAGTACTGACTCTACCATCAGGCAATGAGGGTTTCATGATCTTCACCGATGCATCCAAAATGGGTCTTGGCTGTGTTTTGGAGCAGAATCGACATGTGGTTGCTTATGCTTCTCGACAACTCAAGCCTAATGAGGTGAATTACCCGACACATGACTTAGAGTTGGCTGCTATCATTCATGCCTTGAAGATTTGGCGGCATTACCTGTATGGTGCTACTTTTGAAATCTTCACGGACCATAAAAGCTTGAAGTACCTTCTGACACAGAAAGACTTGAACTTAAGACAACGAAGATGGATGGAATACATGAAGGATTACGATTTCACCATTGCCTATCATCCCGGGAAGGCAAATGTCGTAGCTGATGCCTTAAGTCGAAAGCAGCTCAGGTGTGCAGCTGTTTTGTCCAGTCAGTGGAAGAGCTTAGGAGAATTGGTGGAATGGTCACCTCAACTGTGGGATGCTCGAGTTCGGTTGGCCAATATTCAGATACAGTCTGATTTATTGAGTGAAATTGTGGCAGCACAGATGGTCAGTAGTGGACTTGACAAAATGAGAGGCTTAATGAAGAAGCCTCAGACCCGCCTTTCCTTGGGAGTAGATGGAGGAATCAGATTTGAGAATCGCATATGGATTCCTGAAGATTCATCACTGAAGGAACGTATCCTAAAAGAAGCTCATGGTTCTAAGTACACAGTGCACCCAGGGACTACTAAGATGTTTAAGGATATGCAGAGGATTTTCTGGTGGTCAGGGATGAAGAGAGACATTGCAGCTTATGTGGCCAGTTGTCTTACGTGCCAAATGGTGAAGGTGGAACATCAACGGCCTGGGGGACTTTTACAGTCTATAGAGATTCCGGAATGGAAATGGGATCAAATCACCATGGATTTTGTGGTGGGTTTACCCCGGACCAAGAGATGTCATGACGCAATATGGGTTGTGGTGGATCGCCTTACCAAGTCAGCACATTTCCTTGCACTGAAAACCACTGCCAAAGTGACAGACTTAGCTGAGTTGTACATTCGGGAGATAGTGTGTTTGCATGGTGTGCCTAGTTCTATCATATCTGATAGAGATCCAAAGTTTACTTCCAAACTATGGAAGCAGGTTCAAGAGGAACTTGGAACGAGGTTAAAATTCACTACCGCATATCACCCCCAGACGGATGGACAGTTAGAAAGAACAATCCAGACTTTAGAGGATCTTTTGAGAGCTTGTGTGCTCGATTGGGGTGGATCATGGGAGCAGTACTTACCTCTAGCAGAGTTTGCATACAACAATAGTTACCAAGCCAGCATCGGGATGCCTCGATATGAAGCTCTATACGGGAGACCGTGTCGGTCACCACTTCACTGGGATGATGTTGGTGAGAGGACCTTGTTGAGGTCAGATGAACTCCAAGTGTATTCTGATAAAGTCGCTTTGATTAGGCAAAGGCTAAAGAGAGCCCAGGATCGAAAAAAATCGTATGCTGATGCAAAGAGGACTGATGTGCATTTCACTGTGGGCGAGCATGTTTTTCTGAAAATCCGACCGCTCCGAGCTATATCTAAAAATAGAGGAAAATTGAGTCCCCGATATGTGGGTCCGTTTGAGGTTCTAGAACGGATTGGCAAGGTGGCTTATCGTTTGGCGTTACCCCCTCAATATAGCATGATGCATGATGTGTTTCACGTGTCCAATCTGAAGCGATATGTGCAAGACCCGAGCCATGTGTTGAGCATTGAACCTATTGAGCTTCAAGGAAAGCTGTCTTATCCTGAGTTACCTTTGTGTATTATAGATACTAAGGTAAAAGAGCTCAGAAATAAGAATATAGAGATGGTAAAGGTTCTTTGGAAACACCATGGGGAGGATGAGGCTACATGGGAGCTGAAGACGGACATGGAGAAAGCATATCCTGATTTGTTTGTTTGATTGTTGAATTTTAAGGGCAAAATTCCTATATGGAGGGGAGGATGTTATAACCTCGATTTCTCCAAATTATGTAATGAAATTATAAAGATTCTTTCTAAATAAAATGAAATTGTTGGTTGATATGATGAATTGTTTGATTAGATTGAGTGGATTGTGTGTTTGATAACTTGTATGTTCTCTTCTTGGGCCTTTGAGGCCGTGAAGCCCAATGGAGAGATTAAAAGAAAAACAAAAAGAAATGGAAAAAGGGAATTTCATTTAATATATGTGGGAAATAAAAAGAAATGATTTAAAGGCTAAAAGATATTGTCCCAAAAATGAGATTTCGAAATAAAAGGGTTCCTTGGGGTTTAAGGAACTCGGGATAATTAGATAATGGCAAAAGAAATAAGGAATATGGGGAAAATACATTTAAAATTAGAGTTAACTTGAAACTGAAGTAAAGGGCTCGTTTCCTTTGTATAATAACCCCAATTTTTGTACAATGGAAGATAAAAATATAAACGAGTTTTCCTCAAAATTTGAGGGAAAACGGAGTTATGGATTGGGAGTAATTGAATTTTCAAGTTATCATCAAAATGGTATTTTCCTTGGATAATTGGGATATGGTTTTCCTTTTTAGTTTAAGCACGGATGACGCTGACCGTTGGATTTTAATCCAACGGATCGCGGTCATCGTCTAGAGTCCCAGAGGGACTCGGACTGCGGCGCGGACAGGGGATTTTCCCCTCACTTTCCTGACCAATGCAGTGCATGTGCACTCGCATTTTGTGTCCCATTGGGATCGGGAGGTTCGGGCGAAGGATCTAGACCTAGGTTTTGAGGGGTTTCGTGGTGTTTTCTAGAAACGCCCAATTGGGCTGGAAGTCTGTTGGCGGTGGGGTTAAGAAAACCCTATAGGGGTCTTCGCATCCTATAAATAGAGGTCCTCAGGGTTAGGAGCACCCTCGCGAACCCAGACGGCAACCCTATTGGTCTTTGATCTTCCCCTCTCGTCCGATTGCCTTTGCTCCGACGATCCTCAGCCGCGGCGCCACCGCGCGAGTTGTTTAGAAAAGAACAGAAGAGGACGACGAGCAGGGATCATTGGATCCTGGAGCATCGTGCGCCAGTCTGCGATCCAACGCTGCTTAGGGCAGCGCGTTGATTCAACTCAGCAAGTGGAGCGCGTCGACCAGGACCCTTGGATCGAGATCCATCGTGAGCCCACGCGTCATCGACGGCCGAAAGAAGAGGCGCACCACTAGTGGAGGAATCTGACGCGGAGCATCAGATCAAGAAAGGGAGCAGCGGCGCACTGATCGAACGGCCCAGGGTTTTTGGGTAAATCCTTATCTCTGATCAAAATTGTAAATAAATGTGTGTCCTTGTTAAAATCATAGTAATTACTAGGAATCTCGGATAAAGAAAAGTTATATATGAAAGTTGAGTAGAAAATTACAAGGAATTTGTTAAAACTGTTTATAACACCTAATTCCAGTTCGTTCTCAAAAGTGCTTTAAATGATTAGTAAAATGCATACTAAATTAATTAGAAACCCTAATTACATGGAAAAGGCGTTTCTTTGTAACCTAATGGGTTAGATAAAGGGATATTAACCTGTTTATTCATAACATGAAATATTAATCCGTGTTAATTGCATATGTGCCTAAAATTAGGGTTTATGTCTTAAAAGGGAGATAATGTACATGAAAACCCTAATTTAGGATTAAAGAAAAAGGGAACCTTGTTATTCCAGTAATTTGTTAAATAATGATCCTAAAATTGTTAAGACTATTAAAAGGAGATAATTTAAAGGTTCTACAAGGGTTTGATGAATTAGGGTTCATGGCAATTGAAAATGAAAGCAAAACCCTAATTTTCAAGAAAACCCTAAAAATTGGATAGAAACCCTAAGGGACATAATGATGTTGGATAAATATTAATAAAAGTAAATTTGTACTTTTATTTCAGGGTTTCTGTGCCTTGCTTGCTTAATTGGATTTTCTCTTTCATCATTCTTGATTACATATCTGAAAACTGCAATAAGAGGTATGTGGTTACTTATGGTTAACCGTTTAGGTTTCCCGACGTTTTCCGAATGTTTAATCGCATTGAATGCAACTAAACAGTTTGGATGTTTATTTCTGCCATGCAAAGTATAAAGTGACTATGACTACCACTTAATGTATATGCCATCTAGCTCAATCCCTCCCTCTGTGTCGTAATGGCGGACCTGATAAAAGACTACCTAGAGGGTAGGTACATCAGGTCATGAATGACTTTGACTACCTAGAGGGTAGGGTCATGAATGACTTTAACTGCCTAGAGGGTAGGGTCATGAATGACTTTGGCGGCCTAGAGGGCAGGTCCATCAAGTCACCTTATAGAGGTACCATGTAAGTCCTAAAGGGACAACACAGAGTTGTGAAAGGATGGATTGAGTAGTTTGGCTTAAAACGTAAACTTGATTGTTAAATGATTAACTGAATGATTATGTTGTTGAACAATATCTGCTCCCTCCACATACCAGCTTCGGCTGATCGTTGTTTTTGTTTGTCGGAGTTTTAGGTAAATCCTCAAAAGCACAAACGGTAAAGCGACATAATGTGAATTCAAGAATTAAAGAACAAGGAGGAATTATATAGAGTGGTTAAGTTGTGGTTAGAAGATAGTTTCCCACTTTTCAAGGTATGCAAAGAAAAAATTTTATTACCATTTTTCAGTATAGTCTGTTAGAATTTAATAATTATTTATAGTTATATGTTGAACCTTTGATCCGGAATTATGAGTGCGGCTTTATCCTCTAAGTCTCCCTTAATTGGGGGTTACTGAAAGGTGAGGTCGTAACATTTGGTATCAGAGCCTGGGTTCTTCATGTAACTATTAGTAATTATTAAATTTTACAAACTCCATAGAGCCCAAGGGAGTTATTAGAGGAGTATCCGAAAGACGGAGGTGTCTAGAAAGGGATCACGATCGGGGGCTGGCAAGATTTTCCTCCGCACCGCTAGTCGGAATACGAGGACTCCCGGACCCGTGTGACCACCTGGACAAAGTCTTAGGGTATGAATCGAAGTAAGATACCTTTAGGACTCTCTCATCTCATTCATCCCTTCTCATCACATACTCTTTTAGGGTTTTAAGAGTAGTATTCTCCCTCTCTCCTCCACACTCATGTGGTATGGGAAAATAAGTTAAGGGATTAAGAATCCTCCACCAAATTAATAAAAGGTATATAATGAGATATCACTGAACATAAGTATAAATAGTTTAAATGATAAACTAAAGGTTTGCTTGTTATGCTTATGTAGATGGCAAGGACCAAGACTGTTGTTATTCCTGAGGGCTCCGGAAAACCGACTAGGAGTTTTTGGCCTCCCCGTAAAGCAAAGGAGTCTTCTGAAAAGAGGAATAGGAACCATGAAGGTGGATCCTCTAAGAAGAGGAAGAGGCCTGAAGAAGGCACTCAAGAAATTCCTAACCCTGACCCGATACCATTTAGTAATCTGAACCAAGAAGAAGATCAAGGATGTGAAGGGCAGTATGGGTATGAGGAAGAAGCTCAGATGGATGAGGACCCAGTCAATGAATCAGAACCCACCATGATGATCCATACCCCGAATACCTTGTGGTTAGAGCAACATAGGAAGTTGACAGAAGCTATTAGTGCTTTGGCCCTCCGAGACATAGCTAGAGCAGAGAATGGTGAACCACACCCTGTTCGTCCACGTGTGGGAGCCACCATCTTGGATTTTGTCAAGCTGAACATAGAGAAGTTCTGGGGAGAGGATAAGGCAGAAGTGGTGGATAAAGCCGAAGCCTGGATACTGGCAATAGAGAATGGTTTTCGCATGCTTGAAGTGCAGCCAAGCAAGAAGGTCCTCTTTGCGGCTCATCTCCTAGAAGGAGCAGCCAAGATATGGTGGGAGACCCACATCACAGGCCGAGATCTGACTGAGGAACCAATGGCATGGGCGATTTCAAAACCATCTTCACTTCCAGATTCATCCCGGTTGCAGCTAAGAAAGAGAAGGAAAGGGAATTCACTAACATGACTCAAGGAAATTCCTCTGTGGCAGATTTTGGGCGTAAGTTTCTGATCCTGGAACGTTTTGGGTACAAGATGGATGAGGAAAGGAGGGTGGATCACTTCATAGAGCATCTTCACCCTGCCCTGAAGCCTCATGTGATGGCCAGCAAACCTAAAACCTTCGCAGAAGCTTACAACACTGCCTTAGACATGGAGAGAACCATGATGCCTACACAGCTTCCACCAAAGGGGTATTTGGGTTTCACCGAGGGAACCCGAGGACCGAAGAATCATCATAAGAAGGGTCCAAATCATCATCAAGCCAAGGGAAGACAAGGAGGAAGAGGGAGACCCCATCAAGAGAATAATCGACCTCGATGCCGCTCATGTGGAAGAGGGCATCTTGGTGAGTGCCACTACAGGAAGAGAGTTTGTTTCCGTTGTCACCAAGAGGGGCATATCCAAGCTGCTTGTCCTCTACCAGAGCCAAAAGGACCAGGTCCAGTGGCAGCCCCACCAGTAGCAGCACCACCAGTAGCTGCGGCCCCACCTGCTGGAGAAAGAAGGCAAGCTCGAGTGTTCACCATCGACAATGAAGAAGCTCAAGCAAATGCAAATCGTTTGATTGAGGGTAATAACCCTTAAGTTTTCTTTATGTTTTATAAGCTAAAGCATGTAATGGTCTAATGTATGGTGAACAATAATGTAGGCATGCTTGAAGTCATGGGACATAATGTGAAAGCATTATTTGATTCTGGATCTACTAATACTTTCATTTCGAGGAATCTTGCAACTATGCTTTGTTTGGATATCAAGGATTTAGGATATGTCTTGGATGTTACAACCCCAAGTGGTCGAATCTTTACCTCTATTTTGAAAACTAAGATAATACCTGTGAAATATCGAGATCATGAATTTCCTACAGACTTTATCCTTCTTGACATGAATGATTTTGATATGATCATCGGAATGGATTGCCTTTATACTTATAGGGCCCAAATCGACTGTAGGGAAAAGAAAGTGATCATTAGGGAACCAGGTCACCCACCCTTTGTCATTAGAGGTAGGAAAGATGCCACCACCAGTTTGTATGTGTCATCCCTGAGGGCAGAAAAAATGATGAATAAAGGTTGTCAAGCTTTCCTAGCAGTTGTTACTGAGCCCGAACCCAAGGTGCAACCCTTAGAGGAAATAGAGGTAGTCAGGAGCTATGCTGATGTTTTTCCGGATGATCTACCCGGGATCCCTCCAGAGAGAGAGGTGGACTTTTCCATAGAACTAGCTCCAGGGACAAACCCTATTTCACGTGCACCTTATAGAATGGCCCCTGCAGAATTGCTCGAGTTGAAGAAACAATTGCAGGAATTGCTAGACAAGGGTTTTATCCGACCTAGCACATCACCATGGGGAGCTCCAGTCCTGTTTGTAAAGAAAAAGGATGGCTCGCTCCGTATGTGCATAGACTACCGGATGATTAACCAAGCTACCATTAAGAACGAATACCCTTTACCCCGAATAGATGACCTGTTTGACCAATTGAAGTCTGCTCGAGTCTTTTCCAAAATTGACTTAAGATCGGGTTATCACCAGTTGAGAGTCAAGAGTGAGGACATCCCAAAAACAGCTTTTAGAACACGATATGGTCATTATGAGTTTGTGGTTATGCCTTTTGGATTGTCCAATGCACCCAGTGTGTTCATGAACCTTATGAATAGTGTGTTCCAACCCTTCCTTGACTCGTTTGTCATAGTGTTCATAGATGACATCTTGGTATATTCCAATGACTTAGAGCAACACCGAGACCACCTAAGTAAAGTCCTTGATATCCTGAGAAAGCAGAAGTTCTATGGGAAATTCTCAAAATGCGAGTTTTGGATAGACCGAGTCATGTTCCTTGGGCATATCATCTCGGGAGGAACAATCACCGTGGATCCAGCCAAGGTGTCAGCAGTTCGAGACTGGCCTGCACCGAAGAACCCCTCTGAGATCCGAAGCTTCTTGGGGTTAGCAGGATATTATCGGTGTTTCATTTCAGATTTCTCAAAGACTGCCTTGCCCTTGACCATGTTGACTCGGAAGGATGTGAAATTTGTGTGGTCTGATGTTTGTGAGTCTCTATTTCAAGAGCTGAAGGAAAAGTTGACCACTGCACCAGTACTGACTCTACCATCAGGCAATGAGGGTTTCATGATCTTCACCGATGCATCCAAAATGGGTCTTGGCTGTGTTTTGGAGCAGAATCGACATGTGGTTGCTTATGCTTCTCGACAACTCAAGCCTAATGAGGTGAATTACCCGACACATGACTTAGAGTTGGCTGCTATCATTCATGCCTTGAAGATTTGGCGGCATTACCTGTATGGTGCTACTTTTGAAATCTTCACGGACCATAAAAGCTTGAAGTACCTTCTGACACAGAAAGACTTGAACTTAAGACAACGAAGATGGATGGAATACATGAAGGATTACGATTTCACCATTGCCTATCATCCCGGGAAGGCAAATGTCGTAGTTGATGCCTTAAGTCGAAAGTAGCTAAGGTGTGCAGCTGTTTTGTCCAGTCAGTGGAAGAGCTTAGGAGAATTGGTGGAATGGTCACCTCAACTGTGGGATGATCGAGTTCGGTTGGCCAATATTCAGATACAGTTTGATTTATTGAGTGAAATTGTGGCAGCACAGATGGTCAGTAGTGGACTTGACAAAATGAGAGGCTTAATGAAGAAGCCTCAGACCCGCCTTTCCTTGGGAGTAGATGGAGGAATCAGATTCGAGAATCGCATATGGATTCCTGAAGATTCATCACTGAAGGAACGTATCCTAAAAGAAGCTCATGGTTCTAAGTACACAGTGCACCCAGGGACTACTAAGATGTTTAAGGATATGCAGAGGTTTTTCTGGTGGTCAGGGATGAAGAGAGACATTGCAGCTTATGTGGCCAGTTGTCTTACGTGCCAAATGGTGAAGGTGGAACATCAACGGCCTGGGGGACTTTTACAGTCTATAGAGATTCCGGAATGGAAATGGGATCAAATCACCATGGATTTTGTGGTGGGTTTACCCCGGACCAAGAGAGGTCATGACGCAATATGGGTTGTGGTGGATCGCCTTACCAAGTCAGCACATTTCCTTGCACTGAAAACCACTGCCAAAGTGACAGACTTAGCTGAGTTGTACATTCGGGAGATAGTGCGTTTGCATGGTGTGCCTAGTTCTATCATATCTGATAGAGATCCAAAGTTTACTTCCAAACTATGGAAGCAGGTTCAAGAGGAACTTGGAACGAGGTTAAAATTCAGTACCGCATATCACCCCCAGACGGATGGACAGTCAGAAAGAACAATCCAGACTTTAGAGGATCTTTTGAGAGCTTGTGTGCTCGATTGGGGTGGATCATGGGAGCAGTACTTACCTCTAGCAGAGTTTGCATACAACAATAGTTACCAAGCCAGCATCGGGATGCCTCCATATGAAGCTCTATACGGGAGACCGTGTCGGTCACCACTTCACTGGGATGATGTTGGTGAGAGGACCTTGTTGAGGTCAGATGAACTCGAAGTGTATTCTGATAAAGTCGCTTTGATTAGGCAAAGGCTAAAGAGAGCCCAGGATCGAAAAAAGTCGTATGCTGATGCAAAGAGGACTGATGTGCATTTCACTGTGGGCGAGCATGTTTTTCTGAAAATCCGACCGCTCCGAGCTATAGCTAAAAATAGAGGAAAATTGAGTCCCCGATATGTGGGTCCGTTTGAGGTTCTAGAACGGATTGGCAAGGTGGCTTATCATTTGGCGTTACCCCCTCAATATAGCATGATGCATGATGTGTTTCACGTGTCCAATCTGAAGCGATATGTGCAAGACCCGAGCCATGTGTTGAGCATTGAACCTATTGAGCTTCAAGGAAAGCTGTCTTATCCTGAGTTACCTTTGTGTATTATAGATACTAAGGTAAAAGAGCTCAGAAATAAGAATATAGAGATGGTAAAGGTTCTTTGGAAACACCATGGGGAGGATGAGGCTACATGGGAGCTGAAGACGGACATGGAGAAAGCATATCCTGATTTGTTTGTTTGATTGTTGAATTTTAAGGGCAAAATTCCTATATGGAGGGGAGGATGTTATAACCTCGATTTCTCCAAATTATGTAATGAAATTATAAAGATTCTTTCTAAATAAAATGAAATTGTTGGTTGATATGATGAATTGTTTGATTAGATTGAGTGGATTGTGTGTTTGATAACTTGTATGTTCTCTTATTGGGCCTTTGAGGCCGTGAAGCCCAATGGAGAGATTAAAAGAAAAACAAAAAGAAATGGAAAAAGGGAATTTCATTTAATATATGTGGGAAATAAAAAGAAATGATTTAAAGGCTAAAAGATATTGTCCCAAAAATGAGATTTCGAAATAAAAGGGTTCCTTGGGGTTTAAGGAACTCGAGATAATTAGATAATGGCAAAAGAAATAAGGAATATGGGGAAAATACATTTAAAATTAGAGTTAACTTGAAACTGAAGTAAAGGGCTCGTTTCCTTTGGATAATAACCCCAATTTTTGTACAATGGAAGATAAAATTATAAACGAGTTTTCCTCAAAATTTGAGGGAAAACAGAGTTATGGATTGGGAGTAATTGAATTTTCAAGTTATCATCAAAATGGTATTTTCCTTGGATAATTGGGATATGGTTTTCCTTTTTAGTTTAAGCACGGATGACGCTGACCGTTGGATTTTAATCCAACGGATCGTGGTCATCATCTAGAGTCCCAGAGGGACTCGGACTGCGGCGCGGACAGGGGATTTTCCCCTCACTTTCCTGACCAATGCAGTGCATGTGCACTCGCATTTTGTGTCCCATTGGGATCGGGAGGTCCGGGCGAAGGATCTAGACCTAGGTTTTGAGGGGTTTCGTGGTGTTTTCTAGAAACGCCCAATTGGGATGGAAGTCTGTTGGCGGCGGGGTTAAGAAAACCCTATAGGGGTCTTCGCATCCTATAAATAGAGGTCCTCAGGGTTAGGAGCACCCTCGCGAACCCATACGGCAACCCTATTGGTCTTTGATCTTCCCCTCTCGTCCGATTGCCTTTGCTCCGACGATCCTCAGCCGCGGCGCCGCCGCACGAGTTGTTTAGAAAAGAACAGAAGAGGACGACGAGCAGGGATCATTGGATCCTGGAGCATCGTGCGCCAGTCTGCGATCCAACGCTGCTTAGGGCAGCGCGTTGATTCAACTCAGCAAGTGGAGCGCGTCGACCAGGACCCTTGGATCGAGATCCATCGTGAGCCCACACGTCATCGACGGC
Source organism: Alisma plantago-aquatica (assembly GCA_963693085.1). Taxonomy (NCBI): domain Eukaryota; kingdom Viridiplantae; phylum Streptophyta; class Magnoliopsida; order Alismatales; family Alismataceae; genus Alisma; species Alisma plantago-aquatica. The sequence goes on along the minus strand of OY856413.1, from coordinate 76,456,159 downwards.
CGAAAGAAGAGGCACACCACTAGTGGAGGAATCTGACGCGGAGCATCAGATCAAGAAAGGGAGCAGCGGCGCACTGATCGAACGGCCCAGGGTTTTTGGGTAAATCCTTATCTCTGATCAAAATTGTAAATAAATGTGTGTCCTTGTTAAAATCATAGTAATTGCTAGGAATCTCGGATAAAGAAAAGTTATATATGAAAGTTGAGTAGAAAATTACAAGGAATTTGTTAAAAATGTTTATAACACCTAATTCCAGTTCGTTCTCAAAAGTGCTTTAAATGATTAGTAAAATGCATACTAAATTAATTAGAAACCCTAATTACATGGAAAAGGCGTTTCTTTGTAACCTAATGGGTTAGATAAAGGGATATTAACCTGTTTATTCATAACATGAAATATTAATCCGTGTTAATTGCATATGTGCCTAAAATTAGGGTTTATGTCTTAAAAGGGAGATAATGTACATGAAAACCCTAATTTAGGATTAAAGAAAAAGGGAACCTTGTTATTCCAGTAATTTGTTAAATAATGATCCTAAAATTGTTAAGACTATTAAAAGGAGATAATTTAAAGGTTCTACAAGGGTTTGATGAATTAGGGTTCATGGCAATTGAAAATGAAAGCAAAACCCTAATTTTCAAGAAAACCCTAAAAATTGGATAGAAACCCTAAGGGACATAATGATGTTGGATAAATATTAATAAAAGTAAATTTGTACTTTTATTTCAGGGTTTCTGTGCCTTGCTTGCTTAATTGGATTTTCTCTTTCATCATTCTTGATTACATATCTGAAAACTGCAATAAGAGGTATGTGGTTACTTATGGTTAACCGTTTAGGTTTCCCGACGTTTTCCGAATGTTTAATCGCATTGAATGCAACTAAACAGTTTGGATGTTTATTTCTGCCATGCAAAGTATAAAGTGACTATGACTACCACTTAATGTATATACCATCTAGCTCAATCCCTCCCTCTGTGTCGTAATGGCGGACCTGATAAAAGACTACCTAGAGGGTAGGTACATCAGGTCATGAATGACTTTGACTACCTAGAGGGTAGGGTCATGAATGACTTTAACTGCCTAGAGGGTAGGGTCATGAATGACTTTGGCGGCCTAGAGGGCAGGTCCATCAAGTCACCTTATAGAGGTACCATGTAAGTCCTAAAGGGACAACACAGAGTTGTGAAAGGATGGATTGAGTAGTTTGGCTTAAAACGTAAACTTGATTGTTAAATGATTAACTGAATGATTATGTTGTTGAACAATATCTGCTCCCTCCACATACCAGCTTCGGCTGATCGTTGTTTTTGTTTGTCGGCGTTTTAGGTAAATCCTCAAAAGCACAAACGGTAAAGCGACATAATGTGAATTCAAGAATTAAAGAATAAGGAGGAATTATATAGAGTGGTTAAGTTGTGGTTAGAAGATAGTTTCCCACTTTTCAAGGTATGCAAAGAAAAAATTTTATTACCATTTTTCAGTATAGTCTGTTAGAATTTAATAATTATTTATAGTTATATGTTGAACCTTTGATCCAGAATTATGAGTGCGGCTTTATCCTCTAAGTCTCCCTTAATTGGGGGTTACTGAAAGGTGAGGTCGTAACAGCAACCTTATCTTGTGATATATCTAGAAGGTTTAATGAATTTTGTTTAAGTGCATTCATCTCTATTCACCCCCCCCCTCTAGAGCATCTAATCACCCATTTAGGATCCAACAGAAGCTTGTTTGAATAATGCTTGTGCCTTGTGTACCAATTTTGGTGCAAATTGCAATTTACCCAAAATGTAGGTTTGATATGGATATTATCACCCTAGAGTGTCCCTACTATCTCTTAGCATCATCTAGAGGAGAGAGAAATAAAGAGGCACTGTGTTTGAATCATATTTGAGTGATGGTATTCTTGGTGATGAAAAGACCAAGAAGAGTTGTATAGTTGAAACCCTAAAATCATTTATATTGAGTTATATTGAGTTGTAGAGATTATGTGGGAGTTCCTATCAGCCAAGAATCCATAGAGGTGGTCACATATCATTTTTATAACTCTTTTCAAAGGTCATGATGAGTTAATAACCTCAAGAAGGTGATGGATATCGGTTTACAACTTTCCTTGGAAAAGTTGTATCAGTTTGTGAATAAAGTGATGTTGGGTTGAAATATCTTGTTCAACAAGATAATTAATGGGCGAAATCTTATACCTAAATTATCCCCAAGAGTTTTTCATGTCAATATAAATATGTGTGCATGCGTGAACACATGTCAACCCATGCATGGACATGTGTCACCTACTAGTATAATGTGATGACACCTCTTATACACTCTCTCGCATGAACCTCAATTATGTATACCACTCCTTTTACCTACTAGTGAAACTTTTTGAATCCTACAACTCTCTTTCTCTTAGATATCATGCATAGTAGTTGAGGAGAAAGGAGGAGCTCGAGCCTTAATCTTAAGGTGAATCCATGGTCAGCTTCAACCTTGGTTGAAGCATGATTCTCGAGTTGTGATTCTTCCTTTATTTTCCTCTTCACCAAGTTCTTATCTATGGTGATTCTTTGCATATAGAGGATTTGTGAACAAGTCTTGGATCTTTGATAAGTTATTATTAAACCTTGGGAATGTGAAGCTTTATATCTTGGAGCTTTGAAGTTGTTCTTGAGACGGATTATATAACTTGAACCCAATCATGTTATTATTCACCTTCAATATTACTATACTTTTTGATCTACTTTCAATTTTGATTTTCCTTGAATAATTGATGAATCTATGAGTTCTAATATAGTTGCATAGGACTGTTGTCCATGAACTAGAATAGTAAGGGACAAAAGTCAAGAGATTGATGATGATGACATCGTCATGGAACAAACCGATATCGGGTTGAAGCACCTCTAACCCGATATGGTAATGAAACCCAATATGGTGATATGAAATCTGTTATACCTTAGAACCCCTTACCCTATCATTTTTTACATTTGGGTTGGTTGAAAAAGTACTAACCAGTTGTCTATGATGTCACTCAACACATGGTAGGTTGATACTTTGAAGGTTTGAAAAGGTATGAGAGTAAGGGTCTAACTCGATATGCAAAACCCTACACTTGAGTAACCTGATATAAGTGGCACACACACATCTTGAATGATATGGTAATAATCACACACCTCTTAGATGATATGGTGACAAGCACACACCTCTTGGATGATATGGTGGTAAGCACACACCTCTTGGACGATATGGTGATAAGCACACACCTCTTGGATGATATGGTGATAAGCACACGCCTCTTGGACGATATGGTGATAAGCACACACATCTTGGATGATATGGTGGTAAGCACACACCTATTGGATGATATGGTGGTAAGCACACACCTCTTAGATGATATGGTGATAAGAACACACCTCTTGGATGATATGGTGGTAAGTACACACCTCTTAGACGATATGGTGATAAGCACACACCTCTTGGATGATTTGGTGATAAGAACACACCTCTTGGATGATATGGTGGTAAGAACAAACCTCTTAGACGATATGGTGGTAAGCACACACATCTTGGATGATATGGTAGTAAGCATACACCTCTAGCCCGATATGGTGGAAGCACCTCAAAACCAATATGGAGGTAAGCACCTCAAATCCGATATACTTGATTGAGTAACACATGAAGTGTGTTATATCAAATGATACATTAAGATGTAAAGATTGTAATGTATTTTGATAAGTGTAGGTCAATTTACCTTGAGAAAATGGTTGAGACAACTTAATAAAGTATGATGTAATCAATATCCTAGTGAGGATGAGAGAAAAACTCATACTTTGTGTGATAAAAATTTAATGATAAATGATGAGAATAAACAAGTATGATTGAATACTTATGATATCAATGTATGCTCCTAATATGTGTGAAGTTATGAATTAGGGTTTTTATTCTTGATATTATGAACTTGAAACCCTAATTAGCTAAAAAGGGAAACCCTAACCCTAATAATGGGAAGGTTGTATTTCTCTTGTATTGCATGGTGATGATATGTACTTTATATTGTTTTTATCATGAAATAATAACCATGCAGGTATCATGAGATGATGAGTATAGCCATGTATGAGCTATGATGTTTCATATGATATAGATTAAATGGGCCTTGTGAGACATGTGAAATACTTATGCAACAAGTATAATGTATACATGGGTCTGAGGACCTAGATCTAATAGTTATCTGATAAGAGGTGACAATGTTCAGTGATGAACTAAGGGTTTGAATACCCAGATCTAGAAATCATGATAATCATAATGTTAAGGGATGAGAATCTCTAGTAATGTGATAAGGGACTGAGATCTTGAGTGATATGCATTCAATGTGTTCCAAAGATTATGAAACTACTTGATAAATGTATTACACCTTTCTTTGTAGCACTTATTATAATTCATGCTTGTAACTTGGTTGATGCTAAAAGATAATGTAATGCACCTAATTAATCAAGTGGAACCTTATCATGTAGTTGCCCTGGACATAGATCCATTCAGTGTCAGAATTTGCTGAATGGTGAAACAAGTTTAACTCAGAGATAATATTTTTGAATATGTGGGGGGTAATGGGAGAAAATATTCTTACATCCAAATAGGGATTGCTATGTGATCTCCCTCATCATCATAAGAGTATGGCTATATGCCATGACTCAATATTAATATATCGAGATTGCTATGTGATCTCCCTGAAGAGAGTGCATGTTGCAGATGTAACTCTATAGTAAAGATGCCACTATACCCTGGCAAGCTAATTGTAGTTTGACATGTGATGTTACTATAAGTGGTCTCATACTGACCGAGGAGGTCTTGGAAGTCGGCTCTTCCTTTGACCTTGTATGGTACCAATGCTTTACGTAGCCGTGGTCGGTTGGAGCATGAGTGGTATATCTCATCTCCTCAGGGCATAAGTGTGACTGTAAATATTTTATCAGTTGTGTAGTGTATTTGATTAAGGATTGAATACGAAAACATTGGTTGATACTACACTACTTTTGTACATCTTAAATGGATAGATGTTATATGTGTTTTCGTATTCCTTATAAAGTGAATAGATGATATATTGCTCTATCATAGATAGTTGCATTGCTTGAAAAGATGATATTTCTCTATTCTGCTTATAAACAATTATTAATGTTGATTATTAATATAAAAGATCATCTGTTCAGTTTTATACTATTTACCTATGATAATAATGTTGTTGGCGAAGAGCTATATCTCTCGCTAGGAGTTTTGTCTCATCCCGTTGCTCCCAATCTTTTTAGGTGGACGCAGACAAGGAGGTAGAGATCGTACTACAGAGGGAGGACAATAGCAACAGGGACAGCAGTAACAACTCAGGTTGGGTGTGATGTCTGTCGTGTCTTGTAGATAGAAGTCATATGTGTCGTCTCTGTACTCTCATGTCCTTGGGAGTTAGTACGTAATGGTTTTATAAATGAACTGAGATTTTGGCATGTATGCATCGAGGTTTTATGTTACTTATGTATATATTTGGGCAAAGCAACTGGTCTATGATATCCTCGAGATGAGGTGGTACAATGTATGTACAATGTGAATCATGATATATATATTACTTTGGTTCTTTCTTTAAGAGTTTCCTGGCAATGGATCTCTTTACAAAATGGTTTTAATTTTTAGTGATTTTTGTTAATCCGCTGCTAATGTTTATTCTGCATAATTACTGTGTGATTTGGTTGTCGGTTGGATAGCAGTCGTCACAAGTTTTGGTATCAAAGCCTAAGGTTCTTTGAGTCTATAGAGATATAGGATTAATGTTGTTGAGTTTGTTCTAGTGTCCTCTAATTTATCTTATAGTGACTTCTCCTCATATAAGAGAAGAAGTACAGCTGAAAGATGGTTAGAGCACACGAAGAACATGCTACTGAGAGCAGTATTGCAGCACCAGGAGGAGGTGCAAGGGATCAAGAAAGAGAGGAATCAGTGCCTGAGAATCCCCATCTTAATGAAGCCATGCTAGAAAATGTAGCCTTTCATGCTCTTTTTGGGTAGTTCATGACCACAATAATGCATATGGCAGACCGGATGCCAGCACGAGCACCTAAGGAACCAGTTCCCAGTGAGGGACATGGGTCTGGTAAGACCTTTGAGCAGTTACGTCGGGTAGGAGCCATCGAATATGCCGGTACAGATGACCGAACAGACGTAGATTTATAGCGCACTGAGCTAGAAAAAGCCTTTAGAATCCTTAGCATCCCAGAAATTAACAAAATTAGGCATGTTGTGTACATGTTTAAAGGAAGCACTGGCCATTGGTGGGCCATTAAAGAAGAGAAAAGACCTGATGTTGAACTCGGATGGCAGGAGTTCTGACATGAGTTTGTTAGTAGATACTTTCCCAAGACTTATCTAGATGAGAAAATCTTATAGTTTGAGCAGATTAAATAAGGACCGATGAAGATTACTGAGTATAAAGCTCAATTCATGGAGCTTTTGTAGTTTTGTCCACACATGGCTACTATAGAGGAGAAGAGGATTCGGCATTTTGAGAAGGGTCTGAACGCTGAATTATCTACAGTTGTAGCTACTCTAGAGAATAGAGAGAGGTTTTCCACCTTTGTAGGGTCAGTTAGGAAGATAGAGAGGTTCGTGAGTGAGAAACGTGAGGCTAATAGTAAAGAAAGGACCTGCCCAGTTCTAGGGACAGAGGTCTGGAAGTTTCAAGAAACCAAGGTTTCCTGCACCATTAGCACCACAAAGGTTCAATGCACAGACGCAGTGGATGTCAAGCAAGGGTAGAGGCCATAGTTTTCTGTCAAGTGGAGCCCATAGTATGACATCAATGTTAATAATAGGACCATCTAGACCATAGCAGGACATAAACTACTTCAAGTGTGGGCAGACAGGACATATGATAAGGGATTGTCCAGTTAGAGACATGGAGGTAACCCAACCACCAAGACAGAGTCAACAAGGCTCTCAGAGGCAATAGTTCAGTAGTGGCACATGAGGACATGGATAGGCGTCCCAAGCAGGTTCATCTACACCAAATAACAGAGCAAGGAGTCGGCAATAGGCAACAGTGAGATTCTATTCTATGAATCAGCTAGAGGCGGTAGTCAATCCATGAGTCATGACAGGTCAGATATAATTGTGTCATTCTGATATATCTTCATCTTGTTTCATATCTATATTGATTGATCTGGGTGCTACACATTCTTTTATCACTTGAGAAGTGATTCATGACTGCAATATGATTGTCAGTTGTAGAGTAGATAATCTGTTATTAGAAACTTTGTTAGTCAGATCTGTAGTGTTGCGGGAGGTATGTTCTCCCTATGTTCTTTCTTTTTCAGAACACAACATTTAGGTGGATGTTATACCACTTGAGTTGCACGGGTTTGATGTAATTCTTGGGATGGATATCCTAGAAAAGTATAAGGTTGTCTTGGATTGTGGTTCCAAGCAAGCTATGTTCGCAGACAGTGATGAGACATGGGTCTTTCAGGGGGACAGAATGATTCTTCCAACCTATCTAGAGTCAGTAATGGTAGTTGAGAGACTGATGTGACAAGGATGTGAAGAATTCTTGGCACATGTAGTAGACACCAAAACATAAAGTCCTAGTCTTCCTGAAGTTCCAGTTGTCAGGGAATTCAAAGATGTGTTTCTTGAAGAATTTTAAGATATTCCTGCACCTTGAGAGATTGATTTCGAGATTAATCTAATTTTGAGTACATAACCCATAGCCCAAACACCTTATAGTATGGCACCTGTTGAGATGGTAGAACTCAAGAAATAGTTACAGTAGTTGCTTGGGAAAGGTTTCATTCAACCAAGTACTTTGTCACAGGGTGCTCCAGTTCTTTTTGTTAAAAAGAAGGATGGGTCTATGAGATTATGCATAGACTATAGACAGCTTAACAAGGTGACTATAAAGAACAAATATCCTCTACCGAGGATAGATGATCTATTTGCCAGTTGTCTGGTGCAACAATGTTCTCTAAGATAGATCTAAGGTCAGGATATCATTAGTTACTTATCAAGGAGGATGACATACCTAAGTCAGCCTCTAGGACAAGGTATGGTCATTATGAGTTTGTATTTATGTCGTTTGGACTAACTAATGCACTAGCTGCATTCATAGAGCTGATGAACATAATCTTCTGGCCTTTCCTTGATCAGTTCATAGTGGTCTTCATAGACGACATCCTGATATACAGTACATATGGTCAACAACATGAATAACACCTTCTTCATACCTTGACTTTGTTAAGACAATACAAGCTATATGCTAAGTTTAGCAAGTGTGAGTTCTGGTTGTCAGAAGAATCTTTCCTAGGACACATCATATCTGCTTCAGGAAGTCATGTTGATCCATAGAAAGTGGAGTCTGTTTTAGAGTGGGAATATCCCAAGACACCAACTGAGATTCATAGTTTCTTAGGTCTAGCAGGTTACTACATAAGGTTTATTAAATACTTCTGTTTTGTAGCATTACCCCTAAATAGGTTGACCAGGAAGGAGGTTCCATTTTTTTGGAATGACAAGTGTTGGCATTCTTTCCAGTTGTTGAAAGAAAGGTTGACTAGTGCACATGTGCTGGTTTTACCTGAGCAGGGAAAGGGATACATTATTTTCTGTGATGTCTCTAAGAATGGACTAGTATGTGTGTTGATGCAGAGTGATCATGCAATTTCTTTTGCTTCCTGACAGCTTAAGAAACACGAGGAGAATTATCTGACGCATGATCTAGAGTTAGCTGCAGTGGTCCACACATTGAAGATTTGGAGGCATTATCTTTATGGAGAAATGTGTCAGATTTTCACAAACCATAAAAACTTAAAGTACATCTTCTCACGGCATGAGTTGAAAATGAGACAATGTCACTGGATGGAATTAATTAAGGACTACGATTGTATAATTGATTATCATCTAAGAAAAGATAATGTAGTGGCATATGTACTAAGTAGAAAATCTTCATCTCCACCCATAGATAAAGCACAGTTGAATTCTTTAATGTGATTTAAATGGGACATGTTTGTCTCTTTGAGACAAATAAATGTACAGTTAAAAGTATCTTTGTTAGATGGATTGCTGGCCGAGATGCATGTGAAACCTACTTTGAGACAACAAATTAAAGAGGAACAACATGTTGATACTGTGATTCAACAGATCAGGTCAGAGTATGGTAGTGAGAAATGGGATAGTTTACATGAGTCAGAGGATGAGTTTGTTTGTTACCATGGTAGGATGGTAGTACCCGATGCCAATGACTTAAGAAAGATATTTATAGAGGAAGATCATGCATCCATGTATGCAATGCATCTAGAGAGTACTAAAAGATATCATAACTTAAAAGATATGTATTGGTGGCCCGATTTGAAGAAGGATGTAGCTGAGTTTGTTATGTGGTGTCCAGTGTGTCAGTAAGTTAAAGAAGAACACCATAAGCATGCAGGAACATTACAACCCTTACCTATACCACAGTGGAAATGGGATCACGTGACAATGGACTTTGTGGTTGGTCTACCCAGAACAGCCAAAAATCATGATTCCATTTGGGTGATAGTTGATAGGTTGACTAAGTCAGCACATTTTCTTCCTGTTAAAAAACCTATACTATTGGAAAAAATTGCATAGATCTACATAGATGAGATAGTATAGTTACACAGAGTTCCAGCCACAATTGTATCTGATAGAGGTCCCCACTTTACAAGTTATTTTGGGAACGACTACCTAAAGCCTTGGATACGTAGTTAAAATTTAGCACAACTTTTCACCCTCAGACAGATGGACAATCTGAAAGGGCTATATAGACTTTGGAGGACTTTCTTAGGGCATGTTTCTTTAGTTTATAGGAAGTTGGGACTTACACTTGAGCTTAATAGATTTTGCCTACAACAATAGTTATCAGAAAAGTATTGATATGGCACCATATGAAGCATTATATGGTAGATGTTGTAGATCTCCATTATGCAGGTATGAGACATGAGATTACCAACTTCTGGGTCTTGAATTAGTGCAACAGATAACTGAAAAGATTAAAGTAATACAACAATAGTTGAAGGCTGCACAAGATAGACAGAAGTCATATGCCGATAAACGGCATAGACCTTTACAATTCCAAGTTGGAGACAGGGTGTATCTCAAGGTCTCTCCTTTGAAAGGTGTTCTCATATTTGGGAAAAAGGGTAAGTTAGCTCCTAGATTTATGGGACCTTACATAGTGATAGCACGGATTAGAAAAGTAGCCTATAGGTTAAAGTTGTCACCTGAGCTACATAGACTACATCTAGTGTTTTATATATCTATGCTGAGAAAGTATCATCTTGATACAAAGTTGGTGTTGCAACCTATAGAGGTAGAATTGAATGAAGATATATCCCATGTGGAAGGTCCAATGATGATTTTTGATAGAAGAATCAAGAAGTTTAAAAAGAAAGACATAGTTCTTGTGAAAGTTCTCTGACATCACCGTGGCATTGAAGAAGCCACATGGGAGCTGGAGGGAGAAATGAGGAGGAAGTACCCTTCTCTTTTCTCTTGAGATTTCGAGGATGAAATCCCTGTTAGGGGTTGATAATTGTAACATCCCTAACTTGGGTTATGCCATAATCCTAGAAGTTTTGCTTAAGTAATTTATTTATAAACTTTTTTAATCTTTTAAAAAGTAATTAAGACTCAAGGAGAGTTTAATTTTCAAGTTTGAGCTTATTTGCAAACTGTTTATGCATTATATGATAGTTTAGGTGTAAATTGCAATTTACCCAAGATGAGGGGTAATATTGCAATATGTCACATTTTGAATGTGCCTCAAGTGCTTTAGCATCATAAGAGAGAGAATGATGCTAAGAGGTGGCTTGTGGAAAGCCTAAGTTCCAAGTTAGAGCTTGTTTGAATAATGTTTGTGCCTTGTGTACCAATTTTGGTGCAAATTACAATTTACCCAAAATGTAGGGTTGATATGCAAATTAACACCTCTAGAGTGTCCCTAATCTCTCTTATCATCATCTAGAGGAAATAGAAAGAAATATGCATTATTTTTTAATCATATGCAAATTACCACCTCTAGAGTGTCCTTAATCTCTCTTATCATCATCTAGAGGAAAGAGAAAGAAATATGCATTATTTTTTAATCATATTTGAGTGATGGTATTCTTGTTCATGAAAAGACCAAGAAGAGTGGTATAGTTGAAACCCTAAAATGAGTTGTATTGAGTTATAGAGCTTATATGGGAGTGCATATCGGCCAAGAAGCCATAGAGGAGGTCCCATATCATTTTTTCAACTCTTGGCAAAGTCCATGATGATTTAAGAACCTCAAGAGGGTGACGGATATCGGTTTACAACTTTCCTTGGAAAAGTTGTATCGATTTGTGAATGAAGTGATGTTGGTTTGAAATATATTGTTCAACAAGAGAACTGATGGCTGAAATCTTATCCCTAGATTATCCCCAAGAGTTTTGCATGTCAATATAAATATGTGTGCATGCATGCACATGTGTCAACCCGTGCATGGACATGTGTCACCTAGTAGTATAAGGTGATGACACCTCTTATACTCTCTCTCTCTCATGAACCTTAATTATATATACCACTCCTTTCACCTACTAGTGAAACTTTATGAATCCTACAACTCTCTTTCTCTTAGATATCATGCATAGTAGTTGAGGAGAAAGGAGGAGCTAGAGCCTTAAGCCTAAGGTGAATCCATGGTCATCTTCAACCTTGGTTGAAGCATGATTCTCGGGCTGTGATTCTTCCTTTCTTTTCTTCTTCACCAAGTTCTTATCTATGGTGATTCTTTGCATATATAGGAGTTGTGAACAAGTCTTGTATCTTTAATAAGTTCATCTTCAACCTTGGGAACATGAAGCTTTGGATCTTGGAGCTTTGAAGTTGTTCTTGAGGCGGGTTATATAACTTGAACCCAATCATGTTATTATTCACCTTCAATCTTGCTATACTTGTTGATCTACTTTCAATTTCTATTTTTCTTAAATAATTGATGAATCCATGAGTTCTAATAGTTTCATAGGACTATTTTCCATGAACTAGAATAGTAAGGGATGAAATTCTAGAGCATGATGATGATGAAATCATCATGGCACAAATCGATATCGGGTTGAAGCACCTCTAACCCGATATGGTAATGAAACTCAATATTGTGATATGAAATCTGTTATACCTTGGAACCCCACACCCCTATCATTTTGTACATTTGGGTTGGCTGAAAAAGGACTAACTAGTTGTCTAGGCTGTCACTCAACACATGGTAGGTTGATACTTTAAAGGTTTGAAAAGGTATGAACATAAGGGTCTAACCCGATATGCAAAACCCTACACTTGAGTAACCCAATATAAGTGACACACACACACCTATTGAATGATATGGTGATAAGAACATACCTCTTGGATGATATGGTGGTAAGAACACACCTCTTAGACAATATGGTGATAAGCACACACCTCTTGGACAATATGGTGGTAAGCACACACCTCTTGGATGATATTGTGATAAGCACACACCTCTTGGATGATATGGTGATAAGCACACACCTCTTGGACGATATGGTGGTAAGCACACACCTCTTAGACGATATGATGATAAGCACACACTTCTTGGATGATATGGTCATAAGAACACACCTCTTGGATGATATTGTAGTAAGCATACACCTCTAGCCTGATATGGTGGAAGTACCTCAAAACCAATATGGAGGTAAACACCTCAAATCTGATATACTTGATTGAGTAACCCATGAAGTGTGTTATGTCATATGATACATTAATATGTAAAGGGTTTAATGCATTTTTATATGTGTAGGCCAATGTACCTTGAGAAAAGGGTTGAGCCAACTTAATAAAGTATGATATAATCAATATCCTAGTGAGGATGAGAGAGAAACTCATACTTTGTGTGATAAACATTTAATGATAAATGATGAGAATAAACAAGTATGATTGAATACTTATGATATCAATGTATGCTCCTAATATGTGTGGGGCTATGAATTAGGGTTTTGATTCTTAATAATATGAACTTCAAATCCTAATCGTCTAAAAAGGGAAATCCTAACCCTAATAATGGGAAGGTTGTATTTCTCTTGTATTGCATGGTGATGATATGTACTTGATATTGTTTTTATCATGAAATACTAACCATGAAGGTATCATGAGATGATGAGCATAGCCAGGTATGAGCTATGATGTTTTATATGATACAGATTAAATGGGCCTTGTAAGCCATGTGAAATACTTGTGCAACAAGTATATTGTATACTTGGGTTTGAGGACCTAGAGGTAATAGTTACCTGATAAGAGGTGACAATGTTCAGTGATAAACTAAGGGTTTGAATACCCAGATCTAGCAATCATGATGATGGTAATGTCAAAGGATGAGAATTCCCAGTAATGTGATAAGGGACTGAGATCCCGAGTGTTATGCATTCAATGTGTTCCAAAGATTATGAAAGTACTCAATAAATGTATTACACCTTTCTTTGTAGCAACTGTTATAATTCATGCTTGTAACTTGATTGATGCTAAAAGATATTGTAATGCACCTAATTAATCAAGTGGAACCTTATCATGTAGTTTCCCTAGTCATAGATCCATTCAGTGTCAAAATTTGCTGAATGATGAAACGAGTTTAACTCAGAGAGCATATTTTTGAATATGTGGGCGTAATGGGAAAAAATATCCTTACGTCCAAAAAGGGATTGTTGTGTGATCTCCCTCATCATCATAAGAGTATGTCTATATGACATGAATCAATATTAATATACTAGGGTTGTTGTGTGATCTCCCTAAAGAAAGTGCATGTTGCGGCTGTAACTCTATATTAAAGATGTCACTATACCCTGGCAAGCTAATTACAGTTTGACATGTGATGTCACTACCAGTGGTCTCGTACTGACCGAGACAGGTGAGGTCTTGGAAGTCGGCTCTTCCTTTGACCTTGTATGGTACCGATGCTTTACGTAGACGTGGTCGATTGGGGCATGAGCGGTATACCTCATCTCCTCTGAGCATAAGTATGATTGTAAATATGTAATCAGTCATGTAGCATATTTTATTAAGGATTGAATACGGAAATATTTTTTGTTGTTATACTACTTTTATACATCTTAAATGAATAGATGTTATATGTGTTCTTTGTATTCCTTATAAAGTGAATAGATGATTTATTTCTCTATCATAGATAGATGCATTGCTTGAAAAGATGATATTGCTCTATTCTAATTCTAAATAGTTATTAATCTTGATTATTAATATAAAAGATCTGTTGCACAGTTTTATACTGTTCACCTGTGATAATAATGTTGTTGGTGGAGAGTTATATCTCTCACTGGGATTTTTGTCTCACCCTGTTGGTCCCAACATTTTTAGGTGGAATCAGACAAGGAGGTAGAGACCATACTACAGAGGGAGGACTACAGTAATAGGGACAATAGTAATAGCTCAAGTTGAGTTTGTTGCATATCATGTCTTGTAGATAGAATTCCTATGTTTCGTCTTTGTACTCTTAGATCCTTGGGAGTTAGTACATAATGGTTTTATAAACGATCTGAGATTTTAGCTTGTATGCCTCGAGGTTTTATGTTGCTTATGTATATGTTTGGGCAAAACAACTGGTATATGATATCCTCGAGATGAGATGGTACAATGTATGTACAATGTGAACCATGATGCATATATTACTTTGGTTCTTTCTTTAAGAGTTTCCTGGCAATGGATTTCTTTGCAAAATGGTTTTAATTTTTAGTTATTTTTTTAATCCACTTCTAATGGTTATTCTGCATAATTACTGTGGGATTTGGCTGTCGGTTTGATAGTAGTCATCACAGAAGTATAAATTTTGTCTTAACTTTTTCCTTTTAACTCAACAACTCATCTCTTGAAATGACATAATTCATTAAATACACTATAATAAAGCATCAACTTAATTGTCTCTCAAGGATCATGATATTTCCATGAGACCTTGAACACAATGATTATTTCAACATGCTATTATCAACAAACAATTTGATGTGAAATGATCCTATTCCAGTGGTCTGGCATATCAAATCATAATTCATGTTCGCAACTCCAACTACAATTACATAGCATGTGAAACCCCAATCTATCTTGGGACACATGATGGCATCAACCTTAGTAAAGTGATCACACACCACAAAACTTAGTAGTTTAGTTGACCATGGTTACAAAATTGGTAGCACACATTAGTACTACTTCCTTTCTTATAGTACTTTCATAACTTTTAGCTCCTAGGTATGAGCATCAATTAGATAGATATTTTGAGGGAAAGTAACTAAATACATTGCTCGGTTCCATACCACATCTACATGAAGAGTAATACAAGTCATCATACCCTAAAACAACCAAAAGCATTATCATAAAACAAACAAAGCTCATATCAAAATGCAAAATAAAACTTTTATGCATAGATCCATTAACATTGAATCTGAAAAAGTAGATTTTTTAGGAATATCATAAACTTAAGTATGCATAGGTTGTAAGATTCATGAGCTTGGTTTTTGGTTAATCATGATTTCTTATCATAATTAGATTCTTAGAACCTTAACCTTGTGATGTACTTTGGTAACATGTGACAAGTTTATGTTTCAAGTTTGGTCCAATTTGGATGGTGCTTGAGCTAGTTTTGCTTTTATGTGCTTATTTTAGACCTAACTGCAATTTACCCATTTTTGAGGTTTGATGTGTGCCTAGTGGTCTTGGGGGTCGATGAACCCATGAATCATCTTTGGTCGCCAAGAAAATTAGGGTCTGGTTTAAAAGATTGTTTGCTCCTTTGTTCTTCAACAATTGATGAACCTTTGGTTCTCCTTGGATGCAGAGAATCTTTAGCGGTTGCTGGGGCTTGTTGGACTAGGTTGGTCATTGGTTTCCTCAGTTTTAACTCCCCATGTTGCATGTTGAGTTTGGTTCTTGCATGAAGGATATATGGAGGACACATGGCATTTTTAGTTGGACACCTAAGCTCCCTTCTCTCTCTCCTACCCTTGGCTATATAAACACCTCTCCTTGCATGCAACTAAATCCTTTGCTATATCTCTCTTCCTTCCCTTAGAGATCGTCCCTCTTGTTCTTGGTGGTGGAGGTGAAGCTCAATCCTAGATGAGTGCATGAACCTCTTGCATGTTGAGCTAGGGTTCGGACCAACCCTTCCTTGGTGGTCGTTTGGTGATCTTTGCTTCTTGAGCTTAGTAAGTGATATGTCTCTCATGATCTTCATTTTCTTTCTATTCTCTCTTCTTCCTTCTCTTCTTGGATGAATCCATGGTTCTCCATGATAGTGCTTGAGTTGAGCTTGAAGAACTTCTCTCTACTTAGTTGAATCCATGGTTTTTCATGGTAGTGCTTGAGTTGAGTTGAAGAGCTTCCCTTCTTGTCATTTCACTCTAGGGTTTTTGCTCTCTTTCTGACTCCCTTTTAATCTAGGCTTTATTTCCTTCTTAGAGGTGGTTCTATCTTGGTCGAAGGTGGTTCTCAAGCTAGGGTTCTCTCTCTTTTCTTGGAGCTTCCTTCCTGTTGGAATTGTTATTTATCTCTAAAGGTGAGTTATGTAACTTTCTCCATGGTTATTGCTTACATTCAACCTTGCATGCAAGTAATCTATCCTTAAAACATGGTTCTAATTTGAAATATGATACCTATGATTTAGGGTTCATGCTTATATGGTGATTTGAGTAGTATATCATCTCTTGGATAAACCCTAATCTTTATGCACGAATGTCTTGCTTGATAAGGGAGGTTTGATCCATGTATGCATGTGCTAAACGATGGTTTCTCTCCCTCTTAATCATGGTTTTGTTTTCTTTCACGGTGATGGTTACTGTTAGGGTTTTGGAGTTGACTTTCTTCAAATGTTTTACACCGTGATGGTTTTTGGTTTCATGGTCATGATCAATCTATTTTGGAATCATGAGGTCATCAAGAATGTTGGTGATAGTGGTCGCCAAGTTTGGGTCATGTGTTCATTGAGTTTGGTCACATTTGTATGTTGTTGATGACTGTTTCTCACCTATGTTATCACTGAGTTTTGAACCTATATGGTCGTTGATATCTTGGGTTTTTAGCTATGATGAAGATCATGTATGGTCTAGTTTCTAGTGGTAGTTGAAGATGATGTTTTGATCTGGTTTTCAGTGGTCGATGAACATGTCTGAACCCGTGTTGTCACTGAAGGTGTTTCATCTCTTCGGTCGATGAAGAAGGTGAGTCCCATTCTTAGAGTTCGATGAGAATTCTTGGACTTGAGTTTGTCTTATGTGGTTGACTTTATGATGATTGTAGTTGACCTTCTTGCTTCCAAGAATGTTTTACATGGTGGTAGTTAGGGTTTACATCTACTATTGTTTTAAAACCCTAATTATGATTATAATGTTGAACCTAACCCTAATTTCAAGTAGTTGATGATAATACTTAGGTGCTTGAGTAATTAGCATGTTGATGGAGTACGTTCTCTCTCCAAATGTTGTTACCCTAAAATTTGTTGTTAGATAAGCATCATAGATAATTAAATAATTATTGCAACACTTTTGTATCACATGTATGGTGATGATGATGAGCCTTGTTGTGGTGTGGAGAGGTAATAATAATGATCTAGTAGGGAATAATGTGAATGATATATGATCATAGGTATGCTCTTGTGCCCTAATTGAGGTGATATCCTCTGTGTGATGTGATAGGGGATTGGTATCCCAAGGTGATGTGATAACAGTCATGGTCTTATGAGTGGCATTGAAAGGTACCATGTGGTGATGTGATAAGTTTTATTTTTAAGACATTTTATATATTCTGAAGTTGCACTCTACCCATCTTTTATAGAAATCTTGTAAGGTTTTCTTGTAACTTTATTGATGCAATAAAAGACACCCAACTGGCTTTAACTAATCAAGTGAAACCTAATAATGTAGTACCCTGAGCCATGGATCCATTTTGGTGTCATAACTTGATGGATGGTGAAATAAGTATTCTTAAGGGAAACTCAGAGTGCATTTTGTTAAGTATGTGAGGTGAAAGAGATTGTGTGTCCTTATAATCTTGACCCCAAAAATTTTGAGAATGACCACAGTCATGTCTTAGAGATTTGATATATATGATGTGTTTTAAGGACAAATACAGTTGTACCTCGAGTGATTGGGATTGTATACCCATGTTTTTAGCATTGTGACGTGTACCAAGGCAGACTAGGTGTTTTCTACTTGATTATATGTCATTAGTGGCAGTTTAACTGATGTCACTATAGAGTTCACTTGTACTAATTGAGGGAAAGAATATTTTAGTTGAACTTTCGGTTGTATGAATCAAACTCCCCAGGGCTTACTAAAAGACGTAATACAATCATGTCATATATTTGTCTAGGGTTAAAAAGGATTCACATTGGTTATTTACCACCATTGCCTTTCTTACTTAGGTTGTTAACTATTATGATGCAGTAGTTATATCTTATATTGTTTAGTTGTTATATAATGTGATAAGAGAAGTTAACTGTTATATATGTTCTTCATATTTCTTCTAATCATGATGCTAAATTTATTTATTATAATTGTTTAACATGTTTATCATGTGTAATGAGTTTAAATTACTCTTTTAGATGAATCTGCTCATCCTGTTTAATAATGATATTTGTTGTAACTATAACCTTTAGTTGAGAATTATATCTCTCGCTGGGACATTGGTCTCACCTCGTGGGTTACCACACCTTTTAGGTGGTCGTCGTGACATAGGCATTATTGTGTTGTTGAGTAAGAGCAGCTTGGATATTAGTATACATAAAAGGTTGGATAGATTCTAGTGTTGTGTAGTAGAGTCTTATAGTCATCCATGTACTCTCAGGTTCTGGAAGGGATGTGTTTTGTAGATGTTTGTATATTGACATATGGTTTTCAAAGTATGCCTTTGTTGTAAATACGACATGTATATGCAGAATAGGATATTTTGTATACAGGTTGTGGCTTCATCCACTGAATGAGATGTAATTACCTGGTTTGGCATGTAATATGTTGTAGGTTGATGGACCTTCATGTAATGTTTTTGCACATGATAGTAATATATGAATCGGTTTGAATATATTCTATTTTCAGGTGTATGGTTAATTAGTAGTTGATCATGGGCTTTGTTTTGAATAATCTTATTTGTGTGGCATTGGGATGTCACGCTTACATAGGTGGTCATGTGACTGAAAACAATTAGGGAACCACACATCTCCATCTAAAGACAAACACTAAACTACCAAAAAGAAGGATTTGTCCATTGTAAACTCAAATCCCAACAAGGTGGGAAACTCAATTTTCTGTTTAAGGAAAGGGCACAGAGAATCTACAAAATAGGGCGATAAATGTAAATAATGATGACTAGTGCCAAAGAATTGTCTGAAGATCATCAAAACAAAAAGACACCAAAGATAAAAACTAAATACGAAAAACAAAAATAAGGAGACAGATTGAGGAGTGTCCATCGCTTGGGGATATCATCCAAGGAGGACATACCCTAAAAGCACAACAATAATGCAAGCAAGAAAACCAAGGTTGTTGCCCTGGCCACCGCCTTTTAACTTTTGAGAACAAATACATGTCAACTATCACCAAGATTAGGTACAAAATCAGGTCCTGACAATACCACAAGCCGTGATGGTGAGGGAGAGGGTGAGCTAAAATGCAGGACAACAACACCTTGATAGCCACTTGGACATTGTGTTGCCTTGGGGGGGAGAGGCAACACTCTCTATTGGATAGATCCCCTCCCCTAAGCATGTGTTAGGTATGAGAGAATGCCATAGGTTGTGATTGTTGCTCTGATCAAGATCGAAAGGGGTCAACCCAATATGGTAGATTCTTTTTTCTCATATTTCCTTTTTTATTTTATTTCACCTTGTCATAGGAGCCTTAACTTAGTTGCCAGTATATGTGTTAACCAATTCTTTATACACAAACCCTTTCAACAGAAAATAGGCATACAAATTGATGCTTACTACTGGATTATATCTTATAATTGTGAGAGTAAAATATTTCCAAGGAGATGATACCTTGAGCATGTTAAAAAATTAAAAATATTGTCATTAATAATAAAATCTTGATATGATCAATCATATATCAATAACCTATCATGGAGAATCGTCAATATTTCCACAACTCCTTCAATTACATTTAATGTAAAGAAATCTCTTATTGGGGCAAATATGATTGGAACAAGGATCCACACATATCTATACATCATAGTTGAGGTTGCATGAGTACAAATTCCCTATGTGATAAGCTAAATTTTGTTTGGAAACCTTGTCGGTACTTTTGTATGTGTTTATACTTGTCCCATAGTATGTATCACACTTCAATATGCACTCCTTCTTCTTGTCAGACTTGTATAACTTGTAGATCTGATTAATAGCAGTGTTTTAAAAAGTGGTATGTGTTATGCGTCCGAAGAGGTCACCTTATAGGGTATATGTATGCGGGAGTATATGTGGAAGTATATAAGGTTTTGTATTTCTTTATTTATTACATTAGAAACATATTTATAAATACAAATAAATAGAAACATATTTTTCTGATGCTTATAGACTCAATTCATATTGTTATATTTGTATATCTATATACATTATACTAATACTACATGTCTAAAAAGTTGCAATGATCCCAAGTTACCCGGTCCATAAACTAGATAGCATTGACCTAGCAATACTAATCCCATGCACAGACTACCCACCCCGACATCTCATGCTTGATACCCTAACCCTTTGCACCCTTAGGCAATTGAAGAAGCTACCTCCAATCTGGTAGCCGTTGCCACAATGAAATAGTAGGGTCGTCGTCATGGAGGGACTTAGGAGTAGTAGAAGCCCTGTTGGATTTCAATGGAGGAGTCACCGCCATGGTCACCTGCAAGCATCACCATTGTCGCAACAACCACCTAAAGGTACCGCCACCACCACTTTCACCTAGAGGGGTTGTCCTTATCATAATGGCCACCCAAAGGTGTTGTTTCCACCGCCACACCGGACAACTACTTGCAGGCAGGTTATTATCCTATTTTCCCTTCCCTTCCTCATCATCTTCCCCCTTATATGTCACCCTCTTAGCTTCTCATCCAAAAAGTGGAGTGTGTGTGAAAAAATAAGCATGCATGGGGCCGCATAAGAGGTGGGTCTATTTTGTGGACCGATTGGTTGTATTTGGTGTAGCTGGGTGGCCGAACCTTGTATGCGACGTTGTATACGACAACATACACTGATTTTTAAAACAATAATTCATAGACATCAATATTTCATATTCTTATTATTATATCTTCACTTTTATTTGATTTGCATCTCATGTTGGACTATTAACCCAGGTACCACTAGATGTGGTCAACCAATTCCCCAATCATCAACATTTTTTACATTAAACAAGATCTTTCAATATTTATGCATTGGTGAAGTCTTAACCATGGAATGAGGCTCACATAATTCTTTGTACAAAAGAAGTAATGAGTGTAGGTGAATTAAGGCACTACTTTTATCGTTGGTTTCTACATGTAGACTGTTTGAATCCATGATAGTAGAGTTATACATTCATATGATCATTAATAGATGTACCTTCATCCATTTATATGATAAGAGCCATTTTTGTGGTGTAATTTTTATTATTTTACAAGATTTATTTGGACTTCTCATGTATGATTTCACATAGCACTGAGCTAGATAACAACAACGGGATGGAGTTAGGGTTTTTCATCTAGCTTGCTTCCAATGTCTCTCATAGATGTATGCATCCTCTTAATTTCAAAGAATACCTTAGCAAGGCCATGGTGTAGGAGCACAATCCTCGTATCAATTTGCCTCAACTCAAAGGAGGGTTTTCCATTGAACTTTTCAATTTCGTACATGTAGGTATTGTTATAGATTATCTTGTATCATACATTTTGTTGGGAAATATCATCATGATAGAAGAATAAAGACTAGTACAAAAATAAACAACAAATCAATATAAAATGTGATATTGCTTCTAAGGGAAGCCCATCCCATTTTTCTAGGAGTTTCCATTATACTCTTATAATCATATATCTTGTTGATGTGGGGTGACCTATAGAGGTTCCCTCCTCTGCTATCTGGTACTCTAACTCAAAATGTGATATTGCTGATGTAGGGTGTCTTCAACAGTCCTCAATGAAGAAAACTTCTATCTTCACTTTTAGTTTTAGCATATACTAGTAAAGTCACGTGCTTAGCACATACTATAGTTGGTAATATAATTAATATCATGTTCCTTTCCAACGGAAAGAATGCTCAATTTGTTTCCTAATACATATACTTTTTTTCTTTTTGGAGTTGCAAATTATTAATAAAATACATATTGTGAAAAAATTCCTAGAATCCCAAGTTATTAATAAGCTAATACTTCATTTTTCTACTAAGATTTTGTTATAGAATATGAATTATGACATCTATATAGAAAATGTAGTGGAAAAATATTCTAATTCATTGCTAGTCTTTGATGTTTTATATTGTTTTCGTATAAGGTTTAATCATGATTACAAGAAAAGTTCTATATAATCCTATGTACTGACCATTAGAAATATTGAATTTCTCTTGCTAGAATAAAATTTCCATAGTTTATGAAAACATAGGATAAGATATTAAAATTATATACTAAGTACTTCAAGTTATGGTTTACGAAATTCCATATAGTGGGTGTATTTAAGAAAAAAATGCGACTTCTAATATTTAGTTTAATTGATAATCATTATGATATGCAAATATTATTGTATGTTTTGAACAAACTTGTTTTGAAGAGGTGTATCAGGTATCAAATGTCTCATTAATACTATTTAAATTAAAAGATTGTCATAATGTGTCAGTACCAAGTTGTTTGTTCTTCACAATGACTTTATTGTAGATTGAATTGTAAGAATGTGTATGTTGATGTTTCAACTTCCATTATTTTATTGAGAATGATCACAATTCTAGGATAATATTATACATTCTGTAATGTTTGGGCCCACTTCCCAAAGCTCTAGTAGAGTTTCAGGAATGACGATTGGACCCACATACCACCACTAGCCTTAACTGTGCGTCTTAATCTCACTCACATGCAAGCCATGATCAACTTCCTGACTGGTCACTCATCCTAGTACTACTCTAAGAAGAGCACGCTTAACTATGGAGTTCTTTAGTGATGGGCTCCCAGAAAAAGAGGTGCACCTTGGTGATATGGGTAGTCCAATCATTCCTTTTAAGATCATTATATCCAAGGCCTCAAATCTTGGGATGTTACACATTCATCTTAGTCGTAGTTATGTATGTGATTGTTTCCTTTTATTTTCTTTCAATATAGATAGTTAATGCAGTGTATTAGTAATATGTTCTCACTGGACAAAAAAATTTATGGAACAAGGAGCATAAAATACCTTGTTTCACAAGGTTAATGTAATTCTCAGTGTATGACCAACAAAGAGAAGGAAGCATAAAATACCTTGTTTCAAAACTTTAATGTAACTCTCAATGTATGACCAATGAAGAATAAGTATGCATGTGTGGGAACCAATGTGAGACATTTTATAATATCCCTTTATTTGCATATACCTACTTCATTTATATTTTAATGCTATAGAGTGAGGCAAAATAAGAAGAAAGAGGGAATTGAATATAACTTAATTTCTCCAATGAGATATGAATTCTTTTTTATTGTTGTATCATAGAAAATGTTGTATTTTGACATAGTAACAAAAAGTAATAATCATGTTCAAAGATTGAAGGAAAATGAAGTTGTATATAATACAAATCACTTACAATGAGAAACTTCACCACTAAGAATTAGTTCATCAACCATAATGAATTATTTTTGACGTAATTATAGTTTACATGCTTCCAAGAAATTCATTAAAATATGCTAGCTACATTACTAGTTTTATTATATTACATTATGTAGTGTGCATATAATAAATTACAACATTAACCTAAAATTAGCTGCCTTTTACACATTTAGATGCTTGGTGTACTTTATGACGTCCTAAATTCAACATGAGTCTAAAATATATAATGATAATAAAGTGAAAACATTATCTTTTTTTGTTATTTTCATTTGATGTTTTAAACCATTATCATAGTTTGTTAATTTGTCTTGGTCCAAGTTGGAAAATTATGAATCCAAATAAGATTTTTCACAGTCTACACATTTGAAAATTGAGGATGCACAACTCAAATAACTTCTTATTGTATGCATTTTACTTTTCTACAATAATGATATTTTCAAAACCTCATTTTTCTTGCTATTTCAAAAGATCATGAGAAAGAAATTACACATCAAACATCAATTTTTAATTTCTCCTTTGTTTTATTTCTTTATAAAACTGTATTCTTGAATCTATTGCCATGATGTGTAGAAGTGAAGAGAATTATTTGCTAGCTTGTAATATAATAACCAATATCACTTTTTGATTTACATTGATTTTGGTTAAATTAAACGATCACTACATCATTAGATGACAAATTGATGATTTTACACATAGTAACAAAAGTCTCTGAATTTTAAGAAAAAAATCAACAATTTTCACAATTTTAAAGGCTACTAAATGTTTACCACGATTAATACGTAGGTAGTCACTTTTCCACAACTTTTACACTTTTTGAGCGATTTATACAAATTCTCTTTCTCTTTTTACACGTTTGCTCATTTTTTACCAACCATGTACACAGAACTCCTGATATACATTGAACTTTCAACCCCCACTCTCTGGACAACCCATTGTTATTGTTCAACTATCCTTTAATTTTTCATGAATTTTTTTCTCTGAATTCTGACTTTTTTCGACCAGCCAAAAAGTTGTTGATTTGTCACTGTGGTTTAAAATTATCTGTCTTATTGTTCTATAAAAAAATATAAGGAGAGGAGATAATTAGTGAAGTCCTAGTTGAAGAATACCACTTAATTATCAAAATTCATGTGTGGATTAGATAGTTGAATCCTACTGAGATTTGATAATAGACTACGTCCATTAATTTGAATATCTAGTGGACTATGAGTGTGAAAATGGATACCATTTCTATTATATACATAAAAGAAATCTTTATTTAATATTTCACACTCATGTGGTCGTAAAACAATATTTCTTATGTTGATGAATTTTCTAGACACTAATTTACATCTATTTCTTGAAATAATATCAAAATCAATATTTTTGATAAGAAATAGCACGGTTGGCAAACTCAGATGATTCCCATGAGGGCACTCAGATTTGAACCAGACATATGGATTCCTTGATTTACCACTCTCATTCACGACAGACGTTGGCCATGTACAATGGAAGAGGGGGGAAGAAATCTATCTCTCTTAATCAAAATACGGAAATCGTATGCCAACTATTTGCATATGTACTCTATAAATTATCGTTCTCTAAAAGACTAATTACATGAACAAAATTATATCATTATTTGTATAATTATTTCTACATGTTTTGATAGTCACTACTAACTATAACATCTTACTTAACTTAAAATCATTTGAATAATATGCAAATTTACATTGGTAGAAATGAATATAAAGTAATATTATATAATTACATACACAATTGAAAGAAGGCAGCCCATTATAGTGACGAAGAGATTACCGATAGTACCGGGGAGCCATGAAAATTTACATTTGATATTCAAGTCCTACTCGTCCCTTGATGTCTATTTGGGGGTAAATCATCCGAAGTGAAGATATGCAACGTTTAGATACCTGAAAGAGGATAATGTCGAACAGATCATTGAGAGTTTGTGGTGATGGATCTTAACAGTTTACCACACATCTATCCTAAAAACCCACCCGTAAAAAACTAATAGGATCTTTCAACGAAAGGGATCAATCACGGCAAATTCAATACGAACAGATTGCACAGGGGATCAATAATCAACTGCAAACCATGCTTATTTTGTATTCGAAACTGAATCTTATTCATGGCTCAAAAAGTTGAGGCATGTGGAAGGACAGAATGACGAAAGGAAAACGAGTTCACAAGAAACAGAAACATATGACCACCACCAGATGCAACACATGACATGCACTTCCAACGTTTGGGCCTGCAGTGAGTAATTGGACGGACAAGACTCCCACGGATCAAACTCAATTACCGACTGGGAACGGGCTCTCTCCCTGCAAGGCAACCACCTGCTGCCACGACTTGTTCCTGGATATGTCCGCCCACCAGCGAGCCACATTCTTCCTAGTCCCAATCACGTCGAGCCCGCCCTCCACCGGCCTGGGCAGGGCCTTGTTGACGAGGTAGTGCATGTTGGGGAGGTGCGACAGGTCGGCGAGGGAGAAGTCGTCGCCGGCGATGAACCTCGTCTCTCGGAGCCGGTCCTCGTAGAGGTCGAGCACGTTGGCTAGCTCCTCTTTACACCGCCTGATCTTCTCAGGATCTGACGGCAGGGTGGTGGTCGGTGGCATCAGTGGTGCGAATGCCAGGTGGAACACCAGCGCCGAGCTTGGTGGGTCGAACCTCGTCGCCTCCACCTGCAGCCACTGCTCCACTGACGACCTCTCCAATGCGCCTGTGCCTAGCAGCTTCGGGTTGCCCCGCCCTGGGTATTTCTCCGTCACGTACCGGCATATATCCCGAGAATCTGGATAAGTGTAGAGAAATTTTATGTGTGCATTGTTGTAAGTCCAAACCATAAGAAAAAACCAAGGGAAAAAGAACTTATGCAACAGACTTTTTCAAAAATAATTATCAAGATAGTACCATTTGGGAGATATTTTCGAAAGATATAAATTTTGTACGGAACCCACTACTCAAAGTGGATGTTAATTACATATATTCATACTATCAAATATTGACGTTTGTATTTTTCTTTATTGTTTAGAAGAAGGGGAATTGAAAACGGAAGCATTAGATGATCCACTCAATGTGCATTTCAATCAATTTGTATTACGTATAAAAACACCAATGTTTGTGGCATTCTTTGCCCCGAAAACATAAAACTCTAAATGGTGTTTGGAGATCAAAATGTGCTATTTTAAAAGTATTTTCTCAAGGTTTCTATTGCGGTAGCTATTTTGTCTCAATGTGCTAAATAGTTATGTTTGTTTAAAGAAAGAAACAATATACGTTTAAGTCTCAATGTAGATATTAACTTTACTAGAATTTTCCACACGAGAAATTCTTCTAAATAAATGAGGTGATGACTGCATAGAATAGGATATGAAAAAGAGGAATAACTTATATCGGAACACATCCGTAAATTAGTACTCTTTATAGTATTTATATTAAAAAAAATTATTATAGTATACTTTGGTCTAAAGAAACCATTTACAATGTCACTTATCATATCTAGCGTCAAAATCCACTGCGCAATTTGGTGACTTTGTTTTAAAAGATCCATAACCAAAATCATTTTTGTATACTTTGTTTTTAGATCCATATGTTTTGCTATTTAGAAAGATATGACACTCCAATTTGTTATTCATTCTTCTGTTAAGACATGACATTCATGTAATTTATTAGACCATTTTCTTTCTACCACAAAATAAGTTTGCATTTTAAAATTACTAAATATATACAATAAAATAATCAAAGAATATTTTTATAAAACGTGAAACCAAGGGACAGAGTTTGGGAGACAGGAACTGGGCCACTTTGGATGGTGGATTCAACACAGAGTGTGCAATAGTTAAATTATTTCCCCTGACGCTGTTATTATTTCTAGATTGTTCACAGGGAACATCCAGTTGCAATGCAATATGATTTGAACCGTATCTTATAAATCATTCTGTTGAGAAACCGAATGAAATTGATCTGAATGGCTCGATCTACGCGTAAGATAGCCCACGTCTGTTTAACTATATATACCGATCTTAAACGAAGAAACTGTTTGGATTAATTTCGAAGGAATTTTGTTCATTTTCAAAATTTGAAAATGTGATGATATCTATTATCCGTACCTGCGAGGGTCTTGCCACCTTCCGTGTACATTACCTGACCAGCAGGATTCTGCAAGACAAAGAAATGCATACGCACACAAAGTAATTGATCAATAATCACTTGAGTTATTAGCTTATAGTAGCTAGCTTCCAGGCAAGTTTCCCATGTACCTACCTTCATTTTGAGGTATTCGGGGATCTGGTGCTCGCCTCTGTAGGTGTCGGTTCGGACGAGCTGGAAGTCGACATTTTTCTCCAGAAGGCAGGTGAGCACCCTCGCCACCTCCGTCGCCGCCGGGGATCCGAAAACGTGAACGGTCGGCATCTTGGTTGTTATGCTTGCTTCCCGTTAAACAATGCGCACAGCTCGATCCCGTGTGTGTCTTGTATTACTATTCAATGTGTTGCTGCTTATAGCTTGCAGCTACTATTGGCTGGAAGGGCCTATATATTGCCAGCGGCAAGGAACACGAAGAACAGAATAATATTGTCGGAAGAGATTGTGCAAGAGGACTGACAAGGGACGGTCCTAAAGGAGAGGGATAACAGTTGCTTCTTGTCTGAGTAAAGTTATAGCTGGAGCTCGCTCTATACGGTGGTCGTTATACCTTTACCTTAATCGGCAAATGAAGATCTGTCTCTCCATGCCACTGACCAGCTATACTTAGACAAGTGGTGGCGGGGAAAAGCGAAAGTGCAAGGCTTTAAAGCTAAATGGTCCCTCCCTTCCCATGCATACAATGCATAGATCAAGATCAGAACCCACGTGAGAAGGACCCAATGGCCGTTACAAAGGCTGGAGATTGGTTGCCTTCCCTACAAGCTTAGCACCTTGCATTTTATTGCCATCTTTCCCAGAGAAAGAGAACATGGCAATATGACATCCGTGCCCAAAGCAGAAGTATATATGATTAGACATATATTAACCATACAATTACCATGTTTGGAACTAGTTGAATAAAATTCAACTGGATTGAATGTAGATCATCCAGATGCAAAGTGTCTAGTATATCATGCATTTCATGAGATATTGATAACATTCATCGAGCACTGCATATATTATTTACAACTTAATGATCATTCCCGGTTTTTTAGAAAACACACATCTTCTTCCATGGGATGATCTACTAGTGTGTCATTGTCGTTGACCCTATATCTTGTGATGATCTTGGCGTGTTAGAAGATTATGAATATCGATGGACCCCACTCTCTTGAACGACTTTCGATCATCAAAACATTTTTGCATCATAAGTTGTCAAATTCCTTGATTAGCAAGTAGGCAATATTAAAGCTTGTGACCATTAACTGTGCACCACACAACGTTGAGATTTTTCTTTATGACACTTCCATTTTCATAGCGAGCGGATATGGTATAACAAAAGTTCTCTTACATAAACCTATAAGAAGGTCTATAAATATGGAAGGCCTTCACCTTGTATATAACAAAAGGCAGCTCCCCAGTGAACTCCCAGTATGCTTTGTTCTAGTTGAATCCAGAGTTATTGGCTTTCAATTGGTGCTTTATTTTCTTTCTATTGGGATGCATCATAGAAAATGAAGTTGCATTTAGCTTGTCGGCTTTGATGGATTTCCTGTAATTTTGGAATCAAAATTTTATAATAATGGATTATCATTGCAATCAATGACCTTCTTCCTTGCGCTCAAGATTCCATATTCATTTCTTTGGAAGTAGGTATATGAGCAAACTATAAAATTCTATTACCATTAAACCAAAACTCTCCAACATAGTATATACATGGTCCATCAGTATAAGGGGTTTTGGTGTCTTGTCGTAGCATAGCAATTTTATCGAACATATCACCCTTTGATATTCTTAAGGATCATGGCTTGGGTGTTGTTTCTATTTTCGAACACATGATTTTGTGAATGGGAAAGTCATAGAAGTGGAAGCAGTGTTGTTACTAAAGGAGTTGTTATGGATTCTAGGGAGCATAAAACACAACAGATAAAAAAATTTGAGTATCCTTTGAATAGGGTCCATCTAATGCAACAAAACCAGATTATGAATAAAAGTCTATACATTATCATTGAAGAGGTTCTAGCGATTCAGTTTGTAATTTTCAGTGTATATTTGGACCCTCCAATCTATGCCTAAATTAAATCCCATTGGATCAGCAATTAGAACTCCTTTTTGTAGTTTCTGGGAGTCTGAGCATTGTCTTAGGATGCATGGAGAAAATGATTTTTGCAGTCTAATTGTGTCAATGTGGCGGTGATTGTTAGTGACGGATCATGGAAATTTGGAAGTGATATGTACAGATCCCAAGATCACATAAATGGCTCTATTGACCCCAGATCTGATATAGAAGTGACCTCAGTGAATCATATTGTTTCATTGGACATGTGTGTGAATCACATTGTTCTGTCCTAGAGTTTTTGTCTCAATCTCCACACCGCAGGTGGTGGATCACAACTAACAAAATGACTACACAATACTAGGGTAAATGTGGTGTAGGACGTATGAAACCTTCACACTACACCTAGCATGATGCCTTACACAGAATTCATATCAATTTGACTCGTGTTATTTTCTAAATTTGGGATAGTACACACAGTTTTCTATTTAAACATGTTTACATGTGGTGACATTATTTCATGTTTGTTAACTTCCTCAAAAATAGGCCTGGAATTTTTATATCTTACGCTTAGACATGCACACACGATATTATCTTCCAAGATGATACATCCAAAATGCATAATGTGTAAATGAATGATATACTAAATTTTATTGATTAGTTGCATAATGTGTAAATGAATGATATCCAAATTTTTTTGACTATAGAATCATGATTGATTAGAGAAGACAAGTGTGGGCTATGATCTCTAAAGTCCGAGATGAACACATGCACCTCGAAGTAAACATAGCGGAAGCGATTCGTTTAGCAGCGGAATACCAAAAATCAGCGAAAATTAAAACTTTTTGAGATAAGACATTGAAACCATAAAAACTCCTTTCATAGATTCAAGATAAACTGTTTACACCTCTGTTAATTACTTCTTGAGTAATTAAACACAGCATGCTACAAAATCTCAAGAGATGAATCAAAACTCAGACCATGACTCCAAGGACCTGAGAGTACAGAGGACGCATAGGACTGACTATCTATCTATATAACTCAGCAGTCTGAATCTCCACCTGAGATTTACTGCTGCTCCGGGTACTGCTACTGCTGATACTGGTCACCTGGAGATTGGTCCCTTCGTCCTTGGCGACCACCTAAAAAGTTGAAATCTAAGGGGTGAGACAATTTTAAATAATTGTCCCAGCGGGAGTTATAACTCTTCGCCAGAAACATGATTATTACAGAATAAGAGAATAACAGTACACAAAGAAGTCATATATATTTTAGGAGTAGTTAGAACAATGTTTCACAGATTGTAATCTATTCCTCCTACTAGAAGAAAAGCATCTCTAAGTCAACCCACATATCTCTTTTCTTTTAGAAATAAAAGGACATGTATAACATTTATTTATTATAAATCCATCATCACCACACTGGCTCTCTTCAGGCTTAGATCATATATCCATCACCTGGAATTATAATAAGGGATATCATGGCCTGTAGCCATACCCTTTCCTACAAGGTGTTAGGATTCCAAATCCACAACATAACTGTATGATTAGTACACATGAAATCATACTTAACCTTACTCAAGTGACACGAGGGTTATTTACATTCATCACCCATAAGTCTGCAGTTAAGCCTTTCATAGGATTATCTTGTAATAGAATTCCACATAGTAACACTCTATATTAGGATGACATTTCATAATTTAACATAGGGATGTCAATCCCTAAACATCTTATCACTAAGAATCCAGAAAGTGAGAGTCCAAACCCCTGGACTAATTATAACATTTATTACCAATAACATATTATTTTATCTGGTCATCTAAATAATATGACCTTTGATGATCATCAGTGCATATTACTCATGACTCATTCAACCTATCAAACTCATAAGTTATCACTTATCAGATAACATACATGTTCTTGAATATTTAAACATTAGCATAGCAGCTAAGAAAGAAGGATACTAAAAGTAACAAGTCTAACTTACATCAGTTACCATTTCTCAATTCTCTCATCACAAGTCATCTGTTAAGCATGACCTTGATGGTACTCATGGCTCTCACAGCCCATCAATCTCATAAGATGTCACTAACAAGGCACCAGGATATATCACTATTCATAAAGCTAACAACATGCTTTTAATGAATATAGCATCATTATCCATACCTGGATATGATCATCCTCATATAGGAACCTGCACGGTCAATTCAACTGATAACAGAAAATAACTCATTTAAAGAAGTTGTATCTCCCTACTCATACGAGAGCTAGGTTTCCCTGATTTTCATCAATTAGGGTTTACTATTTACAATACATGTCATCACCCTAGAATTAGGGTTTACTATTCACCTCATGGTGAATAGATCTCATAACATCACCATGTACAAGAAACATCATTAATAAAGACCTCAGATAAGATTAAGATTCATCAATTATCATAATTAGGGTTTCCATGATTTCACATAGTGGATCATACCCTATTCATGCACATCCATATATATTGAAGGTATTTTACTTGAGTTTCCACCATAAATGGTACTTTCTCTCTCCTCTCACTAGTAGATGGTGATTACACCACTCTATATTAGGTTGGGTTAAGTCCCCTTTGATCTTCATAGACCAAATCACCACTATCAAGTGATTAGGGTTTGATTAGAACAAGGTATCACTGAATTGAACCTCTCAGGGGCATTTGGTAAAATTACCCATTGATCATCATCATGGGTCGATTCATTAGTCACTTAGTCCCTTAGTATTTTAAGTTACCATTATGGTTTAGATTAGATCATCATTGAACCAATTATACCTTTAAGTGGTTAAGTATAAACAACCATGAAAATCTCCAATTAGGTTAGGGTTTAACCTTCAACCTTCAACCCATTTGAACCCTCAAACGAGTGTGGACTCACTGAGTTGAAATGGGTGTGAACCCATTTAAGATGAAACGGGTGTGAACTCGTTTGGATTGAAACGGGTTGAACTCGTTTGGATTGAAACGGGTTGAACTCGTTTGGATTGAAATGGGTTGAACTCGTTTGGATTGAAACGGGTTGAACTCGTTTGGATTGAAACGGGTTGAACTCGTTTGGATTGAAACGGGTTGAACTCGTTTGGATCTAAACGAGTGTGGACTCATTTGGGTCTAAATGAGTGTGGACTCGTTTGGGTCTAAACGAGTGTGGACTCATTTGGGTCTAAACGAGTGTGGATATGAAAGGTGATACAAAGGTTATGATTAAATAGGATTTCCTATGTTGAAGCCTTCAATTGACCCAAGCCATGTTATCCACTTACAAATTGAGTCAAATAGGATGAGCCTCAATCAATTGGACACCAATTTGACCTTCAATTTAAAGCCAATTAGGGTTAAGTCTAACTCAATTAAGGTTTCCAATCGGCTACTCATCAATTTCCATCAATGTGAATCAAAACAAAGTTGAGCCTATCAATTGAACTCCGATTGGTCCAAACTTGGCCCAAATGGTCTTGAGATCGCTTGGATGATCTCCAAACGGTCTTGAGACCATTTGCCCAAAGTTTGACTAAACATTAAGTTGATTTGATAAGGGTTGAGTCCTAATTAGATTACAAATCAGCACTTTTCATCAATTTATCAACATCTTGTGATTGGACCCTCAAACCATCAAATTTCTTTAACCCTAGACCTCCAAACGGTCTTGGGGTGTCACTAAACGAGTGTGAGATCGTTTGGATGAACCCCCAAACGGTTTTGAACCCGTTTGGGTCCTTCAACCCAACACTCAACAAGATCTATATTGAAAATCAGCAATTTTAACCCGATTAGAGTTAGGGTGTTGAACTGCCATCAACTCTTAATTGGTTATGAATTAGATTATGATTATTTGTAGAAATGAAATTCAATATATTATGAACAGGAATCCCAAACGGTCAATGATTGGTCAACGCCCTCAAACGGGTTGGAACCCGTTTGGCCAAACCGACCTATTGAACCTGTTTGCCCTTCAAACGGTTGGTCAAGAGGGGGGGAATCATAAGATCGTTTGATAAAGTTGGATAAGGACCAACATAGGTATTAACTCCCTCCATCTTCAACCTTGAACCAAGGTCTGTTCTTCACAAAAAAAACTTGCAAGAGTGCAAAGAATGATGGGGAAGAAGAATTAAGCTTAAAAAGTAAGAACAAGGATATGCATAATAAAGCTAGGAGTTTAGAATTATAAAACCCACCTCAAACGTGGTTCCTAGAGCTCCAAGCTTCCAAGCTTCAAGCCTTTAATGGCGTCTTGAGCTCCATAGGTCATCCAAGATTGTTTCTTCAAGGAAGAGATGGGGAAGATCGGCTAGAACAAGAAACCTAAGTGAGTTAACCATAGAACCAACCTTTTAAGAAGAATTCCTCCATGAATTCGAGCTAGAAGATGGTACAAGCTTACCTAGCTTCTCCTTGGTCGTCTTCCTTCTCCAGAGCTCTGTTCTAAGTCGGTCCAAGCAAGGGAATAAGAAAGGAAGTGAAGGAAACGTTCCTTTGCAAACAAAGGAAGGGTGTATGTATATATCTTGGGGTCATTTCCAACATAAGGACAACTAGTTTCTCATTTTCTCTACTAGGTCCCTCCTTTCTTTTAGGCACGTCCCTCCTCCTTATTTCTAAGGTAAAAATCCTTTTAAAACCAAGAATTAAAGGCAAGGAAGGTCAACTTACCACTAAGGTGCACATATACATAAGGGTCTCCTTACTTACAACTTGGTGATTTAATTACAAAGGTACTCCTTATTATATGATTATTCAAAAGAAGTGCCTCCTTCATTATAATAACTTTAAATGATTTCAAAAGTCATAAAAGATATTCTAGAAAGTGTATTTTACAAGTTGCACCCCATAATTTGGGTAAACTGCATTTTACTCCAAATTAGGGTTTTTAAGCACAAGGATCATTCCATAAGCTGCATCTTGATACCCAAGCTTGGGAAATCCATTATACTTCATCATATTCATCCTTAGGTTGCCTCAACATTAAAAGAACATAAAACATATGTAATTTGCAAGTTAACCCCTCAGATTGGGTAAATTGCACATAGGTCCTTGTATGCAAAACAATACTACAACATTGTTCATAGGGGACAGAAATGGAAACATATGTTCCCTAGAAGCTTTAATTACATACTAAAGGATAATTACAAACATCTAATTTCATAATTAGGAAAAACACCTAGGGTTAGCTCATAACCCAGGTCAGGGGTGTTACAACAAGAATACACACAATATACTAAAGTTTATTTACCACCACTTTTGATCTAATTGTATATAACAAGTTTCATAAGGGGATAGTTTTTTAGTCTCATTATTCTCATTACACAAACAAGTAATAATCCAATAATTAGGTTAGAAATATAATAATAATTTTTAAACATGTTTAAGATGAGATCATATCATATAGTATACCACAGCCATTATGGAATTGAATGTTCCTAGGTTCTTGGTCAGAATGACTCTTCCTAGGTTCATCGTGTAAAGATATGTAGGTTAGGTCTATCACTAATAACAATGCTAGGTTAGACTAGTTCTGTTAACCTAGACACGTCCTAAGTTAGTATATAAGAATTAAACTAAAACACATATGTTTGTCTAGGCTCATAACCTATGCACAAGAGGAATGGCACATTGTGGCTACTAGACTCAAGACATGCCTTTCATGTATATCTACTATTATTAATGTACATCAATGCATTGGCAAATGCTTGATAAACAACAATTGAGAACTACAAGACATTGTAAATAAGTAGAAATGTGAACAAATTTCCCATCCAAACTTGACCAGAATGGAGTCAAGGTATGTTATCCCATGCTTACATGGTTATCTTATGAAACAAGTGCTATCCAAGGTTATTTTGTATGACAATTGATACATTCTTATCACTATTAGCCACATACGACCAGAATGCAAATGTATGTGTGCAAAAAAGGGCTAAGGAACTCACAACAATAGAGCAGAACTGTAACATCCCAACCTTGTTATGCAATTTTCCAAATTAATTTATTCCCTGTATGCTCTTTTCCTAATTAGATAATTGTTGAGGACTTAAATGCAATTTGCCCATGTTAGTTTTGTAAAATCATTTTATTATGCTCAATAGCTCTCTTATCCTTGTTTTATTTAAAGAAAATCTTTTCATGTATATTTATGCCCTTTTTGTTTAAGAAAAATGAGGATAAATGCTTTTATGACAAGTTTTCTCTCTCATATGATAATTAGTGAATTACATGTTTAATTTCTTGTTTGATGGCCTCCTTTTTGTTAATTAAAAAGAAATAATATTTAGGGCACGTTTTTATGTTTTGCAATTCTTATTTGAGAAATTAATAGCTTATTATGCATTAATCATGGCCATTTAAGTGCACATAAGGGTTTTTCTACTTTAGGCCTAAAACGAGTACAAGCATCAAATATAATTTAATGGGAATATTCTAGACCTTGTATTTTGTCTATGGTTCAAATTTGAACTCATTTGGCCCATGTTTGACACCCCAATTAAATTGAGAAAGATTTGAATATAAATTGACCAAGATTTGAATGCCATTTCATTATTACAAGAAATTAACCTAAGATTCATTTTATTTTTACTGTCATGCGTTACTTACTCATGCGCATGCACAGAGAACGTTGGATCAAGATCCAACGGTGCGGCCATCTTCTTCCACCTCCGTCATTTTCGCGATCAACAGTTGTTTAAGATGTGATTGAATGTGCGCCTCTGATCTCGGTCGTTTCTCGACGGTTTCAAGTCATTTCTTCACCATCGAGTCCATGAAGTCGAGACGAACCGGGCAAACCCTTACTCGTCTTCACCCTTGACCTATGCAAGAAATGCCCAATATAGGGCTCACACCCCCCTTGCACAGACACCTCGCCAGTCGCTCGCAACTCCATTTATATCACCTGAGAGCACCACCGGACCTGAAGCGACTCTCCCCCGGCTTCAATTTCCCCACCAGTACTCCCTATCACCGAGGCCTATTCGGTCTGGCCCTCCGACAACCTCCACCTTGCCGCAGTGCTTCTTGGGCACCTTCTCTGCAATTGAAGGGCATGTAAGCATCCTTAGACCCTCGCGCTTCTTTTCCCGTGTCCCCTTTTCTCTACGATGGTCCTCGTCGCCCTGACCTATAACCAAGTTTGAGCACCTTGCCGGCGCTCGATGCCATGGTGACCCAGTGGTCATCCAGCCCTCACGAGGCATCGGAGAAGTCAACTAACCTCCAGAAACACCTTCCGGTTTTAAGTTGACGCCTATCTTCTTAGTTTCGTGATTTTGGCTCCTGAGACTTTGAACTCTGTTATCCAGCTCTAGCCATGGCCTTTCAACGCCTTCGATGTCATTTTTCCACCTTTTTCCATGCATTTTGGTTCCATCTTAATCGCCATGATCTAACGAAGACAATGGGGTTGTTTTCCCCAGTCGATCATCTCCTGGGTGCGATCGTTACTCCTGCCTGAGATCCCTGAAGTGCTTCTCTCTTGCACACGGTGAAAGGGGAAGAAACCAGGGTGTTCAATGACCCCTGAGCCCCGCATTTTGTTTTTACCTATGCTTTAAACTGCAAGGGCAGATAAGGAATCTCACTCCCTATTTCATTTGACTGCTGAGGCATGTCTCACTGTTGAGTTGGCCAAACTCGATTGGACCAACTCAGAAGTCGGCCCACTGGTTTGGGTGTGTTGTATCTACGTAGCTTTTTCTTGAATTTCCATTGGTTGATTCTTCAAAGAAAAATCATAGTAAATCGCCTGTTTATCGGAAAAATACGCAAAAATATGTTTTGGAAAGAATTTTTGATGAGGAATCCGATTTTGTGGTTTTTACCGACTGATTTTGTTGTTTTCACATCTCAATATTTATATGAGAAAATTAGGGTTTAATGATATATGATAAAGGATAAATATGTTAATTTCAGGTGATTAAAAGGATCCAACCAGTCAAACTAGGTTTGACTTAGGTGTTTTAGATCAAGGTAAGCGGGCCATGCCCTTAGCATAGTAAGCTCAATTTATTGAATGATATGTTTATGCTCTTTATACTCAAGTCATGATAAATGTCATGTTTTTCCTCAATGTATATGCTTATTGAATGTTGATTGCTATAATCTAAGTCTAAGAATAGAAATCACATTAAGATTATGATTTATGATTAAGATACATGAAACCAAGATTTAGAGGGAAGAGATTCCCATCCATGCTTAAGAGGGAGAAATCCCAACTATATTCAAGAGGGAGTAATCCCATTAAGATCAAGTCTAAGTCATTTAGAAGATAATTAAGTCTAAGAAAGTTCATGGTTAATGGAAATTGATTTAGATTTATATGCACTTTGTTATGGGCTTTCCGAGCATTATGGGCTTTCCGAGCAATTATGGGCTTTCCGAGCATTATGGGCTCCTTATGGGGCATTAAGAGAGGAGCATATACTTCTAGTCAAGTTCTTTATGTAAAAGATCCCAAGAAATGATTAATGTCAATGCATGTTTATGTAAAATCCATTTATATGTTACTTTATGTCTTATAGCATGTCAATGTCGCTTACTTACCATGTTTGTTTTTCCTTTGCATGGCTGGGGACGAGATGTCCGCAGACGTTGGAGCTATAGAGAAGGAATCATCTTGAGAAGAATACAAGATTCCAAAGATCTAAGGAGTTGTTGCCTGGTGGGACGTCCATCTATGGAGATCCTATCATTTATATGTTATCCAGTTTATATTAGCATAGCTTTAGTATCATGACGTAGTTATCTTTCCAAGAAGAACTTTATGTATGAATCTATGTTTCTATAAATGCCAAGTGTTGTTTATTTCTTGATATGAGATCATGCATGTGACAATCCCTCCCTGATATGCCAAGTACCCCACATTATAGATAATGTTGAGGATTAGGCTGTGCTTCCACTGGTTATGTAAGAAACCCTAGGGAGGGGTGTTACATTAATGGTATCAGAGCAAGGAATAGATGGCCACTAAGGCAACACTAGAGATTCATATTATATTCTAATATCATGTTATGTTTACCCTTTCAGATGGCCCCTAAGAAGAAGGAGAAGGTTGGTGAGTCAAGGCACTCACAAGGATCCTCTAGTGGTGATAAGATTGAAGACATGAACCACGTCCCTCCACCAGTCACCCTAGATGCCATAGTAGCAGCCTTGACCAATGCCCTCCAACCTAGAGCTCCACCTAGAGTAGATGAGATCTCCCTCATATATTTCTTGAAGATTAGACCCGATGCTTTCCATGGTGAAGATGAAGTTGATGTGCTGACCAAGGCTGAGGAGTGGCTTAGCAACATGGAACATTGCTTTAGAGACTTAGAGTATCCCCCACGTAGTAGGGTTAGATTTGCCACCCATATGCTCAAGGGTGCAGCCCGTACCTGGTGGGAAAACCTCTTAGCCTCTAGAGAAGAGGATGACCCTCCTTTCTCTTGGGATGAGTTTGTAGAAGTCTTTAATGACCACTATGTATCTGAAGCCATGTTAGAAAGGAAGGAGGATGAGTTTGTTAACCTTAAGCAAGTGGGTGACATGACTGTCACAGAGTATGCCATGAAGTTTCGTAAGCTCTAAAAGTATGGTCTTGAGTACACTGAGCAAAAGAGAGCTAAGAAGTTTATTAGAGGGCTTAAACCCGACCTGAGTTATGCCTTGTCTGGTAGAGGACATAGGACCATGCAATCAGCCTTGGATGCATCCCTAGAATTGGAGGATCACCCTGGAAGGAACCATAAGAAGGAGGTACCCCAAAACAATCATCACCATCAACCAGCTCTACCCTCCAACCACAAGAGGAAAGCCCCTGCGCCTTCTCCAGAGAATGGGAGAACCCCATGCCCCACATGCAAGAGAAATCATGGGGGTCCTTGTAGGTTTGGGACTTCTGTTTGCTACTATTGTGGCGAGGAAGGGCATATCAAGCCTAATTGCCCTAAGCTTGCAAAGAAGGATCCTAACCATAACCAAGCTAAGAACCCTAATCCTCCACCCAAGGTTAAACCAAGGCTCTTCACCATGCAAATGTCAGATGGAGAAGAGGAAAATGATCAAGGTAAGGGTAGTTAAGTAACTTATGTTGAATCATAATGCTTTGTTTATGTATGTTTCTTTTATAATAAAATTTGTATGGGAAATTTGCAAGTTTATGTGAACCCTTAAGGTGGGTAGAAACTCTAGGAAATTTCGAGGACGAAATTTATTTAAGGTGGGTAGAATTGTAACATCCCAACCTTGTTATGCAATTTTCCAAATTATTTTATTCCTTGCATGTTCTTTTCCTAATTAGATAATTGTTGAGGACTTAAATGCAATTTTCCCATGTTAGTTTTGCAAAATCATTTTATTATGCTCAATAGCTCTCTTATCCTTGTTTTATTTAAAGAAAATCTTTTCATGTATATCTATGCCCTTTTTGTTTAAGAAAAATGAGGATAAATGCTTTTATGACAAGTTTTCTCTCTCATGTGATAATTAGTGAATTACATGTTTAATTTCTTATTTAATGGCCTCCTTTTTGTTAATTAAAAAGAAATAATATTTAGGGCACGTTTTTATGTTTTGCAATTCTTATTTGAGAAATTAATAGCTTATTATGCATTAATCATGGCCATTTAAGTGCACATAAGGGTTTTTCTACTTTAGGCCTAAAACGAGTACAAGCATCAAATATAATTTAATGGGAATATTCTAGACCTTGTATTTTGTCTATGGTTCAAATTTGAACTCATTTGGCCCATGTTTGACACCCCAATTAAATTGAGAAATATTTAAATATAAATTGACCAAGATTTGAATGCCATTTCATTATTACAAGCAATTAACCTAAGATTCATTTTATTTTTACTGTCATGTGTTACTTCCTCGCGTGCATGCACAGGGACCGTTGGATCAAGATCCAACGGTGCGGCCATCTTCTTCCACCTCCGTCATTTTCGCGATCAACAGCCGTTTAAGCTGTGATTGAATGCGCGCCTCTGATCTCGGTCGTTTCTCGACGGTTTCAAGTCATTTCTTCACCATCGAGTCTGTGAAGTCGAGATGAACCGAGCGAACCCTTACTCACCTTCACCCTCGACCTATGCAAGAAATTCCCAATATAGGGCTCACACCCCCCTTGCACAGAAACCTCGCCAGTCGCTCGCAACTCCATTTATATCACCTGAGAGCACCACCGGACCTGAAGCGACTCTCCCCCGGCTTCAATTTCCCCACAAGTACTCCCTATCACTGAGGCCTATTCAGTCTGGCCCTCCTACGACCTCCACCTTGCCGCAGTGCTTCTTGGGCACCTTCTCTGCAATTGAAGGGCCTGTAAGCATCCTTAGACCCTCGCGCTTCTTTTCCCGTGTCCCCTTTTCTCTATGATGGTCCTCGTCGCCCTGACTTATAACCAGGTTTGAGCACCTTACCGGCGCTCGCTGCCATGGCGACCCAGTGGTCATCTAGCCCTCATGAGGCATCAGACGAAGTCGACTAACCTCCAGAAACACCTTCCAGTTTTAAGTTGACGTCTATATTCTTGGTTTCGTGATTTTGGCTCCTGAGACTTTGACCTCTATTATCCAGCTCTAGCCATGGCCTTTCAACGCCTTCGATGTCGTTTTTCCACCGTTTTCCATGCGTTTTGGTTCCATCTTAATCGCCATGATCTAACAAAGACAACGGGGTTGTTTTCCCCAGTCGATCATCTCCACGGTGCGATCGTTACTCCTGCCTGAGATCCCTGAAGTGCTTCTCTCTTGCGTGTGGTGAAAGGGGAAGAAACCAGGGTGTTCAATGACCCCTGAGCCCCGCATTTTGTTTTTACCTATGCTTTAAACTGCAAGGGCAGATAAGGAATCTCACGCCCTATTTCATTTGACTACTGAGGCAAGTCTCGCTGCTGAGTTGGCCAAACTTGATTGGACCAAATCAGAAGCCGACCCACTGGTTTGGGTGTGTTTTATCTACGTAGCTTTTTCTTGAATTTCCCTTGGTTGATTCTTCAAACAAATTCATAGTAAATCGCCTGTTTATCTGAAAAATATGCAAAAATATGTTTTGGAAAGAATTTTTGATGAGGAATCCGATTTTGTGGTTTTTATCGACTGATTTTGTTGTTTTCCCATCTCAATATTTATATGAGCAAATTAGGGTTTAATGATATATGATAAAGGATAAATATGTTAATTTCAGGTGATTAAAAGGATCCAACCAGTCAAACCAGGTTTGACTTAGGTGTTTTAGATCAAGGTAAGCGGGCCATGCCCTTGGCATAGTAAGCTTAATTTATTGAATGATTATGATATGTTTATGCTCTTTATACTTAAGTCATGATAAATGTCATGTTTTTCCTCAATGTATATGCTTATTGAATGTTGATTGCTATAATCTAAGTATAAGAATATAAATCACATTAAGATTATGATTTATGATTAAGATACATGAAACCAAGATTTAGAGGGAAGAGATTCCCATCCATGCTTAAGAGGGAGAAATCCCAACTATGTTCAAGAGGGAGTAATCCCATTAAGATCAAGTCTAAGTCATTTAGAAGATAATTAAGTCTAAGAAAGTTCATGGTTAATGGAAATTGATTTAGATTTATATGCACCTTGTTATGGGCTTTCCGAGCATTATGGGCTTTCTGAGCAATTATGGGTTTTTCGAGCATTATGGGCTCCTTATGGGGCATTAAGAGAGGAGCATATACTTCTAGTCAAGTTATTTATGTAAAAGATTCCAAGAAATGATTAATGTCAATGCATGTTTATGTCAAACCCATTTATATGTTACTTTATGTATTATAGCATGCCAATGTCGCTTACTTACCATGTTTGTTTTTCCTTTGCATGGTTGGGGACGAGATGTCGGCAGACGTTGGAGCTAAAGAGAAGGAATCATCTTGAGAAGAATACAAGAACCCAAAGACCTAAGAAGTTATTTCCTGGTGGGACGTCCATCTATGGAGATCCTATCATTTATATGTTATCCAGTTTATATTAGCATAGCTTTAGTATCATGACGTAGTTATTTTTCCAAGAAGAACTTTATGTATGAATCTATGTTTCTATGAATGCCAAGTGTTGTTTATTTCTTGATATGAGATCATGCATGTGACAATCCCTCCCTGATATGCCAAGTACCCCACATTATGGATAATGTTGGGGATTAGGCTGTGCTTCCGCTGGTTATGTAAGAAACCCTAGGGAGGGGTGTTACAAGAACCATTACAAAAGAGTAGCACAAAATTTGTGAAATAGTACTTGTACTGGTATATTTTTGACCTCTAATGTCACTTTCCTTAACGTCAATTTCAAAAGAAAATTGATACAATAACATCTACAATGTTGGTTGTAGAGCACAAACATCACTATCGGTCAAGTCTTTCCGATTAAGAAAAAACACAGGTATTGTTTTTCTTATAAGGTCAGTTATTTCTTAAAGAAGACAACATCCTAGATAACCTACAAATATTAATATTTCAGGGGGAAAATTTGCCTCCAAAAAAGTTTTAGGTTAGCTTCAGTTTTCAAAAAAT
This sequence comes from Alisma plantago-aquatica, assembly GCA_963693085.1. Lineage (NCBI taxonomy): Eukaryota > Viridiplantae > Streptophyta > Magnoliopsida > Alismatales > Alismataceae > Alisma > Alisma plantago-aquatica. The sequence continues at coordinate 76,412,630 of OY856413.1, read as the reverse complement.
GGAGACATACCCCTCCTGCAAAATATTTTTTTCTCCAAAATACCTCTATCATCGATTAGTAATAGTGAAATTGATGTTGTACGTCCTATCAACCACAAAAAAATTATAAATGTGGTGTCGGTTTGCAATCAAGCAATTGACAACAATGGGTTTGTGTCATGTCCCAATGAAAACATGGTTCCCCCTGATTTCTCTGTAGTGTCGGCTCATCCAAAAAAACCAACGTCAAAGTCGTTACTGAGGCCAACTTTTTTTTTGAATAAGGGTTTATCATCAATTTTTTGAAAAAACATATATCTAAGTCCTTACTTATTTGTCGATTTATCTCGACATAACCGACGTCTGAGTCCTTATTGATGTCAAATTTTTTATTTGGATAAAGGCATATGTCATAAGTTTCTTTGTCCAAACTGATGTCTAAGTCCTTACTTAGTCTATGGTTTTCACTAGCAACTGATGATTGTGTACATAGTCGTCAGTTGTCACTACCAACCGATGACTAATTTCACTTAATAGCACCACAAGTTTTCTTTTCCTCATTCTCTATTTCATCGCCCTAAGTCATCTTTTCTCTAGTGATTTTCGTCCTTCAACCAACCACCATCTTCGTGTTGAACACTTTTGTTATTGTGTCTCTAATGTTGCCATTATTCTTATTTGCTTCTGTTGTGTGTTGCTTCTCTATTTTCTCTATGCTTCTCTTCCGCCAGCTTGCTTCTCTATTGCTATCGTCGTTCTTCTATATCATCATACTTCTCATCCACCGGTGTGCTTCTCTACCTCTACATTTGTTGCTAGTTGCTACCATTACCATATTATCTGCTATCATCATTTCCACTACTCATGTGAGGTGAGTATCTACCCCCTTCTCATTACTTGATTTGATTCATTTCATCATATTTTTAATGTTTGTGTTTGCATTGTTTGTATGAACATGAAAGAAAAATGTATGTTATATGCATTTTGTATATGAATTAATATGAAAAAAAAGTATGCTATGTGTGATGATGGTATTGTTTGTGCTTTTTATTTAAATTAAGAAATAAATTCATTATATTTAGATGTCTATTTGTCTATATAATTTTTCGATTATAAATTTGACTTTATTTAGATCTTTTGTATCACTTTGTATATGCATTTATATATGTATAAAACATTAACCTTGGTATAAGGAGGTTCAATTCTCATGAATTACTGAACTTTAACCTTCCTTGTGCATAATTGACATAAATATTGTAATAATCATATAAAAAGGATGGAACATAAACATTACTTGAAATTGGACCACACTTTCTTGAAAATGCATGTATTATTCTAAGCTTATCTTAATGTATATTTTTTTGTGCCTATGATATGAATGATGACACTAAGATCACAAGTATATAAATGACAACATTGTCTCTTGACCTAGAAACCCATCTTAGATCTAATCATTAGGATTAATCTTGGATAGTACCCGGTGTGGGACTATTCTTGAACACTTAATCTCACTTAGGATGTAAGTGTGTAATGTGTATTTAGTTTTCAAGATGTTTCATTAGAACTTCCCCATTCGTTCTCTAAGTACATATGTAGGTAGATGTTTGCCCATCTACATCGGTGTACTTGGAGAACTGTAGGGAAATGTTGTCAAAATTTTCTTGAAAATAGAATATACATTATACACTTACTAGTAAGATTAGGTGTTCAAGAATGGGATAGGTGGCACACACGTTCATTACTGAACCCTAAACTCTAATTTGTAAAGCATAAACCCTAAATCCTAATTTGTAAACCCTAATTTGTAGAACATTATCCCTAAACCCTAAATGATAAACCCTAATATGTAAAATATTATCCCTAAACCCTAAATGATAAAACATAATATTTATATCCTAATCTCTAAACACGTGATTAAATTTTTTTTCTCTTTGATCTTAGAATGGATAGATCATTGATCCATTCCAAATCACTACACCTTGTAGTAAATTACTGGTCTTAATCAGTTTATAAGATTTACAGATGAACTTAGAAAATGACCTAGATATAGGTTCTACTGTCTATGTAGGAATTGCAGTAACAACTTGAAAGTTTATATCGTTGACAAAATCAAAAGTCATGTCATATGCAATGGGATTATATAGGCCTATATATAATGGTATTGGTATGGAGAGATTCCTACTATGATATTAGTAGATGTCGATAGTAATACTTGTGTTGAAGAAGAAATTACTGACGATGATGTGGATATGAATGACCCAATTCTGATAAATGTGGTTGATGTGATGCTAATAGTATTGGGGTAGAGCACGCCGATCTACCTTCCTTATTTAGAAACATTGTGTGTGATGATGTGGGACCTTTATACTTAGGTTGTACTAAGTTTAGGAAGTTGAGCGTTGTGTTGAGATTGTATACTTTAAAGTCTAATAATAGATGGATTTGTAATAATGGGATAAATCCATATGACACATTGAGCAGCCAACATATCACTTGGCTTATTATTATTGGTATATACAATCTTAATCCATAGGTATGTATGAAAAATAAGTATGTCATGTTGTCATTTTTGATATTGGTCCCTAAACAACTTGGCAGTGATATCGATGTTTATCTTGAACCTCTAATTGATGACTTATAGAAACTTTGAGGAGAAGGTGTGATGACCTAGGATGCTTCACATAGAGACACATTTTGTTTGCATTCTATGTTGTTTTGCATTGTTAATGACTTTCCATCATATGGGAATTTTTTTGGATACAACATAATAGGATCCTAAGAATTCCCTATATGTGAGGAGAACACTGATTCAATATTTCTAAAACATGGCAGCAAGACTATATATATGGTCATCAAATTTTTCTTCCAAAAGTCTACTTACCAAAGGTTGCACAAAGCATTTGATGGATCGAATGAGGAACAGAGATCACAATGTACTATTCCCATACAGAGTGACAAATCTTTATACAAGAAGAGGTCAATATTCTAGGATGTTCCTTATTGGATTTGTTTGACAGTTATGCATTGTATCGATTTCTTGCATGTTGAGAAAAATGATTGTGATAGCGTCATTTGTACTTTGTTGAATATACCAGGTAAAACTAAAGATGACATCAAATCCAGAATGAACCTATGTGAAACGAGTACAAGGAAAGAATTAACTACATTAGTTAGTAGTGATTAAAGACATATTTACCTCCTCCTTATTATACATTGCCCATGCATGAGAAGAAACCTTTTTGTGAGTGCTTGCTTAATGTTAAGGTACCATAGGGATACTCTTCCAATATTCATATATTAGTATCAATGAAGGATATGAAGTTGATAGGTCTTAAATCTCATTATTGTCACAATCTAATGCAGAAAATATTGCCCATGTCTATTTGATCTATACTGCTGAAGCATGTAAGGCTTACAATCCCCCAAGATTTGTTTCTTCCCCGGCACTCTATGCAGTAAATTTATTGATCATGAGAATCTCAATAAGTTGCAAAGAGAAGTGGTCGTTACATGTGCCACTTTCCTCCTTAATTCTTTGATATCATGGTACATCTTGTTGTCCATTTGACTAGGGAATTGAAAGTGTTGGAACCAGTTTTCTTGCATTGGATGTATCCTTTTGAATGGTACATGAAGGTTTTTAAAGGTGATGTTCAAAACTGTGATCATCCTGAAGGGAGTATTTTGAGGTTTATGTGTCTAGGGAGGTTATGAACTTTCACAATGACTTTATGAGTTGTAATAAAGCTTCTGGAAATGACAAGAATATTGAGGACTATTTTGGTAAAGGGACTTTAGGAGCACGAGTGAAAGTAATCAGTTGTGAGCTGTGGGAACAAGCATACTTGTATACTTTATACAACATCGACAAAGTGAGTATTTATATCAACGAGCATACCAATTTCATCAAGACAAAATCTCCTTGAGCCAGTTAAATGTGGCTTGATAGAGAGTATAATAAGACATTTATTAGGTGGTTTGAAGATAGAGTCTTACATCAACTATCTCAAACACCAAAATGTTACTGAAAATATCGAATGGCTTGCCTTTAAACCAAAAATGAATGTTATGTATTATGAAGGGTTTGACATAAATGGATTTTCATATTACATAAAATGTGAAGATGATAATAGTGTCATCCAAAATAGCGGGGTCACCCTTCAAGCATCTTCATTGTATTTTTCTCGTGTGAAGGATAAGATTCCACATGAAGATAAAATGTCATATTACGGTATCATTGAAGATGTATTAGAGTTTGAATACACAGATCTCAGAGTTTTGGTCTTTAGGTGTAATTGGGTTGATAACACCAAAGGCGTTGTAGTGGATGAATTGAATTTCACATTAGTAAATTTTGAAAAGATCTACAAGAAAGGTGAACCATTCATAATGTCATCATCGGTAAAACAAGTATTTTATTTCGATGATCTAACAAATGAAAAATGGTCAGTTGTTTTTCATGGTAAAAGGTAGTTCATTACAGATCCTATAGATGAAGAACAGTAATATGACATGTATGATGACTCCAGTCCATTCTCAGTCGACTTGCCAACACCAAATGTTGAAGATAACACAAATTATATTTGTGTGGAGATCACATAAAAGGAATGAATTGATCCAAGATACAATCAATACTAGAAGCATGCATTTTATTTTTTTTAAATCTCATATGTGCATTTTACATTCTTTATCATTTATATTTCATTTGACTATTTTTAAAATGTTATGACATTTTTCAGATGGCGTCTGACCTTGAGTATGTGATCATGAGGATGATTATCATGAAGATGAGAACCATGATGATACACACTATGAGAATGACACTGGTGTAAGTTGTATTATTTTATTACATATTTGTGCATTTTACAATATCTATCACATTTATAAGTTACATTTTTTATGACTTACATGTGCTTCTTGTCAATTTTAGCATGTTGAAGATGTACGCCCTGAGGATCTTGTTGAGCTTGTTGAGGAGCATCGTGAGTGTGCACGTCAAAGAGGCACCACCATGATGAACAAGTTAGTAGAGCAAAGGGTAAAGGACCGAAGTTGGTTACTGAGTTTGATGATCAAGGATATCTTATTGGAAAGAATCGCAACTCTTTTGTGTAATATATAGGAGTTCTTGCTCGTAGCAAAATGGATATAAATGTAGAATCTTGGCATAAAGTTGATCAAGGTAAGAAATACTACATATGAAATGACTTATGTGTGAGATATTATAATTTTTAAATATATTCACAATTTTGTTTTTAATAATATTCCATTAAGTATATAAACATTTGCAAAGCATATTTGACCTTGATGAAAACTACATATGGGAAGGTACTAAGGAATTATAGGACAGATCTGATAAGAGAATACATAAAGAATGATGATAAGAAGAAGTTAGCCACTAAAACATGGAACTATCTTGACCCAAAGGTGTGGGATGTGTTTGTTGCTTCTAGAAAAATTAATGAATTCAAGGTATTAAGCCTCCTCATTTATAATACATTCTTATAAATTCATTATATTACGAATATAAAATATGTTTTGGATTAATAGGGCTTTGAGCGATGCTAAAAAAAGGCATATAAATAATATGCACAACCACAAATTGAGTCAAGGTGGCTACACAAGGCTTTGCCAACAAAGACTGGAGGTGTCTTCTTCTCAGCAGCCTACTCCTGGGACTGTTGAGTCTTCTAATCTACTACACCTCTACCTCACCATGAGGAGTGGGTAGCTGAGATGAAAACCCAATCTAGAGAAATACCCAACCCCACAATTGCTAAGGTGGCTACAGAAATAGTAAAATTCAACTCTTAGAGTACATGTACATCTTTGACTTTGATTGTTATGTTTTAATTACCAATTACTATTGATGATGGTTAGCAGAAGCTCTATGAGCAAAGGAAACAAGGCAAGTTCATTCCTGAGGGTATAAGGGGTGAACTGATAGTTGCTCTAGGTAATTCAGAGCATCCTAGGTGTGTTAGGGTTGTCAGTGTTGGTGTCGGTATAAGAGCCTTCTTTCGGCCATCACAGAATAAGCATGAATCTATCCAAAAAGGAGGAGTCTCAAAAGAGAAGGTATAATAGATGATTGCAAAGGGAATAGAGGAAGCAATGAAACTGTATCATGCTTCTCATAAAGCCCTCAGACAATACATGTGGTACCCCACTCTTTATACAAGGTGGACCCCCTACCACAGAGTCGGTTCGGAGTAATCCATGTTGGTATATATTCCTTGAGAGCCAATCATATGATGATTGCAATATGGCATTAGATACCTAATTTGATAATAATAAAGATAATTTTGTCTATTAAGTTTGTCTCAATCATGAGATGATGACACGTACATAAGTAGATGTCTAAAGAATAATCTTACTCGATGACATGTGTCTTAAGGTTGAGGACCTAAATAGTAAGATCGTGTGTATGATTAAGAGTACATATATTCTTGTTATGTTGCTAGTCAGATATTACTATGGAAGCAAAGTAGACAACAGTTGTAACATCCCAGGATTTGAGGCCTCGGATAACATGATCTTAAAAGGAATGATTGGACTACCCATATCACCAAGGTGCACCTCCTTTTCCGAGAGCCCATCACTAAGAACTCCATAGTTAAGCGTGCTCAGCTTGGAGTAGTACTGGCATGGGTGACCTGTCGGAAAGTAGATCATGGCATGCACGTGAGTGAGGACAAAGCGTGCAGTTAAGGCTAGTGGTGGTCTGTGGGGCCAGTCGTCATTCCTGAAACTCTACTAGAGCCTTGGGCAGTGGGCCCGGGCATTACAAATGGTATCAGAGCCATAACCCCTCCAGTAGGTGGGGCCCACATGGACATGGCATGCCAGTCTTAAACCGTGTGGTCCAGGCATGTAGGAAAGGGTTGTCCATGGTTGACGTAGCCATCCTTGCACTGGTATTCTGTGATCGGGAGCTGGGTGTCCATGGGCCATTATGGGTCTGCACTGAAATGGGGAAGAGATTATGAGGCCTTATAGTTGAGCCTTAACAAGGACGTTAAGAGCCTAAGTGGGGGAGATTGTAACATCTCAGGATTTGAGGCCTCGTATAACATGATCTTAAAAGGAATGATTGGACTACCCATATCACCAAGGTGCACCTCCTTTTCCGGGAGCCCATCACTAAGAAATACATAGTTAAGCGTGCTCAGCTTGGAGTAGTACTAGGATGGGTGACCTGTCAGGAATTTGATCCTGACATGCGCGTGAGTGAGGAAAAAGTGCGCAGTTAAGGCTAGTGGTGGTCTGTGGGGCCAGTCGTCATTCCTAAAACTCTACTAGAGCCTTGGGCAGTGGGCTCGGGTTTTACAACAGTAATACATAAGACTAGAGTGTGTGTTGACTGATGACAAAGTCTTATTAGTCATGATATGTGATATCAGGTCTAGCACATAGGTACATGTTAGAGAATAGTGTATCAGACAGATACACCGTGAGAGTGATACATGGAGACCATGGAATGGTAGCCAGAATCAGCTCTCTTGTTGATAGTGGTGATTGCGGTTCTTAGACCTAAAGTCACTACATTAATCACATGTCATTCATGTACTTTGACATCATCAAATGTGATCTTGAATAAGGGTTTCCATAACGGTGATCATTGGGTGCATTGTGACACATGGGGATTGAGTGTGAGTGATTTAGATGGGACTTGTCCCTCCTACAAGAGTTTGATATCCAGGGCCTCTTGATAAGTGAGACTGAGAAATGTATGGCAACCATACTCAAGTGACTCAATGTATGATATGTGAGCTCAAGTGCATCTCATACGGTTTGCTCTAATTCAAGGAACATAGATTGAACATTGAGAGGATGGCAATTCCATGCCTCGAGTTCAATCTATGTATCAGAGACAAAGAAACTATACAATTACGGTAACACTAATCACAGATTGTAGGTTGAAGTTGTTCTCCAGCTTCAGAATTACTTGGGTAGCAATGATGTGTGACTAGGCACCAATCTTTGCTTGTGATGTCATAATTGGTTATGTACATTCATTGTCAACATAATTCTAGACATATAGAGTCACATGCATAGGGTACACTTGGATTAAAGGAGTATATTCATGAATGATGTTTAATTTTATTACTAAAGATGTTTAGGTATTCAATCAAACAATTGAGGTTCAAAATTGACTGACTGGACTCTGAACTGACCAGTCAAGTGTTAATACAATCGGTTGGAGTGTTAGGTCAATTGGAATCAATATTTGTTGAACTTTTCCTGAACTAGAGAAGTAAAAAGACCATCTCACTTGTGAAACGACCATATCACAATATGAAATGATCATTTCACTATGTGAGATTACTAGTTCATTTCCCAGGTCACCCAGTTCAGTTGCCAATTTGATTGGAACAAGGATTGATGTTGATGTCATGTTTAGCAATAATCTGGTATTGAATACCAATTTTGATTATAGAACAAGAAACTTGTGAAACGATCATTTTGCTAAGTGAGACGGTCATCTCGCTCAGGAGATGACCATTTGGGTATGTGAGATGATCACTTTTTGCTATGTAAGTTCTAAAAGATTCATGATTCTGGATCCTTCTACTCTACATAGACTAGGAACCCTGACCCTAGCCTCTATTATAAATAGAGGGGTAATGGGGGCTTCCCAACACACACACTTGGGATTAGTGGCCCTAAAAATTGTTGTCCTCTCTAGTTGTGGTAACCAATAGATAGCCCAAGCAAGTCGTACCCGTTAAAGGGAGGGATAGAAAGGGAGGGAACAACTGAGATCGGTTGTGGGAGAGCATGTCGGTGACTAGTACACTAACAGAAGGGGGCAACTCCTTCATGTTGGCTCTACAAGCACAAAGTGGAGTTTCCAATGGTCCGTGTGGACTACTCTAGAGGTGGGAGGATATTGTCTGCCACTTGGAGGATATTTTCAGCCATTGTTTGTGGTACGAGACTAGGATGTCGATGGAGATGACTATTTGAGTGATGATGTTGTTGTTGAAGGAGCGTGTTGCTGCTTATAGAAGAAGTTGCTACTACTGCAAGGGTAATGTTGATGGACTTGCTCCAGGATAAGGAATAACCTTGCAAACCTTACTTCCTAAATATATTATTGTTGATGCAATTTTGCTGTCCATGGTAATTAGACTTTGAATTATTATTTCAGCTGCGTATATCTATGCATGATTTCCCTACAGTGGAATCATAGCCCCATCAATTTACTATGTATCTTGGATTTAAATCGATATGATCAGATTTAGTTTTTATTCTTTTATTGTATACAATGTGAATATTAAAATGATTAATGTGCATATCCGATTAAGTTATACATATGAGTCCACAAACTATATATATATATATGTAATTTACATGGGTTGTCCTAAAATTGCTTTTGATGGTGAATGTGAAGCATGGTTATGGCCAAAATGGCAGATCTATGTGTGCATGGTTGTAGTTGTTTATTACTGTTGTTACTCGGTCTACTTACCGAGCCTCTCTCTTTCTTCCAAATGTAAATGAATTCTATTCTTCCTATTCCCCCTTGAATGTAACTCAAAGTTTCCCTTTTACAATTAATGAGAAATATGATACTTTTAATTTATGCATCATCGTGAGAAGATGTTATGTACAAGGTGAAATGACTGGCTCGTGAGATGACCTGATCGACTAAACGACCAAGGAGGCCAGACAACAAAAGGATGAACCGATCAACTAGTGGCCTAACCGATCGGCTAGATGAGTCCAGACACTGCTTGGACTTGAGAACCAGATGACTATTTCAAGATCCCAATCGAGAGACCAGGAGGTGAGATGACCAGTTGAAGAGTTGAACTGATCAACCCAGATTGGTTCAAGCATAGATTTTCACCAACAACATGTTGCATATTATGTGTAGCCTACGTGGTAGTAATTCCTTGTGGCTCCAAGGAATTACATTAGTATGGACATAACCATCTCTTATATATTGTATTATTACATGTTCTCGTTTGTGGTTGTAGCATGTATATGATATGTACCAAGCATGTGGTGATTGGATATGTATATATATTTATATATATAATCCTTTAATTTAAATATTAAGTCTTAGATGTTTTCCATGAACAACACACATGAAAAGATTGATCGACCAAGCGTGGGCACACCGTAGTGTGGTGTGTCATCTATCTCATGGAAGTGTGATGGTAGATATGTGGGTTTGCCCTAGAAGGGTAGATATTTTATCATGTTGGCTTTTGGGTTAGGATTATATGGGTGACCTTAATTGGATTAATCACCTAGAAGCATACATATGATCAATGACAAAGAGTTGTGCATATCATCTATAATGAGTTTCATATGATGCAATTGGAAAAGGTTGCCTACCTGATAGAATCAAGTTGTGGGTGACAGCCCTAGCAGGCTCATTATCTTGACGAAACTAGGATCTTGGCACAAGAAGATTGTACGTTGCAATCTTCTGAATTGATACACGAGGGTTATCAATTATAAAGTAGTGGGAGTGATAACTAATTGGAAACCTAATTAATATGTCAAACTTATCAAATGAAACAAATCAAAATTGTTTTGAAAAGTAGCTAACTTTCTTTTGTAGAATGTAATGACAAACACAAATATGTTATCGATGTGATTAGTCTTTGAGAAGGACAAACCAAATGGTATTTACTTCCATACCTGGTTTAGGACTTTGAGAAGTGTTCTCGTACATGACTGAAAGATCTATGTCCTTGATAGACCAGTGTTAGAGGAACCCGCTCCAAATGTGCCTAAGGATGAAATGGATGCTTACTGGAAGCATGCCAATGATGCCATAGATACTGAATACCTTATGCGATGTTGAATGAACTATGAGTTGCATAAATAGCATCAAAACATGAACATTATTGAGATGGTAACATATCTTAAGAATCATATAAAGCAAGAAAGGTATGATGTCTTCAAAGTGCTATTTGACTGCAACATGACAGAGAGAGATCCAATAGATCCCCGTGTTCTGAATATGATTGGGCATGTTTACTGACTGGGATTTCTTTTAGGTTAAGAGTCGACCATGGATATGATTCTACAAGCATTGTGTGAATCATATATCTAGTTTATCAAGTGCTACCACTTGAGTAACTTTGCTAAACTCCTGTTTGAATTGCATGGCATGTTGATGCCAAGGCAAGATTGAAGAAGGACAAATATGTGATAGTGATCACCAGAAGTGAGTTCAAGAGTAAAGGCATGGACAAGAAGAGTTCTAAGGCTAATATGAAAGTCTTCATCACTCAATATGAAGAGAGGGGTAAGTGTAAAAGGAATATGTCCTTTTCAGTTAAACGATTGAGGAAGGAAAATGCCACCATATTGTAACTTGTTTGTACATTGGAAAGGAACTATCCTCTTTATAGAGAATCCTAAGAAGAATAAGGAGATAGAGATCTCTACTTCAAGACCTGAGAAGAAGTAAGCTAGAATTGTATAGAGCAAGAGTTGCTACCACTACAGTTGAAGGCTATCATTCATGGGCATATAATAAAATTAGTGAATTGCTATTATGTACGTGTCATTAATGAAAATATCATGTATCTCGTATGGACAAGAATTGATGTTTCATGGAAATGCCATATGTCTCACAAACAATACTTGATAGTTATGAAGGAAAATATGTGTGTGACACATATATTGAATGACTTGATGAGTCAAATAATAGATACCTATAGCATTGTCATATAGAGAGCATAAATGAGAAATGCATTTCTAGAATCCATATGATGGCTATCTAGACTCTTTTGGTTATCAAATCAATAGAGATATGCATGTCTTGTTTTTTGTGCAATAGTAAAAAAACATCTTCACTAGATGTAGTGGGAGAGCAACTATTCTATTAGGATTCATGCATACTAATGTATAGAAACCTTTTAGAATAAATGCTAAAGATAGTTACAAGTACCTCACTATATATTTACTGATGTTGTCAGCAGATATGGAAGTTGTATTTGATGTAATACAAATATAGATCTCTTGAATTGTTCAAGGAGATCATGAATGAAGTATGTAACTGACTTGGTTAAAGTATTAAGATATTGCAATGTGATCGATGTTGAAATATTTTAAACCAAGAGTTTGAGGACCTTCTGGAAAGATTGTGATAGTGTGTCACATTGAAATCCACCTAAAACATAATGATGTATCAGAAACAAGGAATCACATCTTGTTGGTCATGGTGTGATTATCAACAAATCTAGCTAATCTTCCAATTTCCTTTTGGTGCATGATTTACACTAAAATAATGTATTGTCTGAAATGGTTCAAAAGACACCATATGAGATATGACATGGGAAGTGTCACGATATGTCTTTTATTGTGATTAGGGATGAAAGCTTATATAAGAAAATAACTTTTTAATAGCTTTTTCAAAAATAATGTGAATGTCGTTTTGTTGAGTACTACTTACATTCTAGTCTGACAAAAAAGTGTTTATTACCAGGATGGATGAATTCCTAAAGGGAACTTAGTTCCAAAGGAATTGATGGGAGTAAAAGGGGAACTTGAAATGTTAAAGACAAATAAGGAAACATTAAACCTAAAGATGTCCAATTGGAACATGGAGAATCACAAGTTCTTGTGGAATCTCAGGTTCCTTATGTAACACAATACCTCATAGTTCTAGTAGAACACACCTTGAGTTTGAAATATTATCATGATATCTTATAACTCAAGAAGGCGGTGAGTTGAACATAGAGATGAGTCAACAACCTACCTAGAAGCTATTAAGGGACCAAAATCTAAGAAATGGCTTGATGCCATCAGATCCAAGATAGACTACATGTAAACCAACAAGGTATGACCTTGGTTGGTCCACTTGAAGGGGTAAAACCCAAAGGGTGCATTTGGGTTTTTGAGAGGATACCAACATGGAAGGGTAGATTGGTTGAAGAGAGGTTCAAACAAGTTCAAGGTGATGAACATGATGAAGTATTTCACTAGTTACCATAGTTAAATCCATAATGATCATGCTTATTGTTGCAGCTTGTTATGACTAATGAGATTTGGGATATGGATGTTACAACCACATTCCTCAACTGGAATAATGATAAGGATGTGTATGTGATGCACTGTAAACGTTTTATAAATCCAATAATGCAAATAAAGTTAGTAAGCTACAAAGGTCAATCTTTGGATTGAAGCAAGCATCTCATAGTTGTAATCTTTGATTTGACAAGACAGACAAAGGGTTTGACTTGAGTCAGAATGAAGATGGAATCTATGATTACAAAAGATTTAGTGGGACCATACTTATATTCCATGTAATGATGGGGAATAACGTCCATATCATGTATATGTCAAAACCTGGTAAGGAAAGTGGCATATATATGAAGGGTTTAGGCAAAACATTCTATGTGATAGAGATCGAGGTCTATAGATATAGATCTAGAAAGCTTCTCAATAAGACATACATTGGCAAGATGTTGGAGGGTTCAGCATGTAGGACTCAATGAGAGAAAACTTATCCATGTTCCATGAAGTTAGTCTCTCAAGAGCATAGTGTCCTTATTCTTGTAAAGAATAGGAACACATGGATGGATGCCATATGCATTCGTAATTGGATCTATCTTGAATGCAATGATATGTACTTATCCCATTATTTCGTATGTATTAGACATGACGAGAGGATATACAGTCATCGCATATGTATTGGACATGATGAGAGGATATATATACATATCTAGCAATCTTGTATGTGTTGAACATGAAAGAGGGTATGTGTCAGATGCCAGTGAGAGTCATTGGACTACCATAAAAAACATCCATAGGTTCTTGTGAATCACTAAAATGATCGATTCCTTAGTCATTGTAACAAGGAAGAGTTGGTTGTAAAGGGTTACACTAATGAAAGCATCTGAACTAACAATTAAATTATTGCAATCTAAATTGTGTTTGACCTTAAAATAAGAACTATGATCTAGAAAGGGTTCCAAGCAAGATACAGTTGTTTATATCTACAATAGAAGTTGAGTATCTTTGTGTTATGAGAGCATCAAAGGATAATGTATGGATCAAGAATTTCATATGGGTGAACTTGTATGAGATTCCAAACAATTGAAGACACTGTAGAAAAATGTGATAATAATGAAGCTACTGGTTAGGCTGGGAATCCCAGATAGCATACTACAACACTTCCATCTCACACAAAAAGTTGCACAATGAGGAGATGTGAAACTTGCAATATACCAACTTGATGCATGCATTGCTAATCTGCTACAAAGTGCTTGTACAACAGAAACATGATGGTCATGTTGATATCACTAGGAGTAAGATTCGTAGGTGATTGGCTCTAAGTGAAAGTAGGAGTGTGTTGGTATATATGCCCACAGAGCCAATCATATGATGATTGCAATGTGCCATTAGATGCCTAATTTGTTAATAATAAAGGTAATTCCTTCTATTATGTTTGTCTCAGTTATGAGATGATGGCACATACATAAGTAGATGTCTAAAGAATGATGTTACTCAATGACATATGTCTTTAGGTTGAGGATCTGAACAATGATATCATATGTATGATAAGAGCACATACATTCTTATTATGTCCCTAGTTCGATATTATTATGGAAGCAAAATAGACAAAAGTAATGTATAAGACTAGAGTGTGTGTTGACTGATAATAGAGTCTCACTAGTCATGATTTGTGATATCAAGTCAAGCACATAGGTACATAATAGAGAACAATGTATCAGATAGACCCACCGTGAGAGTGATACATGGAGACCATGGAATGCTAGTCATAATAAGCTCTCATAGTGATAGTGGTGATTGTGGTTCTTATACCTGAAGTCAATACATTCATCACATGTTGTTAATGTACTTTGACATCATTAAATGTAATCTTGAACAAGGGTTGACATAACGGTGATGATTGGGTGCATTGTGACACATGGGGATTTAGTATGAGTGATTTAGATGGGACTTGTCCCTCCTACAGGAGTTTGATATCTAGGGCCTCTTGATAAGGGAGACTGAGAAATGTATGGACATTCTCATCTGACTCAATATATGATATGTGAGCTCATGTGCATCTCATACAATTTGCTCTAGTTCAAGGAACATAGATTGAACTTTGAGAGGATGGTGATTCCATGCCTCAAGTTCAATCTGGATATTAGAGACAAAGGAACTATACGATCACGGTAACACTAATCATGGATTGTAGGTTGAATTTATTCTCCAACTTTCTAAATTACTTGGGTAGAAATGATGTGTGACTAGGAACCACTCTTTGCTTGTGATGTCATAATTGGTTATGGACATTCACTACCAATGTAATTCTAGACCTATAAGGTCATACACATAGGATACACTTGGATTAAAGGAGTATATTCAATAATGATGTTTAATTTGATTATTAAATGTGTTTAGCTATTCAATCAAACAACTAAGGTTCAAAATTGACTAATAGACTCTAAACAGACCAGTTCAAGTGTTTAGATGATCAGTTAGAGTGTCAAGTCAATTGGAATCAGTATTGGTTGAAATTTGCATGAATTGGACAAGTGAAATGATCATCTCACTTGTGAAATGATTGTCTCACAATATGAAATGACTATTTCACTATGTGAGATGACTGATTTGTTTCCTAGGTCACCCGATTTAGTTGTCAATTCAATTGGAACAAGGATTGATGTTGATGTCATGTTTAGCATTGATTGGGCATCGAATACCAATTTGATTTAGAACAAGAAACTTGTGAAATAACTGTTTTGCTAAGCAAGATGACCATCTCGCTCATGAGATGGATGTTTGGGCATGCGAGATGGCTATTTCATGCTACATTAGTTCTATAAGATTCATGATTCCAAACCCTTCTACTCCCATACAGACTGAGAACCCTGACCCTAGCCTCTACCATAAATAGAAGGATACTAGGGGCTTCCCAACACACACAATTGGGATCAGTGACCCTAACAATTGTTGTCCTCTCTAGTTATAGTAACTAATAGAGAGCCCAAGCAAGTCCTACATGTTAAAGGGAGGGATAGTAAGGGAGGGAACAATTGAGATCAGTTGTGGGAGAGCATGTCGGTCACTAGTACACTGGTAGAAGGGTACAACTCATTCTCATTGGCTCCGGCAGCACAACGTGGAGTTCAAGGTGGTCCTCATAGACTACTATAGAGGTGGATGTCATTGTCTGTCACTAGGAGGACATTGTCAACCACTGTCCGTGGTGTGAGAATAGGAGGTTGATGGAGACGATTGTTTGAGTGATGTTGATGATGTTGAAGAAGTGTGTTGTTGCCTCAAGAAGAAGTTGCTACTACTGTAAGGGTGATGTCACTGGACTTGCTCTAGGACCAGGTTTAACCTTACAAACCTTCCTTCCTAGATACATTGTTGTTGACGCAATCTTAGTGTCTAGGGGAATCCGGTATTAAATTTTTGTTTTCGATGTCTATATTTGTGCCCGACTTCCCTACAATCCCATGGACCTGCCATCTAGTAAATCCATTGTAAGTTTTTTTGTGATATAGTAAACTTTTGGAATGATTTGTATAATATGCTTGTCTTTAGTTATATATATAACACTGTATATAAATTTATAGGGGTTGAGGCCATGTCGTCTTTACTAGAAGGATATGTCACTACACTGGACATGGCTTCCCCACACCTTCCAGGTGACATGATTAATGGTGCTCCAATGCCCGCTAATGCGGTTTGCGAGACCCCAAGGCTTGTCTACAACGCTTGGAAACATACTACATTGCTATCCATCCCAGTCATGAGATGATAGGTGATGCAGAAGGTGGCACATTTATGTGAAGAAGTTGTCTATATTGATGTATGCTAAATTTACATTGTGTTTGAATCTATATAAAAATTAACAGTTGATATGGGAATATAAATGTAGGACATAGAACCTAAGAAAACCCCTATAGTTCATCCTCCCTCCTCAAGATATTTATTACCTAGTTGGCTTGTAAAGTACCTATTCAACCTACTAGGTCCTAATTGTAGGGGGTTGGCAGTATGGCTAGGCGACTTTGAAGAAGGGTCATCTATGATGATCCATATTAAGGAGGATGTTGCAAGTCAATCTCATGATACTAGTATATTTTTGCAAGATGTTTTATAGATGTTTACTTATGCTTGGTTGAATGCATTTGTGATTGAACTTTGAATATGGGGATACCTTATGGCAAAATATCTCATTTTATATTTGTTGATCTATTTTCTTATATATTAATGCATAAATGATATATGTTTTTTAGCTACTTATATAGGGTGTGTACAGAGGTCACACTACCCCCATGTGGAATTTCTAGTTCCATCATTGATTAGCCTTGTTTACAAAGACCCACTATCTCTTATTGAATATTTCTCTACCACATTCAAGTATTTTGGTAATGCGAGAAAGAGTGTGATTATATATCCTTTCAATGTTGAGTAAGTTTTAGTTACTTTACTTATAATTTTAACTTAAAAATTATATTTCATTGTGGATTTTAAGTTTTCTTTTGTTAGCCTTCTTTTCACTCAGGAATACTCATTGTTTTTTGGTAATTGTCCTTGGGATGCTATCTCATATTATCTAGATCCTAAGGGTGACCAACTATACAGTAGGGGACACAAAATGAAAAAAAACATTATTCATGTGAGTACATTTTTATATTCATTGACGTATATTAATTTTTGCATCATTAATTAGGTGACTATTTACTAATGCAATTCAATGTGTTGTATTAACTTATAGGCCTATAAAAAAATTCAATAATGTTGGGGGAAAGGTGGATAAGAAAAGGGAAGTGTTAAGTTGCAACAATGTTGAGGTATTTTTTCAAACTTTAATGTGTAGTTATTCAACTATGCTTACTTTTATTTATTAACATTTTGTATGATGGTAAATTTATAATGACATGTACAAGACAATGATTGGTCATGCAAATACCATGTGATGGTGTGTGAACTTGATTTTTAGATAGGGGGCACCAGACATCCACTGCATACAAAATGATCTATATATAGTCTTGATCATCACAAGTAAATAGTCTCATTTGATAATATGAAATATCAAATCAAAGTCTTTAACTATGTCATTCTCTTTGTAGTTGATTGACATGATAGAGCCCTATACGAAAGAAGAGATAGATGAGATACAAGAACAACAGGAACATGCCTTTATTAAGGAAATAAACTTTGAATTTTATTGGAATAAAATATGAGTTTTGAACTCTGGTTATTTGTATAATCATGTGGTTCTTATGACTTCTTGTGACTTTAAATTTGATGTGAGTGAAATATTAGTGCATATGTGAATCATGAATATATACATGTGTGTGAATGAATGTGAAGACGAATGAACACAATGAGAATTGTGTTTCCACATGTAATGAGAATTGAATTGGTGCATATGTGAATGATGTATGTATACATGTGTGTGAGTGAATGTGAAGATGAATGAATACAATGACAATTGTATTTGTATATGTCATGACAATGAAATTTGAGAAAAGATCTTGTATGTGGGTGGATGGTGTGTTTATTATTGTAGGTTTTGTAGGTGTGTTGGCTTCTTGATAAGTTGAACATGAGATGGCAGTTCTAACAAAGTACATGTTCTGCATCCTACTGAATAGTCAAACAATAGGTCTATAGACCTACTATTTAAAAAGAAAAAACATTATGTGTCATCATTATTTACCAAAAACTGACGTAGTAGGTATCATCGGTTTCTATACTAAAACTGACATTATAGGGCTATCCTAAAATGGTCATGTTGGGTAGCATGGTCATGCTACCAACTGACTTGAAATGTCAGTTTAGCTGCAAAACTGACGGCATGATTTGTTTATATTGTATGTTTGGACATAAACATCGATGACACAGATGTACACAACGTTAGTTTATTTAAAAAAAAATTGCCACTAAAATGTTTATCAGTTAAAATGTGACTTTATATGGAAGAATTGTGTCAGTTGTTGCACCAAAACTGGCAACAAGATTCTTAACTGTGTCGATTTCTTTAATCATAACAACTGAGGTTGGGTCTGAGTTGTCAGTTTACGCGTCCTAAAAAACTGACGTTGTAGGCGCTTAACTATAGTGTCACCCACTTAGATGTCGATACGAAACAAATGTTAAAGGGCTATTTAACCGAATATAGAGGTGGTATATGTACTACTATTGGAATAACTCAGGTATCCCTTAACAGAGAGGAGGTAGTAGGATAGTACACATGTATTCACATATGTTGCCAATTTGATGTAAAAAAACCCAAAAATGGTGTTAGTATGAAAGAGAGATCACAAAAAAAAAATCCAAGAAAATCAAACTAACTCATTGCACCAGGTAGTACCTCAAAGGCAAAAATTTTCAAAAATCCAGTAGGCTCAGCCTCAAGCGATTAGGATAGCATATCGAGTTTGAGAGTATTATAACTTGGATTTTTGCATGTATACATACATATATTTGAATGCAAATAATGAATTTTTAAGTGATCTAAACCTTAATATACTTTTTTATGTGATTTAAAAACATAAAATGAGCCTAAGTTTCAAATTTGGATCGATTTGGATGTTGTTTGTGCAAGTTGTGCAATTTTAGGTACATTCTGGACTTTTATGCAATTTACCCAATTGAGAGGTTTTCTTTGCAAATTATCACCTGAATTTTAATCCTTAGATATTCCCTTACCATTATAGAGATTTTGAATTATGGGGAACCTAGTTGCACCTTGGTTTGAAGGTGTTACTTTCCAAGGGCATTATAGGGATTACCCTCTTTTAAAATGTGCTTATCTTTAAAAGCAATCAACCAATGGGGTTATTTCTTTGTTTGAAGGATGGTGGGGTGGCCTAGAAGGCTCCAGGGGCTTTTAGAACCGACATTTGATAAACAAGAAGAGTCTATGAGATTTCCTCTTGCATGGCCATGAACCCCCAGCCTAAGGACACATGGAAAGTCCCATAGAAACCTCATACTTGCCCCCTTCTTTATAAAGCCATGCAAACCCCTTCCCAGCTTTTAATCCAAGAAGCAGTCCTCTCCTTCTCGTTCCCCCATATTAGAGCATCATTCCTTATATGTTTCACCACGAAGTTTCTATCCCAAGGTAAAAGAGGGTGCCTACCTTGGAGAAGAAGGCTCCTAGGGTTCCAAATTTCTCTATTTAGGATTTCTTAAGCTCCTCCTTGGTGATTTTGACCAAAACTAGTAAGAATCCTCCTTTCCTTCCCTTTTTTCATGCTTCTAGTATTCCTCCCACCTTATTACTGGTCAGAACCATGACCTTCCATGGTAAAACTCCACCTAGAACCCTAAAACATCTCATCTCCATGCTCTTTTGCTAGGGTTTGCACCTCTAAAGTGGAGAAGGTGATCTTTGCTCAAAAAAGGAGCTTGGCTTGGAGCAACCAGACCTTATAATCTAGGAATCCTTTCTTTTTGGACCTTCTTACCTTCCTAGAGGTAAGTTTTTTTAACCCCCTTCTCATATATTGCTTAGTACATGCTTAAAACTCATGCTTCTATGTTTAAAATCGATGATTTCCCTCTCTTTTACCATGTTCTTCTAGGGTTTCGGTTTCTTGTTGTTTTACCTTCTCAAGAAGTTCTAGTTGGTTACCTATGCAACTTTAAACCGTATATTGGGTCAAATGGTATTTTCTCTCTCTCCCTCTCTCTTCAACTATCTCGATCGGTTTAATGATGTGGCAATTTCCTATTGGTCAGTATCAAAAAATTCATATCTTCTAATCCGCTTATCCAAATTTGACAAATAAATATGTTTTGGAATTGGAAAATTAATCTATATCTAATAAAAATATTTTCAATGTCTGATTTCATGGTTTTAATAAGGGTTATTTTTGTAAAATGAATTTAATGCATAAAATCCATAAAAACTACATCTTAATCATCATTACTCCAAAATTAACATAAAAATATGTTTTCTTGATCAGGAGAACTTAATAAGTTTATTGGTGATGTTTTAAGAGTATAAATCTGAGTTTTTCTAAAAAGGACTAAAATTAGGATTTCTATACATTAATGTGCACTATGTACTCTAATACATGTTAATACATTGAAAATAGGCAAAGTGCAACTTGGACTCAGTTAAAGTGGTGAAAGTTAGTAATTGATATCAGTAAGAGAGTTATGTGTAATACTTCTTTATGTATGTCCATTCCTTACACCCTATGTTGGGATAATTGTAGCCAAACCCTATATTTCCTTAATGAGGCTTAAATGAACCTTAAATCTTTTATTCTTGAATCCTAATGTTGTTCATGCCTCAAATCATATTATAATTTCTTCTTGTTTGGGTATTATATCCCACTACCATGATTATTTAATATTATGACTACTCTTGCCATGAATACTTTTCTAGCATGTGGATTTATGTTCTATTTAATTTAAAATAGCGGTACTTATGTACAACCACCCATAGAGGGCATGTATTTAATCGCCTTGGGGAATGTTTTTATTCTCACCTATATAATTGTGTAGGTGACTTGGAATGTCTTATTCTCCCCACACCTATAGGTTAGAGGTCAGGTAGGTACCTCAAACCTACTTAGTTAGGTAGACATAATTATCTTACATGCAAATCCTTTTTATAATTGTTAATGACAAATTTCTTTTTAATGTAGCCTCATACTCTTGTTCTGTTCATCTTATGATGAAATATTAGCCTTTACTTTCATGTTATTTCCTTATCTTTTGTTCTTGTTCATTATTTGACACATACCTTGTATTTCTCTCTCTTGCTGGGTGATTTCCCAACCACCCAGGTTTTTTTACAAGGTGTTGAACATTATCAAGGAGAACATAGCTTCCAACATGAACCTAACTCTTGGAGATGTTACTTGGAGATAGATTTGAAGTAGTTTAGACTTCCCTCTACTTAGATCCTTATGTTGTATCATACATGTAAACCCTTATGGGAGATTATGATATATTTTTGTAAACCTTTTATGAAATTGAATATAGTCAGTTATTTTTTTATTCCACTGCTTTCTAATGGTCTTTTGTATACCAATGTTTAATAAATTTGGAAAATTTATGCCCATTCCATCATACCTCTGAGAGTGTTTGGAAAGGATGTCAATTATTCAAATTTTTAGTAAAGGGGTGATTTCACTCTTTTACAGCATGGTATCAGAGCCCATGGTAGTCGAAATCTGACTATTTCAATTTTGTCTCCCTAGTTAGAATTCTTACCTTACCTTTAAGTGACATGTTTGCCCTAGAGTTGATCAATAGATGATGAAGGGTTGATTTAGAATCATATAGTTTCACTTAGAATAATGATGAATAGATCCCTAAAATACTTACAACTAAAAGATGCATAAGTAAACATAGTAACTTGAGGTTGTTTAGCTTGCCTTTAGGTAGCTATTAGGACATGAAGTTGAAAGCAAAGGTGTCTAGAAAGGATTAAGGTTTGGGGACTGGCAAGATTTTCCTCCGCACCACTATCTTGGTTTGCGAGGACTCCCGAATCCATATGATACCGGCCTGGCATGAGCTGATATGAATTGTCTGAAATAGCATGCTTTTAGGTAATAGTAGCCTTAGACATCTATATGATTTATCTTTAGGGACCCTAATATGTTGAACTATCCTCACAGGTGTAATGACTTGTTTTAGGATGGATACCCAATATAGTTTCCTTATGACTCATCAAACCACATGTTTGGATAGTTATCCCTAGAACCTAGACTTTGAAGTTTGGTGTTTCGTAAGCAATCAGAGTGCGCAATGAAGTGTGATGGATCTTGTATATAGTCTAGTTAGACTCACCCTTTTACCTCTATATTAGTTTGGCTTGGTAGGTCAAACCTTTTGAGTGGTGGAGAGTAGTTGGTTTGATGATGTTTGGGTAGTTAGATTTCAAGGATGAAATCATGTTTAAGGGGATGGATTCTTGTAACATACTGAAATTTAGCTACACTGACTTTAGAAACCCTAAATCCATAATTAGGAAGTTAGTGTGCTTGAATCCTTAGTTTTGACCAAACAAGTTATAGTACATGTTTCTTGGTATCTAAATGAACATATAATGATCATCTAATGAATAGTTCATATGTTTGAACCCTAATGAATATCTAGTGCACATAATAAGAGTAACTCACATTTTAATACTAATAGTGGATAACCATGATGTTGACCATGTCTTGACCCAATAAACCCTAATGATATGATGAGCAGGATAATTGTAACCTAATCTTGGACTTAATGCATACTAAGAATATATAGGTGAAGAATAATGATCATATTGACTTGAACTCTAAGTTGTAATCATATAACCTTAACCTATACATACTTAATGACATTCTTGATACATTAGTGACATTAGGTGCCATAATCAGAAAACATACTTTAATATACATAATTGATATATTATCACCTAATCATAGATGAATTAGGTCATCAATGTGATTTCTCAAAAAAAAAAGGTCATCAATGTGAAATGCATATCACCTTGTTCTTTAATACACACCTAATTAATCACCTAATGATTACTTGGTATCTAAATCAAATCATTAATAAGTAATATGTCCCACCTTGATCACTAAAATACATATAATGACTCCAATATGGATAAGAAGTAATTGATTCACATAAATGTGCATAATCAATAATAATAAGTGAATAAACATGAGAAAGTGATTAATGATGGCATCAATGTAAAAAAAAGGTAATTTGATAATGTTTAATATAGATATAAGTAATTAATGTGACATAATTTAGATTAATTGTAAAATAATACATAAAATGTCTTATTTCTTAAAAACCATCTGTTATAATTTAATTGGCTGATAATAGAGACTAAACCCAAATTATTAAGGATAATAATCAAGTATATTGAGATAATTAAGTAAACCCTAATTTCCCTAAAACTCTTAATGAAATAAATAAGGAATATATATGACTTTGTGTATAATAATGAAATATAACTCTTTTGGAAACAATGTAAATATGACATAACACAATTAAAATAATAATAATGATAATGTGATACTTGCCCCCTTCTTTATAAAGCCATGCATACCCCTTCCCACCTCCCAATCCAAGAAGCAATCATCTCCTTCTCTTTCCCCCATCTTAGAGCATCATTCCTTATATGTTTCACCACGAAGTTTCTTTCCCAAGGTAAAAGAGGGTGCCTACCTTGGTGAAGAAGGCTCCTACTCTATTTAGGAATTTCTTAAGCTCCTCCTTGGTGATTTTGACCAAAAATAGTAAGAATCCTCCTTTCCTTCCATGTTTTCATGTTGTTAGTATTCCTCCCACCTTCTTCCAGGTCAGAACCATGACCTTCCATGGTAAAACTCCACCTAAAACCCTAAAACATCTCATCTCCATGCTCTTTTGCTTTGGTTTACACCTCTAAAGTGGAGAAGGTGATCTTTGCTCAAGAAAGGAGTTTGGCTTGGAGCAACCAGACCTTCTAATCTCGGGATCCTTTCTGTTTGGACCTTCTTACCTTATTAGAGGCAAGTTTTGTTAACCCCCTTCTCATATATTGCTTAGTACATGCTTAAAACTCATGCTTCTATGTTTAAAATCGATGATTTCCCTCTCTTTTTCCATGTTCTTCTAGGGTTTTGGTTTCTTGACGTTTTACCTTCTCTAGATGCTCTAATTGGTTACCTATGAAAATTCAAACCTGATCTTGTGTCAAATGGTGTTTTCACCCTCTCCCTCTCTCTACAACTATCTCGATTGGTTTGATGATGTGGCAACTTCCTATTGGTCAGTACTGAAAAATTCATATCTTCAAATCCACTTATCCAAATTTGACAAATAAATATGTTTTGGAATTGGAAAATTAATATCTATCTAATAAAAATATTTTCAAGGTCTGATTTCATGGTTTGACAAAGGGTGATTTTTTGTAAAATGAATTTAATGCATAAAATCCATAAAAATTACATCTTAATCATCATAACTCCAAAATTAACATAAAAATATGTTTTCTTGACCAGGAGAACTTAATAAGTTTATTGGTGATGTTTTAAGAGTCTAAATTTGAGTTTTTCTAAAAAGTTCTAAATTTTGGGTTTCTATACATTAATGTTCACTATGTACTCTAATACATGTTAATACATTGAAAATAGGCAAAGTGGAACTTGGACTCAGTTAAAGTGGTGAAAGTTAGTAATTGATATCAGTAAGAGAGGTATGTGCAATCCCTATTTATGTATATGCATTCCTTACTCCCTATGTCGGGATAATTGCATCCAAACCGTATATTTCCCTAATGAGGCTTAAATGAACCCTAAATCTTCTATTCTTGAATCCTAATGTTCATACCTCAAATCAAATTATAATTTCTTCTTATTTGGGTCTTATACCCCACTGGCATGATTACTAAATATTATGACTACTCTTACCTTGATTATTGAATATTATGACTACTCTTGCCATGAATACTTTTCTAGCATGTAGATTTATGTTCTATTCAATTTAAAGTAGCGATACTTATGTATAACCACCCACAGAGGACATGTATTTAATCACCGTGGGGAATGTTTTTATTCTCACCCATATAATTGTGTAGGTGATTGGGAATATCTTATTATCCCCTCACATATAGGTTAGAGGTCTGGTAGGTGCCTCAACCCTACTTAGTTAGGTAGACATAATTATCTTACATGCAAATCCTTTTTATAATTGTTAATGGCAAGTTTCTTTTTAATACAACCTCATACTCTTGTTCTGTTCATCTTATGATGAAATCTTAGCCTTTACTTTCATGTTATTTCCTTATCTTTTGTTCTTATTCATTATTTGACACATACCTTGTATTTCTCTCTCTTGCTGGGTGATTTCCCAACCACCTAAGTTTAGATTGAGGTGTTGAACATAATCAAGGAGAACATAGCTTCCAACATGGACCTAGCTCTTGGAGATGTTGCTTGGAGACAGATTTGAAGTAGTTTAGACTTCCCTCTACTTAGATCCTTATGTTGTATCATACATGTAAACCCTTATGGGAGATTATGATATATTTTTGTAAACCTTTTATGAAATTGAATATAATCAGTTATTTTTTATTTTGCTACTTTCTAATGGTCTTTTCAATACCAATGTTTGATAAATTTGGAAAATTTATGCCCATTCCATCATACCTCTGAGAGTGTTTGGAATGGATGTCAATTCTTCAAATTTTTAGTAAAGGGGTGATTTCACTCTTTTATAGCATGGTATCAGAGCCCATGGTAGTCGAAGTCTGACTATTTTAATTTTGTCTCCCTAGTTAGAATTCTTTCCTTACCTTTAAGTGACATGTTTGCCCTAGAGTTAATCAATAGATGATGAAGGGTTGATTTAGGATCATATAGTTTCACATTAGAATAATGATGAATAGATCCCTAAAATACTTACAACTAAAAGATGCATAAGTAATCATAGTAACTTGAGGTTGTTTAGCTTGCCTTTAGGCAGCTATTAGGACATGAACTTGAAAGCAAAGGTGTCTAGAAAGGATCAGGGTTTGGGGGCTGCAAGATTTTCCTCCGCACCACTAGCTTGGTTTGCGAGGACTCCCAAATCCATATGATACCGGCCTGGCCTGAGCTGATATGAATTGTCCAAAATAGAATGCTTTTTGGTAATAGTAGCCTTAGACATCTATATGATTTATCTTTAGGGACACTAATATGTTGAACTAGTCTCCCAGGTGTAATGACTTGTTTGAGGATGGATACCCAATATAGTTTCCTTATGACCCATCAAACCACATGTTTGGAAAGTTATCCCTAGAACCTAGAATTTGAAGTTTGGTGTTTAGTAAGCAATCAAAATGAGCAATGAAGCATGATGGATCTTGTATATGGTCTAGTTAGACTCACCCTTTTACCTCTATATTAGTTTGTCTTGGTAGGTCAAATATTTTAAGGGGTGGAGGGTAGTTGGTTTGATGATGTTTGGGTAGTTAGATTTCAAGGATGAAATCCTTTTTAAGGGGATGGATTCCTGTAACATACTGAAATTTAGCTACACTGACTTTAGAAACCCTAAATCCCTAATTAGGAATTTAGTGTGCTTGGATCCTTAGTTTTGACCAAACAAGTTTAAATTGTAACCACATGTTTCTTGGTATCCAAATGAACATATAATGATCATCTAATGAATAGTTCGTATGTTTGAACCCTAATGAATAACTAATGCACATAATAAGAGTAACTCACATTTTAATACTAATAGTAGATAAGCATAATGTTGACCATGTCTTGAACCAATAAACCCTAATGATATGATGAGAAGGATAATTGTAACCTAATCTTGGACTTAATGCATACTAAGAATATATAGGCGAAGAATAATGATCATATTGACCTAAAATCTAAGTTGTAATCATCTAACCTTAACCTATACATCCTTAATGACATTATTGATACATTAGTGACATTAGGTGCCATAATAAAAAAACATACTTTAATATACATAATTGATAAATTATCACCTAATCATAGATGAATCAGGTCATCAATATGAAATGCATATCGCCTTGTTCTCTAATACACACCTATTTAATCACCTAATCATTACTTGGTATCTAAATCAAATCATTAATAAGTAATATGTCCCACCTTGATCACTAAAATACAGATAATGACTCCAATATGGATAAGAAGTAATTGATTCACATAAATGTGCATAATAAATAATAATAAGTGAATAAACATGAAAAAAATGATTAATGATGACATAAATGTAAGAAAAGATAATGTGATAATGTTTAATATAGATATAAGTAATTAATGTGACATAATTTGGATTAATTGTAAAATAATACATAAAATGTCTTATTTCTTAAAAATAATCTATTATAATTTAATTGGTTGATAACAGAGACTAAATCCAAATTATTAAGGATAATAATCAAGTATATTGAGATAATTTTTCCTAAAACTCTTAATGAGATAAACAAGGAATATATAGGACTTTGTGTATAATAATGAAATATAACTCTTTTGGAAACAAAGTAAATATGACATAACACAATTAAAAGAATAATAATGATAATGTGAAATTCTTATGAATATAATTATAGTAAGCCACAAATTTTAAAAAGAAATCATAAAAGTGGAACCTTTAGGTGATCCATGAGAACCTGACCTATGTGGAGTTTCTTGAGAAGATTCTGAACTCCCAAATTAAGCAGTTAAAAAATAAGGAGTTTAAGTTAGTAATAGTTTTGGTGGAAGTTTAATGGAAACAACCTGGGAGTTTAGTGGTGATATGTTGCATACTCACCCTTCTCACTTTGCTTTAGATTTTGAGGATGAAATCCTCTTTAAGCTGTGGAGTGTTGTAACATATTGAAACGTTGACATTTTCTTTTTTTGGCCCTTTCCCAATATTTTTGTAACATTTCTATCCTTTTTGGCCTTGATGCTTAAATTGTGGAATTTATAGTGGTTTGGTGAACATTTGTTCAATAATTATAGTATTTTAAGGCTTTATGCACAAATACATAGGTGAAATCTTATTTAAGGATCTAAAATGTAAAATCACCACTTTAGTAGAACAATGGTTTATTAATTTGTGCTAGAAGTGTAAGGCCCTAAACCTTGACTAATGTATTAAATAAGCTTAATTACCATAATTAAGTGCTCTAAACCTTAATATACTTTTTGATGTGATTTGAAAACATAAAATGAGCCTAATTTTCAAATTTGGTTCGATTTGGATGTTGTTTGTGCAAGCTATGCAATTTTAGGTATATTCTGGACTTTTATGCAATTTACCCAATTTGGAGGTTTTCTTTGCAAATTATCACCTTAATTTTAATCCTTAGATATTCCCTTACAATTATATATATTTCAAACCATGGGGCTCCTAGTTGCACCTTGGTTTGAAGGTGTTACTTTCCAAGGGCATTATAGGGATTACCCTCTTTAAAAATGTGCTTATCTTTAAAAGTTGTCAACCAATGGGGTTATTTCTTTATTTGAAGGACGTTGTGTGGACTAGAAGGATCCAAGGGATTTTAGGACCGACCTTTGATATTCAAGAAGAGTCTATGAGCTGTCTTCTTGCATGGCCATGAAGCCCTAGCCTAAGAACACATGGAAAGCTCCATAGACACCTCATACTTGCCCCCTTCTTTATAAAGCCATGCCTACCCCTTCCCACCTCCCAATCCAAGAAGCAATCCTCTACTTATCTTTCCCCCATATTAGAGCATCATTCCTTATATTTTTCATCACAAAGTTTCTATCCCAAGGTAAAACAGGGTGCCTACCTTGGTGAAGAAGGCTCCTAGGGTTCCAAATTTCTCTATTTAGGATTTCTTTAGCTCCTCCTTGGTGATTTTGACCAAAACTAGTAAGAATCCTCCTTTCCTTCCCTATTTGAATGTTTTTAGTATTCCTCCCACCTTCGTCCAGGTCGGAACCATGACCTTCCATGGTGAAACTCCACCTAGAACCCTAAAACATCTCATCTCCATGCACTTTTGCTAGGGTTTGCACCTCTAAAGTGGAGAAGGTGATCTTTGCTCAAGAAAGGAGCTTGGATTGGAGCAAAAAGACCTTTTAATATTAGGATCCTTTCTATTTGGACCTTCTTACCTTCCTATAGGCAAGATTTGTTAGCCCCCTTCTCATATATTGCTTAATACATGCTTAAAACTCATGCTTCTATGTTTAAAATCGATGATTTTCATCTCTTTTTACCATGTTCTTCTAGGGTTTTGGTTTTTTTGCTATTTTACCTTCTCTAGAAGCTATAGTTGGCTACTTATGAAACTTCAAACCTGATCTTGGGTCAAATGGTTTTTTCTCCCTCTCCCTCTCTCTTCAACTATCTCGATCGGTTTGATAATGTGGCAATTTCCTATTGGTCAGTATTAAAAAATTCATATCTTCTAATCCGCTTATCCAAATTTGACAAATAAATATGTTTTGGAATTGTAAAATTAATCTATATCTAATAAAAATATTTTCAAGGTCTGATTTCATGGTTTGACGAAGGGTGATTTTTGTAAAATGAATTTAATGCATAAAATCCATAAAAATTACATCTTAATCATCATAACTCCAAAATTAACATAAAAATATGTTTTCTTGATCATGAGAACTTAATAAGTTTATTGGTGATGTTTTAAGAGTCTAAATCTGAGTTTTTCTAAAAAGGTCTAAAATTAGGGTTTCTATACATTAATGTGCACTAATGTACTCTAATACATGTTAATACATTGAAAATAGGCAAAGTGGAGCTCAGACTCAATTAAAGTGGTGAAAGTTAGTAATTAATATCATTAAGAGAGGTATGTGCAATACCTCTTCATGTATGTTCATTCCTTACACCCTATTTTTGGATAATTGCAGCCAAACCCTATATTTCCCTAATGAGGCTTAAACGAACCCCAAATCTTCTATTCTTGAATCCTAATATTGTTCATGCCTCAAATCAGATTATAATTTCTTCTTGTTTGGGTCTTATACCCCACTGTCATGCTTATTGAATATTATGACTACTCTTGCCATGAATACTTTTCTATCATGTAGATGTATGTTCTATTTAATTTAAAGTAGCGGTACTTATGTACAACCACCCACAGTGGGCATGTATTTAATCGCCCTGGGGAATGTTTTATTCTCCCCTATATAATTGTGTCGGTGACTTGGAATGTCTTATTCTCCCCTCACCTATAGGTTCTAGGTCCGGTGGGTAGACATAATTAACATGCAAATCCTTTTTATAATTGTTAATGGTAAGTTTCTTTTGAATACAGCCTCATACTCTTGTTTTGTTCATCTTATGATGAAATCTTAGCATTTACTTTCATGCTATTTCCTTATATTTTGTTCTTTTTCATTATTTGACACATACCTTGTATTTCTCTCTCTTGTTGGGTGATTTCCCAACCACCCAAGTTTAGATCGAGGTGTTGAACATGATCAAGGAGAACATAGCTTCTAACATGCACCTAGCTCTTGGAGATGTTGCTTGGAGACATATTTGAAGTAGTTTAGACTTCCCTTTACTTAGATCCTTATGTTTATCATACATGTAAACCCTTATGGGATATTATGATATATTTTTGCAAACCTTTTATGAAATTGAATATAGCCAATTATTTTTTTATTCGACTGCTTTCTAATGGTCTTTTGTATACCAATGTTTAATAAATTTGGAAAATTTATGCCCATTCCATCATACCTCTGAGAGTGTTTGGAATGGATGTCAATTCTTCAATTTTTTAGTAAAGGGGTCATTTCACCCTTTTACAAAAGTTCTCCATAGGGAATGGAGTTTGTGTGTTTTACTATTTTCAATAATCCATTTATTATTATTGGCTTAAGGAAAGGATGTAAAATCCAACAATAAAGGGATTACTAAAAGTAATGGACAATTATTATTTTAAATAAGAAACTATGTGAAAATTTCTAGAAAATATGAGGTAAATGCAACTAATATTTTTTATTAGGTATGGTATTGCACTTAAAGATAAATTATGCAAAAATAGGGTTGTTTGCCAAGTTAGGATGAAAAAAAGAAGTTGTTTAATGCTTTAAATAAATAAAATAAACTTTTTTAAGGGGCAAGAAAAGCATATTTAAATTTTTTATTTTGGCACCATATCTTGACCACAATAACATTTAATCATTAAAAACTTTCCCTTAAATTTTGGGATTAATTGGATAAAGGAGGAGAGAGATATGCTATAATGGTGTTTCCCCTAAAGTGGTGGATTGAAGGAAATATATATTAAATGTCACGTTTTATACAAAATTTGGAAACTTAGGGCCCGACCCTTTAGTGTGTGCATGGGATCTCATCTATGGATCTCAGATCTAATGGTTCCTAGTTATCTTCTAGCTTGAGACAAATTAGGAAAGTCTATGAATAGGGAACTTGATTTTATCATTTCAGACTCTCTCTCTCTCTATCAAATACCTATCCTCTTTATTCTTTGCCCTTTGTGTTAGGGAGGAAAATTTGAGTGTAGCCATCCCTAGATGGACCTTCCTTAAAAAGAATCGAGGCTTTCCCCAATTCGTTAGACAGACAGATCCATGAGTCGGTCATCTTATGCAAACAAGCCTATATACCATGATACCTTTGAACTTGTAAGGAATTATTCTTGCCGCCAATTTCCTATCAAACCACTACTTCATCTCTCTTCTTCTCTATCTACTCCATTGAGGAAAATTCCTCTTTGTATGCTTTGTTCTCGCCACCACCAGCAAATCAACAACTACAACTGAGTCCAGTAAGGCATCGCAAAGAAGACAGTGCCTTCGCCTGCCACTCCACGGCCCAAATGCCTAGAGTCAACCTTGGAGTTGTCTCAACCACATATGGCTCTTCTCACGAGTATAAGGAGATAGATGAGGGAGGATATGAGCTTAGGTGAAACTACCTCTTTGGCCTCACACTTTCATTGTAAGGTAAGGGGTGTTTTCATCCTTTGATCCTATTTTAAGCCCCTCCCACGTGCGCTCAGAGCTCCAAGATGGGGCGATCCCATTTTCCTAGCCCCATCCCCACGACGCCTTAGATAAAATGGTTGGTTGCTGACACGGCGCCATATGATTGGCCTGGTGGTAATAAAATTGAAAAAAAAAACTAATTATTAGTAAATCCAAACATAGCAAATAAATATATGATTTCGATCAGAAAAATACTAGAAATCCATTAAAATTGGTTCCATGACCTATATCTATGTCCAATTCCAAAAGTTCATAAAGATGCTATCTTTAATGCAATAAATGCATAATGGTCATCACTTGTTTATATGATATTAATTGATAAAGTCTAACCTTTTTGGATAAATAACCTTTTTGGATAAAAAGAGAATCTTGGACCTAATTTAGGTTAAAAGTTCATATGTTGCCAAAAATTAGGGTTTTTAAGTCTGAGAATCATTAATATATAATTAGAGTTTTGAAAATTGAATATTACAATTTATTATGTTGTTAATGAACATAAGTGATCATAATGAAAGGATATGTAGGATAAACTAATTAAGGTTTCATCTAATGTTTAATATGTGATGGGACTAGGGTTTGTATCCTTGTTCCTAATCCAAATATGAGACAAACCTAAACCCTAGATTAGAACACAATTAGGGTTTAATGTGAATAACATGATGGTGACACTTTAGGATTTATGTATATGCAGAGTAGCTATTGATTGTTAGGATCCATTGATTGGATTTCTTGAATGTACTGGAAGTAAACTGGATGGTCTACATGGTTCTATAAAAGGTACATGGTTACACCTATGACTAGTCGCCTTAAACAACTTTCCTGGTTAGTTTGAATATTCCCAAATAGATTGCAATAAAGCTTCTTGATTGCTTGTTTACTTCCTATAATTTATAAAGTCACTATGAGTATTATCTTATATAAATGTAACCTGCTCAAACCCTAAATAATCTCTGGTGAGTTAAAGAGCATGGAGTGAAAGAAGTCATTATCGGAATGACGGCTGATCAAGCATGAAAAGGAAGATCACCTCAGGCCAAGCTTGAATAGGGAGGCCTATGTATGAAACCAGTCCTGAGTGAGGGAAGGTTATGAATATACACTATAGGGACCAAACTTAAAGAGAGGGTTCCCCATAAAGAGTCTCCCCTAAAGAGATGGGACACCACAGAGAAAGAGAGGCTAAGGGTTTTGAGGTTAAAATAAGAATATGATTGTTCAATTTCATAATCATAATTGTTGTTGTGGTTGATTATGTTGCTACACCTACATGCACATATTTGGGATATGCAACCCACATACACACCATCGCAATATACTGATGTGTGCTTTGTCTCATGTTGTTTTAGGTACGTGCAATATATGAAGATATCGAGACATGATGAATCCAATGAAAATTCACCAAGGACATTAAAGCTAAGTAAAGGAGAATTAGCTATATATTTTACTCTCATATATATCAATTCCATAGTTGGTAGATCATGTAACTCCTTAGAGGACCATCTTGTAAACAATATTTGAATTGATGGAAATTATTTACTATTACTTGTTATTTGATAAATGTGAATCCTTGAGAACTTTAGGTAATACCTCTCAACTTTAAGGTCCTTCCTTAATTGGGGGATGCTAAAGAGTGAGGTCATTACTAAGGGGGAATTGAAGCACTACGAACTATGTGTGAGTGCGTGAAGTTATGACCAGTGGTGGTCTACAAGGACAGTTGTCATTCCTCAAACTCTACTAGAGCCTTGGGCAATAGGTCTAGGCATTACAAATGGTACCAGAGCCATAATCCCTCCAATAGGTGGGGTCCACATAGGCATGTGGCATACCAGTCTCTAGTCGTGTAGTCCAGGAATGTTACAAAGGGCAAACCATGGTTATGTAGACATTGTTGCGTTTGTAGCCATGATCAAGAGTTGGGTATCCATGGGCCATTCTGGGTCTACACTAAAATGGGGAAATATTATGAATCCATGTAGTTGAGCCTTGACAAGGATCTCAACAGTCTAAGTGGCGGAGAATGTAATGTACAAGGATTTCATACCTCAGATAAAATGATCTTAAAAAGAATGATTGAACTACCCATATAACCAAGGTGTGCCTCCTTTTTAGAGAGCCCATCACTAAAAACTTCATAGTTAAGTGTGCTCAGCCTAGAGACTTACTAGGATGGGAGATCAGTTGGGAAGTTGACATCGACATGTGTGTGAATGAGGACAAAGTACATAGTTAAGGCCAGTGGTGATCTGTGGGGCCAGTTGTCATTCCTAAAAATCTAGTAGAGCCTTGGGCAATTGGCCTAGGTGTTACAATGATAATTAAGGAGATAAGGTCTGTTAGGTTAACTTATATGACACAGAAGCTTGAAGACACCTAGTAGTAGCTTTATCGTCTGTGATGGTAGGCTTGCTTGATTCCATGCTCCTACGTGTCCTTTTGAGCAAGCATACAACCCTATACTGGGAGGATTCATTCCTCTCCATGCCAATTTGATTGATAACCAGAAGCATATTCTTGTTGACGCCACCATCACAGAATGCTACACACAGAGTCAAACTATAGAATCACCATTATACCATCAGATTATGGCTTACATAAAGACTTGAAAGATGACATTCACATATGAGAGAGATGATGGAGAAGTGTTAAACCCACATCTCATGATAACCATTGATCACGAGATTAGGGCATGTAAATTGAGGATTACACATTAATAAAAAGATCACTCTTTTTTATTTCAAACTCTTTTTTTCTCACATTCAATCACATAGGCTAACTTTACAATGAAATTTTAAACCTTGATTCTTCTAATCTAATTTCAACAAGAAAGATACATATCTAAAGATTCATACTAGTTCTCACACTTCAACGTAAATTTGAGTTGATGATTGGATACATACTCTATTAATAAGGAAACACAGTTACATATCATCATCTACACTCTATTATTTCTTTACAGGGACATAGAGTGACATGGACATATTAAACTTGACTAGTCTGATACATATCTCTGTGGCAGATCTACTCTAGAATTGACATTCTTCAGTTCACATGGTTTTCTTAAAAATTGTGAGTAGACAGGTGAGCCTACTTGCTCAGTAATTGAGCCCTTCAAAGAAACAATATAAATCACTTTAATAGTCAAAATATATATTATTGAGCAACTGAATTTGAAATAGAACAATAATGAGATATAAGGGAAAAAATCATTCACAAACATATAATTGACAAGATTACTCTAGATAACTACAAGGGAAAATCAATAACTAAATATTCTTGATTAATCTCAAGGGAACTAGTCATTCAAAAAGATACAAATGATAGGTTACCCCAATAACAATAAAGAATAAATGACTAGTTTTGCATACATGATTAATCTTGTATTCATCTTATTATGCCCTAGACCTATATGAATTATGTCATGCATGTGAAAGTGTAACGAACTCATTTTTCGGAAACCCCCAATTAAGGAAGGTTGAGAGATAAAGCCATTACTTAAGAAATTTTCCCAAGGATCCAGATTTAGCGAATAATAAATGATAGAAAACAATTTCACTAATTCATATGTATTGTTTACAAAATGCTTACTTGAAGTTTCATTACTAGAATTGCACATAGAGAGGAAGTGTTTATCTAAATCCTCCTTACTTAAATTAATGTCTTCACATGGGTTCATCTTTATCTTCATGTCCCTTACCAAGTATATCACCATATACCTAAAACGTCGTGAAACAAAACACAGTCAATATAACAAGTTATACTGGTACATGTGCTTAAACAATAATCACAAGTACACATATAAGCAAACATCTTTATCTTGCATATAAGAACATAAACTTGTTTTCATATTCTAACCAATATATGGTCAACTACCTCAGGTGTAATCATTGTCCCTCCGGAGCTCGTGTGCATTACCCTTAAGATCATTCTAACCAAGGGTTTAGAATACTATTATTTATGTTACATGATACTCATAGAAACTTTATAGTTTGCAAGTAGTAAATAAACAATCAAGTAGTATATTTGTCGTTCAATCTCATTGAGAAACCTCGGAAATCTCAGAATTTGATACATGTATTCATAAGTGTAACCACGTACCTTATGCCATCCGAAAAACCATGCAGAACATCATATACTTTAAGAGTGTATCCAAACATCCAAGTAAAAGGGTATTCAATCTAAAAGAAATCATACTACATATGTGTCACCATGTATTCATATTATATTATTCAGATCTAGATGCGCTCCTAAACTAGGGTTTAGGACTATCTCATGTTTGGACTATAAGTTAGGGTTACAAACCTTAATGCGATAATATTATGGTTTCTAAGATTACCAATACCATTATGCATATTAGGTGAAACCCTAATCATCATATTAAACATATAAGACTACTCATGATACCTAGATCACATTACTAGCATTAGGATTATATCATGATATCTACATTGGTTTCAAACCCTAAAACAACATATATAGGATTACTATTTTGGAATCATCCATTATCCATCATTATCAAGGTTTTCCTTATAAGACATGTCAAGATCAGGTATTAGCATGATGTAAATGAATATACCCAATTAAGCATCATATTAAACAAAATTAGGTTTTCCCTTTCATTAAACACATTAGGACAAGTATTGTATATACTTTTGGAACATGAAGCTTAATTAGGTTTTATAGTATTTTATTTGGATTCTTCTCATTTTTCTAAATAAGTTTCATATATAACTTATTACAAACAGAGTTACCAATAAATAGTCACATTAATTATAAAATAATTATCTTTTGGCCAATCGCAAGGTGACACATCATCACAAAAGATTTATTGACTTACTAGCAATCGACTCTTAATAACAAAGCAAAAGACTTACTCGCCCACGGGGTCTTGAACATGCGACCAGGGGCATAAGAGTCATTTGACTCTATTCTCCCTTTCCTCCCGCTAGGGCGACTCCCGCCCGCTTCACGGCTCCAGCGATGCGTGGTGGTTCTGTCTCCCTATGAGTCTACATTTCTGGGTCACTGGGGTTGAGCCCCCCTGCAATCACATCTACAAGATCCCTCTGGATCTGAGGATGGTCATGGCCTAGTCGGCGGTGGCCTAGGCTGGCTGGACGAAACCTACTCCCACCTAGCACTGCACCCCCAAATAGATGCACGAACAAGGTCGCGCTTCCTCTTCCCCACGACGGCATCGTCTGTTAACCACACACACATATTGTGGCCCTTCCCGTGGTGCTGCCGAAGGTGCCTCGATGGTGTCCTAACTGATCTTCTTGAGGGAGAGATGTCGGGTGTGACCATCGTCCTTGTTGCGCGTGAAACCACCACCAGTGCTAGAGTACCCAGTTCACTCATCTGCCTTCCACTGACGGCCTGATCTTCCTCGCATGTACATGCAGTCGCAGACCAGAATCCAGCGAGTTGAAGGACCACCCAGATCCGTCCAATGATCTAGGCCATCCAACTCCATGTCTCCCTCAAGGCCGATGCTCTTCTGTCGTGCTAGCACCCCTGGATTCATCATCTCCAGTCTGCCACCTTCCTCCTGCCCTCATCGCCCTCCTGACCATGTTGCCAAGCAAGTTGGTTGTGGCAAGACCTGCTACTTCCTCAGACCTCAACTGCGGCGAGTTCTCTCCCATCTCGATTCCATGGTAGCCAACAGAGAACCACGCTCTGAAGGTCACCTTCCATAGATCGGCTGGCATTATGTCATGGAGAGAACTCTAATCTAAGGAGGATGAAGAAGGACGTGAGAAGAACTGGGAGATGACGGAATAGGAAGGGAAGTCTGCTATGAGGAGAGTCATCGCCCTCATGCCTTGTATGCATATACCTATATATATACTCTTGCTTACTGAACCCTTCCTTGATCCTACCTCTTTGAGGCTTCTTTCCTTATACTCTCTCAATTACTTCCCAAAGGTAGATGGACTCCTTTCCTAACGAGAGTCCACATGGGTCATGACTTACTAATGGAAAGTTACTAAACATAAAACATACACCTTTGCACAACCCCTCTTTCCTTTATCTTTCTTTTAAGCATTAAAAGATGCCCTTTTCTATTCACAATTATCTCCAATTACACGAATAGGGAGAAGCCA
Source organism: Alisma plantago-aquatica (assembly GCA_963693085.1). Lineage (NCBI taxonomy): Eukaryota > Viridiplantae > Streptophyta > Magnoliopsida > Alismatales > Alismataceae > Alisma > Alisma plantago-aquatica. The sequence goes on along the minus strand of OY856413.1, from coordinate 76,374,121 downwards.
AGGCATATATATATTTCTCTCAACATTCTCTTACTTTTCTTTTAAACCATGTTTCCTATTTCCTTTAGGGAACTAACGTATTATTCCTTTATTTGTCTTCCATGAGAAAGGTGGATAATCTTTTAAATTAATCATCTAGTCCACCTATTATCTTGGATTATCCTAGAAATCCTCTCATTCTCTTATATTCTTATTATCCATCAACCATAACTATTTTGGATACCTATTATGATTACCCAAAATCATGTCTCATGGGCCCATATGTAAACTTTGATTATTTGATTGGGTCAAAAGTGTCCCTAAGGCCCATGAACAACATCTTGGGTCTTCTAAAGGCTCCATGATCTAAATCACATTCCTTTGTTGTCAATCTAAGGCTCGTATCATCATTGCACCTTACATTAACCTTGTATGAATACATATGTTTGAAAGCACATTATTGACTTACATTGATCATTTATTATGAGTCTAAGGTTTGGATTCATCAACCAAAACCCTCAAAACTCTTCATTAATATAGGTTCCCTAATTTCAAATAGGCTTGAAATTTACAAATTTCAAGTATGTAACAAAAAGCATCGCATCAAGATACAATCTCATTGTACAAGACTTAGAAGAATGCTTGGGTTCCTAAGTCTGTAATCTCAAATGACCCTATATGGAGATGTGTCACCATGTCTGGCTCTCTACGGCTAATGGGATCTACTAGATATCTACAACCCTCCTCTTAAACTGGGTATCAGGTAGAGAATCAAATGCTCATGTTTATTGTGCATTAATGGTCCTATTAAAGATGACCACTGATTAGAAACAAAATTTTGCATTAGTGGTCCTACTGAAGATGGCCATTGACCAGTACCACATGTAACACTAGTATCCCAAGTTGGTATTGGGTACTACACTATAACAAGGAGTCTTCCCTTACTAGACTAGACCCCCACACCCTAGTCTATTGTGCTCCATGATGACTCAATTTGGACTAATCCTCTAGTCTATAGCACATTTCCTCCTCATATGACATGCCTCTTGCAAAGGATTCTAAAGTATACATGACATCTAATATCTAATTCAATCTTAAACTCACTATTCAATCATTAAATTAACACATAGCTTAACCTTATAAATAGTTATTTTCATAGATTATATATAATATGTATTGTAAATTGAGATATTGAGCAAAATCACTTATCATACTGAGAAGCACTAAAATGAAAATACTTGATTTACTGAATGCCCTATCCTCAGTGTTTCATTTGCCTCAATCACATATAACATGAATAACATAAGGACTTACTACATCATAAACTTTAACTGGTAAAAAGACTACTTCCAATAGATCACATACAACCAAAAAATATATATGAAACCCTATTATGGAACTGAACTAGAGTTTCCAAGCCATTTGTGGAGATATCATACTTCTAGAATAACATTGAATAAGCAAATCTATAATGTTATCGAGAATCACTTCTATTGGATTTCACGATGCCTATCTGTAAACTTTCAACTTTCCACTCATCTAGGTTTTCACCCTCTTAACTTAGATATCAAGAAAACAATGATAACTTGAAGAAAAAAAATCATATAAAGCGATCGGTTAATAAATAAGAATATTCAATAGGCAAATTTTTCACTTAGTAATACAACAATTTTAGGAATAACCAAAAAGCCTAGATTTAGGTATATTCTTCTAACTTCTATAATAACTTTAGGAATTCTATTATAGATAACTTGTATCTAATTCTAATATAATCTCATCATCTGAATTAATTACATCAGGAAAATAATCCATTTCTAGATCATCTTATAAAAGCTAGAACTGAAGGTAGATCTCGGTTTTATTGTTGCATATACAAAGAACTGAAGATTTTTATTAGATTCAGTCCATTTTAGTGAAAGATATTGTTAGATGGAAGTACCCCCACACTTAAGGTGTAAAACACCTTAAATTTTGTAACCCAACATCTGAAATTCTTCAATCATGTAAAACCTCAAGCAATTCACTATTTGCTTCTTCCTTCTAACTCGAAAACCCTATGAATGGATAATTGTAGATAAATAATGAGAAAAGATGGTGATTTGACATAATTTTGAATCAAATAAAAGGAGGAACAGAATCTAGACATGTGATATAAGAATCACCAAGAAAATTATCTAATAATTAGTAACTTACTTGATTTCATCAAATCTAGGAAGAGAAAACCCCAAATTTCCATCTTCTTCTCTTTCTCCATCCAAACCCTAACTCTCCCTCTCTAACTAGAGTTTCATTTCTCTAGAATGAATCACAAAATACAGGAGCTAGTAGTGTGCTATCTTCGTTATATAGAGCAATTAAGGTGCTTGGGTCAATTGAAAATTAACCCTACCTTACATTTTTTGTTATTTCACCAGAATTTCCTATCTTATAGTGTTACTTAATGTTTACATGATAGGTACATACTCCTAAAAATATTATGAAAAATTGTCATGTTTCGCTACATAAAGTTTTAGAGTTTGAATAAAAATCTCAGGCCATTATGAGTTACAAACAAAAAAATAAAAATCACACTCTATATTGATATACATCAATCTACATCATGGTTAGTCGAAGAGAAAAATTCCCTAGAAGATGCCCAGCATGCCTGTGGTGCCAAGGAATGGTTGTATTGTCTAACTTAAACTCACAACAAATCACAGAGTTAAAGAAATCAAAGATCGGCTCAGAAGAATGACAATGCAAGCTTCCATGACCGTGGTTCCAAAATTCCATCAGACTCGTGTTCAACATAACGACCATTACTTTTAGTCCTCCAAAATGGTTATGTGGCCTAGAATACATGTGGCATCATCAACCCTGCACAGTCGTGGTGCCCAACACACTCATTCTACCCAAACCTCCAACTCCAAATTTCACTATCCTTTTACTCACCTCGCATGTTCCACTCCAACACGGTCGTTGTGCACTCCTACACTATGTTTGTGTTTCCTTGCATAGCCATGGTGAGAAAAAACCCTAATTATTTAGAGCAAAAGCATGATTAGTATCCTTCCTTAGGTTTGAAACATCCTAATTCTACATCTCATAATTAATCAAGGTGAAATAATGATCATTGCTATTAAGAATGTAACTATCCATATAAACCCTAATTTACCAATTAAGCTTAGACATGGTCATAACAATCTTCCCCCTTTAAAGGGTTTGTCATCAAAACATAAATACACAACAAAAGTACATTCAAGGTCTTTAAAACTTATGAAATCTTATATCTCACTTACTCTTGTATTTTTTTGTTAAACTAATTTCAACATTGAGTCCTTTATTTCTCTTCTAATCAAAACAAATTTGAAACAGGCATGTCAATGATATCAAAAAATTTCTATTTCAAAATCAATTACTAGAAATAGAAAGATAAATCAACCATTTTTAATCATGTTGTACTCTCTTGAGGTGTTACCCTAATACCAGTAATCTAATTTAATGATCTTAATTTATACGGTTCAATCTATACTATTACTTTGTATCACATTTGAGTTACTAAAGAGAGTTCACTATGCTATTTTAAAGTTTGCTATTGTGATAATCTAATAGTAAAGCACTCAAAAGATGCAAAACTAGATTTAACAACAACTGTACAATACCTAGTTGGATTACTGGTACAAATGACTAAAACAGTAATACCCTTTTCAATTTAATATATTGCTTGCACATGTAAAATGGAAATCATATGTAAAACAAATTTAAATCCCTAAATATACCTTCAACAAATTGTACTTCTAAAAATAAACACACATGTTATTGAAATCCATTTGTTTTCTCTGATTTCTTTCTCATTCATTATCTCTTACTTCTTATTACTTATCATTATTATTTTTATCATATAGAATAAACACCTCCAACATTAACATATTTGAGGTGAGAATGGATCAGTCATAATACTTGTTATCACTGTAAGAATTTATCTCGTATTACACTTTTCTCAGGTCACACTTCTCCTTTTTTTCATATCACACTTCTTACATTTCAAATCTATTTCTTATCCTCCATTCTTAGCCATTCCCATGTTATCAATCTTTCTCATTTTCTACCTTTGAACCATGGGTTACTATCATTTCTAGTTTACTTCTCATTTTACTGATCTCATGATTTTGTTTTATAATGATGTTAGTACTCAAAATCAACTCGCTAATGACATCCCTTGAATTTTCATAACCCTAAACATTCTAGGGTTTGATCCTTATCAATAGTTGTAATGACATTATTTCACTCCTTTAATTCAATATACAAACTTTATCTCTCTTGAAGTTTACTAAAGTATTCCTTATCTTTATCACTTGAATTTCTTTTCTCTTATTTGGCATTTATATTATGTTACTTCCTTCGTTTAACCCATTGGATTTCATTATCATTCCATAATGTGTCATCATTACATTTGATAGATGTGTCTACTGGGTTATGTATCATTTAATATTTATTTCCTTATCACTTCATCCCTATGTTACTCTCACTAAGGAGGATATATAAGAGAAGATGATTATTGATATTTAAAAATTATTATCTTCAAGTATTCACTTAACACATTTCTTGTATCTAGGTTTAATTAGTTATCGTCAAGGAGACTATACTATTTAGCATTTTCTCACATCTCACAATCTTTATCTTTTGTAATGTATATCACTCCCTCATGTTTCAAAGCCTTCTTTATTTTTCATCATCATCTTATTGTATGCTACTCTTCCATCTATCATCTTTAACTTCTACTTATCTCTTATGATCATATTTCTCACTCATGTGTATGTCTCCACATTCCATGTCATATATTTTTCTTATTGTCCTCTTACTATTATCAAGGTGAAATTGTAAATCAATATTATCCCTACAAGTTTCATCTTATGTTTAATATGACATGTCCTTAATTTCAAATCAAAAGGCTCATGAAGGGGTGAAACATAGTTTTTTTATTAATCAAGCTTTTCTAGTTCTATATATAATTTGCATTTATATGTCTTGTTAATTTGTTTATCTGCACCTTTCCTCTTCTTATGAAAACTAGTTCCATTGCATCACAATGAACGTATTGAGTATATCTGATGGAAACTAGGTTGTTACTCTATAAATACTTTGAATGAAAAGGTAGTAAGGATGAATGCATTAGAGTTCATGATATAATGACACATAGCATGCTCTCTATTATATCTTGTAACCCTCTTTCCTTAATCAAACTCATCATTTCTAACATTTTACTTTGTTTCATCTGAGTTTCTTATCCTAATATTATAATCTACAAGTTCATCTACTTCTCTTCACTTTAGTTTTTTCTGAAAATTCTTCTCTTATATCTATTTGTTGTACACTTAACTCTTTTATCCTATTTCCCCTTTGTTTTGGAGTACATAAATCCATTTTACTTGATTATATGATATATTCCTCATAATTGATTCTTTCTATCATGGCCTCGTAAGTAGCTTTCTCTTGTCTTTCTCGTGTTTTATAATTAGATACTTCATGTAATATTGATCATTAAGCTTAATGGAAACCTTATATCATTTCCTTTTGATGTATTTCTATTTTGTCTCTTCATGTAACATACCTTACTATTATGAGGCTTTTACATTTGATCTCTCTCTCTCTCTTGTGCCTTTAATATTCTATAACCCCTTTCTTCTTTACTTTCCTTTATGTCAAATTGAATAAAATGCATCAATTAATTATATGATTTGATTCTCTTTATCCATTCTTTATTCTTCATTGTGAATTCTACATACTAATTTGTTCTTTAATCTATATTCCTTCTTCCTTTATCCAAAATTTAGGGCTTCTTATCTAATCCCTAACTATTGAACTTAGTTATTAATTCCAACCTATTCTGACTTGTTCTAGTCTTTCCCTTATTAATTCCAACCTATAGTGTATGTACATTGTCATTACATTCTAGGTTCCCCTCCCTATAGCTTACTCTTATATATTATTAATAAGAAACATTATATCCCATTATCGCATCATGCCAGTCGGACCAGGCCGAACCTGAAGTCCTGAAGCTAAGAGATACTTAGGATTAACTAGCTCCTATTCATCTCAAACATGTTAAAAGAATATCCACTTAGGGAGAACTCATTTAAACATATTTTGTGATCTAATTGATGCAAGGAATATAAACAATAAGTAGGGTAACTTCATATTGTCCAACAATCATAAAGAACCTTATATATTTCTAAGAAACTCAATATCTAAATTTATATATAAGATCATTTATATTCATCTCATATCAAAACAATAGTATAAAATAGAAGTTTTATCACATTCTATCTTTATGATCTTATTCCTTCATTACTTTCTAGTCTTATAACCCTAATATTTCTAGGGTTTCTCTCTAGCCCATCCTTCCTCTACATACATGGCCAGGTCATCCAAATAAGAATACATAAAGTAGCTTGATATTGGTCAATCTAAGTGTTCAGATGTCAGGCCAGGGTATCGAAATGTTCAGAGCTCCCAGAGCTATAGACACGTCACCTCCTAACTATCACACTTACAATTTCCATTTACTAACTTATGGTCCTTGATGACTCGGCCTAAACTCTAATACCAAGTTGTTAGACCCATATCTAATGATAACCACTAATAATGAGATTAGGGCATACAAATTGAGGATTAAACATAACACAAAGATCACTCTCAACCCATTTTTATATTTCAAACTCTTTGTTTTCTCACATAAAATGACATAAACTAACTTTACAAGGGGATTTCAAACCTTGATTCCTCTAATATGATTTCAACAATAAAGATACATATCGAAACATTCATATTGTTTCTCGTATTTCCATGTACATGTAAATTGATAATTGGATTCATACTCTATAAATATGGAAACAAAGTTACACATCATCATTTATATCTTTCTTATTTCTTTACAAGAACCTAGACTAACAAGGCCTAACTGAATTTGACTAATCGTATAGATAGCTCTTATGGCAGATCTACTCTAGCATTGACATTTTTCAATTTGCATGGTTTCCCTAAAATAGTGTGAGTATGTGGGTAAGCCTACTCGTTCAGTGAATAAGTACTTCAAAGAAACAAATCCATGAACTTTAATAGTCAAAAGATATATTGTTGAGAAATCACTAGTACAGAAATGACATATAACGTCACTTTTGGTGACATCAGTTACCCAGCAAAAACCAACGCCAAAGCCCAACAATGTCACTTAATGAACCCAACTGTCACCATATGTGAAGTCCTGCTGATTTAGAAAAGACATGGGTACCGCTTTTACTTTAATGTCAGTTTCTTTTCGTAGAAACTGACATCTAAAATTTCCCGTGAAATACAATTTTTTAGGAAAAAATGCCTTCAAATTTTTTTGTCCGGCGTTGGTTTTAGTTAACTAAATTTAAAGTGGAATAATTGGTGAGATATAAAAGGAATTAATCATCCACAAACATATAATTGACAGGATTGTTCTAGATAACTGAAGGAATAAATCAATAATTGGACATGCTTGATTAATCTCAAGGAAACTAGTCATTCAGAAACATACAAATAACAAGTTACCACCAATAACTACAAAGAATAAATAAATAATTGCACACACTTTATTAATCTCTTATTCATCTTATTATTACATTAACCCACATGAAATGTACAATAATATGTGAAAGCATTACATCAAGCTATGATCTCATTGATAAGACTTAGAAGAATTCCCACATTCCTAAGTTTGTAATCTTAAAGTAGGGGAAAATGTAGGCGGAAATCGGGGCTAAAGCCCCCTCCCAAAAATGAACCGGTTTGATCTGACATGGTTCGACCCACAAATATCAGTTTTTGTGGGTCTAGCGGGTCAATGCGGACTGTCTTCCGTGGACTTTAGTTTTAAGAGTGCTAACTGGGTTTGATCCCTGGATCTCTTAGAAACCCTAAATCTGCAGCACTCGCTCACTCCGTATCAGCACTTCAGCAGCCACAAATCGCAACGGGCCGATAGGCGACAGCCACTCCTCACTTCCTCCTCGTCCAAGTCGTGCCAGCAGATCCTCTCACACTCTCTGGCATCTCGCCTCCCTATCATCCACAGCATCCAGGGTCAGGTTTCCCTCGATGCCTCACCGCTTCATGTCGATGGTCCCTCTCTGGTGTCAGGCTTCACCTCTACACATTTCTAGGACCTTTTCTTCCTAGATCTCTGCTCCTATCAGCCAGAAGAGAAGAAGTTGCTTCCAAAGAAGAAGATTGGGTGACAAAGTGAGAACGCTGCTTTCGAAGAACGTTGTTGTCTAGGCACGTTGCCGCTGAAGTGTTGGTTCGTGACTTGAGGTTGGTTTCCTTAAATATGGAGTTTAGATTGTAGATCTAGATTTCTCTTTTATAGATTTGGATTTAGTTTGTCAAGATCAAGTTTTCGTCTCCCTAGATTTGGATTCCTACCACATTCTTCTTCCCCATTTCTAGTATTCCATCACGACGCATAGATATGTTAGGCTTTGCCCTGCTCACACACTCCGTTGACCACTCCCTTTTAGTTTTTTAGTTTTGTTCTATTGCGGTCTTCATTCTTGTGTTACTGCAAATAACTACAAGGACATGCTAATATATGTTTGGTTATGGAACCAAGCTCTTTCGCCACTGGGTTCGTTTCTCCCTTGTCTCCCTTGTTCTCCTCCCTTGTCTCTTGGAATAGCAGCCAACGACATCCATAATACTAACAAAAACCATCACGTACAACCTTTCAGTCATGTCTTTTTAAATTTCTATTGTACACATATCATATTGTGTCGTGATTATTGTTTCTTGATCTCTTGCAGTATTTCCAAATTTACTACTGGCATGTGTACCTGGAATCCTTCAGTAGTACACATGTTAAAGGAAAATGCAGATCCACTTGACCTACATTTGGGTTATTTTTGTTGGGTTATTTGTATTGTATTATTCTTATTTCGACTTGGAGTTGGATTACATCACCATCCGTTCTAAACCCAGATCTACAAAAACTAAACCCATTGTATAAATCATGCATGTTACTGAATGTGTTATGTAAAATCCCTTGTTTATTGAAAATTAATTATGTGTAAGTTATGAATTGTAAAAATCATGAAAAACCACTAGAGGGGGGTGAATAGGGTTTTATGGATATTTTAAAGTATTTTAACTCAAACAACCAACCACAAAAATATTGGACAAGGGGATAAGGATTTAGAGTGGTTCCAACCTTAGCAAATACTAAGGCAGTCAATCCACTACCTGGTTGCTTACCCAACCAGGATTTTGAAAGAATTAATTTTATTACCTCGCAAGGATATTACATAAAATTACAATTCTTTCACCAAACCCTTCGAACAGCCTTCACCTAGAAGTAGTTGCGCCAACCTTGAAGCAGCCATCTTGAAGTAACTTCAAGCTCCCCCTTGAAGTAGCCTTCCTCTTGAAGTAGCTTCCCGTTGCAACAGCCTTCTTGAAGTAGTCTGAAGTCCACCTTCTCCACTGAGAAGAAACTTCTCCAATCCGCAGCCTCCAACCCTAGGAGTAGCAAGGAGAATACAAAAGATAAAAGGAACAAGAAGGAAAAATAGAAATTACAATACCACTTGTAGCTCAAGGCTTGATTTGCCTATATCAAGCGTATAGATCTCCTAACCAATGAATATTGAAGTGTAGGTTTAGTGGATAGGAGATGCTAGCCTATAGGACACAAATTTAGAGCAAGGGAATGAGTGGCCAATGCTAGTGTTGCTCAATTTGCTCAAAACAGATTACCAAATGCAAGTGTAAGCTCAAGTATAGGACAAGTGTATATAAGTGAGTTTAGGTGTCCTAAGGCATGTCCTATTTATAGAAATGACCTACAAGTACTTAAGGACATTCTAGACACTTTCTAGGGGGTTCTAAGTGCTTAACTAGCCGTTAGGTACACTTTAGTTGCTTTAGCAACGGTTAGTTAATTAATTCTGAAAAGTTGCAGACAGAACACATCTCAGTCGAAGAATTGTCGACCGAGAGTCCTTCTCGGTCGCAGACTTTTCGACCGAGGGACTTCCTGGAGCAAGAGTTTACAACGTTCACTTTTAACTCCCAACTACCTTGTCTACTTTGTCTAACAGCTACTTGGGTCTTTCTCGGTCGAAGAGTTTGTCGACCGAGAGTGTCTCGGTCGAGGATTTTGTCGACCGAGATTGACCCTATTTCAATGTTTTAAATGAAGTGCTAATTGTATGTATGAGTGTGCATATGTGACACTATTGAAGGGATGACCTATCTAAGTGTAGTGATTGGCTAGGGAAGATCTAACGCTTGATTTACATGATATCTAAGTACTTGTACAAGTTTTACAATTGATTACAATCATGAAATAACAACAACTCAAGCATATAGATTTCCCAAATCTTTGTCATCCACCTTATTCCTGCAACACTCAAGTAGCACGTTAGATCGACAAGAATGAAATGTTTGTCATCATCAAAATCAAGGGATTATACTAATGTCCAATTTAGCCAACAATCTCCCCCTTTTTGAAGATGACAAACATTTCCTAAATATAAAATAAGGTAATATAAAACATATGAGTTTCATACCTAAAGTTTACCTTTTGTAGCCATTCTTGTTTTGCAAGTGGGTGCTGGCCGAGATATTATGAAACTCAATTTATTTTATGTGTTTTGATTTTATGTTATTCTCCCCCTTTGTCATTTCAAAAAGATATCCAAGATAATCATTTAGAGTGACTTTTTATTTTTTCCTTTTAATTTTATGCTATGCTCCCCCTTAAAGAGATATTCAAGTAAAATCAAGGGATTAATGCACACCAATTTTTCCATGATTAAATTCTTAATCATTTGCAAAAATTTATATCCTTTGTGATTCATTGTATATTTTACTCCCCCTTATTTGTATGCTCTATAATATTCTTATATAGCATGTATATGTTCAAATGGAGCCATTTAAACACACTTTTATTGATAACAACTTGTTGCTCATACAATTTATAAGAAGACCCATAAAGCATGACATACTTGTTTATAAAAGATATCCATTACAATCATTATAAAGATAGCCATTTCATTACAACCATTACAAAGATATCTCATAATCTCACTGGAAAGACTGAAGGATTACATCAATGTCTGGATCTTTTCTAAGAAAAGGCTCAGCTCCATAATATTTGACAAGTGTCTGCCACTATAAGGCACCTGTCTTGGTTAAGGCATAAGCTTCCAAGAAGGTGGGAACACGATCAAAGCGGAAGTGGGCAGCAATGTCTTGAAGTTGTATTGGGGAAAACTGAGTATGGGTGAGATCAGGAGATGATGGAGGTGGAATTTGATAGTAGTTATAGGAAGGATTGTATGGATTTATCATGCCAGGATTAAGGGAATATGGATATTCATCAGGTTGATCAGGAGAGAGGGCTTGCATTCTTTGGTTTAAATAAGTCATGGCATGGTGATTATAATCTAATTGCCTACTCAGATGATATTGGGATCCAGCTATGTAAGTCAAGGTGTTTGTAATAGGATCATGGGGTAGGTTGGTGGGAGGGGGTGGTGGAGGTATGTCTTGGGTGGATGTCTCCCCTTCAGTCCTAACCCTTTTGTGGACAAAGTCGATTCCCATCTTCTCCACCGTATTTTTACTTATCTTTTGAGGTTTTCTATCCCATGTGTAACCTAGGTCCTCAATATTATTCTTAAGAAAATGTTGAGTGATTTGGCACACAAAGTCAGCATAAGGTGGATTGCCAGAAAACTCAAGCATATTCTTAAGGATGATACGAATAAAATTTATGGGAATACCTTTTAGAATGGTATAGATAAGGTACATACGAAAAGTGGGTACTTTAGATTTGTTTGCTCTATGATGGATATTGGTGGCAACAATGAGATTTATGATCCTAGCTTCAGGTTTTAAGTTTATAGCATAATAGGTACCCCTATCTTCATGACAGGTCATATTGGACTGAAAGATGGCTCTTTTGATGTCACTAAGGCTAGTGGTAGTGTCATCTTGGGAGAGTTTATTTAGTAGATTTCCTGTGGTGAGGTCAAGAAAATCTTTATATTCTTCTATGTCTATGTTAAGCATATTATGAATGCCCTCCTCAGTAAAATGGAATCCATACCCATTAACCATAGAAGAGAAGGAATCATGGTCAGGATGTGGGGTTAAATTGGCATAGAATTCATTAACTACTTTGGAGGAGTAGGAATGGAAGGAAGGATTTAGAAAATCAAGCAAATGTTGCACCTCGAAGAGTTCCTCCAGATCAACGATGTTGTGGAAGTCCATGACGTCGACTGGCCGTTGTGGAAGAGGAGTTCTTGAGGAGAGCCTGAGGTAGCGATCGCATGTGGCTGCATCGTTGAATGGAATGTTGTTGATGAACGACAGCGCTGGAGAGATTGTCCTTCCTTTCCTAGCTGCAACTTGCTTCTTTCCACGCATTGATGAGGAAGCCATCTCATTGCTTTGAAGTAGAGAAGTAGCAAGCAAGACTTGGATGTAGAGAAGCTAAATATTTGCACAAGAATTCACTAGAGAGGAACTAGATAAGTGAAAATGTGAAGGTGTGAAGAAATGGGTCGTTTTGGGTGCTATTTATAGCAAAACAGAACCGATTTCAGTCGACAATTTGTCGACTGACGACTGCAACGGTCATTTCTTCAGACGCTCCTCTCGGTTGTCCAACGGTTGATCGAAAACTAGCCATTACGATTTTTTCTTTAATCAAAATATTGCCTTTTAAGTCACGCAAATGGAGGTTCACGGGGTCAGCCTCGGTCGAACATTTTGTCGACCGATGTTGGCTCGGTCGAACATTTTGTCGACTGAAAGTATATCTGAGATCGACTGTACATCCTTTTCTTGGTGAGTATCGGTCGAGAAGGATAGCCAACCGAGATGTTTTCGGTCGACAAATTCGTCGACCGAGTTTGTCTCGGTCGAAAATTTTTGCTAACCGACGAAGTTGCTGTGAATAGAATTTTGAGCTAGTTTTTAATGCAAGTGATAGATTGGATTTGTAGAGCATATGTATTGTCTTCAAGGGGAGTAATAATGTAATCATTGGAGCATTATTTGAGCATATAATGTAACAATGTAGAGCATGTAATATAATCATTGTCTAGGATATTTGAGCAATTCTAAGGTCATAACTAGTTTTTAAGATTTGATTTTGACCTTTTATCAAAAGCACATGTTGAATCAAGATACTAAGATTGAGTATAGTAAAATGATGTTCAAATAAGCATTTTGTCAAGCTTATTTTAGGTCGACCTTGACTTCAACCATAGCGCCCCTTGGTCAAGCTTGATTTCAACCAAGAGGCAATTTCTGCATATTTCCAATTTGAACACTTATATGTGAATTATAATTTCTGCAGATTTTCAATTTAAAATGTATTTGTGCCATGAAGTTTTATGGCATCTTCACATGAGCTGAATCACAATGATCAAAAACAATATCTATTCATGGTTTGTATATATGGGTCAAAAATTATTGTAGACAAACCAATGAAAACATAATGATTATGACACAATAATTATGATAGAAGTATATCCACAATACAATGATCAAGATGGAAGCATGAAACTTCATGAAATACAATGATTATGACCATTTAAATTTTAATACACATGGTTCCTACATAGATAGACCAAGAAATACTTAGGATAAATCATGTGGACTATGATAAAACAGTAATTTCCTTGATTATACCAATCATGGTGCATAATTTTCAATTTTAAACCATGTAAACCAAAATAATCTCATTCATGATTCATGGATTTTCAATTTTTAGACAAACCATGAACAGGCTTAATAAACTTTTTCAATCAATAAATAAGGTTTGTTCAAAAATCAGTCTTCATATAATACTTATGCAATATGTTTAAAGATTTCATATTCATAATGTTATACCTTAAATCATGATGCAAAAAGATCAATATGTCTTGTTTCAAAGATGGTCTCCGAGATTGATTTTGCATATTAAATCATTTATTAGTAACAAATTGAGAGCAAACTAAATTAATTGAAAAAATAGGTTCAGCAGAACTTGATTCGGTCGAACTGTTTGTCCACCGAATTTATCTCGGTCGACTGTTTCTCGACCAATAATGTTGCTATTTGTACAGGTTTTATCAGATATATTGTAAATTACAAAACAGTAACCTGCTCGGTCGACCATTTCTCGACCGACAGTGTTCTCGGTCGAACAGTTTCTCGACCGAGAAAGTTTCTGTACTGTTTCAGAATTGTTTTCAGTAATTGTTTCCAAGTAAAATAAGAATATGAAAGTTAAAGCTCGATTTAGTTGAGATATTTAAATATCAAAGCAACATTTAGGTTAAATCTCAACTAATCATATACATTTTGAGAATCCAAACTAAAACAAGTAGTTTAAGATGTATATTTAGAAATTTTAATTTCTTGGATTAACTTGGTGTCCTATTATGTTAAGTTGAGATAGACATAGAGATATACAACTTAGAGTCCTTGTTCATATCTCAACTTAATTTTATCCATTTAGTTTGAGGGTTTTGGAACCCATACTAACTCAACATCCTTTTTCTTATAGGCACATGAGAAAGAGTAATGTCCAAGATGCAAACAATAATGACAACATATGGAATCAACCTCATATCTCTTTCTATGATTTTGTTCTAGGTTGTTCTAGGGTACATATGTATGTTTGCCTTTAGGTACATACATAGATTGATTTTCTAGTGCTTGTGTCTTTCTCTAACTAGGTTTTTGATAAGATTTTCCTTTAGGATTATAACCTAGTCCTCTCCTTCCAATTTGATGATAAGAATTATTTAAAATTTTATCAAGGGTATCATTGTTATTCAAACTACTAATCTTTTGTTGTAGCTTGACAATCTCATCCATTCTCTTATTGATGTCTAGCTTTGCTTGATCTAGATTAGATAATAAGGAATCTCTTTCTTTCACAATAGTATCATAATCTAGATGTGTACACAAAATAGGCTGTTTTTGAAGATCATTTAACTTTGCAAGTAATCCAACCTTTTCTTGATATAGAAGATTGTAATTTGTTTCTAGAGTAAAAATCTTCACATTACAATCATTTAGGGATGATTTCAAAGTATGATTTTCAGAAATAACTCCATCCTTTTCAAATCCAAGATCATTTAATTTTGCATACAAATCTTCATTTTCAGATGTGAGAGAAAGAAGTTTAGCATGTAACTCATCATTTGCTTTATTAGACTTATTTAATTTCTTCTTGCACTCAATATACTTATTATGTATTTCTTCAAGACTAGCAATTAGCTCTTCTTTTGATAAATCAAGAGGGCTTACCTCTTCTTCTTCTTCATTTGTTGTAACAATGAGGCAATTTTTGTGTACCTCTTCCTTCTTTTCTCTCCATGGACAACTAATTGTTGTGTGTCTTATTCCTAAGCACCAACTGCAACTTGTTGAAGATTGGTCCATGCTTTTCCTTTGCTTGCGGTTGTAGACACCACCACCCTTCATTCTTCAAGACTCGATTAGAGCTCCTTGAAGCCCGCTCTGATACTAATTGAAAAACCACTACAGGGGGGTGAATAGGGTTTTATGGATATTTTAAAGTATTTTAACTCAAACAACCAACCACAAAAATATTGGATAAGGGGACAAGGATTTAGAGTGGTTCCAACCTTAGCAAATACTAAGGCACTCAATCCACTACCTGATTGCTTACCTAATTGGGATTTTGAAAGAATTAAATTTTATTACCTCGCAAGGATATTACATAAAATTACAATTCTTTCACCAAACCCTTCGAACGGCCTTCACCTAGAAGTAGTTGTACCAACCTTGAAGCAGACTTCTTGAAGTAACTTCAAGTTCCCCCTTGAAGTAGCCTTCCTCTTGAAGTAGCTTCCCGTTACAACAGCCTTCTTGAAGTAGTCTGAAGTCCACCTTCTCCACCGAGAAGAACCTTCTGCAATCCACAGCCTCCAACCCTAGGAGTAGCAAGGAGAATACAAAAGATAAAAGGAACAAGAAGGAAAAATAGAAATTACAATACCACTTGTAGCTCAAGGCTTGATTTGCCTATATCAAGCGTATAGATCTCCTAACTAATGAATATTGAAGTATAGGTTTAGTGGATAGGAGATGCTAGCCTATAGGACACGAATTTAGAGCAAGGGAATGAGTGGCCAATTCTAGTGTTGCTCAATTTGCTCAAAACATATTTCCAATTGCAAGTGTAAGCTCAAGTATAGCACAAGTGTATATAAGTGAGTTTAGGTGTCCTAAGGCATGTCCTATTTATAGAAATGACCTACAAGTACTTAAGGACGTTCTAGACACTTTCTAGGGGGTTCCAAGGGCTTAACTAGTTGTTAGGTACACTTTAGTTGCTTTAGCAATTACTAGTTAATTAATTCTGAAAAGTTGCAGACAGAACACATCTCGGTCAAAGAATTGTCGACCGAGAGTCCTTCTCGGTCGAGGATTTGTCGACCGAGGGACTTCCTGGAGCAAGAGTTTACAATGTTCACTTTTAACTCCCAACTACCTTGTCTGCTGTGTCTAACGGCTACTTGGGTCTTTCTCGGTCGAAGAGTTTGTCGACCGAGAGTGTCTCGGTCGAGGATTTGTCGACCGAGATTGGCCCTGTTTCAATGTTTTAAATGAAGTGCTAAGTGTATGTATGAGTGTGCATATGTGACACTATTGAAAGGGATGACCTATCTAAGTGTAGTGATTGGCTAGGGAAGATCTAACGCTTGATTTACATGATGTCTAAGTACTTGTACATTATATACTTGTACAAGTTTTACAATTGATTACAATCATGAAATAACAACAATTCAAGCATATAGATTTCCCAAATCTTTGTCATCCACCTTATTCCTGCAACACTCAAGTAGCACGTTAGATCGACAAGAATGAAATGTTTGTGATCATCAAAACAAATGGATTATACTAATGTCCAATTTAGCCAACAAATCATTCATGTTTATTGAATACTGTGTAATACAACTACATCTCTACCTTCCTATTTGCTTACTGCTTGTTCTATATACTATATAGGTAGCTTCATGTTAACTAAATATATGTGTAGCTCCATGTTTATTGAATATTTATTCCTGTAATAAATATGTAGCTTCTTGTTTACTGAATACTTACTCTGCCTAAGTTACTAAATACCTTTGTGCCTCATTCTTTAGTCATAATTAGAAGATAATTAGCATAATCATTTCTATTACGTGAACTCATCTCATCTCAGCTCACCCTAAATCACTTTTCATCTCATCTCATCTCACCCTAAATCACTTTCATCTCATCTCACCCTAAATCACTTGTCATCTCATCTCATCTTTTCTCATCTCATCTCATCTCATCTCACCCCTAAATCCTTGTCATCTCATCCCATCTTTTCTCCTATCATCTCATCTCATCTCACCCCTAAATCACTTTTCATCTCATCTGATCTCATCTCATCTCATCTCACCCTAAATCACTTTTCATCTCATCTCATCTTTTCTCCTCTCATCTCATCTTTCTCCTCTCCTCTCATCTCACCCCTAAATCACTTTTCACCTCATCTCATCTCACCCCTAAATCACTTTTTATCTCATTTCAAATCATCTGTTCTTATCTCATCTCACCCTAAATCACTTTTCATCTCATCTCACCCTAAATCACTTTTCATCTCATATCACCCTAAACTGCTTTTAATTTTCTGTTCCCCATTGAACAATGAACACAACTCTCTTAGAATATTAAAAAAACAACCATTCCAAGCATTCCTTGACCCCCAAGTAAGAAGAGAGCTTATCTCTTACACCTTATGGCGACTATACAGTCGTTGTGGCCGGAGTTGGTTTACATACAAGATTGCCATCTTGGCTTAGGACATTGAACACACATCTCTTAGAATATTAAAAAAAACCATTCCAAGCATTCCTTGACCCCCAAGGAAGAAGAGAGCTTATATCTTACAAATTAGATGTATTTAACATGTATAACAAGGCCAAATATGGTACATATATTTTCTAACATAACTTCATGTAAAATGACTAGCTGGATTGGTAATAGGGAAATATTTGTAGACAAGTTTCCCAGGTTTGAATGTCAACCAAAACATATTTTTTCAAACTCATTTAACTCGACCCATTGTTGTAATTAAAATTAAGTCCTTTGAACTCAGCCTCCCCCTACTAACATTTTCTGGATCTGACCCTGTCTTAAAGAACCTAGTTTGCAACGGGCCTTGCCATGTCTGGATCTTGGTGACTAATGGGAGTAGATGGATATGTGGAATCCTCTTCTAAACCTGGATACTCAAGCAGAGAATCCAAGCACTCATGTTTATTGTGCATTAATGGACTTACCGAAGATGACCAATGATCAACAACACAATTTTGAATCAATGGTCCTATCAAAGATGACCATTAACTGGTAACACAGGTACCGCCAACATCCTTGGTTGTTGTTGGGTACCACACTATAATTAGGATTCTATCCTCACTGGCCTAGACCCCCGCACCCCGATCCACTATGCTCCATGCTAACTCAATTTGGACTAATCCTCGAATGAGTATCATGTTTCCTCCTTATAGCGCAGGCTTCTTCTGAAGGATTCTATAGTGTTCATGGCATCTAATGTCTAATTCACTCTTTAAATTCATTGTTCAATCATCAAATCAACATTTATTAGCTTAACCTCATAAATAGTTCTTTCCATAGATTATCTATAATATGTACTGTAAATTGGGCTACTGAGCAACACCACTTATCATACTAAGAAACACTAAAATGAAAATACTTGATTTACTGAATGCCCTATCTTTAGGGTTTCATTTACCTCATTCACATACAACATAATTTGCATAAGGTTTTACTGCATCATAAACTTTAACTGGTAAAAAGACTACTTCCAACCATTTACATATAACCAAACATGTATATATAACCCTGGTATGGAACTCAACTAGGGTTTCCACACCTTTCACTAAGATGGCATGCATCAAGAATAACCTTGAATAAATAAATCTATAATTTAAAAAAAAACACTTCTATTGGATCTCATGATTCTATTCACAAACTTTCAACTTTCCACTCATCCAGAGTTCACTCTTTTCTAAGATATCAAACAAACAATGATAACTTAAAATAAATACCTAGATAATATAAACATTCAGATAAAACAATTGGTTAATAAGTAAGAAGATTAAATAGGCAAAGTTCTTCACTTAGTTATACAAAAATTTTATACATAAGCAAAAACCCTAGCTTTTTCTATATTATTCTAAGTTTTGCAATAACTTTAGGAATTATATTATAGACAATTTATATCCATTTTGATATAATTTTATCATCAGAAATTCATCACATTAGGTAAATAACCCATTTCTAGATCATCTTGTAAAAACTAGAACTGAAGGAAAATTTAGGGTTTATTGTCACATATAGAAAGAACTGAAAATTATATTGAATTCAATCCATTTTGGTGAAATATATTTTTAAATGGAAGTAACCACTCTCTTAAGGTGGAAAACACCTTAAATTTCATATCCCAACATCTGAAAATCTTGAATCCATATCAAACCTCAAGCGATTCATCACCCGCTTCTTCCTTCCAACTCAAAAACCCTAATAATGGATAATTGTAGAGAAAGAATGATAAAGATGGTGATTGATATCATTTTGAATCAAATCAGAGGAGGGACAAAATATAGATATGTGAGAGAAGAATCACCAAGAAAATCTATCTAATGATACTACCTTAATTGATTTCATCAACTCTAGGAAGAGAAAACACTAGATGGCCATCTTTGCCTCTTTCTCCATTCAATCCCTAACTCTCCCTCTCTCTCTCTCTATGATTTCATTTCTCTAAAATGAATCATAAAATATTGTGTTGGATTACTCAAATAGAGCAATGAAAGTTTCTCGGGCTAATTGTAAATTAACCCTACCTTATATTTTTTGATGTCAAAAGAATTTTGTGTCATAAAGTGTTATTGAAACATATTTATTGAATAGGTCTATAATCCTCCGAAAAATATGAAAAAAATATCATGTTATTTTACCTAAGTTCAGACCTTCAGTAAAAATCTTAGGTCATTTTGAGTTACCAATAAATAAATAAAAAATCAAACACTACTACTATATTGTAGTCTACAACATGTTTAGTCGAAGATAAAAATGCCCTAGAAGACCCTCAACATGGTCATGGTGTCAAGGAATAATCGTGTTGTCCAAGAAAAATTCACAGAAAATCAAAGAGTTTAAGAAATCAATGACAAGCTCAGAAGAACGGTTGAGTAAGATACCACGGATGTGGTGCTAAGACTCCATCAAGCATGTGTTCAACAAAATGATCAGACTTCTACTCCTCCAAAATGACCATGTTGCATAGAATGTTCATGTCATCATCAACCCTACATGTCCATGTTTCCCACCATGACCATTCTATTAAGCCTCCAACTCCAACTTTTATTATCCCTTTGCTCACCTTGGTTGTTCCACTCCAGCACCGTCGATGTACACTCCTACACCAGATATGTTTTTCCCAACATTGCCTTGGTGAGAAAAAAACCTAATTATTCAAAGTAAAAGCATGATTAGAGTTCCTCCTTAGGTTTGAAACATCATAATTATACATCTCACTATGAATCAAGGTTAAATAATGATTATTGTAGTTAAGCATGTAATTATCCATGTAAACCTTAATTTACCAATTAAGCCTAAACGTGGTCATAACAAGAACTATCAAGACAAAGCATGATTTTGGGAAAAATGAGACCGACATTTTGACTAGTTTCGGATAAAAGAACGCTTAAACCAAATTGGGATCTTCAATGCCAACTGAAGGAGGACTTACTTGGTCTCAATTTTTAGATTATGAATCTTTAAATAGGGTTTGTTACTCCAATTCTTTCCAGAAGCCATTCCACCCTAACCCGGTATGGATTTAACCAAGATTGAAGAAAAATACACATCTAAATTCAAATCAAGTTCCAAACCAAATGCAAGAAGATCCAATGTTGAAGGGGTCATTTCTTAGGAAATGTTGAACTAGATCTGGACCACTCAAAAAGGCTCATTTTATGTGGGTGGAGGATTAATCCTAGGGCCATTATGGGAATTGTGATAGTATGTTTATAGTATCAGGAATTTGGAAAGACGTTTGACAACACTCCCCGTGCATACAACATTTGTTTCACTCTCACTCACGCTCGCTCCCTCTGATGTTATCTTTCTCTTATCCTTTCCCATTTGTTTCTCTCATTTTCCCTCTCCATCCAAAACCTAGATCCTACTGGTATGGGGAGAGATTTCTAGACCCGACCAATCACTGTTATACTTGAACCAGATCATTGTTGTGATTACTATTTTATCCCATGGAAAAATTTAAGGGTTTAGGTCCAATAACATCGAGTTGAGCCTTGCAATCCATCAAGTGAACTTCGCCACCCCAAGTAGCCTCATCCAACCAAATATGTTGTTGTTACTCTATTCTGTAACTACTGTCATCTTATTTTCTTCTCCCCGCCCTTGTTTTCTTTAAAAGATACCATTTCATTTATGTTGCATGTACACTAACTATATTTGTTAAAAAGTTGATTTTTTCAGTCAAAGTAGTCTCTTTTATTCATAATGTCACTAGTTACATTTGTAAAGGAGTGTTTTTATATCATATATATTGATTTTCTCATTGTCTCCATATTATAAGCCATGTGAAGTATTTTTAAAAGAAACAATATGATGGGTTCCGATTAATGTGTAAAGAATGGGACCTGAGAGAGGATCCACTTAAATGGTATGGTACAAAGATCCATGTAATGATAAAGTGGTGGAAAATCAACTATTAAAAAGGTACACAAGGTATTGATATACAAATGTTTCTCACCAAGAAAGGTGGTATTTACAATATAAAAACTTGAAAGTATCTATGAGCAAGGCTAATAGCATAGGACAACTCATCTGATCCAAGACATCCTCATGTTCATGAACATTTTCACAATCTTCTTGAGTCATGTCCTCTAAGATGCCTACACCTGGATGGTTTGGAAAAAACACCCACAAAAGGAAACAAAAGGGTATGTGTCAGTGAACACTAAGTATGTACATATTAAAAATATATTTAGGCATTGTACATCATAGTGCAATAAAGGGGTTTTTTGTTCAATAGAGGATTATTAACAAGTAGGTGAGTTCAGGAAGATATAAACAAGAGAATGAAGTTAAAGAGAATGAGGCATATGAACATTTTGATTAATATATGAATAGTATTGCCATTTTAAATGCAATAAAATGTACATACATTAGTTTAAAACTAACTAAGGTAGGGCTAAGACCACACTAAGTTATTGGCCTAAGTAAAATGGATGGAAAGATGCACCATGGGTGGAAAGACGCACCCCTGTGTATATAAGTGGTGGAAAGACATGGCTTGATCATAAAGGCACACCCTAATGGCCATGCTAAAGCATATACGTTAGTTATCTTGGTCCATGAGTTCCTTTCCCTGTATAATCCTATTGCGAAAAACAAAAGGAAAACCCCCTTTTCTTCGTAAGCAAGTCAAGTGCCCATAAGGCACATATTATGTATTAAAACACCTATTTTCTCTTTCCTATTTTCTTTATATGGACTCTTCTTCTTTTCTTCTCTTTATTCTTGTCTTTCAACTCATTGGTCACGAAATTAAGTTTTCCTTAATAGAAAATACTTCCTTTTCATCAATATCACAAAATTTATTAATAATATATCACATCATCCTTTTATTTTGCAATATTTCACATTATCTTGTTTATTTCTCATTAAAATATCTATTTTGAGGATTTCTTTTCATTTCTCTTTTATTTCCTCATTGGCATTCCTTTTAATATTAGCAACCTCCTGGATACGAAATTTCCCCAAGAAATCTCATTTATGCCTTTTTCCACTCATTTTCCACATTTCATCATTATTTTCAATTGATTTCTTAATAAAGAAATACTTAATTAACCTTTTCTTTTCTCCTTGCTTTCTTTTTGCAACCTTAGACTCCTTGGTACCCAAGGAACCCAAGAGGCACGAAATCCTCTTTGGATTTGCCTTCTAGAGGTTTCTACATATCTCTTTTCTTAAAAAATCAATTATCCATTTACTAATTGAATTTCCTTATTATTTGGGCCAAATAGCCAATAAAGCCCACAACACAAATATCAAGGCTATTGTAATCGAAATCCATTTATTTGGAGCAAATTATTTGTTCAAATATTTTTAATATGAGAAATTACATTTCTCACCAAATGAACCCAAAATTTGGGGTTGTAACAT
This sequence comes from Alisma plantago-aquatica, assembly GCA_963693085.1. Lineage (NCBI taxonomy): Eukaryota > Viridiplantae > Streptophyta > Magnoliopsida > Alismatales > Alismataceae > Alisma > Alisma plantago-aquatica. The sequence goes on along the minus strand of OY856413.1, from coordinate 76,350,853 downwards.
CCTTCCCCTCTTATAGGAATTTTGTCCTCAAAATTTTATCAAGCAAACAAACAATTCAGGATAAAACGTTTCCATGTCCATCATTGACCCCTATGTGGCTTTACCAAACTCATGGTGCTTCCACATAACCTTTATCATCACATATTCTTTTCTCTGAGTTCTTTCATCCCGGCATCTATAAACTGCACAGGTGACTCAGGCCATGTCAGCCTCCCTTGGGGCTCACTAGGTTCATTGCTCAGCACATGGTTGGGGTACCTCACATAGTGCTCTAAATTGGACACATGAAACTCATCACACATTACCTTATCCTGAAGGGTAAGATCAATCATAACCTGTTCACCAATCCATCCTTAATGGACTCATGCATCGGGAACTCAACTCTCTTAGCTGTAACTTAGAGGGGTCAGATTTTTTTTGTCACATACTCTCCCACAGTGAACTGCATGTCAGTCTACTTTGCATCTGCTCACGACTTTCGTCGTCTCTAGGCTCCTTTCAGCCATGGCATGATCAAGTGACTTCGTCTACACACATTGCGGTCCTTTCTTTAACCATCACATGGTCCTTTCACCAACATCACCTTACTGAAGTGGTGACCGACACAACCTCCCTTATAGAGCTTCTTTAAATCCCGATACTGGCTATGGTGGTCATCATCACATCTTTCATAGAACAAGAACTGTCTCTAGCTATCACCCTGAACGAGCACATATGCTCTCATCAGACCCCTTTAGTCTGGATCATACTAACCATTAGTTAGGGGTGATAAACTGTACTAACATCGAGTTCTTTATGTACCTACTTCCACCTTTTAGAAGGGAACCTTTAGGTCAAACTCCAGAACCTTCGAACTCACTTCATGGTGTAGTTGAACCATCTCTCTCATATGTAGTTCAACCCGATCTGTCCCTTGACATAACTCTTTCTTTCTCATGTCATCGGGGTAAAGTGATCTACCATATCCCACATTGCATCTTGACCTTCCTTGCTCTAGGGGAGACTTCAACATCCATAGTGATGAACTCCCTTTCCCTCTCGGGGACACTTTATCCTTTACATCAACACGCTGGGTTATTGGTGTTCGTCCTTCACCCCATGCAACCTCACCTTAAGCATCCAAAGTGCTATTGTTATTTACTATCTTGGTAGAACCACGGTGTATGGCGACCTTCAATCATGATTTCCTATATGTCATGATTCCTCAAGGTTGATTCTCCAAAACCCTAAACCACTCTCATCAGGGTTTTATCACCTTCTTTTCCAAAGAAGTGCATCTGAGGTTCTACCACCATCCTTTCATTGCATCAAGAACTAGACTGGCTAACCAAACAACCATTAACTGATCTCATTACATCAGAGTATTAGTCAAACATATCTCCTTTTCCAAACTTAGGGTTAGCCTAACAACCTCTTCGAGCTTCTAGCCAAACTAGTCAGATACATCTCAACTAGAGCATCCATTACCACTTCACATTCTTAGGTATTAGGTAACATTGAAGACATACACTTCCATGTATTTCACTTATCATTTCACCTCAAATTCTATGTCTATTTTCATTAAGAACACTCTCTGATTTCATCATCATGGTGATCAAACTCATCCTGATATAACTTGTAAGTTCCACATAGCTCATGATAAAAACATCCTTATAAGGTGACTACCGCATTCCTCTTAGTGTTTGCAAACCATCCATGTATTATTCACTTTACCAGGGTAGGTTATCTTCTCTATCCCTATTTCTCGTGGCAACGTTCCAATCATCTCTTATCCTTGGTGTATGGCATGCGTAATGTCCTATCTCTCACCCCCATAACAAGAGGAAATAAGCATTTGGCTGCAGTCCAAATGCAGAGTTCTTCATGTTCTAAGAGTAGAGATGGTACATCCCACCTTACCAACACACCTTTACATCTAAGTTACAACGTGCCACATATGTCTCTACATCACAACCATTTTGATATCAAAGTTACCTCTATGGAAAAACTAGTCTTGAGCCTACTGAGGTTTATATCCTTGGTCATCTCCTCTAGGTCTATAGGGTACCAACTCTTTTGGGGTCATCCCTCTTCCCTCATGCATCAAGAGAGTGCCCTACTCATCTATCCTTTGGGTCCCATGAGTTCATGAAGGTGATCAATCTCCTAACCCATGGCCCTCAGACAATGATAGTTGTTACCTCCCAACCCTACGGTCATGTGCAACTAGGGAATTAGGCAACTCCTACTTTCATCGGTCTTATCCCTAGCTGACCCTAGGATAGAGTTAGGATTCACCATTATAGTACATGTTCACTTAGAACCTTACCCAAGTCTTCATCATCTCTCTTTCTGCATTCATGGGCTGGCCCTCATCCTTTCATAGGGATCATGGCAACCTGCCTACCTTGGTCAATCCCTATACTGGTTACCTCCATGGTAACACATCAGCATGCACTAAGAGATGGATATCTATGGGCCTACGGGTTCATTCTCATACCATGTACTTTTCACTTAACTTCTCAAGATCCTGTGAGACCTCTTCAGGTTACCTTAAACCAACAAAATTGATATACACCCTACCAAAGGGGTCCCTCTCCCAGGATGGGAGGAAAACTATCTCTTGACCACAAGGTCACAAAAGCTATTAGGTCTAGGGTTTACATCCACATGAGCCTACTTAACCCTAGTAAGCTATTAAGGCATAAACAGATCACCTACTGAACCATGCTAGGTCATACTTGTCCTCTTTCCTCAATGTTGTATCAAGATCATACCTCTCTTTATCATCAACCTAGTTGTGAGGGGTTCATCAAACACACCTTAAACTTAAGGGGTTTCCCCTTTTTCCTCTATACATGAGGATTACCATGCTCGCTTCTATAGGAACTCAACTCCTCATTATGAGCATTAGGTACCCCACTTCCCCTCTTAGGCCTAGGAACCCTATGTTCACTTTTTGGTGTCCAACTGCATGTTCTATCTCTTAACCATGAATCAAGCTTACAAAAGGCATGAAATGCACTTCTTGTCATCCTTCAACTCGAGCAACACTTAGAGTTGGATCCTCTTTAAGGACAACCAACAAGGTACAAGGCCTCGGAACCCATTCACTAAACCTTTCTAAGTCTAAGAACTCTTCTTCCTACCTCAGAAGGGAAACACCTATACCGTAGGCAAATATGCAGAAGCATCATCCTTCCTCTAGGGTTTGGTCCCTCTAAAGACAACCAAGGTATCATCAACTTTCAGGGATCGATCATGAGGCAACCACTATCATCCATTGTTTAGGGTTTTAGGCTTCCAACCTTCTTGTTGGGTTTCCTGCTCTCAATAGAGCTAACCCCACATCCAACCTCACCATTAGAGGTCCTTTCTTCATGAAGGATCATCCTCAAAAGCATGCTCTACATGGGTGAAGCCTAGGTTCGAACTTATGGTCGCTCAAGGTAACCCTTTATGCTCCATCATGATTTCTTATCCAGGGTTTCATCCTACTGTCAGTCCTATGACGTGCCCTAGGTGACAGCTATGCCCTACTTGCACAAGCCCATAGGGTTTCTATGGTCCCTCACTAACATCATCATCTAAGGTGCTATCCTTTACCCTAACATGCATGACCCTTCCCAGGGTTGGGTTGCCAAAGGTGCTAGGTCACCCATGGATCCCGATGGCATCCCAAAGGCATGTCCTTTCAAACACCTGGTCCAACTCATCTCTCTCTAACCTTCTCTTAGGGTTAGGGTTAGCATCATCCTCATAGGATGTGCCAGGTCTCTACTTGCAATGGAGATCTCTATCTCCAAGACTAACTTATCCTCCTGAGAAGAAGGTCTAGCCTCAGGTCTCTTCTGAGGACATGACAACTTATGTCATACGACCTAAGCATGTATCTATTCTTTAGTTTGCACTTAATCTATTAAGCTTATGTCCATGACATCTTATTTACATGCCTTTCATTAATTTGGTGGAGGATTTCTTAAACCTTATTAACCTTACCCATACCTCAAGAGGGAGAGGAGAAGAAAGAAAACCCTAATCCTTTAGGTCCTTATCAGAATTTTGTGATGAGAAGGGATGAATAAGATGAGAAGTCCTAAAGGTATCTTATTTTGATTCATACCCTAAGACTTTGTCCAGGCGGTCACACGGGTCCGGGAGTCCTCGTATTCCGAATAGCGGTGTAGAGGAAAATCTTGCCAGCCCCCGGTCGTGATCCCTTTCTAAACACCTCCGTCTTTCGGATACTCCTCTAATAACTCCCTTGGGTTCTATGGAGTTTGTAAAATTTAATAATTATTAATGGTTAATTGAGGAACCCAAGCTCTGATACCAAATGTTACGACCCCACCTCCCGATAACCCCCAATTAAGGGAGACCGAGAGGTCGAAGCCGCACCCATGACTTCCGGATCAAAGGTTCAACAATTAACCAAGAATAATTATCAAATTTTAACATACTATATTGAAAAGTTGTAAGAAAAAAAATAAACTTTGCATACCTTTTGAAATTTTGGATTTCTAACTTCTATCCACTTAAGGATTCTACGCTAACTAATCCTCCTTGTATTCTTCATGTATTTCACAATGTGACGATTTACTGTTTGTCCTTTTGGCTTGTTCCTAAAACGCCGACAAACAAAACGTCGGTCAGCCGAAGCTAGTATGTGGGGGAAACAATAATCATGTAATTATCTATAACAATGTATCGCATTCAATTATCATTTAACAAACAAGTTTACATGTTAAGTATAACTACGTGATCCATGTGTACCCTATCCCCTGCGATGTCCCTGCAGTGGACTTGAATACTACCTCCCTTGTGGTAGATTCCCATTTTACCCCTCATGACTTCACCTAATAAGTGAATCAATTTCTAGGGTTGAGTCACATGGCACTACCCGTAGGTAACCCACTCCTTAACTCATGGTATGCTAAGAGTCTCATGGCACTACACGTGTGTAGCCCAGTTTCTAACTCATGATACCCTAGACCTTTCTCTAGATTATCCTTAGCCTATGCATAGCCACAGGGGTGGACTCGGATCTAGCTGGTTATACATGTATACTCATAGTGATAGCCATAGTCACTTTATAGTTACATGAATTAAAACATCCAACAGTTATTTCATGCATTGAGGGAAACATCGATACAATCCTCGGAAAACTAATCAGAATAGTCATAAGAGTAACCACATACCTTTGCCATGTAGATTATTCAATCATACTTCAAGCATACCGTCCAAGTAAATAAACCAAGCAGTCATCATATAATCTGCACCATGTAAATTCTAAAGTGTCACTACTACATTACTCGCAAAAATGACACTAAACCCTACTTGGACCTAACCTAAGGTTTAAGGTTTCCTTAAGTTCATCATTAGGGATATGCTTCGATACTCTACTTCACATAAAGTGAAGCCATGAGTATCCAAACAAACTTATTATTATGTTAGGGCCATTAATACTAGATTAGGCACAATAAGGTTATAGAAAGTCTCTTTATTGATGTTCAAGATCTTAATCACTAATATTTAGTCATGTTCATTAACACTCTCACAAAAAGTGATCTTTACCCTAATTCCACATATTAAATATTATCCATATTAAAGACCCTCATCACCCTATCAAAATTACCATCATTACATCTATCATCACTATTCTCAACAAATTCAGATAATTGCATAAGAGAAACACCTTTAATGGTTTCGTCATTAAAATTCCTAAATCTAGGCTTTCTAGGCACTAATCACATACTAATGATATACCCCTAGCCCTTTTTGAAATTAGATACAAAATTCGGGTGCAAATATATTTTATTCAAGTTTCTCTCATTTTTCCGATCAAATTGATATATAATTTTACTATATTTGGGTAATCCTAGCCTTTTCTATGAATTAAACAAGATTAGGATAATTACCTTGAACCTTGGCCATGTGGCGCTTCCCCATTGGCCAGCGCCAGGCTATTTGAGTTGCAGTGCGGCTCACGTGTTTGGTTCACATATGGACCGGACACTTAGGTCTGGTTCACTGAACCGTCCTCCTTCCATCCCTGAGAGAAAGCGTCTGCAACAGCAGACGACACACAACGCCAGCAGCTAGCGCCGCTCGACGCTCTCCCTGGAGCGGAGTCGTCCTCCTGCCACCGTCCTATTCGAGGCCTCCCTCCAAGCTTCCCTCTTTCTTCTTCTCTGCGAGCCCGGCGGACGGTACTCCCTCTCACGATCTCCTGCCTGAGACTAGGCGTCCATCGTGCTGGCTCTAGAGAGCTTGGATCTCCGGCAACCATCTTTTACTGATGCCTCCCTACTGGAGCTTTTCAAGGCATCGCAAAGAGTCATCCCTTCCTAGCAGCGGTCGCCTCTGCCTGCACCTGCTGCTCGGCACTCAAGATCCCCGACGAAGGGTCATCACCTCCACCTTCTTCTCCTAGAAGTTATGGTGGTTCTACATGGGCGGAGAAGGAGTCGATCTGTAGGTACTGGTCAGACCTATGGGGATGAAGGTGCCATGAGGGAACTGCTATAGAGTATGCGCCGACCCTCTTTAGGTCTGAGCTAGGACCAGGCTTCCCGGTTCCCTGGTCATGCAGTGTCGTTGCTGCAACATCTTTTGATGGTGGTCACCAGTAGATCCCTTGCCTAGATCGTGGTGGCAGTGGGTGGTTCCTCGGTCCATAGGGTTTGAGACCTTGTTCTAAGGTGGATGGAGGATCGTCGCTTCTCTCTATATAGAGAGAGAACTAGAGGGAACCCTAGTCTCTTCCATGCATCTAGAAAAGCAAGGGAGAGAAAGAAACTTTATGGCCTAAAATCGGAATCATGAGTTCCTTTCCCTGTATAATCCTATTGCGAAAAACAAAAGGAAAACCCCCTTTTCTTCGTAAGCAAGTCAAGTGCCCATAAGGCACATATTATGTATTAAAACACCTATTTTCTCTTTCCTATTTTCTTTATATGGACTCTTCTTCTTTTCTTCTCTTTATTCTTGTCTTTCAACTCATTGGTCACGAAATTAAGTTTTCCTTAATAGAAAATACTTCCTTTTCATCAATATCACAAAATTTATTAATAATATATCACATCATCCTTTTATTTTGCAATATTTCACATTATCTTGTTTATTTCTCATTAAAATATCTATTTTGAGGATTTCTTTTCATTTCTCTTTTATTTCCTCATTGGCATTCCTTTTAATATTAGCAACCTCCTGGATACGAAATTTCCCCAAGAAATCTCATTTATGCCTTTTTCCACTCATTTTCCACATTTCATTATTATTTTCAATTGATTTCTTAATAAAGAAATACTTAATTAACCTTTTCTTTTCTCCTTGCTTTCTTTTTGCAACCTTGGACTCCTTGGTACCCAAGGAACCCAAGATGCACGAAATCCTCTTTGGATTTGCCTTCTAGAGGTTTCTACATATCTCTTTTCTTAAAAATTCAATTATCCATTTACTAATTGAATTTCCTTATTATTTGGGCCCAATAGCCAATAAAGCCCACAACACAAATATCAAGGCTATTGTAATCAAAATCCATTTATTTGGAGCAAATTATTTGTTCAAATATTTTTAATATGAGAAATTACATTTCTCACCAAATGAACCCAAAATTTGGGGTTGTAACAGGCGTGCACGCATGTATGAATCAGTATGTGATATTGATGTCATACATATCTCTTCCAATCTACTTTGAGATCAAGAAAGTGAATGAACGTTGACAGGATGATTGTTCCATGCCTCGAGTTCATTCGGGATATCAGTGACAAAGGAATTATACATTCACTGTAACACCATTCACGGATTGTAGGATTGAAAGTTGTTCTCCAACTTTCAATTTCACTTGGGTAGCACTGATGTGTGACTAGGCACCGCTCTTTGCTTGTGAAGTCATAAGTGTTATGGACTTTCACTGCCAACATGAAATGGACCTGTAGGGTCACACACATAGGATTTAACCTGGAAGAGGAGTTTTTGTCCACAAACAATGTTTAGATTGATTACTAAAGGAGTTTAGTAGTTCAATTAAACACTCAATCAATTGATGGCTCGATATCATAATGTTCAAGGTGTTGGACACATTAATAGGAGTATCGCATTGATTGAAACTGTAATTGACTGATTCTGCACAATCTGCACTCCCAACCGATCGGCTCGTGTGATGAGTCGATCGGCTCAGCTTGGTGAACCGATCGGCTCATGTGGTGAGTCGATCGGCTCATGGACAGGGTGAAACGATTGCTTCAAGTGTTGAAACGGTCGTTCAAATAGTCCAACCGAGTAAGTTGGGAAAGTAGGATTGGTGAGAAATTTCCTTTCGTTTCACTTGCCCAATTTGATTCGAATAAGGATTGGTATTTGATACCAATTAGAAACAAAAGAAGGAAAGTCAATCGGGAACCGATCAGGACCATGAACTGACCGGTTCAGAAATGAACCGACCGTTTCATGGGTCCCAACCGATCGGTTGAGGTGTCAACCGACCGGCTCAGGTCCCCAACTGACTGTTTCAGAAATGAAACGATCGGTTCAGGTTGAGCAGTTGGTTGTTTTTGTGGAAAATCTTGAACCCTTCTACTCCTGCTTTGGTCCCATATTGCCTGGGATGGAGAACCCTGTCCCATGACCTTCCTATATATAGGGGTATTGGGGGCTTCTCAAAGAACAACATAGTGCAACCAGTTGCTCTGTAAACTTGTCGTTCTCTCTGGTTTTGGTAACCGAGAGAGCCCGAGTAAGTGCTACCCGATAAGGGAGGCACAGCAAGGGAAAGACAACTGTAGAAAGCAACTGGTGGCAGGAGAGTGTGTCAGTGACTAGTACGCTGACAGGAGGGTGCGACTCTTTCCAATTCCTTGTGGAACAAGGAGATTGGAGTTCCAGGTGGTCCGTGTGGACTACTTCAGAGGCGGGAGATTTCTTTCTCTCGGAGGACAGCTGTCAATCCCGACAGTCCCGATGAGACCAGGAGTCGTCAGTCCCGGTGCGACCAGGAGCTGCACAGACACCGTCCAAGACCGAAGGTGAATACCATGCAAGTCGTGAGGTATTGTCGCCGAGCAAGCCTCGGGACAACGTATGATTCCACAAACCATCCTTTCCTATTGTATAGACGTTAACGCATTTCCTTGTTCTGGGTTTGGGGAGGAGAAAATTTTTGTTTCCACTGCCTTCTCTACCTCCCCTAAAACCCAACAGTGGTATCAGAGCCACGTCAATTGCTCTATACTTTAGGATTATCGATATGATCGATTTTGGTTTGTCACCTTTATTTATTGCATACGATGCGAATAAAATTGGCTTTATGCATGTCCAATCCTAAATCCACAAATCCCAATTTACATATATGATATGTATTATGAATGCACTCGATACGCGTCACCCTTAAACGAGTTTTGTGGTGGATGTATAGCGTGGTAATGGCCAATAAACCCTATCTATGTATGGTTGTATGTGGTTGCTTGCATCTCGGTCTGCGCACTGATCTTCCTTCTCCTATTCCTGATGTAACTCGAAATAATTTGAGATTTCTTTCCTACCTTTTCTCCCCTCGAATGTAACTCGAGGTTTCTCTTTTTACAATGTAAAATAGGATAGAATTTTATTTCCTGTTATGTCAAAGAACGGAGGACATCCTGACGACAGCTGAGACGATTGGTTCAAGGCGTGAACCGATCGGTTGATGTTCGAGACGATCGGTTCAAGGAGTGAGTCGATCGGTTGATGACCAGTTCGAGGAGCGAGACGAGTGGGTGGTGGCCATGATGAGATGCACGATGACCAGGTGAACCGATCAGTTGGAGGAGCCAACCGATCGGCTGGTGGCACCCATCCGAATGGCCTGATGGTGAGCCGATCAGTCATATGATGAGTTGATCAAACCCAGAAAGGCAAAGCACAAAGTTCATCTTGTAAAGGTTGCATGTGATGTAGACTTAGATGACAGTGATTCCTCTTGGCTCGAGGAATCACATTAGGATGGCCATAATCATCGCTTTTATCGTTTTGCATGTTTTCTGTGGGATATAGCATGTATATGATACATACCATGTATTGTGGTGATTGGATATGTATATTTATATAAAACCAAATCCCTCATTAAATATTAAGTTTTAGATGCCTTCCAAATGTGACACACGTGAAAAGCTTGATCGACCAAGTGTGGGCATGCCCAAGCGTGGTGCATCATCTATCTCGTGGAAGCGTGAAGGATGGATATGTGGGCCTGCCCTAGCAGGGTGCATATTCATCGTGTTTGCTTTGGGCGGACTTAACAAGGTGATCTAGATGGGATCTGTACCTTGAGGCATGGAGGTGATCATGGCAAGGAGTTGCATATGACATCTTATCAAGAGTTGCATATGATGCAATTGGCAAGAGTTGCCTACCTGAGAGATATAAGTTGTGGGTGACAGCCCTAGCTGGTCCATGACTTAGAGGATTTCAGGATCTTGCCCACTAGAAGGTTGTACACTGCAATCTTCCAAACTGATGGTGAGGGCTATCAATTTGAAGTAAAATAGTGGGAGCGATAATTAATTAAAGGCCTAATTATATCGTCAACTTTTCAAATCAATCAAATAAGTCAAAATTGAGTTTTTGGACTAAAATTGCATATTTCCTTTTGTAGCACAAATGACAACAAACAACAATCACTTTTCTTTGCGATCGGTCCTTAAAAAGGACAGGCTAAATGGGACAAACTTCCACGACTGGTATAGGACATTGAGAATTGTTCTCACTCAAGAGCGAAAGCTCTATGTCCTGGATACTCCAATTCCAGAGGAACCTGCCCCTAATGCACCAAAGCAGAAAGGGATGCTTACAAGAAGCATTCTGATGATGCCATTGATGCAAAGTGCTTGATGTTGTACTCTATGAACCACAAGTTGCAGAGATAACATTAGAACATGGGTGTCATTGAGATGATTCAGCATCTCAGGAACATGTATGAAGATCAAGCACGGCAAGAGAGATACGATGTCTCAAGGGCACTGTTCAAGTGCGTCATGACAGAAGGAGATCCAGTTGGTCCTCACATACTCAAGATGATTGGGTATGTGGAGAACCTGACAAGACTGGGATTTCCACTAAGCCAAGAGTTGGCTACTGACGTGATACTGCAATCGTTGCCAGAATCCTACAGTCAGTTTGTGATGAACTACAACATGAACAACTTTGATAGGCCACTGTCAGAGTTGTTGGGCATGTTGAGGACAGCCGAGACACAGATGAAGAAAGACAAGCCTAAGTTTGTGATGGTGATCAAGAGCAAGAAAGGCAAGTCCAAGCGAAAGGGCAAGGGCAAAGCTAAGAAAGGTTCTGATGCTAGCCAGGAGCCCAAGTCGTCTTCAGCTCTCAAGGCCAAGGGAGGTGTGACCAAGAAAGGCAATTGCCACCATTGTTAAAAGCCAGGACATTGGAAAAGGAATTGTCCTCTCTATCTGGAAGAACAAAAGAAGAAGGAGGCAACAGCCATCTCTACTTAAAGGTGTCATGAAAGTAAACTTGTAACACTTTTGAGGTATATGATACCAAGATGTAAAGTGTCAAGCACTCAATAAATGGGTCAAGTGTTGTCGCCATAGATAGGAGTAATTTAGTTTATTTTCAGCCTAAAAGGCATGTAATACAGTTATGAACTGCTATTTCATATTTGCCAATAGATAGAAACACTTTATTTTTGCATATTGTATGACAATGATGACAATCAATAAAGAGATGTTTCAATTTCTAAAGATATGATCTTTGTGGCAATGCCTTGTTTATCTTGTGGTATTTGATATGCATAAGATAAAATGATACCTAAAAGTTATAGATAACTCAAACAATCAAATTAGCATCAATCATGAGAAATTCATTTCTAGTTTCCATGTGATGGATAAATCTAGACTCTTTTGGTTAGAGAACCAGTAAGAGACATGAATATCTTGGACATGATTAATCAATCTTCACCAAAGGTAGTGAGAGAATGATTATCCTATTAGGTATGATACATGTGATGTATTTACATACCTATTGGAACAAATGCTAATACTTCAAATGGTGTTTAGAGAAATACCAATATGAATATCTAGAAGTGTTCAAGATTATCATAGATGAAGTACAAATTTGGTAAAGTGTTAATTCTTGATGAGATCAATGAATGAAATACTTGGACCAAATGTTTGAGGTCCTTATGAGTGATTATGATAGTGTATCATAGTGAACTCATGATTAAGGCATAGTGATGTCTAAATCAAGAAGGAATCATACTCTAAGGAGTTAGAGAATGATTATCAAATAACTGAATTCTTCTTAATAAAGAATACACTTCACTAATAAAAGAAATTAAGAATCACAAGGGTTGTGAGTTCTTATATCCTTAACAGATACACCTCAATTATCTATGTGATGAGTTTTTCATGTGATGAGTCAACTATTCAGATGAATATGAGGAACCGAATTTTGAGTTATGGTTTATGACCATTACATCCTAATGACTTCCATGTGAACCATAAGGTATGACCTTGATGGTAGCACCCATTGGAATAAAATCCATAAGTGCAAATAAGTCTTAAGTGTTAAGACACATGGATAACATTTTGAGAAGGATGATGCTTGTTGATTGCAACTTAATGACTAAGACATTTGGCATATGGATACTAAAACCACATTCCTATGAGGAATAAAACAAGGATGTGTATGTGACACAACCTATAAGGTTTATGAATCCACTAATGCAAATGAAGTCTATAAGTTACAATGGACTAATCAATGTGATTGATTGAGTACAAGCAACTTAGAATTGAATCTTTACTTTGATGATATAGTCAAAGGGTTTGACTGATATGTCAAAGATAAAGAAGGGATCTATGATTTAGTGGGAGCGTGTTCACATTCCACATGTTGATGTGAAATGGAGATGTTCTAGAATGGAAATCCAAAAGTGGAAATTATCTTTAAGGAAGATAGAGATGTTTCCTATGTGATAGGAATAGATATCTATAGAGATAGTTCTCGAAAACCTCTTGAGTTATATGGAGTTAGTATCCCAAGGCCAAGTGTCTGATTCTTATGAAGAATGGGAACACTAAGAATAGATGTGGATCTATCATGTATGTAATCATCCCATTATCTTGCATGTATCGACATGGCAAGAACAAAATGCAATCATCATCTTGTATGTAGGACATGGCAATATGATGTGCTCATCCTGATAACTCGTATGTGAGACATGACGAGTGGATGTCTGTCTACTTCCAGTAAGGGTTACTGGAATACCATGAGAACTTGATAAGTACTTGAGAAGTACTAGTTCTATGGAGATAAGAAAGAGTTCAATGTAAAGAGTTACATTGATGCGAACTTTCGAAAGGATAGAAAATTAATCGCAATATATATATATATATATATATATATGATATATAAAAGTGAAAGTTTGTTGATAATGGGAAGTGTTCCAATAAAACCATTTAAAAGGAAATGTCGAGTATCTATGTGTTGGAGAACAGCAGTGGATACTATATGGATCTGGAAGTTCATGAGATGAACTTATAGATATTCTGATCATTGATGACAAGTATGGAATCCTTGATCATTCAATGTGGCTAAAGGTTAGCAAAGGAATACGAGATCGCATATTACAGAAACTCCATCTCATACATGTGACGTACAGCAAAGAGATGAGAGACATGCGGTTAAAAACTGACTTTGGCAAGGTATTGCCATAACTCACTATGTTCGCACTAGAGCACAGTAACATGTGGGACATGTTTAAAGATCACTATGAATATGATTCAAGGGTGATTGGCTCGCAGTGCAAGTGGGAGTCGGTTGGTATGTATGCCCTGAGAGCCAATCATAGGATGGTTGGTGGGATACGTTAAGATTGATTTGATAAACATCAAAGGCAAGCTTCCAATTCTTTCTAATTCAGTCATATGAGATAGTGATAGATGAATGTCTAGAGAATGACAGTACTCAATGACGTATGCCTTCAGGTTCAGGACCTGAACGATGAGATCATACGGATGCTAAGAGTTTGTACATTCTCATTATGTCCCTAGTCGGATGTCATTGTGGAAGGTAGATAGATAGCAATGACACACAAGACTAGATTGTGGTGTTGGTTGATGACAGAATCTCATTAGTCATGATATAGAGATATCAAACCAAACACATAGGTACTTGTTAGAGAACAAGTGTACCGGACAGACCCACCGTGAGTTTGACACATGGAACCATGACATGGTAGTCACAGTCAGTACTCACAGTGATGGTGGTGAGTGTGATTCTTTGACCTAAAATCACTACACTCAACACATGTCGTTGGGCACACTTTGACATCATCAAACGCAATCCTGAAACATGGGTTGTTATAAAGGTGATGATTGGGTGGCTTTGACACATGGGGCTTTTGAGGGGTGAGTGATAGATATGGGATTTGTCCCTCCTGAGGGAGTTTGATATCCATGGCCACTTGATGAGTAGGATTGAGAAAGGCGTGCACGCATGTGTGAATCAGTATGTGATATTAATGTCATACATATCTCTTCCAATCTACTCTGAGATCAAGAAAGTGAATGAACGTTGACAGGATGATTGTTCCATGCCTCGAGTTCATTCGAGATATCAGTGACAAAGGAATTATACATTCATTATAACACCATTCACGGATTGTAGGATTGAAAGTTGTTCTCCAACTTTCTATTTCACTTGGGTAGCACTGATGTGTGACTAGGCACCGCTCTTTGCTTGTGAAGTCATAAGTGTTATGGACTTTCACTGCCAATGTGAAATGGACCTGCAGGGTCACACACATAGGATTTAACCTAGAAGAGGAGTTTTTGTCCACAAACAATGTTTAGATTGATTACTAAAGGAGTTTAATAGTTCAATTAAACACTCAATCAATTGATGGCTCAGTATCATAATGTTCAAGGTGTTGGACACATTGATTGGAGTATCAGATTGATTGAAACTGCAATTGACTGATTCTGCACAATCTGCACTCCCAACCGATCGGCTCATGTGATGAGTCGATCGGCTCAGCTTGGTGAACCGATCGGCTCAGGTGGTGAGTCGATCGGCTCATGGACAGGGTGAAATGATTGCTTCAAGTGTTGAAATGATCGTTCAACTAGTCCAACCGAGCAAGTTGGGAAAGTAGGATTGGTGAGAAATTTCCTTTCGTTTCACTTGCCCAATTTGATTGGAATAAGGAATGGTATTTGATACCAATTAGAAACAAAAGAAGGAAAGTCAATTGGGAACTGATCAGGACCACAAACCGACTGGTTTAGAAATGAACCGACCGTTTCATGGGTCCCAACCGATCGGTTGAGGTGTCAACCGATCGGCTCAGGTCCCCAACCGACCATTTCAGAAATGAAACGATCGGTTCAGGTTGCGTAGTTGGTTGTTTTTGTGGAAAATCTCAAACCCTTCTACTCCTTCTTTAGTCCCATATTGCCCGGGATGGAGAACCCTATCCCGTGACCTTCCTATATATATAGGGGTATTGGGGACTTCTCAAAGAACAACACAATGCAACCAGTTGCTCTGTAAAGTTGTCGTTCTCTCTGGTTTTGGTAACCGAGAGAGCCCGAGCAAGTGCTACCCGATAAGGGGGCACAGCAAGGGAAAGACAACTGCAGAAAGTGACTGGTGGCAGGAGAGTGTGTCATTGACTAGTACGCTGACAGGAGGGTGTGACTCTTTCCAATTCCTTATGGGACAAGGAGATTGGAGTTCCAGGTGGTCCGTGTGGACTACTTCATAGGCGGGAGATTTCTGCCACTCGGAGGACAGCTGTCAATCCTGACAGTCTCAGTGAGACCAGGAGTCATCAGTCCCAGTGCGACCAGGAGCTGCACAGACACCGTCCAAGACCGGAGGTGAAGACGGCGTAAGCCGTGAGGTATTGTCTCCGAGCAAGCCTCGGGACAAGGTATAATTCCACAAACCATCCTTTCCTATTGTATAGACGTTGATGCGTTTCCTTGTTCTGGGTTTGGGGAGGAGAAAATTTTTGTTTCCGCTGCCTTCTCTGCCTCCCCTAAAACCCAACAATATTGTCTTATACAAACACAGCTAACCTAAAAAAAATTATAGTCACACATGTCTTTGATATTGTAATCCCATTACCTCACTATAATCTCATCTTTAATATCAAATTTGACCAAGTTTTGTGTCGTTGCGATTATGTTGTAATATTTACTCATTAGGCTATATTATTAATCAAGGGGTATGGATTAGAAAATCCAACAAAATAAAGGAATATTGATGGAGCTAGAACTTACACCAAAAGATTACTCTTCCAATGGAAGTCCTAATATGCACCAAAAACCCTAGAGAGTTGATGTCCTCTCTAGGTTTACCTACAACTGGTGCTAGATAAATTCTCCAACCCCACAAGAGTGTGGAAGCCTTATCATAGTACAGATTTAGGATCGAACCCAAAGGACAACATTAAGAATCTAAGTCTCTTTTTCTTGTTTCGTGTCAATCTAAGTTAATCATCTAAGACCAGAAGTTTGATTTGAGTTATTTAACCTAAACATGCAAAAGTAAAGGCAAGAATAAAAACTAGTTTAATGATTAAAATCTAAGATTAGCAAATGATGATGGGTCACTAGGGTGATGCGGGTATTCGCCACCACTACACATGAATTGTACTTGTACCAAACATAGCAAGACTTGTAAGCAAGATACATGGATGTTGTACAATATTGATGTCTTATAGGACAAGAGTAATGCACACATCCTTCACGGGTTGAGTAACTCTCATTTGGTACATATCTACGTGTCAATGAAGATATGTAGTCTCCGAAGAGAAAATCTTACTCAACCTTGTGAAACGTGCATCGGAAAACTAACAAGCGAGCGATAATTACCAAATCGATTAGTATCCTTATAGACTATCCCTCTTTCGAGGATATAGCTACGAGAAACGTGAGAGTGTTGCAATGTCAGCCATTCCCAAACGAATGGTCAAGTACTTTGCACCACTCTCTCCTCAGAGTGTGTTCCTCGACCTGTCAAGGTGGCACTTTTGTACGTCAACTGATTCCATTTCATAGTACAAAAGTACAACAATGGAGGTGAGTTTACTCCACTCCTTAGAAAGTGTTCCTAGATACCGAAACGGATGCACGGTGGATACACACACCAGAAACCAAAACTAAATCGGTATTTGAGTCTTCAAGAGCGGTCGTAGACAAACCACAATGAAAGACAATAGATGCATACAAGAATGCGGCCAACATTCAAGCATGTATGAAACGATTTAGTATTGAATCAGGATGATAACATCTTTTTAGTACAAGTTACAAAACACGGGCAGCGGGGCTAGTCTCCACACCCCAGTGAATGGAACTACTCGCTCCTCATAGAGGGAGCAACAAAGAAAGAGAAGAGAAGAAAGAAAGCATCGTCGGAGCAGAAGAGTAGATCTGTGACAGCCCGGTGTAGATCGTCGCAGTCTCCGAGATTGCTCCATTGTGGTCAATGACGCCTGTCTCTCTGCCTCGATCGTCGTGTCTACCTCTATGATTGCACGGGTAGAATGAGGTAGAGCAATGGTAGAATGATGGTAGAGGTGAGATGGTGATGGAACAACCTTCTAGATCTGTCCCCAGTCTGGCAGCTTTCCAGATCTGTGCTCAGACTAATCATGGGGTTGTGGGTGAAATTTGGTCAGAAATTGTGCTCGGGCAGTCTGGCGGCGTCCCGGCACTGGTCTCAGTGTGGCAGCCTTGGGCCGTAGTGAAATGGTTCCCCAAGACCATGCCTCTACCCTTCTATTTATAGGCTTGCCAAAATATCTTGGGCCAAGGAGTCACACTTTGTGTGTGCCTTTTGTCCATACGGTTTCTAATTCATATGGTTTGGTTGCTTATGCGGTTTGCTCTAATAATGCTCATACGGTTTCTAATTCATACGGTTTGGTTTCTTATGTGGTTTGCTCCGCAATTGCTCATGCGGTTTCATGAGCATGCGGTCTTGCTCCGCAATTGCTCATGCGGTTTCATATGCATGCGGTCTTTGACAAAGTGCCAATCCATTCGATCTTTCATATTGTGTGCATGCATTCACGTGAGCAATAATAGTTGTTGGCGGAATGGTTTCAAATGCAACGCTCTATGCGGTTTGCTAAGTTGCTCATGCTTCACGTGAATATCTGATTTGCCTTTGATCTTCACGTGAGTAACTCATTTCAAATGATCTCCAGCACGATCTCGCATACGGTCATGCTTTGCAACAGCCCCATGCGGTCTCGCATGTAATTGGCCATGCGGTTTGTGTGGCATATCAGCAACCGGTCTTGGCAACTTCATGTGGGCACAATGTAGTGCTCCATTCAGCTTGCTAAGTCACGTGAACTCATGCGGTCTTTACTTCCCAACTAATTATGCAGTTTTGGCTCAAGTGAGCAAACGATCTCGGCCGTCATGTGGTTTGCTTGGTTGCTCATGTGGTCTTGCGCTATGCGGTCGCTCCATGCGGTTTGCATGGCAATCAGCAAACGGTCTTCACTCAGTTCTTCTCGTGGGCGCACAAGCTGCTGGCTATGCATTTTCAAAGCCATCGGCGTTGCTTTTGTCTTAGGAGGATGGTGCTGGCGGTTGTGGCAGGCAGGTCGTCATGGACAGCGGCGGTGTCAGCGAGCAGTTTGCGGGTGCTGCTGGTGAAGGCGGATAAAGGCGACGCTGATCCATTCGTGTGCAACGAGTATGGGCAGGGAGACGATGGTGATCGGGTGGCGTTGTAGGTGCTCGCATAGCAGCAGCTCGTCACGGTTTGCAAGTGGAAGCATCTCCATGCATGTGCAATGGTGGTGGAGCAAGGTTGTTGCAGGTGGGTGATGAATTCTGATGGCAGCACCGGAGATCATCTGTAGGTGGGCGCCGACGTTGTTGGTGACTTGTGAGGCAGACGAAGTCGACACTTATGGCAAGTAAGGTCGTCGTGGCAGTGGTGGTGTCAATTAGCAGGTCACAGCACCGGTGGAGGTGCTAGTTGCTACTGCGATCTTGATCCTCCACTAGCCAAACGGTCTTCACAGCAGTGAAATGGTCTTCATGCATGTGCTAGTCCAAACGGTTTGGAATGCGTGCGACCATACGATCTTCATTGCTAATTCAATCATCACTTCTCGGACGTTCAAACGGTCTGAGACCGTTACCTCTCCAAACGGTCTTGTATTTGACTGTCCATTCGGTCTTTACAGTCGCAGCAAACGGTCTTGAGACCGCATGGGCTCAAACGGTCTTGAGACCGCATGGGCTCAAACGGTCTTGGGACCGCATGGGCTCAAACGGTCTTGAAACTGCATGGGCTCAAACGGTCTTGCGACCGCATGGGCTCAAACGGTCTTGAGACCGCTAGAGTCAGTGTTGTAGGGGTCATGACCGTTGGTGATAGTTGAGGATGAACTGCAGAGGAGAGAGAATGTGAGTAGGGGAAAAGGAGATCAAATAAGATGGAAACTAGGGTAATTTGAGATAGTAATGCACTATTTACACGAGACTAAAAGGATACTTAAAGTAAACCCAAAGCGAGGGTAGATCAGTCGATATGCGGCATAAAATCCTTAGAATTGGCGACTGTAATGATGAATCTTGAGGATTCATCACCACACCGAACTTAAGCATTACTCATCCCGAGGAGTGAATAAAAACTTAAGACAGTCGACAAAAAGCTCGTTCGAATTACCTCATCTGCGTGTAAATGTCAGAATTTTCACAGAAAAGAGAAAGGGAAAATGAGACAAAACAAAATTAGGGCTAAATCGTCAGAAATCCTTTGAATTGGTGACTGAGGATGGATCTGGAGGATTCATCACCACACCGAACTTAAGCATTGCTCATCCCAAGAAACGGAAAACTTAAAATAGTCGCCAATGAAATTGTTTATCTCGTGATTGCCTCATCCTATTGTCATATCGTAATTTTGTTCATGGCTCAGATCGATACAACATCAAAGCTTTCTTAGATCACGGAATACGTCTTATGATATCCTCATTTCTGATTTCACTTCACTGAAGTATTTCCTTCTCACTCTGTATTGTATCGGTCATGTTTAAAAGTTTTATGAGACTTTGAAAAGACCCACAGAATCAACAAAATGCATATGATCTGTCACTGGTGTTGAAAAAGGAGAGAAAGGGGGTATGATCAAGAGATAAGAGTCTCTCCTCTGATTGAATCAAGACTCTTATTATTAGTTGACTCATCGAGATACTTTGAATGATTTATGCACAACTCTGGTTGACTTAGCCTTACACCCGATTTTTTTTTCTAAAGGTAACTCAGAAGTGTGTATATGTTGGCTTAAGGCTTTTGGCTATTTTACCTCTTTGAGAGGAGGTAAGGAGGTTATTTTTGGATCCGTAGGATCTCACTACCGGTCACGACACATATTCCTTTATGAGGGCAGCTACTGTACCGGCCGGGCAAGACCTTTATCGGTTATCCTTATTCAGGGCACAACTCTCATGTTTTTATTCACACTCTGGCTTTTATTCATTCTCACCTGGCTTAGGAGAAAGGGTATTTTTGGATTTTTGCATATTTGGGCTTCTAGGCCTCTTTTTGGAATCGGGGTAGATTTTTCGCCAACCTCGATATGTGCACAATCATCATTGTATACTCTTTGAATCAAGAAAAGAAGGTGATACACCCATGTTATGTATTGAGGGGTATGGAAGAAGCGGTAGTGGAAAAAGAGGTGTGGTGTACCACACCGAACTTAGAGTTTTGCAGAGGTGTGGTTTACCACACCGAACTTAAAGTTTGGCAATGTTCTAGTTTTCACTAGAAAGGAGTGTGGTGTGCCACAGCGAACTTAAAACTTTGGCATGGTTAGTGAACAGAGGGGTATGAAAATGAAGGAAGAAGTGTAGAAGAGAGTTCGGATCATGATGCAACTTGCTTAGCGATTCCATGTCACGGGTCTCTTTTCTCCATCACACTCTGCTCAAAAAGTGACATGATAAAACATCAAATGAGAAATCCATACAACATATCCATTAATCAGTTAGAGGCGCGATGTACTTGATCTATCTCAGTCTTATTGAAGTGTATCATATTTTCCTGTTTGAGGGTATGCCATTAGGATTCATAGACTATTCAAGATGAAAAACACGTATTGGCTAGTTTTAAGCATTCTTTTAACGAAAAGAGGTGATGATCACAGATTCGAAAAACAAAAGCCGACTAGATAAAGGCTTTATTTTTGGAAGACTACAGAAAGGCAGAAAAATTATGAAAAAGAAACTAGAATGGAAAAATAGGAAGCAATAAAGATAGAGGGTGGAGTGAAAGTCATACCACCCGCCCTCCACCTTGAACTCATGAATTCGCTCTTTTCTGAACAAAAATTAGGTTCGAGGTGGAGGGGAAGGGTTGCGCAATGTTAACCAGGCGGTCCTCGTAGTTGGAAGAAGGTGCGGCAAAGATGTCTCACGATAGTTGGTGCCGAGAATGAGGAAGTGGCTCGAACAACCTGTTGACTGGGTGGTTGTGGCGACTCGAACGAGTCTTCTGGATGACTTGGATGCACATTTCTATCGCCTCGTTGTCCGTCTAGAAGAATCTAGAGACCTTCCCCCATCAGTGAGGGAGGTGAAATATAAGCAGTCAAAACTGGAGGACTATGCGAGAAATCAAGGTTATGCCCACTTGTGCCCTCCAGTTGTGGCTCACCCTCGAAGTTCAAGGTAAAACTACTTTCTTCAAAATCTAGGGCAGTTGATTGAGGGTCGGCCACTTGAACTTCCTCCTGCCCAGGATCAGGTGGTGGATCCGGTTCTGGCTTCATTTTGTCACCTGGCTTTTCTTGTGTGGGATATGGTAGCCAGGATGATGTTTCTTCATCAGAGGAGTTATTTTGAGAAGTATCATTATCTTTATCAATGTTGAAATTGGTAAGAGCATCATTCTTTATTTCAAGGGTTTGTTCAGAATTTTCCTCATAGAACATCCTTAGTTCATCCAAGTAACTAGAAGAGGATTTGACTGGTAAAATGAACTCTTGCTCGGGTAAGGAAATCATGGGATCCTGAGATAGAGGTTCAAATGATGTATCTTCATGGGAGGGATTAGTCCATGACATATCATTTTGAGGGCTAAAATCCCCTGATGAACCCATTCCTTCGATATTGGGACTAATATTGTAACATCCCTGACCTGGGTTATAACCTAACCCTAGAAGTTTTTCCTAAATATGTAATTAAACACTTGTAATTATCTTTTAGCAGGTAATAAAAGCTCCTAAGGAACATATGTTTCCATTCATGTCCCCTAGGAACAATGTTGTAGTATTGTTTTGCAATGCAGGGACCTATGTGCAATTATCCAGTTAAGAGGTTTAACTTGCAGAGTTCACAGGTTAAGATGTACCCTTGATGATGAAACATCATAAGAGTGAATCTAATGAGGCATGATGGATTTTTCAAGCTTGGGCATTCATATGCAGCTTGTGGAATGATCCTGGTGCTTAAAAACCCTAATTTGGAGTAAAGTGCAATTTACCCAAATTATGGGTGAAACTTGTAAAGTACACCTTCTAGAGCATCTTTATGAATCTTGGCATCATTTAGAGTAGAAATGATGAAAGAGATGCATCAATAAATAATCAGATAAGAAAAGTCATCTTTGTAAATAAAATTCACCATGTATGTGTATGAAGACCTTCATATGTGTACCCTAGTTGAAAGTTGATCTTTTCTACCCTTAAATCTTGAGCTTTGATGAACTTGGTCTAAGTTTATATGGCTTGGACGTGCCTAAGAAGCAAGGAGGGACTTAGATGAAAATCCCATGCTTTAGAGGTCCTTATGGTGTAAAATGGCCTAAAGTATATAAGCCCTTTTCCTTGTAAACCAAGTGAACGATCCTTCTTTTCTCTTCACTTCTCTTCTTTCTCAAAACGTATAAGGCAAGCTTTGGAGCTCATGGAGGTGACCAAGTAGTTCTAAGGTGATAAGAACCATCTTCAAGCTCGGATTCTTGGGTGAATTCATCATGCAAGCTTGGTTTTGTGGATAACTCACTTAGTTTTCTTGTTCTAGCCATCCATTCCTACCTTTCTTTGGAGGAATCACCCTTCACCAAGTTGTGGAGTTCAAGACACCATTATAGGCTTGAAGTTTGGAAGCTTGGAGCTCCAAGGACATCGTTTAAGGTGGGTTTTATAATTCTAAACTCTACACTTTATATGCATGTTTTGTTCTTGCAATTCTAGTACTTAGTTCTTCTTCTACCTCCCTTCTTCCTTGCACTTTTGCAAGTAAAATGGTGGAATAACCGACCTTGACAGAGGTTGAAGAAGATGGGCGTGATTACCAAAGTTACTTTATCAAACGGTCCTATTCCCCCCCCCCTCTGACCAAACCGTTTGAAGGGCAAACGGGTTCACAAGGTCGGTTGGAGCAAACGGGTTCAACCCATTTGAGGGCATTGACCAAGCATTGACCATTTGGGATTCCTGTTCATAATATGTTGAATTTCTTTTCTACAAAGAATCATAATCTAATTCCTAACCAATTGAGAGTTGAAGGCACTTCAACACCCTAACCCTAATCGGGTTAAAATTGTTGTCTTCAAGTATAGATCTTGTTGAGTTTTGGGTTGAAGGACCCAAACAGGTTCAAAACCGTTTGGGGGTTCACCCAAACGGGTTCAAACTCGTTTAGTGACACCCCAAGACCCTTTGGAGGTCTAAGGTGAAGGAAATTTAATGGTTTGAGGGTTTAATTTCAATAGGTTGATGATTTGATAAAAATGCTGATTTTAGACCTATTTAGGGTTCAACCCTTATCCAACCAACTTGGTTTTTGGTCAAACTTTGGGCAAACGGTCTCAAGATCGTTTGGAGGTCATCCAAACGATCTCAAGACCGTTTGGGCCAAGTTTGGGCCCAATTGGAGTTCAATTGATAGGTTCAACTTTGATTTGATTCACATTGTTGAAAATTGATGATTAGCCGATTGGAAACCTTAATTGAGTTAGATTTAACTCTAATTGGCTTTCAATTGAAGGTCAAATTGGTGTCCAATTGTTTGAGTCTCATCCTAATTGACTCAATTTGTAAGTGGTTAACATGGCTTGGGCCAATTGAAGGCTTCAACATAGGATATCCTATTCTATCATAACCTTTATATCACCTTTCATGTCCACACTCGTTTCAATCCAAATGGGTTCACACCCATTTCAACTCAAATGAGTGCACACCCGTTTTAACTCAAACGAGTCCACACCCGTTTCAACTCAAACGAGTTCACACCCGTTTCAACTCAAACGAGTCCACACCCGTTTCAATCCAAATGAGTTCACACCCGTTTCAACTCAAACGAGTCCACACCTGTTTCAACTCAAACGAGTTCACACCCGTTTCAACTCAAACGAGTCCACACCCGTTTCAACTCAAATGGGTTCACACCCGTTTCAATTCAAATGGGTTCACACTCGTTTCAACTTAAATGGGTTCTATTGAGTGATACCTTGTTTTAATCAAACCCTAATCACATGATGGTGATGTGTTGACTTGTGTTAGTCAATGAGGACTTAACCCAACCTAATATAGAGTGGTGTAATCACCATCTACTAGTTAGAGGAGAGAGGAAGTACCAATTATGGTGGAAACTCAAGTAAAATACCTTCAATATACATGAATGTGCATGAATAGGGTATGATCCACTATGTGAAATCATGGAAACCCTAATTATGATAATTGATGAATCTTAATCTTATCTGAGTCTTTAATGATGATGTTTCTCATACATGGTGATGTTATGAGATCAATTCACCATGAGGTGAATAGTAAACCCTAATTCTAGGGTGATGACATGTATTGTGAATAGTAAACCCTAATTGATGAAAATCAGGGAAACCTAGCTCTCGTATGAGTAGGGAGATACAACTTCTTTAAATGAGTTATTTACTGTTATCAGTTGAACTGACCGTGCAGGTTCCTATATGAGGATGATCATATCCAGGTATGGATAATGATGCTATATTCATTGAAAGCATGTTGTTAGCTTTATGAATAGTGATATATCCTGGTGCCTTGTGAGTGGCATCTTATGAGATTGATGGGCTGTGAGAGCCAGGAGTACCATGAAGGTCATGCTTAACAGATGACTTGTGATGAGAGAATTGAGAAATGGTAATTGATGTAAGTTAGACTTGTTACATTTAGTATCCTTCTTTCTTAGCTGCTATGCTAATGTTTAATATTCAAGAACATGTATGTTATCTTATAAGTGATAACTTATGAGTTTGATAGGTTGAATGAGTCATGAGTAATATGCATTGATGATCATCAAAGGTCATATTATTTAGATGACCAGATAAAATAATATGTTATTGGTAATAAATGTTATAATTAGTCCAGGGGTTTGGACTCTCACTTTCCAGATTCTTAGTGATAAGATGTTTATGGATTGATATCCCTATGTTAAATTATGAAATGTGATCCTAATATAGAGTGTTATTATGTGAAATTCTATTACAAGATAATCCTATGAAAGGCTTAACTACATACTTATGGGTGATGAATGTAAATAACCCTTGTGTCACTTGAGTATGGTTAAGTATGATTTCATGTGTACTAATCATATAGTTATGTTGTGGATTTGGAATCCTAACACC
This sequence comes from Alisma plantago-aquatica, assembly GCA_963693085.1. Lineage (NCBI taxonomy): Eukaryota > Viridiplantae > Streptophyta > Magnoliopsida > Alismatales > Alismataceae > Alisma > Alisma plantago-aquatica. The sequence continues at coordinate 76,325,234 of OY856413.1, read as the reverse complement.
TCGTAGGAAAGGGTATGGCTACAGGCCATGATATCCCTTATTATAATGCCAGGTGATGGATATATGGTCTAAGCCTGAAGAGAGCCAGTGTGGTGATGATGGATTTATAATAAATAGATGTTATACATGTCCTTTTATTTCTAAAAGAAAAGAGATATGTGGGTTTATCTTAGAGATGCTTTGCTTCTAGTAGGAGGAATAGATTACAATCTGTGAAACATTGTTCTAACTACTCCTAAAATATATATGATTTCTTTGTGTATTGTTATTCTCTTACTCTGTAATAATCATGTTTCTGGCGAAGAGTTATAACTCCCGCTGGGACAATTATTTAAAATTGTCTCACCCCGTAGATTTCAACTTTTTAGGTGGTCGCCAAGGATGAAGGGACCAATCTCCAGGTGACCAGTATCAGCTGTAGCAGTACCCGGAGCAGAAGCAAATCTCAGGTGGAGATTCAGACTGCTGAGTTATATAGATAGATAGTCAGTCCTATGCGTCCTCTGTACTCTCAGGTCCTTGGAGTCATGGTCTGAGTTTTGATTCATCTCTTGAGATTTTGTAGCATGTTGTGTATAATTACTCAAGAAGTAATTAATAGAGATGTAAACAGTTTATCTTGAATCTATGAAAGGAGTTTTTATGGTTTCAATGTTTTATCTCAAAAAGTTTTAATTTCTGCTGATTTTTGGTATTCCGCTGCTAAACGAATCGCTTCCGCTATGTTTACTTCAAAGTTCATGTGTTCATCTCGGACTTTGGAGATCAGAGCCCACAATTAGTGGTATCAGAGCTCTAGGTTCGCTGAGTCTACAGAGACATCGGACTTAGGATGTCGAGTCTATCCTTAGTGTTCCTTCCTTACGTAATAGAACCTTCTACTCCTCAGGAGAAGAAGATATATAAGGATGTCTGAGCCACATGAAGAGTGCATGGCGGAAAGTAGCGTTGCTGCACCACAGGGAGGTGCAAGGCACCCAGAAATGGAGCAACCCTTACCTGAACAACCCAGGGAGCCACCCCAGTTTGACCCAGCTGAGATAGAAAACCCAGTTGTCCATGCCTTATTTGATAAGTTTCTGATAGCCATAACACACATAGTAGATAGGGTGCCACCATCTGCATCTAGGGTACCAGCCCATCAGGAAGGTTATGGAACTGGAAAGACTTTCGAGAGACTTCGTCGGGTGGGAACCATAGACTATGCTGGTACATCTGACCCAGCAGATGCTGATCTATGGTTGACAGAGCTGGAAAAGGCTTTCAGGATCCTTGATATTCCTGAAGCTGAAAAGGTAAAACATGAGGTATACCTCCTAAAAGGGAGTGCTGGTAATTGGTGGATGATAGAGGAGGATAAGAGACCAGGCGAAGAAATAGGATGGGAGGTTTTCCGACGAGAATTCGTCAATAGATACTTCCCTAGGACGTATCTAGATGAGAAGATCTCTCAATTTGAGAAGATCACACAAGGACTCATGAACGTCAGCGAGTATGAAGCTAAGTTCATGGAGTTACTAATGTTTTGTCCACAAATGGCAGTTACCAATGAAGAAAGAATTCGACGTTTTGAAAAGGGTTTGAACTCTGAACTAGCCATTCTTGTGTCTGCTCTAGAGAATAGAGAAAGGTTTGCCACTTTTGTGGAGTCAGTAAGAAGGATAGAGAGGTCAGAAACCATGAAACAACAGACAAGTAGTAAGAAGATGTACACCCAGCCTCAAGAACAAGGGCCTGAAAGTTTTAAGAAACCAAGATTTTCTACACCATCAGCTTTGTCAGTACTTCCTACCCAGACACAATGGGTGTCAAGTGGAAGTAGGGATCATAGTAGTATTCCAAGAGGACCCTCCGACATAGCATCAGCATCGGTAACTGGATCGTATAGACACTTTGCACCCAGGATCTGTTACCTATGTAGACAACCGGGACACCTGGCAAGGGATTGTCCAGACAGGAATACAATAATGACTCAGCCCCAAGGACAGAGTCTGCAAGTCTCACAAGGGAGGCTCTATAATAATAGAGGATGTGGACAAACGTCCCATACAGGTCAGATGAAATAATTTTTGTTTTAATATTACATATCAGGATTCTATGTGTAAAAGATATGTAAATTTGCTGCTTTTGATTTCCTTGTCTAAGTCCCTGAAGAACACAAGGGAAATAAGAACTTGTATCTTAATCAGTATTCTTTAAAACAATTTATAATCTCCCTTAAACTATGTATGAAAAGGATGAAATATAGATGTGATACCTGAAGAATAATCTAGTATGGTAAATTCTGTGTGTATAATGATATGAAGAATGAGGAATATGATTATAAGCAAAATACATACTACCTAATCTCAATGCTCATATACCCTGGCCAGGTATATGGTTATTGTAGATAAGGCAAGTATGAAACTCCTAAATTGTTGTTTTTTTATTACTCTGATCAGGTAATTATTCTAAAACAATCTAGAGAGTATAGGGAAAATTAAATGAGAAAAGCTGAGTGAATCTTTTAAGTGAATATACTTGGTGAACATGCTTAGTGAATATACTCAGTGAACATACTCAGTGAATACTTAGTGAATATACTCAGTGAACATACTCAGTGAATACTTAGTGAATATACTCAGTGAACATACTCAGTGAATACTTAGTGAATATACTCAGTGAACATACTCAGTGAATACTTAGTGAATATACTCAGTGAATACTTAGTGAATATACTCAGTGAACATACTCAGTGAATACTTAGTGAATACACTCAGTGAACATACTCAGTGAATACTTAGTGAATATACTCAGTGAACATACTCAGTGAATACTTAGTGAATATACTCAGTGAACATACTCAGTGAATACTTAGTGAATATACTCAGTGAATACTTAGTGAATATACTCAGTGAACATACTCATTGAATACTTAGTGAATATACTCAGTGAACATACTCAGTGAATACTTAGTGAATATACTCAGTGAACATACTCAGTGAATACTTAGTGAATATACTCAGTGAACATACTCAGTGAATACTTAGTGAATATACTCAGTGAATATACTCAGTGAATACTTAGTGAATATACTCAGTGAACATACTCAGTGAATACTTAGTGAATATACTCAATGAATATACTCAGTGAATACTTAGTGAATATACTCAGTGATCATACTCAGTGAATACTTAGTGAATATACTCATTGAACATACTCAGTGAATACTTAGTGAATATACTCAGTGAACATACTCAGTGAATACTTAGTGAATATACCCAGTGAACATACTCAGTGAATACTTAGTGAATATACTCAGTGAACATACTCAGTGAATACTTAGTGAATATATTCAGTGAAAACTTAGTGAATATACTTAGTGAACAAACTTAGTGAATATACTCGATGAATTTCCTCAGTAACTACTTAGTAAGCATACTCAATGAACTCCTTCAGTGAAGCCTTTGAGAAGATATACTAAGTAAAATATATGTGTTAAGGTATGTATGTTCCTCTGATGGTAAGCATTCTTGAGTAATTTTGGAAGAATGTTCTTTTATGCTTTTTCCTTTCAAAAAGTATGGACATCTTATGTTAGGGGTTTATGATTTACACAAGCATAAATAGTGATAAGAATTAATTAACAAAAGGGACTTTGTACGAATTACAAACCCATAATATCATCATAATGATCAATCTGTTCTTCCTTTCCCTGGGATTTTGAGGACGAAATCCTTGTTAGGGGTTTATAATTTGTAACATCCCTGACCTGGGTTATAACCTAACCCTAGAAGTTTTTCCTAAATATGTAATTAAACACTTGTAATTATCTTTTAGTAGGTAATAAAAGCTCCTAAGGAACATATGTTTCCATTCCTGTCCCCTAGGAACAATGTTGTAGTATTGTTTTGCAATGCAGGGACCTATGTGCAATTATCCAGTTAAGAGGTTTAACTTGCAGAGTTCACAGGTTAAGATGTACCCTTGATGATGAAACATCATAAGAGTGAATTTTATGAGGCATGATGGATTTTTCAAGCTTGGGCATTCAGATGCAGCTTGTGGAATGATCCTGGTGCTTAAAAACCCTAATTTGGAGTAAAGTGCAATTTACCCAAATTATGGGTGAAACTTGTAAAGTACACCTTCTAGAGCATATTATATGACTCTTGGCATCATTTAGAGTAGAAATTATGAAAGAGATGCATCAATAAATAATCAGATAAGAAAAGTAATCTTTGTGCATAAAATTCACCATGTATGTGTATGAAGACCTTCATATGTGTACCCTAGTTGAAAGTTGATCTTTTCTACCCTTAAATCTTGAGTTTTGATGAACTTGGTCTAAGTTTAGATGGCTTGGACGTGCCTAAGAAGCAAGGAGGGACTTAGATGAAAATCCCATGCTTTAGAGGTCCTTATGGTGTAAAATGGCCTAAAGTATATAAGCCCTTTTCCTTATAAACCAAGTGAACGATCCTTCTTTTCTCTTCACTTCTCTTCTTTCTCAAAACGTCTAAGGCAAGCTCTAGAGCTCAGGGAGGTGACCAAGTAGTTCTAAGGTGAGAAGAACCATCTTCAAGCTCGGATTCTTGGGTGAATTCATCATGCAAGCTTGGTTTTGTGGATAACTCACTTAGTTTTCTTGTTCTAGCCATCCATTCCTACCTTTCTTTGGAGGAATCACCCTTGACCAAGTTGTGGAGTTCAAGACGCCATTATAGGCTTGAAGCTTGGAAGCTTGGAGCTCCAAGAACATCGTTTAAGGCGGGTTTTATAATTCTAAACTCTACACTTTATATGCATGTTTTGTTCTTGCAATTCTAGTACTTAGTTCTTCTTCTACCTCCCTTCTTCCTTGCACTTTTGCAAGTAAAATGGTGGAATAACCGACCTTGACAGAGGTTGAAGAAGATGGGCATGATTACCAACGTTACTTTATCAAACGGTCCTGTTTCCCCCTCCCCCCTCTGACCAAACCGTTTGAAGGGCAAACGGGTTCACAAGGTCGGTTGGAGCAAACGGGTTCAACCCGTTTGAGGGCGTTGACCAAGCTTTGACCGTTTGGGATTACTATTCATAATATGTTGAATTTCTTTTCTACAAAGAATCATAATCTAGTTCCTAACCAATTGAGAGTTGAAGGCACTTCAACACCCTAACCCTAATCGGGTTAAAATTGTTGTCTTCAAGTATAGATCTTGTTGAGTTTTGGGTTGAAGGACCCAAACGGGTTCAAAACCATTTGGGGGTTCACCCAAACGGGTTCACACTCGTTTAGTGACACCCCAAGACCCTTTGGAGGTCTAAGGTTAAGGAAATTTAATGGTTTGAGGGTTTAATTTCAATAGGTTGATGATTTGATAAAAATGCTGATTTTAGACCTATTTAGGGTTCAACCCTTATCCAACCAACTTGGTTTTTGGTCAAACTTTGGGCAAACGGTCTCAAGATCGTTTGAAGGTCATCCAAACGATCTCAAGACCGTTTGGGCCAAGTTTGGGCCCAATTGGAGTTCAATTGATAGGTTCAACCTTGATTTGATTCACATTGTTGAAAATTGATGATTAGCCGATTGGAAACCTTAATTGAGTTAGATTTAACTCTAATTGGCTTTCAATTGAAGGTCAAATTGGTGTCCAATTGTTTGAGGCTCATCCTAATTGACTCAATTTGTAAGTGGTTAACATGGCTTGGGCCAATTGAAGGCTTCAACATAGGATATCCTATTCTATCATAACCTTTATATCACCTTTCATGTCCACACTCATTTCAATCCAAATGGGTTCACACCCGTTTCAACTCAAATGAGTTCACACCCATTTCAACTCAAACGAGTCCAAACCCGTTTCAACTCAAACGAGTTCACACCCGTTTCAACTCAAACGAGTCCACACCTGTTTCAATCCAAACAAGTTCACACCCGTTTCAACTCAAACGAGTCCACACCCGTTTCAACTCAAACGAGTTCACACCCGTTTCAACTCAAACGAGTCCACACCCGTTTCAACTCAAATGGGTTCACACCCATTTCAATTCAAATGGGTTCACACTCGTTTCAACTTAAATGGGTTCTATTGAGTGATACCTTGTTTTAATCAAACCCTAATCACATGATGGTGATGTGTTGACTTGTGTTAGTCAATGAGGACTTAACCCAACCTAATCTAGAGTGGTGTAATCACCATCTACTAGTTAGAGGAGAGAGGAAGTACCAATTATGGTGGAAACTCAAGTAAAATACCTTCAATATACATGAATGTGCATGAATAGGGTATGATCCACTATGTGAAATCATGGAAACCCTAATTATGATAATTGATGAATCTTAATCTTATCTGAGTCTTTAATGATGATGTTTCTCATACATGGTGATGTTATGAGATCAATTCACCATGAGGTGAATAGTAAACCCTAATTCTAGGGTGATGACATGTATTGTGAATAGTAAACCCTAATTGATGAAAATCAGGGAAACCTAGCTCTCGTATGAGTAGGGAGATACAACTTCTTTAAATGAGTTATTTACTATTATCAGTTGAACTGACCGTGCAGGTTCCTATATGAGGATGATCATATCCAGGTATGGATAATGATGCTATATTCATTGAAAGCATGTTGTTAGCTTTATGAATAGTGATATATCCTGGTGCCTTGTTAGTGGCATCTTATGAGATTGATGGGCTGTGAGAGCCGTGAGTACCATCAAGGTCATGCTTAACAGATGACTTGTGATGAGAGAATTGAGAAATGGTAATTGATGTAAGTTAGACTTGTTACATTTAGTATCCTTCTTTCTTAGCTGCTATGCTAATGTTTAATATTCAAGAACATGTATGTTATCTGATAAGTGATAACTTATGAGTTTGATAGGTTGAATGAGTCATGAGTAATATGCATTGATGATCATCAAAGGTCATATTATTTAGATGACCAGATAAAATAATATGTTATTGGTAATAAATGTTATAATTAGTCCAGGGGTTTGGACTCTCACTTTCCGGATTCTTAGTGATAAGATGTTTAGGGATTGATATCCCTATGTTAAATTATGAAATGTGATCCTAATATAGAGTGTTATTATGTGAAATTCTATTACAAGATAATCCTATGAAAGGCTTAACTGTAGACATATGGGTGATGAATGTAAATAACCCTTGTGTCACTTGAGTATGGTTAAGTATGATTTCATGTGTACTAATCATACAGTTATGTTGTGGATTTGGAATCCTAACACCTCATAGGAAAGGGTATGGCTACAGGCCATGATATCCCTTATTATAATGCCAGGTGATGGATATATGGTCTAAGCCTGAAGAGAGCCAGTGTGGTGATGATGGATTTATAATAAATAGATGTTATACATGTCCTTTTATTTCTAAAAGAAAAGAGATATGTGGGTTTATCTTAGAGATGCTTTGCTTCTAGTAGGAGGAATAGATTACAATCTGTGAAACATTGTTCTAACTACTCCTAAAATATATATGATTTCTTTGTGTACTATTATTCTCTTACTCTGTAATAATCATGTTTCTGGCGAAGAGTTATAACTCCCGCTGGGACAATTATTTAAAATTGTCTCACCCCGTAGATTTCAACTTTTTAGGTGGTCTCCAAGGACGAAGGGACCAATCTCCAGGTGACCAGTATCAGCAGCAGCAGTACCCGGAGCAGCAGCAAATCTCAGGTGGAGATTCAGACTGCTGAGTTATATAGATAGATAGTCAGTCCTATGCGTCCTCTGTACTCTCAGGTCCTTGGAGTCATGGTCTGAGTTTTGATTCGTCTCTTGAGATTTTGTAGCATGTTGTGTATAATTACTCAAGAAGTAATTAACAGAGATGTAAACAATTTATCTTGAATCTATGAAAGGAGTTTTTATGGTTTCAATGTTTTATCTCAAAAAGTTTTAATTTCCGCTGATTTTTGGTACTCCGCTGCTAAACGAATCGCTTCCGCTATGTTTACTTCGAAGTTCATGTGTTCATCTCGGACTTTGGAGATCAGAGCCCACAAATATGTACCATTTCTAAGTCATGTTGTTGTTCCAGTTCTTCTTCATAACACTCCTCTGGTTCTATTGAGTGCTCGGGAAGAGTTTCTATGGGAGGAATGGAACTTAGCTCAGGCAATGGACATATCTCAGTTTCTTGAATATCAGGAGGGGCTTCTTCATAGGGATGAGTGACTATAGAGGGATAGGTTTGTGACTTGATGTCTTCCCAAGGGTCCTTTTTGTCATTACAAGAGTTTACTGTAATATCGTAATCCGTTCTAAAGTCAAGAGATGGCTCATGTTTCTCTTCATAGTGCACTGTCAACTTGTTCAAGTGACTAGAAGGAGATTCAATAGAAAGATCATGCTCTTGTTCGAGGACTGGCTCCGACTGGACTTCCTTTGGTGGTGGTAACTTAGGTACTATCATCTCATGAAAACAACCGGTCATAGGATTGTCATCTTGAGACCCGTCATTCTCCCTTGATTCTACTTCATCGGTGAGAGTGGTATGGTCCATTTCTGAATCAAGATCTTGATCAGTTCTATCCTTAAAGTCTGTCCCTAGATCAGCCGAATGATTAGAAATTTCTTCATAAGGATAGTTCAGATCTTGTTCCAGAAATGGAGACATTTGATTCTCATGCATGAAAGACATATCTTTGTCTGAATCGGTCACATATCCATCTGAGTTTGACTGTGAAGGAGTGTAGAGTCCTTGTGACATTAATCCTTCTTTTACATATTTTATTGATGAGACAGCTGAAGTTGAAAAGATTTTGTCATTGAGGGAATTGATTATCGCCAATTACTCTTCAATGGTTGGATTTGAGTCTATGAAGTCAGAAGGTGGGTAAGTATTGAAGTTTATCCCCCATTGACCTCCTGACTGTAGAAAATCCTCGTATTGGTTACTCCATCTTTCACCTAAGGGCATAGTGCAGGAATCACTTTCCGAGTCAGGTCTTGGCTCGAAAGATGATTCTTTCTCTTGTAATGTTATGAAGAAATCGTCCTTGGGTTCAATTATTAACTCTGAAGATGATTCCTCACCTTGCACTGATTCTTGAAGATCATTGGAAGGCATATCCCACATGATTTCATAATCATCATCGTAATTGATTGCAACATGTGGACTAGGGATGTGCTTAGTTGAAATAGGTGGTTGTTCTACATGTTGCTCAGGATCATTGACAAGTTGCATAAGTTGATCAAAATCAGCTATCAACTTCTTAGTCACGGCTGTCTGATCAGCTAGTTGTTGAGCCACCGACGTCTGTAAAGCATATAGTTCTTCCATCAATGTGTGTCGATCTCCATAGAAAGGTTCTCCACTGCACCCGTTGGGTTGGTATTGATAATAGCTCTCCTCATCATTGTATTGAGTTGCATTGTTTTCTAGGTTCCCTCCTACATTGCAGCCTATGCCTTGAAATCCACCATAGTTAGGTTTTTCGTAGTAGCCTCCAGGGTCATACGAACTATAACTTGCGTCATATCCGTAGTTGTATGAAGAGGCTACTTTGAGTTTCCCAACTATCTGATTCATGATTACTTGACGCAGGGCCATTACATAGAGCGGAGGGACATTGAAGCAGTAAATCGATGTATGAGAATAGTCACCACATAGTTGACATCTAACGGTTGGTGGTGTCGACTGCTTCATTTTGAAGAGAGTTGGTGCCTGAAATCAAGGAAAGAGTTTATCAGGCTTGGCCAACCACTTCAAATCCAAGAAGATATGCGAGATTAAGCCCTTCACTTTTTTTAGGTTTTTGAAAAGAAAAAGGAAAACCCTAGAGAAACCTAAATCGACACGGAATTTGAAAAAGACGATTCTTACACCGTTGTCCCCAGCAACGGTGCCATTTTTTGATGGAGCTAGAACTTACACCAAAAGATTACTCTTCCAATGGAAGTCCTAATATGCACCAAAAACCCTAGAGAGTTGATGTCCTCTCTAGGTTTACCTACAACTGGTGCTAGATAAATGCTCCAACCCCACAAGAGTGTGGAAGCCTTATCATAGTACAGATTTAGGATCGAACCCAAAGGACAACGTTAAGAATGTGAGTGTCTTTTTCTTATTTCGTGTCAATCTAAGTTAATCATCTAAGACCAGAAGTATTATTTGAGTTATTTAACCTAAACATGCAAAACTAAAGGCAAGAATAAAAACTAGTTTAATGATTAAAATCTAAGATTAGCAAATGATGATGGGTCACTGGGGTGATGCAGGTATTCTCCACCACTACACATGAATTGTACTTGTACCAAACATAGCAAGACTTGTAAGCAAGATACATGGATGTTGTACAATATCGATGTCTTATAGTACAAGAGTAATGCACACATCCTTCACGGGTTGAGTAACTCTCATCAGGTACATATCTATGTGTCAATGAAGATATGTAGTCTCCGAAGAGAAAATCTTACTCAACCTTGTGAAACGTGCATCGGAAAACTAACAAGCGAGCGATAATTACCAAATCGATTAGTATCCTTATAGACTATCCCTCTTTCGAGGATATAGCTACGAGAAACGTGAGAGTGTTGCAACGTCAGCCATTCCCAAATGAATGGTCAAGTACTTTGCACCACTCTCTCCTCAGAGTGTGTTCCTCGACCTGTCAAGGTGGCACTTTTGTACGTCAACTGATTCCATTTCATAGTACAAAAGTACAACAATGGAGGTGAGTTTACTCCACTCCTTAGAAAGCGTTCCTAGATACCGAAACGGATGTGCGGTGGATACACACACCAGAAACCAAAACTAAATCGGTATTCGAGTCTTCAAGAGCGGTCGTAGACAAACCACAATGAAAGACAATAGATGCATACAAGAATGTGGCCAACATTCAAGCATGTATGAAACGATTTAGTATTGAATCGGAATGATAACATCTTTTTAGTACAAGTTACAAAACACGGGCAGCGGGGCTAGTCCCCGCACCCCAGTGAATGGAACTACTTGCTCTTCATAGAGGGAGCAACAAAGAAAGAGAAGAGAGAGAGAAAGAAAGTATCATCGGAGCAGAAGAGTAGATCTGTGACAGCCCGGTGTAGATCGTCGCAGTCTCCGGGACTGCTCTGTTGTGGTCGATGACGCCTGTCTCTCTGCCTCGACTGTCGTGTCTACCTCCGGGATTGCATGGGTAGAATTAGGTAGAACAATGGTAGAACGATGGTAGAGGTGAGATGGTGATGGAACAACCTTCTAGATCTGTCCCCAGTCTGGCAGCTTTCCAGATCTGTGCTCAGACTGGGATCCTGGGGCTGTGGGTGAAATTTGGTCAGAAACTATGCTCGGGCAGTCTGGCAGCCTTGGGCCATAGTGAGATGGCTCCCCAAGACCATGCCTCTACCCTTCTATTTATAGGCTTGCCAAAATATCTTGGGCCAAGGAGTCACACTTTGTGTGTGCCTTTTGTCCATTCGGTTTCTAATTCATACGGTTTGGTTGCTTATGCGGTTTGCTCTAATAATGCTCATACTGTTTCTAATTCATACGGTTTGGTTGCTTATGTGGTTTGCTCCGCAATTGCTCATGCGGTTTTGTGAGCATGCGGTCTTGCTCCGTAATTGCTCATGCAGTTTCGTATTCATGCGGTCTTTGACAAAGTGCCAATCCATTCGATCTTTCACGTTGTGTGTATGCATTTACGTGAGCAATAATAGTTGTTGGCAGAATGGTTTCAAATGCAACTCTCTATGCAGTTTGCTAAGTTGCTCATGCTTCACGTGAATAGATGATTTGCCTTTGATCTTCACGTAACTCATTTCAAACGATCTCCAGCACGGTCTCGCATATGGTCATGCTTTGCAACAGCCCCATGCGGTCTCGCATGCAATTGGCCATGTGGTTTGCGTGGCAGATCAGCAACTCGTCTTGGCAACTTCACGTGGGCGCAATGCAGTGCTCCATTCAGCTTGCTAAGTCACGTGAACTCATGCGGTCTTTACTTCCCAACTATTCATGCGGTTTCGGCTCAAGCGAGCAAACGATCTCGGCCATCATGCGGTTTGCTTGGTCGCTCCATGCGCTCTTGCGTTATGCGGTCGCTCCATGCAGTTTGCATGGCAATCAGCAAACGGTCTTCACTCAGTTCTTCTCATGGGTGCACAAGCTGCTGGCTATGCGTTCTCAAAGCCATCGGCGTTGCTGCTGTCTTAGGAGGATGGTGTCGGCGGTTGTGGCCGGCAGGTCGTCGTGGATAGCGGCGGTGTCAGCGAGCAGTCTGCGGGTGCTGCTGGTGAAGGCGGATAAAGGCGGCACTGATCCATTTGTGTGCAACAAGTATGGGCAGGGAGACGATGGTGATCGGGTGGCATTGCAGGTGCTCGCACAACAGCAGCTCGTCACGGTTTGCAAGTGGAAGCATCTCCATGCATGTGCGATGGTGGTGGAGCAAGGTTGCTGCATGTGGGTGATGAATTCAGATGTCGGCGCCGGAGATCATGTGTAGGTGGGCACCGACGTTGTTGGTGACTTGTGAGGCAGACGACGTCGGACCTTGTGGCAAGTAAGGCCGTCATGGCAGCGGTGGTGTCAGCGAGCAGGTCATAGCACCAGCAGAGGTGCTAGTTGTTGCTGCGATCTTGATCCTCCACTAGCCAAACGGGCTTCACAGCAGTGAAACGGTCTTCATGCATGTGCTAGTCCAAACGGTTTGGAATGCATGCGACCATACTATCTTCATTGCTAATTCAGTCATCACTTCTCGAACGTTCAAACGGTCTGAGACCGTTACCTCTCCAAATGGTCTTGTATTTGACTGTCCATTCGGTCTTTACAATCGCAGCAAACGGTCTTGAGACCGCATGGACTCAAACGGTCTTGAGACCGCATGGACTCAAACGGTCTTGAGACCGCATGGGCTCAAACGGTCTTGAGACCGCATGGGCTCAAACGGTCTTGAGACCGCATGGGCTCAAACGATCTTGAGACCGCATGGACTCAAACGGTCTTGAGACCGCATGGGCTCAAACGGTCTTACGACCGCATGGGCTCAAACGGTCTTGCGACTGCATGGGCTCAAACGGTCTTGAGACCGCTAGAGTCAGTGTTGTAGGGGTCATGACCGTTGGTGATAGTTGAAGATGAACTACAGAGGAGAGAGAACGTGAGTAGGGGAAAAGGAGATCAAATAAGCTGGAAACTAGGGTAATTTGAGCTAGTAATGCACTATTTACACGAGACTAAAAGGATACTTAAAGTAAACCCAAAGCGAGGGTAGATCAGTCGATATGCGGCATAAAATCCTTAGAATTGGCGACTGTAATGATGAATCTGGAGGATTCATCAAATACTAACCTATCAATCAAGTGCATAAGCTGGTATTTAATGGTTCACCATGATTCGAGGTTGATTGCTTTCTCTCCTTCAGAACCATGGTCAACTCAGGAACTGATATGAGATGATTAGTCATTGGACTAGTCTTTTACTTTCAAACCAAACCCAATCTCCAAGTATATGACTAAATGGAGGGACCACTATATTTCATGTTTTCTTTTATATTAGAATATGGAATTTTAGTTGCAAGTTCAGAAAGAGGTGCATGAAGCATGCTTGAGGGATAATGTTACCCTGGATCTAGTAAAACCATGGAAGACGTTTATGGCATGGTCAAGGGAACTGAGGTTATCTAGAGGAATAAGAAAGTGGTTTCTTAGATAAGGCTGGTGGTAGTTTTAATGGTGTTTGAACATTTTGAAACCATCTCTAGTCTCTACAATTGGAGGTACAATAGTTATACCTCGTAAATTACAAATAGCACAAGGAAAGAGAAGGGAGATCACAACTAGGCAGGTTCAGATCTCTATGGCTGACTACTAGGAAAATAGATGAAGTGGTTAACTGATGTTTGGTGGCCACTGGAGATGTTGGCAGTGTCTGTACTATGTGGAGGTGACACCTATGGTGGTTCAGTGGTGAACAAGTACAAGAGAAGGGCAGTCAAGGTTTTGTTAGCGTTGTTGTCAATGTGTTGATTGTGGCCTCTACAACATCGACATCCGTTCACTTCTATGCAACTGGTGGTGTAAGGGGGGGCATGTTGGCGGTGGCTTCCTATCATGATTGTGGACACTAGGGAGAGGGTGACACTACTAGGGTTTGGGAGGTCAGTGGGAAGGTAGCTGATATGCGTGGAAGGAAAAAATTATTTTTGAAATGTCTGGCTAGTAGTAGGGGTAGGATAAGCATGGGAAGGAGATAGGTAAGAAGATGAAGAAGGAGAGTGGGGAACACATGTCATTGGTGGGCACCCCTACGCACATGGCAATGCCTTACAATGAGCTTTTTATATTGCAGTGCTAATGATCAATAGTCCAGGTGGATGGTGCAAGGTGAAGGTGGGGTGATGGTTGATAAGAATATCATCTCTAGTTTGGCATCATCCTCGATAATGGATGTAGATGTGGTGAAGAGAGAATATATCGACATTGCACCTGGTCGACCCAGTAGCCTCAGCTGGCTTCTTCAACCGTCGACGACATATTCTCCTCAACCAAGGGGCTTAACATCACGTGAGGGTTAGATAGGCGGCTAGGGTTTTTACATATTGCGGAGGTGAAGAGGGAAGGGGAACAAAATAATTATAAGAGGAATAGGAGGAGGAGGAGATGAAAAAAGAAGAAATTGAAGAGGGGACTAGAAGTTATTGAAGGATACTAAGTAACATAGAGCACACGAAGGAATATATGAGAGGAAATGAAGGGGGGGAGCATATGATAGTTTCTTACTATGTAAGGGATGTTTGACCTAGATCCCAATGAAATGGGTGGGATGGGTTCTCAAGAATGGGATTGGAAATGAATATCACAGGAAGACCCATTAGTTTCTAATGATTGGCATGCTTCCTTAGAGAATCTAGAAGAAAGGTTGTTTGAAGATCAAGCATGTTAATATTTCTTGCAAAGAGACACAACTCCCACACATCTATATTGTGTAGACATTCTTGATATGAAGTCATAGGATGTTGTGAGGACTCAACTAGATTTGAACAAGACATGTGCCACTTCTAAAAATAAACAAAGAGGAGATTCTTATCTAAGATATTCATATAAATGTCTCAGATGGTTAGTCCATATATTGAATCTATTTGATGTTTTCATTATTTTTCAATCCTACATTAGTCGTGGTGTTCCATTCTATAGCACCTTTATTAATACCATCATAATTCGATATTTGATGGTACCATTCTTTCTTTCACTTATGATATAGTACTTGATGTACCATTCTTGCTTTCACTTTCAATCAAATATTTGACGGGATATAGTTCCATTCTTTTTCACTTATTCATCATGTTCGTTCCATTATTCCTTCCACTCATTTTAAAATTTTTCTTTAGTTATGTTCCATTATTTTATACACTCATGTTCCATAATTCCTATAGTTGTGTTCCCTTATTACTTTGACTCACTAATTAATACTATGGAGTTTTTTTTACTCCTGGTTCCCTATTTTGTTAGTCATGATCCATTGTTGGTTACACTCGAGATCCATTCTCAATTCTCTTATATTCCATTATTTCCTCTTCCTTCTTCCTTTTCTCCTGACCCTTGTTCCTTTTCTACCCTCCTTATTATTTTTCTCCTCCTGCTACTTTTTCTCCTTACCCTTATTCCTTTTCTCCCCATCCTTATTTCTTTTCTCCCCCACCTTGTTCCTTTTTTCCTGATCTAGTTCCTTTTCTCCTCCTCCTTGTTCCCTTCATCTCCCTCCTTGTTCCTTTTCTAACCTTCTTATTCATTTCCAATTGATCCTCATGTAACCTCAGTTCATTGTATACATTAACACAAATCACCATAGTGCATTATGCATTCAGTAACATCCTCCTCAGCTTGTAAGAACATACTCGGAGGCCTCAATTGATTCATTCCAGTACAAATCCAATGCTATCACAAAAATTTTTGCTCTTATAAGTGGAGCAGAGGGTGTCACCTAATGCCTATTGTGTGAACCTCATTATTCTATTGTTCCATGTCTAGAATTATTCATTCTCTTTCTCCTCCTCCTTATTCATTTTCTCCTGGTCCTTGCTCTTTTTCACCCGCCTCCTTGTTCCTCTAGTTGTGTTGCATTATTTCATACACTCATGTTCTAATATTCCTATAGCAATGTTCCCTTATCACCATGAGTCATATTCCAGTATTCCTATAGTTGTGTTCATTGTTTGTTCACTCATGATGCTAGAAATCATCTCAGTTCTTTTTATTTGATAACAGACATCACATAATGCATTATGCATTCAATAATATCCTCCTCGGCTTGTAATAAAAAACTTGCTTGTTTGGATTGATTCTTTCAAGTACAACTCCAATGCTATCAAACATTTTTTCTACTTGCATGTGGAGTAGAGGATGTTGCATGATGCTTACAATGTGAGCTTCATTTTTCTATTATTCCATGTCCAAAATTGTTCTTTCCCTTGATCCTCCTCCTTCCTTTTCTCCTGGTCCTTGTTCCTCCCCTCTCATTGTTCCTTTTCTCCCTCTTGGTCCTTCCCCCTCCTCCCTTTTATACCCCTCCTTTATTCCCCCTCCTTGTTCCATTACCCCCCTCCTTGTTCCTTTACTCCCCCTCCTTGTTCCTTTTATCCCCATCCTTATCCCATCATCCTTATTCCTTTTCTCATCAACCTTCCTTTCCTCTTGATCCTTGTTCCTTTTCTTTATTCCTTTTCTCCTAATCCTCTTGTAACCTCAGTTCATTATATCTAGAAACATATCATATAATGCAATATGCATTTGATAACATCTCTTTTGTGTAACCTCAATTATAGTATAGCTCATGTAATTATATTGTCATGTTTCATTCTTCATTGTATCCTGATCCACTACTTGATGAGATTGTTCCATTGTTGGTTACACTCCATACCCATTATTTATTTTATAGTCTTACTTCATTCCATTCACTCATGTTCCATTAATCTTGTCGTGTTCCATTATCTCAGATGAACTTGATAAGTAGAATACCAGAAAAACCTTGAATTTAGCTCTATAGACGAAGCACATCATCTCTATGATGATTTTTATCATCAAAAAGGTTTTGCCATCAAGATTGACTGGGAGAACAAGTGTACACGAAATAACATGGATCATCAAATGATTTAGTATATGTGATAAGTCTACAACAAAGAAGGATTTTGAAAGCGAAGTATATTAAATTGCATTGGTTCTAAAACAATTGAAGAGATAATAGAATCCCAATCAAGAACTAAGAGGCATTGTAGAGAAGAAAAAACCAAGTACAAAGTGCAAGTTGATTTAGAGCTTGATTGTGAGCTTAATGTCTATAAGATAACTAGTTGGGTTGCTGATCACAACCATGCACTTCACCCATAGAAATATGTGCACCTTCTCAGATCCAACCACATTGTTTCAAATATGCAAGGAGTTGTAGCAGAGATCAACTAAGATGTTAAAATTCAGTTAAGAAATTTGGACTATGCAATGTCATTGGTCACCAGTGGACATGTGAGTATTATGTTTCCTCGACTAGATATAAAGAACCACTTGAGGTGAAGGAGACAAAAGGCAATGATAGATGGGGAGGCCACTGCATTGTAAGAGTAATTCCATAATGAAGCATACAACACAACCCATCATTTTACTACAGCATTGAGGTTGATGACAAAGAGAGATAAAAACATCTTCTGGTCTGATGGGATGATGAAGCTTGATAATCATTTATTTGGTTACACAGTTTCTTTTGATATAACTTTTTGGACAAACAAGAGCTATCGACCATTAGGTATTTAATAGATAATATTTTTTAGAGTATTGAATCTCTTATGTTCTAGTATTAAATATTTTTTCCAATATTGAACTATATGTGTTCCACTATTTAAATATATATGTTCCACTATTGAGTCAAATGTATTCTTATATTCTATCATTTGATATCCAAATGTTAATGTGTATATGTTCCATTAAGAAAACATGTGAATATTTATTCCAGTATTGAACTATATGTGTTCAGTTATTGGAAAAAAAAAGTGCTCCAGTGTTGAATCGTATGTGTTCCAGTGTCGACTCATACGTGTTCCGTTATTCTAAACTAACACGTTAATTTTGTATGCATCATTATTTGTTGGTTCTGACCACCATCATCAGGATGTCATATTTGGTGCCACCCTTCTCCATGACGAAACTATTGAGTCCTATAAATGGTTATTCATGACTTTTCTTAAATGCATGTCAGCAAAAGCACCTTTAACCATTTTTTCAGAGATCAAGACTCCATAATGGCTTAGACTATAAGAACTATTCTCCAGAATACATTCCATGCTTTTTGCATGGAATATATTGCCAAATTCTCAGAAGAACCTCACTAGTGGTTTACACCTATTTTAGATAATTATCTTACTCTTATCATGTATGATATTGAAGATGAAGATTAATTCAATTTTGGTTGGACAAATATGATTGAAGAATGCTTCCCGATTGGGCCGCATTATTTGACAGGGAGAATATATGGCTATCAAAAACAATGGTACTCAACTTGGGTAAAGGAACATTTTACTGCCAGAATGAATTGATACATATCATTGAATCATGCAATGGTGTCAAAAGGTTCTTCCTCCAAACAAATCATAACTTGGTCTAGTTCTTCACACAATGTAATATAATGGTTGCAAACATGATAAGTGATAAAAAAAGAGTTTTAAGCAACTGATAAAATGACAAACAATAGCTTTTCATACTGCCCAATTTCAAAATAGACCGCTGAGGTTTACATGCCTAATATGTTTGCAATCTTCAAATTAGAGTTCCAAAATATAATGGAGCACGTAATCAAGGGTTCACCCCAAAAAATAAACACTGGATGTTAGATTTCATACATTATTTTTACTAGCGATGGCAATAATAGAGTAGATGAGAGGACTGCGTTATTCCAACAAGATGATATGAAGTAATGATCATGTCATATGTACGATAGCATATCGATACCTATATACACATTCTCAAAGTTTTAAATGCTCTAAGATGTCATGGAGAACAAAACATTTGAATAATTCCCCCCACTACATAGCTTATCATTGGAGAAAAATAACTAAGAGTGGGATTAGTATAATTGAATCTAGTGTTGATGTCAAGAAACCATATGAATATGGAGAACACTATCAATATCTATGCCACAAAATGGTTCACCTAGCAACTTCAGCTTGCATGGATGATGATGTTTACTAAATGGTAGGCAATGAGGTTAATTTTCTATGCTCTAAGGCTCAATTACTAATGGGAAACTATAATGAGAATGATGATCTAGTTCATGTTTGACATTGCACTAAAGTTGAAGATTGAGTGACTCCTCCATGCTAGTTTAAAGGCAAGTCAATAAAGATTCATCTAGGGCCAAACTGATCAAGGTGTTCTAGTATTGAATTATATGTGTTCTAGTACTACAACATATTTGTTTGATTATTCAAACACACAAAACATCTATTATGTGTTCTATTATTCAAACATGTGAAACAAATAGTATGTGTTGTATCATCAAAAGTTGTGAAACAAATAGTATAAAAATCTGTACTAATATTGAAAAGGAACAAGGAGGGAGACAAAAGGAACAGGGAGCACTTAAATATACAAATTCTAACACAAATACATGTAGGCATGTAACATAATTGATTATACACTGGCATAGAAGCCATATAATTTTATTTCAAAAGTTATAATATCTATATTATAAAGGTGAGTAGCATATGACATTCATAGACCTTTCACGGGATTTGATTGTATGGTTTTGAATTAAACTAGATAGTACATTTCTATGACTACAAACTATCTTTATAGCCATCTTTATACACATTTGGGAAATATATTGTGGATTATTCCATTAGATGAATTTGTTTGACTCCATTTAGGTGTTCTAATATTTCATGAATAGCATGGTAAAGACCCACAAATATATATGTCGCTCTATTCGAGAATAATTAGAATATTTCATTTCATGTGCTTCAATCAGAGATCCCTTTAGTGACTGTGAGAAAGGACCTCAAGTACTTCCCCACCTCCTCACAAATTGGGCCTAGTTTGTCTATTTTTTCATTCCTAACTCACCGATATATTCAACAAGACTATTATGCAACGAAGTCAAAGAAAACAACAAAGAAGTGTTCATGGAGGCATATTGGAATCATGTATTGTATGTTTAAATTCGACAATTAAGTATACATGAGAATAGCAGCCAGAGTAGAGAGGACATGATAGATTGAGAAATGACTTACATAATCTCAACATATTGATTGAAGCATTGCTGATTTACAAAGTAGTCTAATTGGAACATGTCATGGGTAATGTTAACTCCACTATCTTTGTTAGTTGTCTCAAAGGACCGCATGTTGAAAATAAATATAAGGTAACATAGACCTCAAACAACTAACACTTACAAATTCAGAAGGCGAGCAATGTAACTAGAATACACCAATGAAGGAAAGTTGAAAACTAGATAAAGGATCATTGATCATATTGTATCATTTTTTTCCATTATTCAAACATAAAGTAGGAAGATAAAAGGAACTAGGATAGTGAAAATAGGAACCAGGAGAGGGAGAAAAGGAACAAGGAGGGGGAGTAAAGGAAGAGGGAGTTTTTTTGGTAACCTAGGAGACTCGTAAGGCTTGCATCGTGCCCAACCTGGGGAGCTCAGCCCCATCCCGTAAGGAGCACAGCTCATTAAGTCGTGCAGAGGTTGGCTGTGCTACGGGAGAAATAATTCCAAACAGTACCACCAGGGAGATTCGAACATGGGACCCTTCATGAGGGGCCCCGTACTGTGACCACCTAAGCTACTGCTCGCCGGGACCCTTCATGAACCCGGGACCCTTCATGAGGGGCCTCGTGCTGTGACCCCTCCTGTAAAGGAAGAAAGGGGAGAAAAGGAAAAAGATGTAGAGTAGGAGGAGAATAAGAATAAGGAGCATGACAATATGAACAAGGAGGAGGAGAAAAGGAACACAGAAGGAGAGTAAAGGAAGGAGGAGAAAAGGAACAAGGACGATGAGAACAAGAACAATGAGGAAGAGAAAAGACACAATGAGGGGGGGTAAAGGAAGAAGGAGGAGAAAAGGAACAAGGCTTGCATAGGAGAAGAAAAAGAACAAAGTTTTTAGAGAAGAAAAGAAACAAGGGCGATGAGAACAGGAGTAAGGAGGAGGAGAAAAGTAACAATGAGGGGGAGTAAAGGAAGAAAGAGGAGAGAATGAAAATAGCTACTGAGTAGGAGGAGAAAGGGATCAAGGATGATGACACCAGGATAAAGGAGGGAGACAAAGGGAATAAGGAGGGGGAGTAAAGGAAGAAGGAGGAGAAAATGAACGAGGTTTGCACAGGAGAAGAAAATGAACAATATTTTCGGGGGAGAAAAGGAACAAGGACGATGAGAATAAGAAAAAGGAGTGGAAGAAAATGAACAAGGAGGGAGAGTAAATGAAAATTAGAAGGACATGAACAAGAAAAGGAAGAAAATAACAAGGACGATGAGAACAAGAACAAGGAGAGGGAATAAATGACAATCAATATTGTATCACTAATATAAAACTACCATGAACATCAATAATAGAATATGATTGTACCAACAATGACACAAATAATTGAAAACTAGAATACAATAATGATTGCAATATTACATACATACAAAAGCATCTGAAGATTTAATCTCTTCACCTTTCTGTCTGTCCGCTCGATATTCCTTTTGTTTATTTCAAGAATGTGTGTTTCTATGATATTATTGGTGATGAAGCAACCTTCCATGCAAGAACAAATATCTTCTACCGTCAAGGTTATAATACCATCCTCCTTATAACATACTTAACATTGTAAAAGAAAATAAATATTTTTACTGACTCATTTGTCCAAAGAAAAGATATATTGAGACCAAATATGTAAAACTTGAACACCGTATTTTGCTGTGGTATGTCTAGTTCAACATCTCAATGTGTATGGGCTCAATAGTTGGTATCTCGATGTGCTCAATTTAGATGAATAATCTTTATAACACTTCTTTGAGGTCGAACCCTTAGATTTTTGACAATGAGGTTCATTATAACATTCGTCGGATTGAGACATTGATTTTTGTTGGCTCTTCATCTTGCTAAGATGCCCCCCTGATAACACCCAAATTAGCGCATATTTTCTATGCATTTTATCTATAGTTTTGTGCCACTTTAGTCTTAATATGCACTATTTTGTTCATGTTTTATGCTTTCTGTCTCGCATTAGATAAAAGTAGTAAAAATAGCCAATAATGTAGCTAATTAGCCCATTTTTGACTTATAGGCACCGAAACTAGTCAATTTTGGGACTCTCAAGTACCGAACCTGAAAAGATAAGAATTCCAGTAGCTGGCTGATATGGTCTGGTCGATATGGTTGCCAAATAGGCCTTGGATGATATGGCTTCCCGATATGGACTGGCCGATATAGCTGCCCGATACGGCCTGCCCGATACGACGCCCGATATGGCTGCTCGATACGGCCTGCCCGATACGACCTACCCAATATGGTCTGAACGATATGGTTGCCCGATACGGCCTGCCCGATACAACTGCCCGACACTCCCCCTGCCCGACACGGTCTTCGGGCGACAGTCATATTGGCCCACCTGATGCCTCAAGATCGAAGCCACGGATGAAGGACACGTGGACCAATAAAAGCTACAACTCCCATCAACTCGCTGCCTATAAATAGCAGCTGCCAACCTACAGAGCAAAGGGGGAGCCGGAGGGAGGACCCTACAAAAGCTAGTGCCTAGACCAAGGAGCTAGTGTGTCGAGTTCCCTAAAAGTCTACTACTTGATACGCTTGCCCGATACGGTATGCCTAATACGGTCTGCTCGATACGGTTTGCCCGATACAGTTGCCTGATACGGTCTAGAGAGAGAGAGCCGAGGAGTCCAGAGGGACGAAGAGAAGACCCAAGGCCGAGATCCGACCTGCGTAGAGGCCGAGGAGTGAGAGCCACCTCTCCTCTACAGGCTATATCTCTTCCCTATTTTCTTTCATTCTACTGCATTCCTTTGTTTCTTATACAAACGATATTCATCCATCTTTGTTCGGTGCCAGCTATGCTTGTCTATGGCTAGTTAGCTCCTTCTTGGCTATGTAGCCCGATCTGGGCATGTATATGTACTTTTGCCTTAAGCAAGTAGATTCATATCAGATCTAGTATGTTGCATGTTCTATTTTCTCTTTCTAAGTTATGATTGTTAGTTTGGTTGATCTCTTACTCGCTTGAACTGTTGTTTCTTCCTGTATTGAGAGATCCGTTGTAGGAATAACTACGAGACGATAGTTTGGATCCGAACCTGAGAGGGGGAAGATTCGAGGTATTATGTTCCTAACACCCCAGAATATCCTAAGACCCGAGAGGGAACTAAGTGTATTCTGAGGTGTTGATATGTCATTCCTCAAGAGAGGGTCATTGACATATTGTTGATGGTTTTAGTCATGCATCGCTAGAGCGAGTGGGACGACCCCACAGGACAGATGCCACCGTGCATACTAGATGCTTGCTTGGGTGTTCAATGGTTGTCCACGCCCGAGAACGAGTGCATAGACTGCCCCGTTTGTGGTTACATAGCCAGGAACTCTCTTTCTTTGTTTAGTAGACTCACGAGCTCTATTTTGTTTTTTTTGTTTTCTTTGTTTTGTTTTATATCGTGACAACCCGCTAGACTAGTTCTAGCAATTACTTTTATCGACTATTGTCTTGTCTTATCTGACTAAAGAATGAGATCTGTGGTGTCCTAAATGTCACCACGTCCCTGTGTTCGACCCTATATATCTACTTCGACCCCGTAATAAAGTTGCAAGGGCCTAAAAGGTTTTGGGTTATAAATTTAAAGCTTGTTTCCTTCCTTTGTCTCTCGTTCATTTACGAACGTGAGAAAAAGGTCGGTCAACTTTTGGCGCCTTTGTCGGGGACGTGGTTTTCCACGTTTACACGCCTAGTAGATTTTAGTTCTGTCACTATAAGTCTGTATATACATGCATAGTTTTCCTATTGCTTTACACATGATTGTTCATATATACTAAATCACTTTTCTTTTTCTCATACCTTTTTCAGCCATGGACCTTGCTTCCGCAAGACAAGTCATCTTGTCCACCTGTCCTCCTGAGTTTTTCCACAGTTCTGACTGCTGGCAAATAATTGAAGGTCGTGCTCTGCAACTAGTCGAGTTATACTCACCTCCACCGTCGTCATATGTTGAAATTCCAACAAAGGAGACTGCTAGTCAACCATCGACCCCCATTCTATCATGGAATCAAGAAATGATTAAGGCGGTGGAGTTGGCTAGGGAAAGTATTCAAGCACTCACCTCCTTAGCCCCTCATCTCCAAGAAGATGTCGATCCAATGCAACAACTACTAGAAGAGCAGGATCGTCATCTCAAGGTAGCCACCAAGGCTGCAGACTGTAGTAGAAGTCTAGTTCAAATTGTTGAGTGAGGATTCGTTCAAGCGCATCAGTTTGGTACAGTAGGTCAGCAACCGACGTGCATGGCAGA
Source organism: Alisma plantago-aquatica (assembly GCA_963693085.1). NCBI lineage: Eukaryota > Viridiplantae > Streptophyta > Magnoliopsida > Alismatales > Alismataceae > Alisma > Alisma plantago-aquatica. Next base: position 76,300,740 of record OY856413.1, on the reverse strand, counting down.
ATCGAAGGGTCTCAAAAGCATTGCTGCTCAAGTACAACAACTTCATGATAAATATGTTGAACAAGGCAGGAGGCTCCAAGAGCTCATTGATTTAGTTATAATCCAATTACAAATGCCATCACAAGATTATGAAGACATTAGTCATCAGGACCATTCCATTGGGTATGAAGAGGAGTATGCATCACCATCCTATTCAGACCATCAACTGGATTCACCAGGATTTTTCTGTGAAGACCAACCCACTCCAGGAAACCCTTCATTATATCCAGATGACCCAGCTAATGAACCAATGGAAGATATGAGTCATAGACCTGAATGGATATATGATGACGATGATGAAGACTCTAAAAGCCAATCGACCTCACAACCAAAAGGTTGGTTTGAGAAACCAGAGTCAAATATTGAACCAGACCAGAGTGACATTTCTCATATTGAGACTTGTCACTTCGCTTTGAACAGCACGCCAACCATGGTTTGGAACAATTTGTTCGACGACAACGACGACGATAGCTGCTTGACATGGAGTAGTGAGTATAGTAACGAAGACAAGTTGGAGCAGCACGAGCCATCATTCACCACCATACCTTTACAAGGCTTGGTGGACGTCAAGGGGGTAGGATGGACGGTTCACTACAACATGGCTGTTGAGCATGAAGACACCCCTGACTCCACGCCAGGTGATAAGCTTGGGGTGGTAGAATCACAAATAGATTCTTAAGGGGGTACTTTTTGCTCAGAAGATGATTGGATGACTCAGACGGTACATGAAGATTTATCTGAGCATCCAACCTCAAGTGCAGAGATGGAGAGAGAAGATATGAGTCCTCAAGTTAACGCCCAACCTCTCTCATCTATCTCATCCTGTGTCGACATCCCAGGACCTTCATTTTTAGAATCATATAATGAAAGGCACCATGAGGATGATATGCTGAAGAATTCATCCCAGTGCAGTTCAAGCCACTTCCAGCACAAAGATGACTTCATCGATTCACCGAATTTCACTTTTCTTCTTCGGACTCGGCAGGACCAACACATCCGCCTATTCTACTCATATTATGTGGAGGAACCTGTCGGCAAGACACAAGTGACACTGGTCCCAAAACTTAGGATTTGGGATCCCAGTGTCGGTATCGTGGGGCAACCACCCCCTTTTTCTATTACCCACCCTCCCACCCTTTTATTACAATAAATTTTGTTTTTCATGTTCTTGTTAGTTTCTTTCCTCTAACTGTTTTTATATCCTTGCATCCATGTATCATCTTTAGAACTTCAATAACTGCCATTAAAATCATGCATTCCTGCCTCACTATCTCAAGTTTAAGTCTTGCTCGAGGACGAGAAAACTCTTAAGCTTGGGGTGGTAGGCTTCACCCTTCTTTCTCTTCACCCTTCTTGCATGCACGTTTATTTCTTGCATATAGCATAAGCTTGTAGCTTCCCAATTATGTCTATATGGTGCGAACCTAATAGATAAATGCTTGACTTTATGCCTAATTGCACAGTTTTTATCTTAAAAATTGCTTGACCTCTTGCTTGACTTGCTCTTTGACTCTTTCCTTGAGTTTGGTAATAAATCTAAGGTTATGTCCCTTTTTCATAGCTTAAAGATAAATTCCCTTGATCTATGTCGTGAATGGAAAATCCTTGGTAAATGACTGTTGGAATGAGCTAAAACATGATCAAAGAATCCTAGCTGCGAATTCAAGCTTGCCTCTATTTTAAAGATTCTTGAATCATAATTACAACCTTTCACACAGGTGTCAAGCAGATCATGATGAGTTTTGAGCTATAATCAAGATGAAGTGTTTTCCTTGATGGACTACGTGCCTTCTCACATTAGATTGAGTCAAAAAGATGAAAAACATAAAAATGTGCAAAAGAGGCTTGGTCGCCCACAAAATCCCAAAAATATCTATATAGTTCTCACCCAAGCCTACAAATAGAATGCAGATGTTAAAAGCCTGAGTGTGAACAATAAATGAGTGTTGTTTTCTCTTTTAGGAGAGTTGAGGATGGTACCCAACCGGTGTATGACTGCGCTCATGAACATAGATATGTCGTGCTTGGTAGTACCACTCTAAAAGCTCATTAGAGAGTCACTAGGAACCCCCTAGGTGACCTATGAGATCATCTCAGTAGCAGGGTTGGTTCGAGCACAGTACGAGGAGTTCGTCTCACTGCTCTGGGCCAACTAGCTCAGACTGCAGGGACTATTGCTCGTTACATGGACCAACCTAATGCAGATTGGGATTCTCAGAAGTCAGTAGAGTCTTTTTACTTTGTTTCTTTGGACATGAATAAGTGAGAGGCGTGGTATTCCTGATTGGTTTGCATGGATTCATGGTGATGGCTCATTTCTCATCACCCGTGTGATCACCTGTGTGACAACTCTTTCATGTTTAAATAATTATGGTTCAAACCCTCATGAGTATCGACAGGTTGTAGTGGATTTGCTTAATCTTGCCTGGAAACTCTTTGATCTTGCTTTGGCAGGATTGTGCCTGATAGGTGGGGGGTTGTTCTGAAACGACATGGATCAGGAGAATTAATGTTTTAAACTATTTTTCTTAACCTTAGCATTTATTGCCAAGTTTAATTTGGATGTTATCTTTTTGTTCTTTGAGCAGAGCCTTGCTTGAGGACAAGCAAGTTTTAAGCTTGGGGTATTTGATAACACCCAAATTAGCACATATTTTCTATGCATTTTATCTATAGTTTTGTGCCACTTTAGTCTTAATATGCACTCTTTTGTTCATGTTTTATGCTTTCTGTCTCGCATTAGATAAAAGTAGTAAAAATAGCAAATAATGTAGCTAATTAGCCAATTTTTGACTTATAGGCACTGAAACTAGCCAATTTTGGGACTCTCAAGTACCGAACCTAAAAAGACAAGAATTCCAGTAGCTGACTGATATGGTCTGGTCGATATGGTTGTCCGATAGGGCCTGGCTGATACGGCTGCCCGATATGGACTGGACGATATAGCTGCCCGATACAGCTGCCCGATACGACGCCCGATACGGCCTGCCCGATATGGTTAGACCGATATGGTTGCTCGATACGGCCTGCCCGATATAGCTGCCTGACACGGTCTTCGGGAGACAGTCATATTGGCCCACCTGATGCCTCAAGATTGAAGCCACGGATGAAGGACACGTGGACCAATAAAAGCTACAACTCCCATCAACTCGCTGCCTATAAATAGCAGCTGCCAACCTACAGAGCAAAGGGGGAGCCGGAGGGAGGACCCTGCAAAAGCTAGTGCCTAGACTAAGGAGCTAGTGTATTGAGTTCCCCAAAAGTCTACTGCCCGATACGGTTGCCCGATACGGTCTAGAGAGATAGTCGAGGAGTCCAGAGGGATGAAGAGAAGACCCAAGGGCCGAGATCCAGCCTGCATAGAGGCCGAGGAGCGAGAGCCACATCTCCTCTATGGGCTATATCTCTTCCCTGTTCTCTTTCATTCTACTGCATTCCTTTGTTTCTTGTACAAATGATGTTCATCCATCTTTGTTAGGTGCCAGCTATGCTTGTCTATGGCTAGTTAGCTCCTTCTTGGCTATATAGCCCGATCTGGGCATGTATATGTACTTTTGCCTTAAGCAAGTAGATTCATATCAGATCTAGTATGTTGCATGTTCTATTTTCTCTTTCTAAGTTATGATTGCTAGTTTGGTTGATCTCTTACTCACTTGAACTGCTGTTTCTGCCTGTATCGAGAGATCCGTTGTAGGAATAGCTAAGAGACGATAGTTTGGATCCGAACCTGAGAGGGGGAAGATCTGAGGTATTATGTTCCTAACACCCCAGAATATCCTAAGACCCGAGAGGGAACTAAGTGTATTCTGAGGTGTTGATATGTCATTCCTCGAGAGAGGGTCATTGACATATTGTTGATGGTTTTAGTCACGCATCGCGAGAGCGAGTGGGACGACCCCACAGGACAGATGCCATCATGCATACTAGATGATTGCTTGGGTGTTCAAGGGTTGTCTACGCCTAAGAACGAGTGCATAGACTGCCCCGTTTGTGGTTACATAGCCAGGAACTCTCTTTCTCTGTTTAGTAGACTCACGAGCTCTGTTTTGTTTTGTTTTCTTTTCTTTTCTTTGTTTTGTTTTATATCGTGACAACCCACTAGACTAGTTCTAGCAATTGCTTTTATCGACTATTGTCTTGGCTTATCTGACTAAAGAATGAGATCTTTGGCATCCTAAACGTTACCAAGTCCCTGTGTTCAACCCCGTATATCTACTTCGACCCCGTAATATAGTTGCGGGGGCCTAGAAGGTTTCGGGTTATAAATTTAAAGCTTGATTCCTTCCTTTGTCCCACGTTCATTTCCGAACGCGAGAAAAAGGTCGGTCACCCCCCTCTTTGTTGGAGACCACAAAGGAGAGTCTTTGACTAGGGCACATGCTGCTACCCTTGATCTCATGCAAGAACATCACTTTTAGATGCACATGCATGAGCTGCCCCCCCATCATTGGAAACCACGATGGAGAGCTTTTGCTCTTACATGTCATTGACCATGGGTGCTCACGTCATTTTAAGATGCTTCTTAGTGTCATTGGTAGGGACATCAACAAAAAAGTCTCACTCTCTTTGAACTCAGAGGGGCCTTGAGAAATCCTTCAGTGACTCACTAGGCTCCTCATCGTTTGTTGAACATAATATAAAATTTGAGCTTTTTCTTCTGGACATGGTCACGGAGGATATTCTAATTGGTGCGAATGTTGTTTTGTTAGGTCATTGTTGATGTTGTTTTTCTATGGTTGTCGATTCTAGTTAGATTGTCATTGCTCAAAAGAAAATATGAGAATAGTAGGGCAATCGTCTTTTGAAAATTGGAGGCGAATAATCATCTTGATGTCTAGTTGAGCACCATTAATCAAGTTGAGTATACCTTTCCTAGAAGCCAAAGCGATGCTACAATATGGTAGTGATAGTTGAAGGGGTGTCCAATGGCTAAATTATCCCTGTGGAAATCAGACAACTAGGCGGGCCAAGTAGACGAGTTGGATTCTTTAAATCTAACTAAGCGAACAAAAATATGTTTGAGACGTCCTGATGAAAGTGGGTGTCAACATCAAATATAAATTGAACCAAACTATGGCTAAATGACTGGGGACAGGATGGCTAAATGTTGGCAGTGGCATTGCCACATGGTGGCCCAGGTGGGCACAGGCCCTACCTAGATTTTATAGTTATATGTAATATAACAGAAAATTTGTCCAAATTTGATACGAAATTATCTATGGTGCCCAACTTTGGATCTCCAAATTAGGTTCTACATTAGTAGTGCCCCCCTTTACCAAATTTCTAGCTTGCCATTGATTGTTGGTATCTTAAAAGGTAATATATGGACCAATGTTTTAGCCTGCATTTGGCATGGGACTGAAACCCAATTTAGGATTTCTTTATGTTCCAACCCCGCCAAACAAGAGACGGATTGGGATTGGTTTCTATTTGGTTTGCAACCTAAAAAAACCCATTTCGGGATAACGGAACCCACAAACCTAGGCTAGCCCAGTCCCACGAGGGGTGGGATTCTGGTTCATTATCCGGTTTCCACGATTTGAGTCCATTTTCAGCTTGCCCTTCCCCCGACAGTGCCATCGCCCCCTGACACCTCCCCCCCTTCGTCTTTCCCCTCTCCATCTTCTGCTCTATCTTCTACTCTTTGATCTCTCTTCTCCCTCTCTTGAGACCTCGAGACGGCCCCGCTCTCTATTCTCCCTCTCCCGAGACCTCGAAACAGCCTCACAGTTACTATTTCTCTGTGAGTTAAGGTGAGTCAATGGCAGGCCAGTGGCGTAAGGATAACCATGGACAGTGGCGTAGGCGCAAGAGATGGTCAATCAAGCTGACGGAGGGGTGTGGTGGTTCGTCTGCAATCGCCGACCTACACCGCCAGTCTAGACGGTGAGAATTAGGCATCTCAACTTGTCATCTATCATCAAAGCCTCCCTTTTCACTGTGTGCAAGTCCAGTAAACCCTAGCAAGGGTAAGTGCTGCAGCGGCTGCTATATAGTGATGTGATTCATCTCTGATATCCTCCCTATTCACCTTCGCATCCTCCACAAATCTTCTCTGAAGCTGCTGTTGTCGAGCCCCTGTACTCAGAAGTTGCCCAACTACTTGAGAGGTATGTCTTCACCGACCCTCTTCTTTGTTTCAGTAGGCTAGCGGCTTCACTCCTGTACCGAGAGATTATTTCATTAGTAAGCTAATGTGTATTCCCTCTACATTTCTTGTATGTACCATCCCTGACACTGTCACTGGTCGTGCTGCTATCTTCAACCTTGATTTCGGCTGACCAGGTATTTCTCCTGATCAATAGGAACACGTTTTATGCTAATCTGGCTGCCTGGTTGCTTGCTTCGGTCCATATATTTCACTTGTGAAATTGGTTTCCTACATAGTTTCTATTGTATTATCTACATGATAGATACGTGTACACCCAATGGAGAAATATGTGTCTGCTTCTATATATAAGCTTGCTCATTAACTGTTAATGGACATGTATTTGGGTATTGGATTATTCTATATGCAAGTGAATCGACACTATCAAATACTGATCTTTTATTTTACTCTAAGCTTTGTATTGGTCCCTGCATCACATGAACATGCTAATTAGTTATTGTTTGTCAAATTGTCTACTCATATTGTGTGTCATTTTTTGAAATGAATAATAACATAAATTCGTTCGTCTGATATATTGGAGGTACTTTTAAACATAAGTAATCTATTATGCATGTTGGAGTAATTCACTAGGTAGTGAATTGAGTAATTTGCTTTTAAGTTGGTTATATGTAAATCATAATAAGCACTAATTTTTAGTCAGAAACAAGTCCGAGTCAGAAAAGGGAGCACATATATGTGACATACACTGGATGGAGTCAGTCGTAAACTAATCCAATTATTCTGTGTTATTGAGTTGTATATAAATTAATATGAGATATCCATCTCCAGCAGCCAGGTTCCACATGTCCTGAACATAGACACAATTGAACAAAATGTGATTGAGATCTTCACCTTCCACCTTGCAGAGAACACATCTAGAAGGTATATGAAAACCCATTCTCCGAATATGATCAGTTGTTAACAGACCATCCAAGAAGCATCTCCGGCCATTGGATGATGTGTCTCGTTGACCCTTTGATACACAAGCTACATTTTAGAGGAGGTTGGTCTAAAATAAATCAATTTGCTAATTTTAGAAGTTATATGTGTTTACTATGACTGTATATTATATTATAGTTTCCAACATACACATGTCCAAGAAAGGGAGAATATTTAATATTGATACTCTCAATATATTAATTTATTTATTCTATTTAATGATTTGTGTGTAAGTTATTATGATTACAATTACAAATCAGCGAGACACGTTTCTAATAACATGAAGACACATAGTTTAGTAATACCACATATACATTGGAACACAAAGAGATGATAGAGGTGTGTGCCTATTTATCTTTTTGAGTAATGTGTGTGCTTACTTTATTCTAGCAGTATGTTTAGCTCATAGAAATATTGTGCTTGACTACTATTCAAGCCAATGGTGGCTATATTTATCTGAACTGAATTATTTTCAACCATTATGTGCTCGCACATCCAATATGTATGTTTGTCTGATCATGTCTGTGAAATCTATTTGAATGACAATAACACATTTATGTGCTTGACCAACAAATTTACATGCTTAAGTAGTCTCATATGTGAGCTGAATAGTCCAATGTTCTTGTGCTTACTACTTTTTGGAGTGCATGATGCCAAATGCTAGGGAAAGTCAAATAGTAGTTGATTGAGTTGTTCTCTTTTAGCAGCTTGTACACATATATTTTTAGTAGTAATTATATATTAGCCATAAACATACACATAATTATATATTGAGTTGTTCTCTTTTAGCATGTTGTACACATGCTAGTAACCTCATATATGAGGACAGGTTTATATTTAGACATGATTGTTTTTGCATATTATCTGGTCATAGAAGGAACCCGAGAAGTAGATTTATGTAATATCTATCAGTGTTTTTTCAGGTTAATATCTATCATGTATTATGTTTGATAGGTCATTACTTGTTTAGGTACAAATTTATTATGTAATACATTTGTTTAAGTTGGAACAAGTATGTGCTATAAGCCCTACATTGAGGTTTGAATCATTCATGTAGGTTTTTTTTATGTATCAACTTTTCAAAACTAGAACTGGCACACCCTAATTTTTATTATTCAACTTCTTCTTATTTGTGTTATGACTGTGCGCCTTGACTGCTTATGCTTTGTATACGTGCAAATTGTACACCCATTAGTATAGGCACCTTGTACACAGCCCTTGACTGAGGTCTACCCCCCCCCCTGAACTAGGTCTACTATGATGGTACAAAATTGGAAATCCACCTATTACGTATTATTTTTATTTAATTTGGAACATACTAGTGTGTAGTGTACATTGTATATGCTCATAAACATACTAGTTTGTAGTTGGAACAATTATGTGCTATAAGCCCTAATTTTATAGGTCACTATTTGTTCTGTTTAAAATAAAATGATGTATTATTTTTATTTAAGTTGAAACATATATCTGAATGCCGACTATTGTGTTGTAGATCACCTAAATTATGTTGTTGTTAGTCATCTTATAAACAATCTAAATTATGCTACTGTTAATCATCTTATAAGTTGAAACATATAAGCTCTGATACCATTTGTAACACCTAAGCCCACTGCCCAAAGCTCTAGTAGAGTTTCAGGAATGACGACTGGCCCCACAGACCACCACTAGACTTAACTACACACTTTATTCTCACTCACACGCAATCTAGGATCAACTTCCCGACTGGTCACCCATCCTAGTACTAATCCAAGTTGATCATACTTAACTGTGGAGTTCTTTAGTAATGGGTTCCCAGAAAAGGAGGTGCACCTTGGTGATATGGGTAGTCCAATCATTCCTTTTTAGATCATTTTATCTGAGGCCTCAAATCCTGGTATGTTACAATCTCCTCCACTTATACTCTTGACGTCCTCATCAAGGCTCAACTATATGGCCTCATAATACTTCCCCATTTCAGTGTAGACCCAGAATGGCCCATGGACACCCAGCTCTCGATCACAGAATACCAGTACAAGGGTGGCTACGTCAACCATGGGCAACCTTTTCCTACATGCATGGACTGCACGACTCAAGACTCGCATGCCACATGCCCATGTGGGCCCCACCTACTGGAGGGGTTATGGCTCTAATACCAAATGTAATGACCCCGCCTCCCAGTAACCCCAATTAAGGGAGACCAAGAGGTCAGAGCCATTATCCCAATTTCCAGATCAAAGGTTCAACATATAATCAATAATAATTATGAAAATTCTACCAAGACTATACTGAAAAGTTGTAATAAAACAAAACTTTGCATACCTTTTTAAAACTTTGGATTACTAAACTTTTATCCACCACTGAAACTATTCTAACTAGTTTTCCTTGTACTTTAATTCATGTATTCACAATATGCCAATTTACTATTTGTCCTTTTGGGATTTTGTACCTAAATCGCCGACAAACAAAATATCAGTCAGTATAACGAATTATATTTGTATGTGGAGGAATACAAAAATTGTGCAACTATGGTAACAATGTAAGTAACCAAATATCATTTAACAATCAAGTTTACATTTTAAGCAATACTACTCAATCCATACCTACCCCCTATCCCTGTTATGTCCCTGCAGTTGACTTGGATACTACCTCTCTCATATGGTAGATCCTTACCCCCATGGTCCTACCTCACAGGTAGCCATTACTTAGGGTTGTGGAGTCGCATGGCCCTACCCAAAGGTAGCCCAATCTCTAACTCATGGTGACTTGATGGACCTACCCCATAGGTAGACATGTAATAAGTCATCCAAGGACCTGATGGACCTACCCATAGGTAGTCATGTACTAGGTCAACCGATCACACTACAGAGGGGACTAGGATCTGATCTAGTAGGCATATGTCTTAGGTGATAGTCATATCCACATTATAGTATGCATGAATTAAATTCATCCAACAATTTAATTCAAGCAACTGATGAAAACTTCATAAATCCTCAAAAAACTAGTTCGAGATATTCATAAGCATAACCACATACCTATCAGACTGATTTGAGTAACAAAATAATCCAATCAATGCAATAAATCCAATAGGCAAGCAAGCACACAAAGAGATCCTGAAATATGCATAGAATTTCCTATCATAAATCATGCCATCAAGATCTATTAAACCTAGCTTACTTCCTAGGGTTTCTAGTCCACTTTTAGGGTTTCTATTGCAATCATTACAAACCCTAGTTAGGCAAAATTGCTCTTAAACCCTAATGATTTTAACCTATTTAACAGGCTTAGCATATTATCACATGTATCAAATTAAAAGTGATCTTTTCCCCTTTTTCCTAAATTAGGATTTCTAAGTGCTTAATCCTTCATATATGGTGTAAAACCCTAAATCATTCAAGGAAACATCTAGATCAGGTTCAAGTTCATCATTAACTATTCAACATGTTGCAATTGCTCAATTTCATCAATTAAGTAACATGAGCTCAACCAATATGCTCAATTAGGGTTTCAAGGTCCATTAAAGCATATTCATGTATATGGAATCTTAAATTAATTAAACTATGCATAATCATTATCCATTTGGATCTAATGTGTTCTTTTATAATCAATAGGTTAATATCAACTTTAAGCATCCATATAACCCTTCCCAAATTATTAATTATCATAGATTAGGGTTTCTTAAGCATTAATGCATTAAAGTTGATAACTTCAACTACTTTTCGAATTGCAAGAGGAATTAGGATCTAAATATATTTTTAATGTATTCCTCACATTTTCTGAGCAAAATTCATATATTATATGTATCCATCTGATCTACTATTAATTAGATATGATTTTTACAAAAATCACTTACTTGGACCAATGGGAGGCTGCCATGTCAGCCTTTCCCATGCACCACGTAGCCGACCGAGAATATAACGAAATGACATGTTTTACCTTGTGTAAGTGATCGGCTCTTCACACCCCGGAGGGGTAAAAGCATCCAACAGCCTCGGGGTCATCTTCTACCTCACGATACCCTAGCTGTCGCCGACCTGCAGCACTTCGTAGGTCCGCCCTCTCCTCCCCAGGGCTCGAGGGTTGCCGCCAGCTACTGCCCTAGATCCACCACCCTCCACCGCACATTTGGAACCTCCCAGCTCGCGACCAACGCAGTTGGTTTGGGCTGGGCAGGTCGTGACTTGCAGCCATGGCACCAACCTTCTACAGGCGTTGCACGCTGGTCGTGGGCATGGGAATGATATTCGATCTTCCTCAAGTTGTCGTGGTAGCTTCGTGCCTCCATCGAGACCCATCAAAGTTCCTCATTGCCCCTGAGATAGCCCTATACCCACTTGGTTAGGGTTTTGAGAGAAAACAAGAAGAAGGAGAGAGAAGGATGCATGGGATCCTCTTAGACTCGGGCCAAGGGTTCTACCCCTTATAGGGGAGGGTAGCAATGCCCAAATATGCTTGTCCATGAAGAAAATGAAGTATCACTAGTACATAACCGACCTTTAGTGTCGGTTATTTAAGGCCTTTAGTGTCAGTTTCTAAGCGACACCTATGTGGGCGATGCTAAAAGCCCAACCGTTACGCGTCAGTTCAAAAACCGATGCCAAAACCCTTCGCGCGCCACCGAAAACGCGCCAGCAAGGGACTATAGGTGTCGGTTATTAGATAAGAAATCGACGCCATATACCTTCGTACCACAGAAAGGGCGTCATCTTGGGCACTATCAGCGTCGGTTATTAGATAAGAAACTGACTTCATATCACTCCCAGCACGACTGTGGTGTCTGGTCCGCCGCCACGGTCGTGCTGGTCAGCACGGCCTTGGTGTTAAGGAAATAGACGTTGGTTACGAGTAGAAACTGACACTGTAATTGACGCCATATCACTCCTAGCACGACCGTGCTGGCTGGTCTGCTGCCACGACCGTGCTGGCCAGCACGGCCGTGGTGTTAAGGAAATAGACGTCGGTTATGAGTAGAAACTGACACTGTAACTATGTGGCGTCGGTTTTATACAAATAACCGACGCCTATTTTTTGCTTTTTTCTGTCAATCTGCAGACCTGTTGTATGACTGGTCATAGGGTGAGAAACCTACAGTTCAGTTATGAACTACATGTTTTACGACATCCATTGATATCAGCCAACAACAAGCCACAAACCTACAAAATTAACAACAAAAATATTCACACATTTAGCAATGCAACCTGCAGTTCCATTTGATTTTCACACATTTAGAAACATTCATGTAGCTAGCAATCTGTAGTTCCATTCATTTTCACATTCACACATGTAGAAACATTCATATAGCAACCAACAGTTTCATTCATTTTCACTCAGACACATGTAGAGACATCCAGACATGTAGAAACATTCACACATATATTATAATTCAGAAATTCATTTACAAAATATCATTCTTTAGTCATTATTCTCTATCAACATCCCAATTATATGTTAAAACCCCCACTACTTGTATGGTTGTTGCCCATTCTTCTCTTACTTCATTTAATTCTCCCGTCGTATAGGGAGCATGTACATCTGGTAAGGCATTTCCTGTAGTGTGGTCAGTTTTAAACACCTGTAAAGAGAATGATGTATATATATAATTAATGAGCTATAAATAAGATCGATATATTTCATATTATCTAATGAGACTATATAATACCTCAGGAATAGTATCGATGTCCACTGCGGCATATTTGATGATCATGTGCATAAATCACATCACATAGTATCCACATGCCCATCCGTTGTCTTGTGTAGCACACTATAAATTCAAACATACAAAATATTAAAAAATACAACTAATTAAGCATTGTTCACATAAATAATATATACATATATTGCAGTCGGGAACTTACTTTCACATTCTTCCAAATTATTGGCTGGTTCTCTTTCGTGGGGACCTTTCCTCCAGCTTTTTTGAACTCATCTAAACCCCTACATGTTAATGTAACACAGTACATTGCATAATTAAATAGTAATGTAATAATATATGTTAACGGATATGAAAATGAAATATTTCTCACCGGAATAATGCCATTTTCATTATGTGTCCATATTTTGAATTCAATTTACTCCCCTTAGGATCTAGATAATAGACAGTGAATGTCTCGGGGACAATAACTAGTAACTCCCAATGCATACCACTAGAGGTAAAAAAGTTAAAAATTATTAACTCAAAATCCACAATAAAAATGTAATTTTCTTAAGTCTAAATTATAATAAGCAAAGTAAACTTACTCTACATTGAATGGAGCTATTATCACCGTCTTCTTATTTTGAGCAAAATTTGTAAAAGTCTCACAGCAGTATTGTTGAACTGACGGAGGGTCTTTAGCTACTAGACTAATCAAAGATGGAATCAAAAATCCTACATGTTCGAATGCAAAATCTGCACATATCTTGTCTAAGTAGCTGCAAAATATGTATTAATTACGCATGCATTAATAAATAAGAAACCAGATCACCAGATCCTACACAAGGTATATGGATGTATAAAGAAGATCTCACCTTATCCATATCTCTATCACAGATGTATTTAGCCAATCATATCGAAACAACTCCAAAATATCTTGTATAAATAGTTTGCTTTCGTATGATTGACATGCAACATCTGAATCTATAGAAATAGTTATAGGGAAATTTATATCATGTTCGCCTAACCATATTGCCATACCCCTACAGTTAGGACCTAACAGGACAGGTAGGTCCTGTGGAACCCAACTGGGTAATGTAGGAGGTGGAAGTGGAAGCCTAGATGTTGTGGGTGTCTTCTTTTTAACCTGTATATATATAATTTCAAATCAACTGACATCATATACACACACTAACAATTTAACGTAATGTAAATTTACCATACAGTTTTAGTAAAGAGGACATCCACTTTTAGCCACAATATCACTCTGCCTTCTGCCTCACCAAGCGTTTCACAATCTAGGTGGGCATATGGCAATGGAAGATCCATCCACTTGGAGAATATATGTACCGAGCTCACACGAATCCAACCAGCTGGTAATGGAGACCCGTGAAACATTTCCCCAGGTAGGGATGGGTAAGCCGACGCCTCTGCAATGACATATTCTTTACTTTTTAGACGGCATGGCTTCAACCCCTACAAATTTTTGTGTAAAGAATGTTATATACATATATACATATCATCTTTTTTTGAAACGACTACAATTTCATATATACATATCATCTTGAAAACATTTCATCTTGAATTAAAAAACTAGTTACTATGTCATAAAAATACTTACAACGGATGTGCTAGGTGGTGGGTCTACAGGATTACTCCCAACCTCTACAGTAGGAGTAGAGCGGGATGCCATAATAGGTACTGTCTACTGAGTGGTAGTCTGAGATGCCTGCCACTTTTTCAGTGCTTCTTCGAGTTTCCTATCAACTAGCTTATCTACCTATACATGGATAAAAGAAACATTAGCTTCTAATTATTGAATTCTCTTTTACAGTAACATTATAAAGAAAGAATATGTTACCTCTTCTTGTGAAAGTCCCACTTTTGGTACATGTTTGCGCTGGGATGGCCCAAAAAAAGCTTTGATGCCCACACCAGCGCCTATAGCCCTAACACATCCAGGATGCTCTAGGTTACCCAGAGCAACTGTCAATTCATCCCTTGTGCCCTCAGGGATAAACTTGTCTTATTTCCTCAGCTCGTGCATCTCCCGCTAATCGCCAAAACAAAAATTTGTAATTAAGTAAACACCACAAATAATCAATATTCGAACGATTGTTGTAAGAGTTGTATTTTACCATTTTTGCAGCCGCCTCAGCAGTTGCGGGCTTACTTATTTCTCCCTTCTTATTTTGCCTCCCAACTATCCAGACATCATGGCGAGGCAGAGGTGTGCTACCTATAGTAGAGGACTCCTAAGTAGCAGCAGACTGAGTAGTAGCCTCAGACTGTAGTCTTTGGTGAATGCATGCATACCCCTTTGGACCCAATGTGTGGTCATTCACATTCAGTGCACACCTTGATTTTTGTGCCTCACTGAGGGCCTAGTTAGTATGCACATTAATGATTTGGTTAGTAACACTAAATGTTAATCTTGAATAGGTGAATACAACATATATTAATGAGATTGGGACTGACGCCTAATACCTTGAATTCATCAGTTTGTCTTGAAGCAACAAACGCGTCCCATTCTTCTTTGTCCAGGAAGTTCCACTATTCAGTGGTTGTCTTCTTCCTCTTGTCAGCTTCTTTTATGTATTCTCAGGTGAGATTTGTCCTATAGTTCCTTAGGACTCTCCCACAGCATTGCATCATGCATTTACGATGCAGCTTTTCATCCAATTCAAATATACTCTGCAAAATAGAATTGCTATTAACCAGTATCCAAAAAAATAGTAATCTACAAAATAGAATTGCAAATTAATAATAACTCACGCATAAATCCTTCCATATTACGTCTCTCTTCTCCTTAGAAACTTTATTCCAAGAATCTATCTTACAACCGCAATGGCTACGAGTAACATACCCAAGATATGAAACAAACGAATTGTGATTCACACCAGATGCATTTCCTGCATTATCAAAATCCACAACAAGTTTGGGTCCATTGCCCTTTTGCGCTATTAACTTCTTCATCATAGTGATGCCCCTTCTCTTGTCAACTTTTTGGTGTTGCTGATCAAGTGCCTCAAGTGCTTCACATGGTACATGTGCATCATCAACCTAAAATTTGACAAAATAAACACATTTACAAGGTATAACTATAAATGGACATATAGATATAAATATATGATATATTTTTAAAACTTACATTTTGAGGCGACGCATTGATGTCCTCACCCTCATGGTAATCATCAGCATGGTCATCAGGAGAATGCTCAGCCATCTGTAATCAATAAGATTCAAATTGTAAAGCTCACAT
Organism: Alisma plantago-aquatica; assembly: GCA_963693085.1. Lineage (NCBI taxonomy): Eukaryota > Viridiplantae > Streptophyta > Magnoliopsida > Alismatales > Alismataceae > Alisma > Alisma plantago-aquatica. The sequence continues at coordinate 76,284,744 of OY856413.1, read as the reverse complement.
TGTAAAGTTCACATTCACATTGTAAAGTAATTCACATTGTAAAGTTCACATTATAAAGTAATTCACATTGTAAAATTCACATTGTAAAGTTCACATTCACATTGTAAAGTTCACATTCAGAAAAATAAAACATATAAAAAATATAAACATGCCTCTAATATTGTGATTTTTTATCAATTAACAATCCTTCATTGTGATCTCCGTGCACATACAAGTCATCATTAGCTTCAATATTTGCTGGTGTTGGCAACCCAACTGAGAATGGACTGGAGTCATCATACTTATCATAGTACTGTTCTTCATCTATAGGATCTTCAATGAACTGTCTTTTACCATGAAGAACAATCGACCATTTATCATTTGCAGGATCATCGATATAAAATACTTGTTTCTCCTGTGATGCCAATATGAATGGTTCACCCTTCTCGCCAATCTTTTCAAAGTTCACTAAAGTGAAACCCAATTCATCCACTATAACTCCTTTGGTGTTATCAACCCAATTACATTTGAAGAGCGGAATTCTGAAATCTATGTAGTCAAACTCCCATATGTCTTCAATGACACCGTAATATGATATTTTAGCTTCACGTGGACTCTTATCCTTTGTACTTGCAAAAAACATAGTCGATGCTTGAAGGGTGACCCCACTATTTTGGACGACACTCTTATCATCTTGGCGCTTTGTGTAATATGTGAATCTATTAATGTCATACCCTTCATAAGACATAACAGTCAATTTTGGTTTAAAGGCGAGGCATTTGATAGTTTCAGTAATATCATCTGGTGTTTGAGATAGTTGATGTAAGACTTTATCTTCAAACTACTTAATAAATGTCTTATTATGCTCTCTAGCAAGCCACATTGTATTGGCTTGAGGATATTGTCTCTTGATGAAATTGGTATGTTCCTCGATATAAACGTTCACTTCGTCCATGTTGTGTAAAATATACAAGTGACCTTGTTCCAACTGCTCACGGCTGATTACTTTCACATGTGATCCCAAAATTCCTTTGCCAAATTGCTCGTCAATATTCTTGTCATTGTCATGAGTGTCATTACCACTGAGAAATTCATTGCAAAAATCCATAACCTCTCTCGCCACATAACCCTCGATAAAACTCCCTTCAGGCCGATAACGGTTTCGAACATCACTTTTAAAAATGCTCATGTATCGTTCAAAGGGATACATCCAATGCAAGAAAACTGGTCCCAACATTTTCACTTCCCTAGTCAAGTGGACAACAAGATGTACCATGATATCAAAGAACGACGGAGGAAAATACATCTCAAGCTGACATAGGGTAACAACCACTTCTCTTTGCAATTTATCGAGAGTATCAAGATCAATAACTTTGCTGCACATACTGTTGAAAAAGAAACAAAGTCCGGTGATTGCAAACCTTACATGCTTCGACAATATAGATCTAATTGCCACAGGTAATATTTGTTGCATTAGAGTGTGACAATCATGAGATTTAAGACCTATCAACTTCAGATCTTTCATTGGTACCAATCTACGGATGTTGGATGAGTAACCCTGTGGCACCTTAACATTTACCAAACATTCACAAAAAGCTTTCTTCTCCTTTCTAGACAATGTGTAACAAGCGGGAGGTAAGTATGTTCTCCGATTTTCCATTTCACGAAATTTTGTTAATTCTGACCTTATTCCCATTTCACATAGGTCCAGTCTGGATTTTATCCCATCTTTAGTCTTACCTGGTATATTCAACAAAGTACCAATGACACTATCACAGACATTTTTCTCAACGTGCATGACATCGATACAATGTCTGACTGTCAAAGAACTCCAATAAGGAAGATCCCAAAATATTGATTTCTTCTTGAATAAAGATTTGTCACTCCGTGTGGCCATAGTACATTGTGATCTCTTACCAAATTCATTGACAAAGTCTTTTCCTCTTTCATAAACAACCTCCCCTGGTATAGGTTTAGGTGCACTCCGTTTCTCATTCAATCCATTGAATGCTTTGCGCTTCCTACGATACAGATGGAATTTTGTAAGAAACCTTCGATGACCGAGATATACAGTCTTACTGCCATGTTTTAGTCTTGTTGAATCAGTGTTCTCTTCACATATAGGACACGCTTTAGCTCCTTTGACACTATATCCAGACAAATTCCCATATGCTGGAAAGTCATTAATAGTGCAAAACAGCATAGCATGCAAATGAAATGTCTCTCTTCGTGAAGCATCATAGGTCATCACACCTTCACCTCCAGAGTTTCTTTAATTCATTAATCAGAGGTTCAAGATAAACATCGATGTCATTTCCAGGTTGTTTAGGTACCGATATCAACAACGACATCATTATGTACTTATTTTTCATACACAGCCAGGGAGGAAGATTGTATATAACAAGCATGACTGGCCAAGTGCTATGTTGGCTTCTCAATGTCCCGTACGGATTCATCCCATCTGTACAAAGCCCAAGTCTTAGATTCCTGACTTCTTCACCAAATTCAGGGTACAATAGATCAATCTTCTTCCACTGTGGGGAATCAGATGCATGTCGTAGGATCCCATCATTATTTTTCTTAACATATGCATGCCACCTCAAATTCTTCGCATCTCTCGGATTGGAAAACAAGCGTTGAAACCGTGATATTATAGGTAGATACCACATCACCTTGGCAGGAGAACCAGTTTTGGACTCCCCCGAAGTCGTCAATTTATACCGTGACGCACCACATTTTAGACAATCTTTCAAATCCACATAGTCCTTTTGAAATAATACACAATCATTAGGGTATGCGTGTATCTTCTTGGCATCCATTCCCATTGGGCACAACAATTTCTTTACCTGGTATGTTGAGATTGGCAGCTCATTTCCTTCAGGAAGCATTTCTTTCAACAAAGACAACAATGACATGAAGCTTTTGTCGCTCCATCTATTGTTAGCTTTCAGCTTATACAATCTCAACACAACGCTAAGCTTCGTAAACTTAGTACAACCTGTATATAACGATATCTCAGCATCATGCACAATGTTTCTAAAAATGGGAGGTGGATCGGTGTGCTCTACCCCACAACTATCCAGCATCGAATCAACGATGTCTACTGGAACTGGTTCATTCACATCTACGTCATTGTAGGCAATTTCTTCTTCCACACAAGCACTGCTATCGACATCCACTGGTTTTGGGTTTGAAATCTCTCCATGCCAGTGCCATTCTGTATAGCCTTGTATAATCCCGTTGCACATGACATGACTTTTGATTTCGTCACCAGTGTTGACTTTCAAGTTGTTACCGCAATGCCTACATGGACAGTAGAACCTATCTCCAGGTTTTTTCCTATGTTCCTCGGCAAATCTAATAAACTGGTCAAGACCAGAAATAAACTCTGGGGTGCAGCGATTGCGAATGGACATCCATGATCTATCCATTCTATGATCAAAGAGAAAATAAGTATATATTACAACAAGATTAGGGTCTGGGGTTAACAGATTAGAGTTTTTGCATGGTTAAAACTTTAGGCCAACAAATACATGTGTTGTCATTCTTATATATAATAAATGTGTACCACCTATCCCATTCTTGAACACCTAATCTCACTAGTAAGTGTATAATGTGTATTGGGTTTTCAAGAAAATTTTGGCAACATTTCCCCGCTGTTCTCTAAGTACATATGTACTTAGAGAACAAACGGGGAAATGATGTCGAAATTTTCTTGAAAACCAAATACACATTATACACTTACATCCTAAGTGAGATTAGGTGTTCAAGAACAGTCCCAAATCGGGGACTGTCCAAGATTTACTCCTAATGAGTATATCTTGGACGGGTTTCTAGGCCAACAAATACATGTGATGTCATTCTTATATATAATAAATGTGTACCACCTACCCCATTCTTGAACACCTAATCTCACTAGTAAGTGTATAATGTGTATTGGGTTTTCGAGAAAATTTCGGCAGCATTTCCCTGCTGTTCTCTAAGTACATATGTACTTAGAGAACAAACGAGGAAATGCTACCAAAATTTTCTCGAAAACCCAATACACATTATACACTTACATCCTAAGTGAGATTAGGTGTTCAAGAACAGTCCCAAACTGGGGACTATCCAAGATTTACTCCTAATGAGTAAATCTTGGACAGGTTTCTAGGCCAACAAATGCACGTGTTGTCACATAATTAGGGGTCGCATAATCAATTTAGAAATAGAAGACGTACATGTGAGTTAAGTTTGAGTCATCGATGTATCTTTAACACGCATGTTTCAAGGTTCAAAGCACATAATCAAATCAAATTAGGATGCTAGAATGTACAAGTTTGAATCTTATTTCAACATGCATCAAATTAGGATATTGAATTAGGTCAAGCATGAGTATTAGAAACTTAAATTAGGATATTGAATGTTCATCATCAAGATAATCATTACACACAAATTCAGGCATCCTATTGAGCAATATAGCACAAAATCATCAAAATAGTCATTACACACATAATTGAGTAATATAGAACAAAATCAACCACACCACGGCCGTGCCAACATGCGATTTCACAACATGGTAAAGAAGAGAAGGAAAAGGTACCAGGAGTAGCGAGCGGGAGAGAGGGCGGCGGTGGCAGCAAGCGAGAGGGTGGGTGGCTAGAGCAGCAAGCAAAAAAAGGCGGCGGTGATGAGCGGGCGACCACCAGGAGCAGAGTCCTAGCAGGAAGCTGGCGGTGGCGAGGAGAGCACCGAAGCAGCTACCAGTGGGGGTGGTGGCGAGGAGAGGAGAGGAGCAACGACCGGCGGCAGCACCGAGCGACGGTGAGAAGAGAAGCAACGAGCGGCGACGAGCAAGAAATCGCCGAACCTAACTGAAGAATCAAGAATGAAACAGAGAAAGGGGAAGAGTCGCTCGCGCTGGTGTTGTTAAGTTAAACATAAGCATCGGTTGGTTAAATGACTGACGCTAAAGTCTAACAGCGTCGGTTTCCATAAAAAACCGACACAATAGGGGTGCAAAAAATTTTGGCGGGGACGGCGCGCGCACACTTATAACGTCGGTTATTATAAGACAACTGACGCCCATATTAGAACATTTGGCACAAATTTTATCTTCATTCCACGTCGGTTATTAGCTAAAATACCGACGTTGTATCTGATACTTTGGTGCAGTTTTTTTTTGCTCGAAAAAATTGGATTTCGCGGGCTACTTTAGGCGTCGGTTTCTTTTCTTCAACTGACACTGAATGAAAAGTGATACCCGTGTCTGGCTGGTCTTCAAATATAGACATCGGATGTCCTTATTAACCAACGTTTAATGTTAGTAGCATCGGTTTTACTAAAAAACTGACGCCTCTAAAAGCGACGTTGAACGTTGTTTCTGTAGTAGTGATCTTTTCCCAATAGGAAACCATCATTTCTTAATTAAGAAGTATTCTCTCTCTTAATTATCTCCTTGATAATCTTTATTCTTTAGATATTAGGAATTCGAAAATCATCTCTCTTATCATCTTTGTGCTTGTCTTTTAATCCATTGGCCATGAAAATATACTTCCTTATAATAGAAAGTACCTCTTTTGATAATACCAAAAATTCATTAACTATGTATCACATTATCCTCTTATTTTGTATTATTTGCATTTTCTCTTTCTTCTTATCCATTGGGACTCCTTGAACCCCAAGAAATCCTTAGATTTTGAAATCCTTTTTGAAGGATGCTCATTATCCTTCTAGAAGCATCTACATCTATTATTTCTCATTATCTTATTTCTTTATTAAAAGATTTCTTTTCAAGGATTTCTCTTTATCCTTAATTTCCTTTTTCTTCTTTTCCTATTTTTTCCATTAGAAATCATATTTGTAAACGAAATTCATTCAACTGTGGCCATCAATGCCACTTTCTAGATATTTCTATGTATTTCTCATAAATATATTGCTTAATATCCATTATCTTTTATCTTTTTCTAATATTTGGACTTTTCCTCTTTTCTTCTCTTTTATATCCATTAGTGGATTAACATAATAGTAGGAATCACGAAATTCCTATTAGAGGGAGATATGCAAAGAAATCCATCCTTTGGAGCAAAGCATACAACCTTCTCAATTCAAGTCCATATTCATAAAATCATTACATTTCAACTTTGAAAACACATGTAAAATTGATGTTGTAACATCAATGTAACAACCCTGCCTCCTGGTAACCCCCAATTAAGGGAGACCAAGAGGTCAGAGCCGTTATCCCAATTTTTGGATCAAAGGTTCGACAAATAATCAATAATAATTATGAAAATTCTACCAAGACTATACTGAAAAGTTGTAATAAACTAAAACTTTGCATACCTTTTTAAAACTTTGGATTACTAAACTTTTATCCACCACTGAAACTATTCTAACTAATCCTCCTTGTACTTTAATTCATGTATTCACAATTTGCCAATTTACTGTTTGTCCGTTCGGAATTTTGTACCTAAATCGCCGACAAACAAAACGTCAGTCAGTATAACGAATTATACTGGTATCTGGGGGAATACAAAAATTGTGCAACTATGGTAACAATGTAAGTAACCAAATATCATTTAACAATCAAGGTTACGTTTTAAGCAATACTACTCAATCCATACATATCCCCTATCCAAGTGTTGTCCCTGTAGTGGACTTGGATACTACCTCTCTCATATGGTAGATCCTTGCCCCCATGATCCTAACTCACAGGTAGCCATTACTTAGGGTTGTGGAGTCGCACGGTCCTACCCAAAGGCAACCCAATCTCTAACTCATGGTGACTTGATGGACCTACCCTGTAGGTAGCCATGTACTAAGTCATCCAAGGACCGGATGTACCTACCCCATAGGTAGCCATGTACTAGGTCAACCGATCACACTATAGAGGGGACTAGGATCTGAGTTAGTAGGCGTATATCTTAGGTGATAGTCATATCCACATTATAGTATGCATGAATTAAATTCATCCAACAGTTTAATTCAAGCAACCGATGAAAACTTCAGAAATCCTCAGAAAACTAGTTTGAGATATTTATAAGCGTAACCACATACCTTTCAGGCTGATTTGCGTACAGAAATAATCCAATCAATGCAAGAAATCTAATAGGCAAGCAAGCACACAAAGAGATCCTAAAATATGCCTATAATTTCCTATCATATATCATGCCATCAAGATCTATTAAACCTAGCTTGCTTCCTAGGGTTTCTAGTCCACTTTTAGGGTTTCCATTGCAATCATTACAAACCCTAGTTAGGAAAAATTGCTCTTAAACCCTAATGATTTTAACCTATTTAACATGCTTAGCATATTATCACATGTATCAAATTAAAAGTGATCTTTTCCCCTTTTTCCTAAATTAGGGTTTCTAAGTGCTTAATCCTTCATATATGGTGTAAAACCCTAAATCATTCAAGGAAACATCTAGATCAGGTTCAAGTTCATCATTAATTGTTCAACATGTTGCAATTGCTCAATTTCATCAATTAAGTAACATGAACTCAACCAATACATGCTCAATTATGATTTCAAGGTCCATTAAATCATATTTGTGTATATGGAACCTTAAATTAATTAAACTATGCATAATCATCATCCTTTTGGATCTAATGTGTCCTTTTATAATCAATAGGTTAATATCAACTTTAAACATCCATATAACCCTTCCCAAATTATTAATCATCATAGATTAGGGTTTCTTAATCATTAATGCATTAAAGTTGATAACTTCAACTCTTTTTCGAATTGTAAGAGGAATTGGGATCTAAATCTATTTTTAATGTATTCTTTGTATTTTTCTGAGCAAAATTCATATATTATATGTATCCATCCGAGCTACTATTAATTAGATACGATTTTTACAAAAATCACTTACTTGGACCAATGGGAGGCTATCACATCAGCCATTCCCATGCACCACGTAGCCGACCGAGAATATAACAAAATGACATGTTTGCCCTTGTGTAAGTGATCGGCTCTTCACACCTCAGAGGGGTAAAAGCATCCAACAACCCTAGGGTCATCTTCTACCTCACGATACCCTAGTTGCCGCCGACCTGCAACACTTTGTGGGTCCGCCCTCTCCTCCCCAGGGCTCGAGGGTTGCCGCCAGCTACTGCCCTAGATCCACCACACATTTGGCACCTCCCAGCTCATGACCAACATGATTGGTTTGGGATGGGCAGGTCGTGACTTGCAGCCATGGCGCCAACCTTCTGCAGGCACTGCACGCTGGTCGTGGGAATGGGAATGATAGCTGATCTTCCTCAAGTTGTCATGGTAGCTTCATGCCTCCATCGAGACCCATCATAGTTCCTCGTTTCCCCCGAGATAGCCATATACCCTCTTGGTTAGGGTTTTGAGAGAAAACAAGAAGAAGGAGAGAGAATGATGCATGGGATCCTCTTAGACTCAGGCCAAGGGTTCTACCCCTTATATAGGGGAGGGTAGCAATGCCCATGAAGAAAACGAAGTCTTTTCCCAATAGGAAATCATCTTTTTTTAATTAAGAAGTATTCTCTCTCTCTTAATTATCTCCTTGATAATCTTTATTCTTTAGATATTAGGAATTTGAAAATCATCTCTCTTATCATCTTTACGCTTGGCTTTTAATCCATTGGCCATGAAAATATACTTCCTTATAGTAGAAAATACCTCTTTTGATAATACCAAAACTTCATTAATTATGTATCACATTACCATCTTATTTTGTATTATTTGCATTTTCTCTTTCTTCTTATCCATTGGGACTCCTTGGACCCCAAGAAATCCTTAGATTTCAAAATCCTTTTTGAAGGATGCTCATTATCCTTCTAGAAGCATCTACATCCATTATTTCTCATTATCTTACTTATTTCTTTATTAAAAGATTTATTTTCAAGGATTTCTCTTTATCCTTTATTTCTTGTTTCTTCTTTTCCTATTTCTTCCATTAGAAATCATATATAAACGAAATTCATTCAATTGTGGCCATCAATGCCACTTTCTAGATATTTCTATGTATTTCTCATAAATATATTGATTAATATCCATTATCTTTTATCTTTTTCTATTATTTGGACTTTTCCTCTTTTCTTCTCTTTTATATCCATTATTGGATTAACATAATAATAGGAATCATGAAATTCCTATTAAAGGGAGATTTGCAAAGGAATCCATCCTTTGGAGCAAAGCATACAACCTTCTCAATTCAAGTCCATATTCATAAAATCATTACATTTCAATTTTGAAAACACATGTAAAATTGAGGTTGTAACATCCTTCCCCTCTTATAGGAATTTTGCCCTCAAAATTCCACCAAACATATAAACAATTCAGGATAAGACTTATCCATATCCGTCATTGGCTCCCATGTGGCTTCATCCTCTCCATGGTACTTCCAAAGAACCTTTATCATCTTATATTCTTTACTCCTGAGCTCTCTCTCATCTTGGTATCTCGTACCCTTATAGGTGACTCAGGGTAAATTAGCCTCCCTTAGGAGCTCATTAGGTTCATTGCTCAGCCCATGGCTTGGGTACCTCACATAGTGCTCTAGATCGGACTCGTGGAACACATCATACATCACGTTATCCTGAGGGGTAAGGCTACACACAAGCATCTCCACCAATCCATCTCTAATGGACCCATGTATCGGGGACTCAACTTTCTCAGCTATAGCTCGGAGGGGTCAGATTTTCATATCACATATTCTCCCACAGTGAACTACATGTCAGTCTTCTTTGCATCAGCTCACGACTCATGTCGCCCCTGGGCTCTCTTTCAGCCATCTCATGATCAAAGTGACTTCTTCTGCACACATGGTGGTATTTTTATGAACCTTCGTGAGGTCCCTTCACCGACATCATCTTAATGAAGCAGTGAATGACACAGCCTCCCTTACACAGCTTCTTACATCCTGATACTGGCTATGATGGCTATCATCACATCTTACATAGGACAGGAACTGTCTCCATATATCACCCTGAATGAGCACACACGCTCTCATCAGACCCTCTAGTCTGGATCATGTTAACCATCAGTTAGGGGTGATAAGCTATACTTGCATCGAGTTCTTCATGTACCTACTTCCACTGCATGGAAGTGAGTCTTTAGGTCGTACTCAAGAACCTTTGAACTTACATCATGGGTTAGTTGAACCATCTCTCTTACATGTAGTTCAACCGGATCTGTCTCCTGACAGTACTCTCTCTTTTCTTAGATTATGTCATCTAGGTAAAGCGGTCTACCATAACCCATATTGCATCCTAACTTTCCTTGGTCTAAGGAGACTTACAACAACATATATAGTGATGAACTCCCATTCCCTCTCAGGGACTCTTTATCCTCTATATCAACTCATTAGGTTACTGGTGTTCGTCCTTCACCTCCTGGCATGCATGGTGACAAACCACATGCAACTTCATCTTAGGCATCCAAAGTACTACTGCTACTTACTATCTTAACAGTATCAAGGTGTATGGTGAACTTAAAATCATGATCTCATGTATGTCACAATTTCTCAAGGTTAATTCCTCAGAAACCCTAAAACACTCTAGTCATGGGTTTCATCACCTTCTTTTCCAAAGAAGTGCATCTGAGGTTCTATAACCATCCTTTCATCACAACAAGCCCTAGGCTAGCTAACCAAGCAACCACTAACTCGATCAACGGATCTCGTTACTTCTGAGTGTTAGCCAAACATATCTCCTTTTCCAAACTTAGGGCTAACCTAACAACCTCTTCTAACCTCTAGCTAAAGTAGGTAGTTGTATCTCAACCAGAGCATCCATTACCACCTTACATCCTTACGTGCTAGGTAATGTTGAAGACATACACCTCCATGTATTCCAGTTATTATCTCATCTCAAACTCTAAGTCTATCTTCATCAAGAAAACTCTAAGCTCATCCTCTTGGTTATCGAACTCAACCTTGTATAACTCATAAATTCCACATGGCTCGTGAAAAAAAAAACATCCTCATAAGATGATTACCTTAGTTCTCTTGATGTTTGTAAACCATCCACATATCGTATACTCCACAAGGGTACGTTATTACCTCTATCCTCATACCTCATAGCAACATTTCAACTCACACCATCTTTATCCTTAGTGTATGGCACGTGTACTATCCTATCTCTCACCCCCATAATAAGAGGAAATAAGCATTTGGCGGTCGTCCAAACACAAAGTTCTTCCCATTCTGAGAGTAGAGACAGTGCATCCCACATTGCTGGTACACCTTCCAATCTAGGTTGAAACGTGCATCACATGTCTCAACACCATGAACATCTCGATATCAGGGTTACTTTCGTGGAAAATTGGTTTCCAACACACTTGGGTTGTCACACAATCCTTAGTCATCTCCCCTAGGTTTGTAGGGTGTCGGCACTTTTGGGGTCATCCCTCTTCTCTTATGCATCCAAAGAGTGCCCTCCTCATCTGCCCTTTGAGTCGCATGAGTTCATAAAGGTGATCAATCTCCTAACCCATGGTCCTAAAACAATGATAGTTGTTACCTCCCGACCCTATGATCTTATGCAACTAGGGAATTAGGTGACTCCTACTCCCATCGATCTTATCCTTACCTGACCCTAGGATAGACTTAGGATTCTAACATAGAACATATCCAACTTGAATCCTTACCCAAGTTTCCATCATCTCTCTTGGCATCATGGTCTGACTTACATCCTTTCATAGGGATCATGGTGACCTACCTACCTTGGTCATGCCCCATCTACATGCACTTAGAGATGGTTATCTATGGGTCTGTAGGTTCATTCTCATACTATGTACTCTCCACTTAGCTTCTCAAGATCCTATGAGACCTCTTTAGGTTATATCAAACCCAACAAAAGCTGGTACATACCCTACAGAAGGGTCCCTCTCCCATGATGGGAGGAAACTATATCCTGATAGCATCAAGGGTCACAAACGTCCCTATTTCCAGGGTTTACATCTACATGAGCACGCTTAGCCCTAGCAAGCTACTATGGCACATAGCTAACAAGCAGACCACCTACTAAACCATGATAGGTCTCCCTGATAGGTCATACTTGTTTCTATTCCTTCACATTGAATCATCATCATACATACATATGTCACCAACCTACAAGTAGGGGTTCAACAAACATACACCTTAATCCAAGGGGTTTCCCTTTCCTCTAAACATGAGGGGTGCCATGCTCGAATCTATAGAAACTCAAATCTCATCATGAGCATCAGGTGCACCAGGTACTACTACTTCCCCTATTTAGGTCTAGGAACCCTAGGTTCACTTTTATGCATCAGCCATCTAACCGCATGCTCAACTTTCCAACCATGAACCAAACATGTACAAGGTATATCATGCACGTCCCATTATCCTTCCACAACACCTCAGAGTTGAACCTTCCTCAAGGACAAACATCTAGGTATGAGGCCTCACAACATGACACTATACCTCCTCAGGGTCTAAGGAACTCCTCTTCCTATCCCTAGAAGGTAAGGTAGGCACCTACAACATCCATAGCTCAGTTCAAGAAGTCTCTTTCCTTCTATAGGGTTTGGTTCCTCTGAAGGCAACCCAGATGCCACAATCCTCCAAGGATCAAGCACGAGGCAACCACAACCATCCACTTAGGTCGTAATATACCCAACTACTCAAGGTTCCTTGTATCTCAAAGTCTAATCTTCCAACCTTCTTGCTCGGGTCTCACTCTCTCTCTCTCTAGAGCTAACCCTACAAACAACCTTACTACTAGAGGTTCTCTCTCTAAAAATGTGGATCAAGCTCACATGCATACCCCTACATGGGTGAAACCTACGTTCGCTCAATATCATCCATAGATCTTTATGCTTATCTCATAAGCAATCCAACATGCCCTTTTGGCCTGGGTTTTAACCTACTGCCAGTGCTATGATGTACTCTAGGTGCATACACTGCCATGCTCATATAAACCCATAGGGTTTCTATATGGTCATCACTAACCTCATTGATGAAGGGGTCATCTTTCACCCTAACATTCATGACCCTTCACAGGTTGGGTCGCCCAGAAGGCACTAAGTCAACCAACCTCACATAGCTCATACTTCTCATAGGTATTCATGGTTGACCATGATATCTAACTCATCATGCCATCTCTCTCTAACCACCACTTAGGGTTAGGGTTAGCATCATCCTCAGAGGATGTGTCAGATCTCTACCTTTAATGGAGGTCTCTGCCTCCAAGACTAACGCTCTACTCATCCTCCTGACAAGAAGGTCTAACCTCTGGTCTCTCCTGAGGGTATGAAAACACATGTCATATAACTTAAGCATGCAACTAATCTTTAGTCTATGCTTAAACTATTAAGCTTATGTCCATGACATCTTATTTACATACTTTTCATTAATTTGGTAGAGGATTCTTTAACCTTGTCATACACACCCTATCCTCAAGAGGGTGAGGAAGAGAGAGAAAACCCTAAACCTTAGAATCTTAATTGAATTAGGGTTGAGAAGGGATGAAAATAGATGAGAGAGTCCTAAAGGTATCTCATTTCGATTCAAAACCTCAGACATTGGCCAGGCAGTCACACTGCATCCGGGAGTCCTCGTGACCGACTAGCGGGGCGGAGGAAAATATTGCCAGCCCCCGAACCGTGATCCTTTTCTAGACACCTCCGTCATCGGAAAATCCTCTAATAACTCCCTCAGGTTCTACAGAGTTTGTAAAATTTAATAATTACTAAGGATTAAATGAGAAACCAATGCTCTGATACCAAATGTAACAACCAGTTCCACTACTCAAGGCTCTAGTAGAGTTTTAGGAATGAAGACTGGCCCCACTGATCACCACTAGCCTTAGGGCTCGTTTGGTAGCAACAAAAATCAACACGTGAGTTGCAACCGCGTATGTTTTTCGACTACATTCGTTTGGTTGGACGCATGTTGAACCCGCAGTGCGTAAACGAACTACCCAAGTTCGTCGAGTCATGTAGAAATATTGGTAACTCAAACTGCGTCGTTTTTCGACGCGGTTCATTTCCGCGTGATGCTGGCAGCCGGCTGACGCACAACGACAGCTTCATGATGGGGAGTGCACAACACTATTTACGAAGTTCGTGGTACTCAGTTCTCTACCGCCACATCCCTGGTCGCCATACCATGAACGGACACTGGTTGTCTGCCGCCGGAGATGTACTAGTTGTAGTGTGAGATGGCAGACTGAGACATTTCCCCTCCTCGAAAGGTAGTGATCGGCGTTCTGGGATCTGTCGGGTAACAAGTCGAGGTACTCGCCCGAAGAATGGACCCATTTCCCCTCCTGAACTCTTCCTAGATGTTCTGCTATCTCCATTGAGGTTTTACATAGACACCGGACCTCTTCATGAGCAGTTGCCCACCACCATACAGGGACCTCGTCGGTGTTGTAGGTAATCACCACTTCTGGTATTTGTCTACACGGATCTGAAGTGGCTTTGTTTCTTCATGGGAGATGGACGTGGAGAGATAAAAAACTAGAAAGATCGCATGCATGCCCGTGCCTAGCTGCATGTTCTGTTTCCATCTTCACGGACGAACCCCATCCAACCAAATAGAAAAGTACAAAACCAACAGGTTATATTTCATTCAAACCAAACAAAGTAGTTGAAGTTTCAACACACATAGTTAGATTTCCTATTTTTAAACTCTTGCTGCGGGTTGATTTTATGTTGAACCAAACTAGCCCTTAACTGCGCACTTTTTCCTCACTTATGTGCAAGTCGGGGTCAACTTCCCAACTGGTCACCCATCTTAGTACTACTCCAAGCTGAGCATGCTTAACTATGAAGTTCTTTAGTGATGGGCTCCTGGAAAAGGAGGTGCACCTTGGTGATATGGGTAGTCGAATCATTTCTTATAAGATCTTTTTATCCGAGGCCTCAAATCCTGGGACGTTACAATTTCCCCCACTTAGACTCTTGACGTCCTCGTCAAGGCTCAATGCTCAAATCCTGGGACGTTACAATTTCCCCCACTTAGACTCTTGACGTCCTCGTCAAGGCTCAACTATATGGCCTCATAATACTTCCCCATTTCAGTGTATACCCAGAATGACCCATGGACACCCAGCTCCCGATCATGAAATACCAGTGCAAGGGTGGCTACGTCAACCATAGACAACCCTTTCCAACATGCCTAGACTGCACGACTCAAGACTGGCATGCCACATGCCCATGTGGGTCCCACCTACTAGAGGAGTTATGTATCTGATACCATTTGTAACACCTGGGCCCACTGCCCAAGACTCTAGTACGATTTTAGGAATGACGAATGACCCCACAGACCACGACTAGCCTTAACAACGTGTTTTGTCCTCACTCACGCACAAGCCAGGGTCAACTTCCCAACTGGTCACCCATCCTAGTACTACTCCAAGTCGAGCACGCTTAACTATAGAGTTCTTTAGAGATGGGCTCCCTGAAAAGGAGGTGCACCATGGTGATATGGGTAGTCGAATCATTCCTTATATGATCTTTTTATTTGAGGCCTCAAATCCTGGGATGTTACAATTGTGTTGTAGGCCACCTAAATTATGATGTTGTTAATCATATTATAAACATCAATACACCACCATGCGATGTAGAGCACAATATTCTACTGCTCCTGTCACCATTTTAGGATACCGACTTAGTCTACTTTGGTTCCAGAATATTATTTGACCATCTAACAAGTTGTTCATTAGTAATTTCAAATAATCCAACCATTTTAACTAATTTGTAGTCCCTATGCATTTCTTATATGTACCGTCCCTGACACTGTCACTGGTCGTGCTCCTCTCTTCAACCTTGATTTCGGCTTACCAGGTATATCTCCTGAGCAATATGAACACGTTTTCTGTGAATGCCATGTTGAATGCTTGCTATTGATGTACTTTTCCTATAATGAACATATTAGATGATGCGTTTGCTAAAAACATATTGGATGATCTGTTAGAAATACCTATATATTGATGTGTAACCTCATATACGAGGATATGTTTATATTTAGACATGATTGTTTTTGCATATTGGTTGGTAATGTAGCTATTGTGTTGTAGATCACCTAAATTATGTTGTTGTTAATCATCTAATAAACTTCAATACACCACCATTCGATGAAGAGCACAATATGCTGCTGTTGTTGTCACCGTTTGATCATTAATTTGCCTACTGATGTAGAGCACATCAACCTTATATTAGACTACTTTAATACAAGCTATCACTTTCAACTACTAGGTTCGTATAAAGGTTTCATTTAAACACCCTGACTAAAGTGATATATTGTAGTGTCATTGCTACTATGGCTACACCAGACCTGAGGTTCTGTATTGTATGGACGAAAGAGTTGGATGAGGCTCTGGTTGTGACATTGAGGAGACAATATGACCTGGGTAGGTGCGTCGATTGAATATTTACTAGGGATGCATGGCGGGAGACGCTACGTGATTGGCATATAAGGATTGGGAGGAATGAGGGTACATTGGATCAGTCAAAAACTCGGTGGAAAAACCTCAGGAGAGACTATGCAAAGATAAAACTAGTAACCAACAAAAGTGGTGTTGGATGGGATGAAAACAAGCACAAACCAATATTGCCTGACACCCTAGAGTGGAGGGAGGCACTTACAGTATGTCTAATAATATACAGTCCCCTGAGTATTAAATATAAACGTATTACTATTGACCTAATCAGTAGTTATCCCCCATTTTAGATAAACATGGAACTAGCGGGATTGGTCAACATACCATTCTACCCTACCACGACGTCGAGATGATGGGGGGGGGAGGAACATAGCAAGGGGCCATCATGCAATGTCCTCAATGGATAGACAACCTCCTTTTGATGTTGCATCTGAAGATGATGTTGTTGTTGACCTAGATGCATCTGATTCATTTGTCAGCACAGAACCAACTGGTCTCACTGAAGATATGGGTTATTCTGGGATGCAAAGTGAGGACACCAATGATGGATCAAACAACCAAGGTGTTGGTGCAAGGACTCCCACCACACACAGACGTAGGAAGCAAGCGTCAAGCACACATGACAGTTTTGGCCTGTCTAATGAAGTCATTTTTGAATTCACAAAGGTGTTTTCCAAGGTACATGAGATGGGCAGTGAAATTGTTGCTAGATCTAATGACAAAGACAAATATCAAACCATTTTGCACCACTTTCATGCAACCTACCCTGACGCCCCTGTCCCTATTTTTACCACTCTTATGCACGCCATAAAAGATTAATCAAACCGTAACATTTACCTAAGCCTTATGGACACCCCACACAAAATTACCATTTGGTTGCAAGACCTGTGGGAAATGAAGAACACGTCTTCTGGAGCTTCTGGATCATAAACACCCTTCACGCCACCACCATATCAATAATCTCCACAGTCGCCATTTGCTAGCACAAGTGGTTACAATAGAGGTCTCGCCCCGCTGTCATTCTTTTGAGGTTGTCTAATTTAAGAACTATATTAGTATCATGGCTTTTATTTATGAATTATTTCAAAATTTGTTGTTGTACTATTTGATTCCTTTGGGAACAATCTCTGAACTATGGTACTCTGTTGTTCATTTCATTTATGCAATATCTCTATATATTTCTTATGTAGATAATCACTTTTAATTATAGAAGTCATGGCCGGTATTCATCCACCAGAAACAACTGATGACATTCTATAACGTTTGGATCTTATGTCTGGTCCGGCTAATGACATTGCTAATGCAATATCCTACCAAACAGCTGACCAAATATCCCACAATATCATGGCCAATTAAGAGGACGCAACCACACAACAACCAATATTGAGATCGGTTAGTATTAAGAGCGGCCATCAAAAGGTTTTAGAAATAATAATCGGCCATGAAAGGAGGGCGTATGATCTCTATATCGTATGCTACCCAACACGATTTTAAGCTTTGTGGACAAACTTGAGGACCGAGGTTTGTTGAAAAGTACCAGAGGTGTGTCATCAGTGGAGGCAGTTTGCTACTTCCTTCAAATGGTTGGAGATGGCCATACCAACTGTGTTCTGGCTAAGGACTACATTCACAGTGGTGAGACCATAAGAAGAAAGTTTAACGAGGTCTTGGATGCACTGTGTGCTTTGTGCAATGAATATATTATGATGCCAATTGCATCCACAACTCTGCACCGGCGCATACTAGAGAGTTCAAGATTTTACCCTTACTTCAAGGTATGCCCATCACTTAGTTGACCATGTGAATTCCATTGTTAATATAACCACTTTCGTCATCGTTGAATTTCGTATATACTTGTCTTAGGATGCCATTGGGGCAATTGACGGGACACACATCCCCATTTTGGTGAAGCGCGATAAGCAGAACCGTTATAGAAATAGAAAAGGGAATGTTTCCATGAATGTCATGGTTGTAGTAGACTTCTCAATGGAGTTTACATATATCATGACTGGTTGGGAGGGCTCTGCTGCTGACCAAAGGGTACTACACACAGCCACAACCACAGGCGGGTTCAAAGTACCCGTTGGAAAGTACTATCTTGTTGATGTAGGGTATGCCAACACCAGAAAATTTCTTGCACCATACCAAAACTTAGCTTACCATATAGCAGAGTATCGGGGAAACAGAAGCTCATACACCAACAAAAAGGAGATGTTCAACCACCGACATGCTCAACTACATAATGTTGTTGAACGAGCCTTTGGTGTGTTGAAGAAGAGGTTTTCCTACTTTCGTAAAGGAGCGACTTTTCCTGTGCATTCACAGTCTCGCATTGTAATGGCTTGTTATATCGTCCACAATTTTATCCGGTGCCAAAATGATGGTGATCCTTTGATGGACAAAAACTTGGATGCCCCTCATAATACCACTGACATCTTGAAAGAATTGAGTTCTCTCCAACAAACAAGCCAGGCCGATGCTAGGGAGGGAGATGTTTTGTGCGAAACACTTGCCAATTCTATGTGGGAAAATAAGTGATTTACATATGTTGTGTAACTTGCAGACATTGAAACATGTTCTACAACATGTTTCACTTATTCCCTTTTCAAATTTAATTTTGTAACTTAACAACCAACATTTGTTCTCAAACTCTATTGTTGACTAGAATTTTGCCTACTTCTAAAATATGTCACATTATGTCTCATTAGGTTATCTGTCTAGAAATGGACAATGGCATGCCGTCGTGTCCATGTGGTTTGTAGTGCACCGTACGAGTGTACATAGATGCCACATATGCGACAAATGGACGGTTTGAAGACAACAACCCCCACGGGCCATATTTTACATGCGGTAGGGGTCTTGTTCCGACCAGATGCCATATGAGGTTGCTCGTGCAGTGAGTACAACCTACAATGGCCACACTGACTGCAATTAGGGATGCAATGCTATCACAACTCACATATGCACACAACGAACGCAAGTACTAGTCAGAACACTACGACTTTGTCTGTTCAACAAGAGAAAACACCGATAGGCTACAAGAAGAAATTTCAAGTATGCATGAGAGGTTTTGATATCTTCGCCATCGACTTCACATAACGAGCGATAAGGACTCTTCAACCGAGGAAGATGGATACAATACTCATAGATATAATATATTATGAACTATCCAAATGAACTTCACTTTTATGTTTGAACAATGAACTAGTACTGTTGAAATGTTTTACAGATTATCTTTGAAAACAATGTCATGAATCCGACATTATTGTACTAATCGTCAACTATGTTTTATTAGATGTTGATGAATCCATCTGAAGTTCCAAGGTGTGATTGTGGGCTAGATGCAGCCTTACGGCTTAACACAGAGGAAGTAGGGTTATATGACTTTGGCATTCTGAGTCAAAGGCCAGGCGAAATGTAATACATATGCCCTTCTCGTGTGGTGTGATAGTACATCAATAAATAATAGATTACCCTTGTGGAGGCTGTACATTCGTCGGCATTAACTTGAACTTGGTAATAAATTTTAGGGAAAAGACCGATGCAGATACTTCTATTGGGCAGTCGATCTCCCCCAACAATGAATTCTTTGAAAGTGGAGATTATGTTACTAACCGTTGAGTGCAAGTCAGTGTGGGGCCAGGCGATGAACATGAAGGACTTTGTTGAAATTCATCACAACTACGATGATATATACACCAACAAAAGTATGAGCATGAGGTTCTAGAATGCAACATTGCCCGTCTGGAGGAAGATTGTCGTCTTCTTGTGGACATTCCTTCACCTCAAATGACTCCATAACGTTGAATTGAAGATACATTTACATTGTCTTATCTATTTAGATTGTCTATCATTGGATGTTATGAACATCATACACTTGTTTAATTTAGGCACTGATATAAACGTCGTATTACATTATAAGTGTTCTGATTTTTAATCGTAATGTTGGTGAATGTTTTATGGAGGATGTATGTTATTAATCATAATGTCGCTTAACGTTATTTAAAACCAAATACAATTTTTATATCCCCTAAATTGTGATATACACCCTTACTTTTGAAATATATTACTTACAAAATATGTAATATGGCTGGCCAACCGTCGACACTGTATTTTATCTGGTCTACATAGCTTGATATGGTTCTCAGGGGTCTGATGAGAACGCAATATGACGTGGGTAGTTGTGTGAATGAAATATATACTGCACATGCTTGGATGGAGGCATGACGCTAGTTTTGAAACATAACAGGAGGCCCTTACATATCTTTGCTTGACTTGCAAATGCGATGGCAATCCATCAAGAGAGAGTTCGTAAGAGAAAATCTTTTCATATTGGGAGATTTATTGCCTCCCCCTGTTGGCCGTGCAACAAACCATTGTACGCAACTTTGTGACGACGCGTCACACTTACCCACCTGGAATTTTTGCATACTTTAACACTAACGACTGAAACAAATAAATGAACTTGTAACATATTTGCTTAATGCTGTAGTTTTTTGTGTTTGCGTCACAACATTTTACGTGCTCAACTTATGTGTTACAGTAGTTTGTTGCTACCATAATTTGATCAAATTTTCTACTTCATTCTTATGTTTATAAGACTTGCATCACCTTCAAACTTATTATCAACCAAAGTTAGCTTGCAACATTTATTTGTATAAATTATTGTCACAATTAGTTTACCATTATCATTATTTGGTCATATTATTAATTTTAGATTTTTAGATGTCGACATCGCGTTCAAAGGCGACATCACGTTCAAAGGCAAGGGCAGCAAAAAACTTTGAAAAACTATTGATGTCTCCGCCAAAAATATAAAAATATAAACCTTGTATGTAAAAAACCATGTTGCGATCATACACATGTGGATGGCAAAATTGGGAGCGAGGAACAAGGCAAGGTCTGGGTCAGTCATCATGTTCCTCATTTGCCACTGTTATTTGATTGGCCAAAAGACGACATCAAACAACAATCCAAGCAGTCGATCCAAGCAACTGTTGTTGCAGGAAGCATGCCCATGTCATGGGACAAGTACGATGAGGCCCTAAAGTGGGCCGATTGGGACGACCCGACCTGGGAGCAATATAAATCAACATCCACATCGAAGAATGTCCACCAAAGTGGCTGGTCAAAATCTTAGCATGTGTTTGGCTGTCTATGTCTAGGTCCAGAGCATGCCTCTCCTTTTTTGTCCGTCTCCCTTGTATGTTCGCGAGGTAGTTGTCCGGAAAACAAATGTTTTATTATCAGTGGCAGTTTTTGTTTAAGTTATGACGACAATGTTATTATCATTTAGTGTTAGTGACGAAAATGTTATTTGTTTATGTTATGAACAAAATATATTAGGACAATTTAATATTTATTGTTAATTGACAATTACTGCGTCGAATTTGTTCAACATTACATATATACAACATAAAAATGCCATTCAAAACAACAATAACGTTTAATTAATTTTGAATCAACACATAAAAATGAGCATACTCATCTCTTATTTTCATTTTTCTAAATATAAAAAGTAACACCCATAAATACAAATAAATATTTTTATTTATTTATTTTGAACTTATGTTCAAGTGGCATCACAAATACATTGTGTGTACTTGTTCAAACAGTTCTGCAAGAACATGACAAATCTTGACTAGTTTGCCAAACAGAATCAGACTGGTAGCCAAACAGAATCAGTCAGAATGTAGATTCAAATCAAAACAACTGACCAAAATGAGACTGCGTTGCCAAATAACATTAGACTCCATCCTGACTACCCAGCCCCGGAATCCGCACTAAGCCACCCGGTCGGAGGCTTAGTCCGCGGTGGAGCCGGTTTGTGCCCGCTATCCCCGTCCCAGTTCGCTTGATGGTTGTTTCCAGTCAGACGACTCAGACGGTGATGTTGGCTGTACTCGCTTCGTCAGCAGCAATACGAAAACATTAAACAGGCTAACGCAATCCCATATTCCCATCGGGTCGCTTATCCGTTGATCTCAAATCTTCTTTTCCCACCCTCCCTAGGACGGAAAGGGGGGAACTCATGGCATTCTGCTCCCATCACCCCGCGCCACCCCACCCGACGTCCTCCGTCCTACCTCCACTTACCTCTCCCTCGAGGCAGACATTCGTCCGCTTCCCTAGACTCCACGACGACGGTCCCGCCGTCCGCTTCCGGTGCTCTGCCACTGGACAGTCGGGCTTCTTCACTAAGCTGGGCCGCCTGCTCACGGAGAAGGCTAAAAGTGACGTGGAAAAGATCTTCAATGGGTTCAGTAAGACTAGGGAGAACCTTGCGGTGGTCGACGAGCTCCTTCTGTACTGGAACCTCGCCGACACTGATAAGGTGCTCGACGAACTCGAGGAGGTACTCCCCGTTCCTGAATAACCGAGCCTCAAACTAGTTTGACTTGCCTTTAATTACGAGCCGTAGAGGTGACCCCTGACTTTGCAATTTGAAAGGTATTGTTGGTCTCTGATTTCGGGCCGAGAATCTCCTTTAAGATTGTGGATAGTCTGAGGGAAGATATCTTATCAGGGAAGCTCAAATCAGGCAGCGAGATCAAGGTACTTCATCCGCAAATCTATACTGTTTTCTACTTTATTAGACAGTTTCACCTCCAATGTTATTTCTTCTCATCCCAATTATAGTTTGGCTGAACTGCCATTCTAGACCAGTGAAAAAACCCGAGGCAGCTTATTGAACTGTCAAGGAAAGGTAACTTCCTAGTAGTCCAAATAGCGTTCCACTCACGTGAGAACCTGTCGTGAGTTGGCTGATGCTAAGTTTCACAGCGGTAGTAATTTAATGCTTCCGATCAGCTGATGTGAGAAAGAGTACCTTTGTCCATGGCTCCTGTGTGGATAATGTTACCTTTATTGTAGTAGAGCTCTGGTTATCCTTTGTTTATGGTGCGGTGGGCACTCCACGAGCCCATTATACTATGATGGGTGAATCAGTTGGTGAACTACCAGAAAAAGCATTGCCGCATGCGGTAAATTCTGTGTCCAGTGTCAAAGTCCCCTCACTAAATGAGGGTGTCCATAAAATCGATGAGTGACGACTGCCTCAAAACAATGCTAATTAGTGAAGCAGTCTCGTACTGAAAACCTTAGGACAGTGAGAGAACATGCCTTGATTGTGCATGGATGCACCTCACCTGATGAAGTGGAGCAAGAGGGGCAATTTCAGTACGAGAAAGTTTTAAATGTCCAACCGTCTTTTTGGAAGGGAATGAAAGATGAGGAGGGAGAGTGGGAGAGAGTGAAAAAGGATGGGAAAGGATAAAAGGTCCGAGAGTGGAGGTAGACCCCAACCAAGGAGGGGAGCAGCTACAACTGGTCCTGATAGCAGCTCTGGCTGTCTCCATTCCAGATGAATATTATATCTTGGATTGCATTGTGTGACCTGTTCAAACAAAGGAGGATAAAAAAGAATATTTGTGATCGTGGAGGTGAGAATCAATTCAAACAGTAAGGAACAGGTAGAAAATCGCTTCCAGGTGGACTGGAGCTGGGAGTTAAATCACGAGCAGAAGATGACACATCATATTAAGGTGGAAACCATGTGTGTGGGGGTTAGCTGTATTCTCCTAGAAGGATCAGCTAATGGCAGCGGTTTGTTATATAAAAGGAGGACTGGTATTTATTATGGTGGGGATTCATGATAGCATCTTACCAGGGGACAAAACAAGCAGTTATCATTCACATAGTTATGGAATTTCTATTACAACTTCGTAGAAAAGCAGAAGAAAGAAACTAGATCTAAGTTGTAAGTACCCTGGAGTGGAAGTTTGGTCCTATATGTTCTTCAAGGATGATATTCCGATCATTTGTGAACTAACTAAGAAGTCTATATCAAACATAAGGAACATGTTGAATAAATTTTGCAGCGTGGCAGGCCTCCATGTCAGTGATACAAGGTCTACTGTATGCTTGTAAGTCAACTAGGATCTATCAGAATGTTTGTTATGTCATGGGACTCCTTTGGCTAATTTCATTGTGAAATACATTTGCTATAATACTTCTGTAATCAAGTTGCAAAGCATTGAGTACTACCATTAATGATTATCTTCTTCATCTTTTGCCCTCTTGGTATGGTGCACATGTCTATTAATCTTTGAGCTTGTACATATACTTCTTGCCACTGCCTCAGGTTGTAAAAATGTGTATCACAGTTTTGTAAGGGTGTTGTGACATCCATTAAATGTTTCATTTTCAGGGAGCACTGAAGAAAACTGTATTTGACTTGCTGACAGATCAAAAAAAGAAACCTGAACTTCAACTCGGGTTCAGGTTACAATCTAGGATGCGTATTAAAAATTGAACGATTCTCTGAATGTCATATTGCGGATAACCTGCCGTCATTTTGTCTCTTGTTTTATGAGCAGAAAACCTGCAGTGATTATGGTTGCTGGTGTAAATGGCGGTGGGAAGACGACCTCTCTCGGTGAGTGAGTTACTAGCTCTTCTGATCTAATTCAGTATGCACTTGTTTGCTCTATACATTGCGTATAGACACAAAAATTACAAAATTGTGCAATAGTATCTTATGTTTATATGCCTTGGGGGGGGGTTGGGGGGTGTAGATATAAATTTACTACTATCACTTTACTCTCCTATACTTATCAATTTAAATGCAAAAGTGAAGGGGTTAACTTCTCAATTTGACAAGCACAATTTTTACACATAAATACACTAATCAAGAAGATATGTTGTAGAGGACATGAAGGGGGTCTTTATGTGAATGAAGGAAAGAGCGAAGGAGTGAAGATATTACTATATAAGAGTCCTCTATTTAAGTTGCATGGGTAAAAAGCCTTGTACTCTTAGTTGTTACAAGCTGCCCTTCAAGTATGTAGTAAATTATTGGATGAAAGAGATCTAATGCTTAGTTGTAACTTTATAATAATTTTGTGAAGCATCTGGACATCTAGGATCTATATAGCATATGTGTTGATTATCATTCAAGTATGAAAGTAGTTGGTAATCTTGGCCTGTTTGGTACTGCTTAGAAGCATCTGGACTGAATCAGGATTACTGTCTCACGTTATTCCCACTCCAATCCCTATGTTGGGATTAACACAGTTCATCCTCCCCTCTCAATTGGAATATCATCCAGATTATTATAACCTTCTCTATTGACAAAAAGGTTGACATGACATAAGATATCAATCAAAATTGGATTGGTTCCCAAACAACACTAGGACTGAAACCAGACTAGAACCAGACTAGTCAGTCCCAATCTTGTCCCAGTTTGGGCTAGCCAGTCTGATGCCGAACATGCACCTCGGCGTCTGAGTTATAGATCCCCAAAGTTTGGGAGATCTACAACTTGCAGATTGCCTATTTCAGGTTCACTGTTGTAACTATTGATGCCTTGGGGGTAGAAGTGGAAGATGGTGGTAGAAATAGGTTGATGCGCCTTAGGTATGAAGCTAGATGACCTCTTGAAGCGGTATCTTCTCTCCGATCAGCTAATAACCAACAAAATAGTTGACCTACTCCGTTTCTCAAAAGATTATGCAAAGTCCATCTTCAAAATTTGATTTTGGTTGAAATTATGTGAAATAGATGAACAAGTATGCTGTAACATCATTTGTATATCCAATTCCTACAAAATATAAATGTTTAACTGCACTCAAAATTTTCATTTATGCATAAAAGCACAGCAGTAATTTATAAAATTACATTGATTTACTGAATAGCAGAAAAAAATATTCCATGGGCTGTAATTAGCTTATTGCACAAGCACAAAACACCATTGAATAGGAACTGCATGATAAGAATGAGTAGGTTAAGATAGTTGCAAAATAATTACAAAAATGAATCTAATTGCCAGCTCATGTGCACAAGCAGAAGGATGATACCAAAAGTGAATTGGTGTCAACTTGCTAGTTTAATAATCAAAAGTTGGAGGAACATCTGAGGAAACTTTGAAGAAGTTCTATGCATTATGGAATTGGGTAAGCTACTAAGCTAATCAATGAATGGTAGTGCAATTCTAAAGGACGTGGTAGATGATAGAGCACTGATATGCATCTTTGAAGTATATCTCGGTACTGCACTTCTTCAGATTTTTAGTGCCCATATCAATCCTCATCCTCATGCACAGGTCTGAAAGGCTTATTCTAGAAAAGGTTATTGAATAATTCAATAATTAAAAGATTTTTAACACTAATAACATGCATGCGTCATCACAAATGTAGAATTTGTGATTTGTTTGGTCAAGCTAAAAAACTCGCAATTAAGGAATCATGAGGACAAAACTAGTAAAATCTGATAACAGTTCTGTCAAATGGGGTCAACTGTCCATTAAATATATTATGAACAATTCAAATAATGCTCACATGTATAACTGTGTCTGCTCTTGTAGTTGTGTTTATGCCAATCACCTACCTGCATAATTATGAATAGTTGATACTATTAATGAGTTGATTAATGTCAAAAGCTATTAAATGATATTAATACACAATAAAAATACAAATTGTACCCTGTCAGCGGCCTCTTGTTTGTTGCGAGTTGTATAATTACTACCACAGTAAATTCAAAACATATACATAAACTTTATGACACTAGGGTTCTCTTGTTTCTGTAGCTACTAGCCTGCTGACGTTAGCAAAATCCGAAGAGAACCATTGCTCTACCAATGAGAGGAGTTGAATTTGACCTTAATAACCAGAATCACTACAGACGAGTCTTTTAAGTGTCAGGGTGCAAGATGTTGATGTATTGCCACAAATGTAGAGAGAAAGATGCATTGCTGATTGAAAAAAAGAATTATACAAGAGGAACAGTTTGTGAAGAATATAAAAACCAGGAATAAAATACTCATACACAAATCCTTATTGTTCGGGAATTGATTTTTCATATATAGGAGTCAAAGGTTATTCCTTTAAAGATACACTGAAAGAAAATTCGTGTTTATCACCATAAAAGAAAGAAAGGAAAATTCGTGTTTATGATGTGATTGCAAGAAGTCAGAGACTTAGATTTAACTTCTAAAGGACTACAGGTAAGCTAGAGTTGTAGACCCAAAAGAACTTGCCTCTTTCTCCACTGGCTCTCCAATGTGAATGACTGTACTCTACCACAACCCCTACTTGAAGAGGCTTTCAATATCACGGCATCATGTATTTTAGTGATCAACATTAAAGACTTCTAAACTTAACAAGATTTTGGAAGAAGATCATCATTTTCTCGAATCCCAACCATATTGATGTTAGCTACATGGACTTATTCATTTGGCTCTGTCTCAGGTCTTATTTTTGTTAAGATGTGAAGACTCCAGAACTCTCCTTATCAGTTCTCTCCAAGTTAATTCAGGTCTACCTATTTCTCTTTTAACTTTCTTCGATTAGTAATGTTACTCCGAACTGTTTCATGAACTGATTTTCTTTGCCATGTCCACTTAGTTTCTAATTCAGTCAACTATAACATGGTCTTTCCTCAATTTACAACACATTCACCTAAGAATTCTCATTTTTGCCACATTCTGAACGCCTTGTTTTTTCACAACCCAACATTAATTACCATACATGGCTGGGCGGAGCGAATGTGTAAAGTTTTCGATTCAATCTGAGTGAAAACTTTCAATCTCATAAGATTCTTGTTGCACTCCTTCATTTTTTCCATCTTTTATTGAACACATGAGAAAAATCCTCTTGTACTTTACCTTCCATACAAATTATGGAACCCAAGTAGTGGAATTATCTCATTTTGGGATCTCTACCATGTCCAAGTTGGGTCCACCTTCCATACTCTAGATTGACTAAAGTTGCAATGCATGCGTTTCGAACTAGCCTTTGTTTAGTTAATTCTGTACGTGGTAACTTGGTTTTGAAGGTGGCCCATTAGATGTTTCATTATGTTTTTGGTAAATGGATCTTGTAGGTGGATCCATCTAACACTCTTTGTCTATATATGTAACACCTCCTCGTTAGTTTAGACAAGAAAAGAAATAGCCTTTGATGTCATAGACTTAGGGCATCTCCTCATGTTTTCCCTTTTTCTCTAGAAGAGTTTTCCATGTAATTATTTTTTTGGTGTTTGTTGTTCTACAAATTATACAATCCTGAAACCCTTAGATTACAATACATTTTCAATAGTTGCAGTTTGTCATTATTCACATGTTTAGTTATATCATTTCATCAAAAAGCTTAAACCAAGGGATTTCATCATAAAATGTTTCATTAACTTATCCACAACTAAAATATAATCAAGGCTTAAAGATGATTATCGGACTACCCCAATTGTCATAGGAATTTTTATTGGCTTGAGATACTTCTAGTATTCAAATCCCATTAAAATACTTCCCTAAGTACTTGTCGAAAGTAGCCGTCTTTTTATATCTTAAAATAAGTAAAACCTTCTCCTATATATAGGAGGAGGCATTACACGGAAGTAAACAAAACCTAATGGGCCTATTATACTTAGGCCCATGTTACATGAGACCTAAGAAAAAGGGAAAAGGTAAACATGGATAAAGAGAACACAAAAATTATATATATATTTTTTCAAGTTGGAGCATAGATATTGTGAAAGACAATGAGATTTGGAGAGCTTAGGGTTGCACAATGTGTGCACCCTTCTAATTATAGAAAAGTAACAATTACAGAAAGGTCCAGATATAATGGAAAATAACATAACATAAATAAAGCAACACATATATTAACACTCCCCCTCAAGTTGGAGCATAGATGTCAATCATGCCCAACTTGTCCATCAAAGCACTGAAATGCTTCTTAGGCAACAGTTTGGTGAAGATATCAACAACCTGGTCTTCAGATCGAGTAAAAGGTGTGCAGATCTTGCCAGTAAGAATAGATTCCCGAATAAAATGACAGTCGACCTCAATATGCTTGGTGCGCTCATGATAAACAGGATTGTTGGCAATAAAGATAGCAACTTTATTATCACAGTGCATGGGTATAGCAGAAGAAGACTCAACACCGAAGTCTTTAAGAAGAGAGCGTACCCAAAGCAACTCACAAGCAGTATGGGCCATAGCCCTATATTCAGCTTCAACACTAGATCTGGCAACCACATTTTGTTTCTTGGATCTCCATGTGACTAGATTGCCTCCAACATAGGTACAATAGCTAGAAGTGGATTTCCTGTCAATCCAACTCCCTGCATAATCAGAATCAGAATACCCTTCTAGCGAGTAGTGCCCATTTTTCCTGTAATGAAGTCCCTTGCCAGGAGACTTTTTTAGATATCACAGAATATGACATAGTGCATCCCAGTGGCACTGTCTGGGTTTATCTAGGTACCTGCTAAGAAGTCCCACAGAAGTAGATATGTCAGCTCTAGTCATAGTTAAGTATATCATTTTACTAATCAATCTCCTGTACTTTTTATTATCAACAAAAGATGGAGATGAATCATCATCCCAATTGACATTGAGATCTAGAGGAGTGTCAGCAGGTCTAGCTCCAAGCATACCAGTTTCCTGTAAAAGATCTAGAACATATTTCCTCTGAGACAACACTAGTGCATTAGAGGTTCTGGATACCTCTATGCCCAGAAAATACCGCAGTTTACCCAAGTCTTTAGTAGCAAAGTGCTTGCAGAGATGGGCTTTAGTATCCTGAATAGCAATAGAGTCACTGTCAGAAAGAACAATATCATCCACATAGACAATAAGAATTACAATGCCAATAGAGGTCTTCTTAGTAAAAACAGAACGATCCACTTGAGATCTCAGAAAACCAAAAACAATCAGAATTTTGCTTAATTTATCGAACCAGGTACGAGGGCTCTGTTTGAGCCCATAAATAGACTTCTTCAACCTGCAAACTTTGTGTGACTCCCCCTGGATACCTCTATGCCCAGAAAACATTGCAACATCTTTTTGGACAAACTCAAGTGCATTATCAGTACGAAAAACTTCAACAGGCACAGCATATTGTGTTTTCACCTCAGCAAAAAAGAATTTAATAGTAGACAACACTTCATACCTACTTTTCAACAGAAACCAAGTGGTCCGAGAGAAATCATCAACAAATAGTAAAAAGTATTTGTAGCCAGACAAATTAGGCACATTACAAGGACCCCATACATCAGCATGAACAAGATCAAAAAAGTTTTTGCTACTACTCAGAGGACGTTTAGGGTAAACAACCCTAGTCTGTTTCCCTAACTGACATGATTCACACTGAAACTTATGAGTGCCAACACTAGAAATGACATGTCTTAGTTTTTCAGAAGAAGGGTGTTCAAGACGGTAGTACCATTGTAATGCAGAGACTGATGCAGATAATGCCGATAAAGTAGAAGCCAATGCAACCTTGTCCAGTCTTGGCAGATCATCCAGATAAAAGAGGCCATCAGATCCTTCATGCCCCCCCACCAATCTCCGTCCTCGTGCGAAGGTCCTGAAAAACACACGAACCATGTATAAAGGTCAGGCTACATTGCAGGCTGCGTAAGGTTTTGCTAACAGATAATAAATTCAGCGGAAAACGAGGCACATATAAAGCCGACTTCAGAAGAAACTTAGATACAATGTCTCCAACCCCAGAAACTGCTGACTTAGAGCCATCAGCAAGCATGACAGAAGAAGCACTAGCTGGTCTAGATAAATTTCTAAATAAAACTCGATTTCCAGAAATGTGAGACGATGCGCCCGAATCGATAACCCATTTTGTATTACAAGCACTAGAAGATGGAGTACTGAGGAAGACAGTATCACAACCCGAGTAGGTCGCAGCATGGGCTCCACTTGTAGTGGCAGTAGAAGAGGAACCAATACACTCACGTAGTAGGCGCTCCACCTCAACACGAATGTAATCCGCAGTGGCAATACTTGAGTCATCAGATAAAACAGGCTGGGTAGGTGTCTCTGAAGTAGCAGTAGTGTCACTGTCCGCATTGGCCCATGCAGGTTTACCATACTTTTCCCAGCACTTGTCTTCAACATGATTAGACCGGCCACAGAAGTTGCAGAAGCGTTGGCCAGTCTGAGGACGAGCAGCAACAGTAGTAGATCCATAGGATGCTCCACGACCTGCAAAATTCCTCCCCCTGCCAGTACCAAGAGGAGGACGAGCATCATATGAACGACCGCCTCCACGGCCATGACCACGACCAGACATCGCAACAAAAGCAGTCGAATCCCCAGTATCAGTAGGAGTCTCAGATGACGATGCAGGAAAGCGCTATAGTCTCTGAAAGGCAGTCTGAAAAGTAGGCAGCGGATCACTGGCGAGAATCTGATCTACCACCCCGACATAGGAATCAGGTAAGCCACAGAGGAATTGGACTACTTGCAACTCTTATCGCTGTCGTTGCATAGTAGCCAGATCAGTAGACAAGGGATGGTAGGTTTCCAACTCCCCCCACAATCCCTTGAAAGCAGAGAAATAATCCGTCAGATCAGAACTAGAGAAACGCAGACGGCTGAGTTGCTTGTTGATATCAAACACCTTCTTTGGATTTTGACTGTGTGAATATGTGCTGGCAAGTTGATCCCACATTTGCTTTGCCGTCTGTAGGTACAATAGTGTGACACTAATCTTGGTCTCACTACTATTCAGAATCCATGTCATGACTGTGGAGTCGCCCTTCACCCAATCATCATAGGCTTTCACATCCTTCGAATCGGCTGTAACAAGAGGCACGGGTGGTGGATCTCGCGTCAGGTGCGACATTTTTCCTTGTGATTTAACATATATCTGCATAGAGCACACCCAGTGCTGGTAGTTTCGCCCATCCAGCTTCACAGTTGTCACCTGACGTCGCAGATCTTCATGAGTATACGCCATCAGGAAGAAATAGATGCAGACGTAGAGCTATAGGCAGACAACAACAGTCAGGCACAGGCAGTAGAAGTCAGCAGTCAGAGGCAGAAGTCCAACACATGGACTAGTAGTAGAAGGTAGAAGATCTACGCATGGATCGTAAAAAAAACCACATAGGGGCAGCAGAGAAGAGAAAAAAACCTACACCAACATGGAGGATCAGTCACTCCACCATGAGGCGCATGCAGATAGAGAGGATGAAGCCCGTTACGCCGTCAACGTGCCAGAACTGGAAAGTTACCGAGGCTGTCCGGAGATTTTGAAAAGAGAAACAGAGCTAGACGGAGGGGCCTGTGGTGGATTAGGCCACAAGGATGGAGGTTATTAGGGGATTAGAGGTGGATGGAGGGCTGCAGAGGGGTGGACGACGTTACTGTAGCGGCGACGCCACTGTAGCAGCGGCGGCGCTACTGTAGCAGTAATGTAGCGGCAGAAAAAAGGAGATTTCGGAGTGTGGCGACGGTTAGGGTTGGTGGAGAGAGAGAGGGATTAGGTTTAAGGTGGATCGGTCCGCTCTGATACCATGTGAAAGACAATGAGATTTGGAGAGCTTAGGGTTGCACAATGTGTGCACCCTTCTAATTATAGAAAAGTAACAATTACAGAAAGGTCCAGATATAATGGAAAATAACATAACATAAATAAAGCAACACATATATTAACAGATATCAATCATGCCCAACTTGTTGCACAAATCCTCAACTCTCTTGCCAGTGAGAGGCTTTGTAAATGTATATGCAATTTGCTCATCTGTAGGCAGGAAAGGAGTAGGCCAATACATCACCACTAAGAAAATGGTAGTCCATCTGAATATGCTTGGTCCGATCATGAAAGACATGATTACTAGCTAAGTAGCAATGAAGGTAGCAGTATAGTCGTCACAGTACAGTGGAATACCATAAGTGATGGAAACCTAAAGTCAGCAAGAATAGATTCTATCTATAACAACTCACAGGTCGTATATGCCATTGAACAATATGCTTTGCAACTAATCTGACAATAACATTTTGTTTCTTCGCCAAGTAATGAAATTACCTCCTACAGAGGTATAGTAACCAGAGGTAGATCTCATATCAATTTTGCACCCTACATAATCAACGTCAGATCCAATATCATCAAGGTGCCCATTTCTTTGATAAAATAGTCCATGCCAAGTGCATTGTATAAATATCTCAGTACTCGCCATGCTGCCTCCCAGTGACACTGTCTAGGAAAATACATCAATTGGCTAAGAACACCAACAAAAAAGCATATATCTGGCATGATAATAGTGAGATATCATTTTTTTCCAACCATAAACTTATAGCTAAATTTATCTTCTAAGGGTCGAGTGGATTCTGCCCATAGATCACACGCTTTATCAATCGAAAAGACTGCAGCACGACAACCTTTCATTTTGGTTTCAATTAGTAAATCTAGAATATACTTTCTTTGAGATAGAAACACTATCCTTGTGTGCTACCTCAATGCCAAGAAAATACCGTAGACGTCCAAGGTGTTTGGTTACAAGATGCTTCATAAGATATGTCTCTGTATCAACAATCCCTTTGTCATAACTACCTGACAAGATTCATTCACATAAACAATGAGAATAATAAAACCAGAAGTAGTGGATTTGATAAACACAAAATGATCACACTCGGACTGTTTGAAGTCAAATTTGTGCATCATAAGGGATAATTTATCAAAACATGCTTGGGGACTTTGCTTGAGGCCATAAATCGCTTTCTTAGGATGACAAACTTTCCCAGAGTACTCCACCCTAGCAACATAACCTGGAGGTTGTGACGTACAAACGGTCTCTTTCAAGTCTCCATATAGAAAGGCATTCTTGACATCCAACTGTTATAAGTGCCATCCTTGATTGACAAAAATAGAAATAAGAATGCATACAAAGTTAAGAAGAGCAACGGGAGAAAAGGTTTTAAAGAAATCAACCCCATACTCTTGGGTGTGTCCCTTGGAAACAAGTCTGGCCTTTAGACTCTCAACTGTCCCGTCAAGCAAATAAATCACAGTGAATACCTAGCAACAACCAACAAAATTGCTACCTGTAAGGAGATCAACAAGGTTCCATATCCCACAATATTAACGAGTATCCATCTCCTCGTTCATAGCTTGTTTCGACCCAAAGTGTTATAATGCCTCTTGAAGATTCTTTGGGATAGAAATTATAGATAAAACAATAGTAAACTGAGTTATGGAAGGATTTAGACGAGCTGTAGAAACATGTTGAGATATACAATATTTGGTGTCAGACCTCTATGCTTTCCATAATGCAATAGGGATATCAAAATAAAAAAGCGTAATGTAATCAGTAGTATTACCATTGACCTGTGGTGAATCATCTATCTTAGAAGAGGCAGTAGTAGGGGATATTTTAGGTAGAGTTTGTTGTCTCCTCTCATATATCTGTAGAACAGGGGGTAGACTCAACAGACGGAGGGGTAGTAGATAGAACATGATCAAGAATGGGCACAATATGAGGTGGCACATGCTGACTGTTGAAGACTGCATATCTCGGTACTATCGAGATATTGTTGGTAGTACTGACATGGCTACAATCGACAATTCTGTAGTTAGTGGGCCTTTAGTGTCTCGGCCCGTTTAGATTACTTGAGTCCCAAGTCTCAGGGTTTCTCCCTTGCTCCTATATATAGGGTAGGGCTGTACCTCTTTTATAATCGAATCAATTCAATACATTCATTATTATTTCTCAAATGGTATCAGAGCGTGTTCCGTCCTAAGGAACCCTAACCTAGCCGCCACCCCTCCTTCCCTCCTCTCGGCCGCTGACCCTCTCTCTCTTAGAGAGAGCAATAGGGGGAGTGCCCCCGCCTGCGGGTGGCGGCCGCCACCTCTGCCATGGCTTAGGTCGGCTGCCCGCCAGGCACATCTCGACCTCCATGGCTTCTCCTTCTCTTTCTTAAGATCCATTTTTTTTCATTTCCATACGTCGGTGCTATCCTTCCCGTCATCTCCCGATGCTATCTACCACCATCATCAAGGCGCCGTCGACAACAGTCACCATCAGTCACTCAAGCTGCTGCATCACGCCGCCACATCACGTAGCCGCCGATCCCCGACTACCAACCACAGCCGCTGTCGGTCAAACAACAGTCGACAAGCAGTAGCAGCAACCACCACGGCCAGTCGCCAATCAACACAATCAACAACAACCATCGCATCTGCCGCTGCGCTGCCGGGTCAGTACTACCGACTCCCTCGATGACTGTAACTTGTGACATTGTCGGTACTGTCGAGATATCTTCAATACATCAACAACAATCATCGTCTCTACCGCTGCATCTCCCTGACATCCTCAGCTCCAGCCTTCGCCGTCGCTCATGGAGAGGTTCTGTGTGCAGCCTCATGGCATGCAATATCTTCAGAGATGTGCAGGGTACCGTTATCATCTCCTCCTTAGCGGTCAAGTGCTACATCATCCGAACAACATAATCCAACCATCCACTATGTCTGTTCGCTGCAGTGTTGCTGCCTTATTATCCAACAACCGTATCTCTACTTGACGATCGCACTCTTCAGCCGCCGTCGCCATCATCCAGGCCCCTAGGTCGTTGCTCCACGTTGTTGCCCTGTTGCTCTTCATCACTCCACCATATTTAAGCATGCCATCACCCCCAATTGTTCTATCTTCTCCCAGTTCCAGTTTGACGTCCTCCAAAGGTCCATTTCTCCTCCAATACTCATGATAATTGGATCCTACTCTACATATTTGGATTGATTGGATCCTTGTTTTAGCCTAATCAGATTTTTTGCCGGGCCTCCGCCCCAGCACCCCGGATATGTTCCCCTAACGGGCTAAACAAATCCCCTTTTCGGGTCGGGATTAGATCCATTTAATTTTCCTACTCAAATCTTACATTGACCCATTTAGCATGTCTCTCTCAGGTTATCAGTTTCCTTTCTCCACATATACATCTCGATTTCACATATTCCTCCCAATTCCACCAATTCCTTTCCCACCCACCCATAATGTGTGTATCCCCTTTCCACGTGCGGGGGGGGGGTCATATATCCTTTCCTCCACACCATATACTCACTATTGTCGTATTTGGTGTGCGGGGGATAGAGTGGACAAGAAGAGTATGAGAAGAGAGAGAGAGAGTGTGTGAGAGAATATGTATGAGAGAGAGAGTATGAAAATAGATGATATTCATATCCCAGGCTACTATAGTCATGAAGCTTTGTATTGTTCAACACATCTATTCTCCACTTCCAGACAACATTATCACTCTTGCTGCATTCTTGAGAGACGGATGGGTTCTTCAAACTTCTCAGAAGCTCATCAATTTCAAGCTTGCCAAGTCTACATCTGCAGGGTTAATCCATCCAGTTTTATCTTCACCAAGCTATTTTTTATCACGTCTTCTTTGAATTGCATCTGTTGTATTAACATCGCCTTCCGCTGATCTTATTGGGATTTTCCTTGATGGATGATATCTCCTTTTGTATCAAGCCCCCAAGGTTCATGCGATAGAGTTATGGTACCTGCATTGTATCACCAACATATCGTCTGTTTGTGTTCGTGCCACATTATGCACATTTTCCCAAACAATTTGAAGATTCCGCTACTGCTACATCGACACAGTGTATTCGCGTTCGTGCCGTGTTAAGTACATATTCCAGTGAAGATGACGTAGTCGTAGTATTGATGATCGTCTGCTTCAAAGTGGCGAATTACTGCTGTAATATTCATGTTCCATTTCAGATGTTCTTCATTCCAGATGCACTCTAAAAGACCTTTTTCAAAGCTCAAGGATTTCCAACATGCAGAATACAAGTCAAGAAGAGAGGCGTTGTCATCATATGATTTAGGGGGAGTATTGTTTAAGGGGGAGTATCCATGTTTTGTATGGGGAGTGACATTTATCATTCCTATTTTTCGTTTATCATTTCTTTTATCATTTTATCGAGTCATGTAACTCCAAGCTTGGACATATATTTCACCCATGCTCCAACTTGAGGGGGAGTGTTGAAGACCGCATATCTCGGTACTACCGAGATATTTTCGGTAGTACTGACATGGCTACAACCGACAGTTATGTAGTTAGTGGGCCTTTAGTGTCTCGACCCGTCTAGATTGCTTGAGTCCCAAGTCTCAGGGTTTCTCCCTTGCTCCTATATATAGGACAAGGTTGTACCTCTTTTTAATTGAATCAATTCAATACATTCATTATTATTTCTCACACTGACCATGGTCAGAAAAGAAGAAGATATATTCATGGGCCAATTTTTTTGATGGTAGAGCAAAGATTGGTTCATAAGGGTAGAGAAACTGATAGAGAATTTAATTTATTATAATAGAGGAAGGCATCCGATTGATGAGGTAGTTTGCTGAAAGGATGACATCTATCTAATAAAACTTAGGAACTTTCATTTCAAGTATGAGTATATGGGCTACATCAAGGAGCTGCCTGTTTTTTCTTTTAGCTACGCCATTTTTTTGTGGAGTATAGGGACAAGAAGTTTGATGGACAATCCTCTTTGAGATACAAGTCTTTTGAAAACCACATTGCACACATTCATAAACATTATCCGTGCGAACAAACTTAGGGGTAGAAATATAAGTCTTTATTTCATTTAGAAAACTGGAGAAAACATCTAAAATAGCAGAATGATCCTCTAACACATAAAACCAAGTAGCACGAGGCCAATCATAGATAAATGTTACAAAACATCACACGCCTGTGCTATTACCAATATGACATGGTCCCCAGACATCGGAATGCACTAAATAAAACTAACTCGGACTCTGATTGTCACTACAAAGAGGAAATACCAACTGATGGCGTTTTCTAAGGTGACAAGGTCGACACTTAAAACTCTCAAAAGACAGATTGGGAAACAAAGACTTCAACTTTGTGGTAGAAGGATGACCAAGTCTCAGGTGCCATTAATGAAGAGAGGTAGACGAGGCTACAAGGCAATATCAAGAGAGGTTGACGAGGTCTGTTGGTAGTACAAACCATCTCCACCTTCATATCCCCCACCAACCGTCTCCTTCGTCCCTAGATCCTGCATGGAGACATTGTAGAAAAAGAAGGTTACGCTGTAGTTTAAAGTCTTGGTAGTTTTACTGAAAGACATCAAGTTAGAGGAAAATGGGCCCAAAGAAAAACATATTTAAGAAGATTGCTATTCACAACTTCTCTCCTAAGGACCGAAGAAGTGGATCCATCAACTAGACCCACATGAGGATGACATGTAGACTTCTCCAAGAAAGTATAAAGATTCTAATTACCGGTCATATAAGTTGTAGCAATCGAATCATCTTTTGAAGAAGAAGAAGCAGCAGCTTGAAGACACGAGGGATCACCTGAGTGTTGGCAATATTTGTTGAAGGTGTAACAATAGCAGAAGAAGCAACCTTGATCAACTTGTCAAGATCAAAAGAACTAAGTGTTACCGTCTGATTATTGGTACCACTAGAGTCAGATGTAGATTCTCCATCAACATAAGTAGTTGACACTTGATTGGCCTAGTATGTATTCCCATGAATTTTCCAGCAATTGTCCTCAATTGTGATTAGTACACTTGCAAAAAATACATAACCGAGATTGGAGGAAGAAAACCCTCTCCCAATGTTGTTGAGACCTTTGCCCTGGGCACGAGATATAACAGAAGATAGACACCATCTAACATTGTTAAGGGTTCAGATGCAACAATTTGTTGACAAATAACTTCATTAGTGGGAGGTAGAGATTCCATAAACTGATATAGTTGTACTTCATCTTGTTGCTTCTGCATTTTGGCAATATCAGAAGACATGGGATGATGAAGTTTGAGTTCTCTTCAGATCCCTTTGAAGTTGTCTAAATGTGAAGCAAAAGATTAGGTGTCTTCAAATTTTAGAGAATGCAGACGTTCATACAGATCAAATACTTGGGATGCATTCCCTTTGCTAGAATACACCCAAGCAATGTGATCCCAAGCCTCCTCGGCTGTATTAGTGAAGAGAAGATTAGTGGAGACATGTGATAGATAACTATTTAGGATCCAGGAGAGAGCCAAAGAGTCATGTTCTGCCATTTTTATACTCTCTATTTGTCAGACGCTTCTTTAGATGGAGATGGATCCATGAGATGCTCAAGTTTTCTCAAAGAGTGCACATAAATTTGTAAGGAGCGTGCCCATCTGATATAATTAGAGCCATTAAACTTCACAAATGTGTTTTAGGGACCTTAATGATAGAAGAAGATGAAGCCATAATACACCAAAATAAGATAGAATAGACCAACAGAGGAATCTACACGCAATGTAGATATTTTCTTCACAACAATAAGGGGATGATACTGTGTCTTGGATCAACATGTTGTGTTGGATTGCGCAACGACAGACTTAGCATGACTACAAGACATCGTGCCAAATTTTGACATGCTATGTTGGATGGTGTAACAAGGGGATGACATGCTGTGTCTTGGATTAACACATCATGTTGAATGGAACAACAATAGACTCAACGTGATAGTGACACGTCATGTCAAGTCTGACACACCATGTTAGATAATGCAATAGACTCGGCGTAGCAGGTGACGACACTGTGTCAAATCTTGGACACACCTGTTAGGCGGCACAACAACAAATTAAGGTAAAAAATGACCTTGAACAGGTGGGAAAACTCTGAATCACCAAGAGAAAGAGAAATATGTTGCAAAAATCCAATCATATCAATAAAGTAGGTAATGCCCTACTATAGGTGGTCATGAATGACCAAAAAAAGATAGTGTATGACTTATCGGAAAACAATCTTCAGGACATAAGACCGTCGGGATGGCCACTAACCATGCCCTTAGATCCTCTTGTTTGGAGAAGAGGATAGGGCTAGAGGGGAGAGGAAATCCTCCTAGGTGTGGGAAGCATCAATGGAGAAGAGAGAGGAGGTGATGGAGAAGGAAGGGAGGAGAGACACAATGACGACTTGGAGTGAGGAGACTCCTGAGATGATTAAAGTAGTCGTCTTTCTATATCATAGAAAAGGTAAACCCTCTCTTATATATAGGAGAAGACAATACATTAAAGCGAATAAAAACTCTAATGGCCCTATTATACTTGTGCCCATATTGCGTGAGACTTAAAAAGGAAAAGGTAAACATGAATAAAGAGAATAATACAACTATATATAAATATATCTCGATATGATTCAATCATGGTTACCCATCTTTATGCTCTCGAGGCTATCCCATTTGCGCCTCGAGGCTTATGTCTTTATGTCTTGGACTGAGGTTTACGCCTCACAAATTTTGAGGCCCGCCTCAAAGCACTGAGGCTTAGCTGAGGCACAAGCCTCGATTTTGAATGATAATTTATTATGTTATCCACCGAGTTTTCTACTAATAAGATAGTTAAAAACACTATATTTATATAATAATATTAAGAGTTGTTGTAGTTAATTATAATTTTTTTATCACTGAAATTATTAATTACCACACTCTGAGTGACGCCTTTCAATCTTCATTACTGAAGTTATCTTTGTTTGCTACCTACTTATTGACTATGTTGGTGAATTTCATCTCATTGTTAACTAATTCCAAATTGTTGTTCCTACTAATTCCAAATTCTATCTCCCTTACTTTTTCTTTGCTAATTACATATTTTGATCTAATCATATAATTAATGATATTTTTTTTACGTATATTCTTTAATATTGTGGTGGTCTTTAATCTCTTTTTATCCTTATTAAGCTTCATAACTAATAACGATTTCGTTTAGTTTTCTAGAATACCGAATAGAATTGTATTAGATGAGTTCAAAGGAGTACAATGCATTCTCTTATATAGGATAAGAGAGGAGACATAAAACAGAGATGAGCAATTTGGGACAAAACAACACAAGTAACATGTAATTGAGGCACATGCAAGGCAAATGACACTAAGTGAAGTATAAGCATATCTCTATGCTCCCTCTAAAGCTAGAACGTAGATGTTGAACTTGCCTAGCTTGTCTACTAGAGTCTGGAAGCGAGCCTTTAGAAGAATTTTGGTAAGATATCTGCTACTTGTTGCTCAGTGCTGAGATATGGAGTACAAATACGACCAGAACGAACAGTCTTGCGAACAAAGTGGCAGTTGACCTCTATATGTTTTGTCCTTTCATGAAATATCGGGTTGCTCACAATAAAAATAGAAGCCTTGTTGTCACAAAACATCGATATTTGTTTTGTGGGCCCATATCCCACAGGTCCTAGGATTGGAGCCTGGCCCTGATACCATCTAGAATACTGAATAGAATTGTATTAGATGAGTTCAAAGGAGTACAATGCATTTTCTTATATAGGATAAGAGAGGAGACATAAAACAGAGATGAGCAATATGGGACAAAACAACACAAGTAACATGTAAGTGAGGCACATGCAAGGCACATGACACTAAGTGAAGTATAATCATATCTCTATAAGTTTTGTTTGCATATACATATTTATGTTACACACATGCATATACATAAAATATATAAATATATATCACTATATGTATACAAATATGTATTTACATATATAATTTTAATTAATTAAGTCTGCCTCGCATATCTTGAAATTTACGCTTCAAACGCCTCTTACACCTCGCCTCACTGAGATAATAACGCCTCGTTACACCCCCCACACTTTATAACCTTGGCCTCAATCGTATGCTTTTTCTGAATCAATAAAAATAAAATGGAGATCTCTTTTATTTTCTCTATAGTTCTTCATAAGCCTCATAAAAATGTAACCTCCATAATCGGTCTCTCTAGCATGCTTCAAATGGTTTGTTTGATATCTACGTGGTGGATCTCAATATGCACTTAATAATCCTCTTCCAAAGCTTTATAGTGTGGCTCATTATCTTGATGCCTCTGCAGTTCGTGCAACTTTGTACATTTCCTTATTCTTGCACATGACACAATGGTACCAATTCTCTCACTAGATGTTTTCCCTGATCTCTTAATCTTGTCAAAAAGGCTCATTAAGCACATAACCCGTTTATCTCAACAATCTTCCATAGATTCATAGAGATACCATTTGGCCTGCATGCCTTTCCCACTTTCATCTTATTTAATGCATTTTTAACCTTAGAGTCTGTTACCTTGTTTGTAGATGATGTTTTTTTAGCCATGGTACACAAGTTCCCTAGTTATTCATGATGTTCCCATTTAATTGTTTGTGGAAGTATAATTTCATTGAGACCGTCATCCCTTACCAACACTTTACCATCTTCATTCTAAACACCTTGCACTTGGCTTAGGTCTCTCTTTTTCTCTCTTATACTAGCCATCCTATATATCTATATGTTTGCGTATACACATGTATGTACATATATGTATATCTTTTTCGTCTTCTTTACTATCCAATTTCTTATATTTATCTTCAACAAATCTTTGGCCTTGCGGACAACTTTCTTAGCTTCC
This sequence comes from Alisma plantago-aquatica, assembly GCA_963693085.1. Lineage (NCBI taxonomy): Eukaryota > Viridiplantae > Streptophyta > Magnoliopsida > Alismatales > Alismataceae > Alisma > Alisma plantago-aquatica. The sequence goes on along the minus strand of OY856413.1, from coordinate 76,242,205 downwards.
TTCTTTTCTACCTTCTCTCTTGAAAGTAGCATTGGCTTCCAATTTTAGTAGGCTTCTATTTTAAATTTTAATGGATTTTTGTACTTCTTCATTCTTCATTCCACCATCATGTCTCTTAATACGGAGGTGCTTTAACATTTGATTCTCAAAATGATTTGTTTAGCAATTTCATCAATATGCCAGCTCATATCACTTCACATGGTATTAAATTCTAAATTTGAGCTCCAATTGTCTTTCTTCAAAAGGTTACATTGTGAAAATCGATATGAGTGGGGAAATCCCCAACGTCTTAAAAAAATTGGTCCATGCGGCTGCTTATGCGGCCACATACAAGGTTCGGATCCCCTGCCGCTCTGTAGACAACAAATCCCTTACAAAGCGGACTAGGGCCGCATACAAGGCCGCACAGCCGCATAAATGCCGATTAATTCCAAATTTTTAGATGGACATATTTCCATTTCTTATTTTTATAGTTTCATTCATCTATATTTGTTTAGATTTAGGTTATAGTTGCATGTTTGTATTAATTTAAGTTGTGATGATTGCATATTTGCATGATTGCACCCATTAGTACTATTTAGACACATAATTGTGCAAATTAAATGTGTAAATGCGCGATCAACATATGTTTATTTAGATAAATAATTAATAAATAAAAAATCTAAAACCGCATATACTTCTGCATATACTCTCGCATACACATATACTCTATATGGTGACCTCTCCGAACGCATAACGCATAGCGCATTTTGAAAATTGATCCCCAACGTGTAGGTTTTTCTTTTTTTGATAGAGGGCAGCCACCTTTTCCTATAAATAGGATAAGGGGGAACACAGACACCAGACAAACCCTAATGAGCATATACACAATTGGGCCCATATTACAAATAGATTAAACAAAACTTAAGTAAATAGACACTCTAGCATACATAAAAAGAAAACTTTCTTCTCTCCCCTCATGCTCCACCCTTTGATTCATATATTTTCAAAACTTTGATGCCTTCTTTTATTGGTTTCAATATCATCGAAAACCACCAATCTCTGTTGGGTGATAAGCTCTTATTCAAGGATCGCTTTACAATTGTTTCATATTATGGTGGAGGATCCTCACCCAGATTTGTGTGGAAATCCTTGCGTAAGCATTAACATGATTGCTAGACTTTCTTTTAGCTGGAGTTTGTGATGTTGCTTTTGTAATGTAGCCAAACTTGATAGAAAGGAACAATAAGCCTCAACCTCATTCCATAGCCCCATGAACTGGAAGAAGAGACCCTCAAATCTTATCAACATGGGCAAGTATTTGTGCTAGTAGTCATTTATAAATGTCTAGTGCCTTAGATTGAGTTGATGGGGGCAAAAGGCCCCTCATCTCCTTGTGGTGGTTACTTGCACTAATTCATTACTACACTACTGCAGTCATCATACTTATCAGAGTACTCTTCTTCATCTACATGGTCTTCAATGAACTGGCTTTTACCATGAAGAACAACTGACCATTTTTCATTTGCAGGATCATCAATATAAAATACTTGCTTCGCCTGTGATGCCATTATGAATGGCTCACCCTTCTCGCCAGTCTTTTCAAAATTCACTAATGTGAAACCCAATTCATCCACTACAACTCCTTTGGTGTTATCAACCCAATTACACTTAAATACCATAATTTTTAAAATCTAAGTAGTAAAACTCCCATATGTCTTCATTGACACTATAATATGACATTTTAGCTTCACGTGGACTCTTATCCTTTGCACTAAAAATATAATGAAGATGCTTGAAAGGTGACCCCACTATTTTTGGACGACACTCTTATCATCTTGACGCTTTGTGTAATATGAAAACCTATTTATGTCAAACCCTTCATCAAACATAACATTCATTTTTGGTTTAAAGGTGAGACATTTGATATTTTCAGCAACATTATTTGATGTTTGAGATAGTTGATGTAAGACTTTATCTTCAAATCACCTAATAAATGCCTTGTTATGCTCTATAGCAAGCCACATTGAATTGGCTCGAGGATATTGTTTCTTGATGAAATTGGTATGCTTGGTGATATAAACACTCACTTCATCGATGTTGTACAAAATATACAAGTGAGCTTGTTTGCACAACTCGCGACTGATTACTTTCACTTGTGCTCCTAAAGTCCCTTTGTGAGTATAGTCCTCAATATTCTTGTCATTTGTAGGAGCTTCATTACAACTCAGAAAGTCACTGTAAAAGTCCATAACCTCCCTGGCCACATAAATCTCAATAATGCTCCCTTCAGACCGATAACAATTTTGAACATTACCTTTAAAAACACTCATGTACCGTTCAAAAGGATACATCCACTGCAAGAAAACTTGTCCCAACATTTTCAATTCCCTAGTCAAATGGACAACAAGATGTATCATGATATCAAAGAATGAAGGAGGAAAATACATCTCAAAATGGAATAGGGTAACAACCACTTCTCTTTATAACTTATCAAGATCCTCAAGATCAATAACTTTGTTGTATAGAGTGTTGAAGAAGAAACAAAGTCTGGTGATTGCAAACATTACATGGTTCGGCAGTATAGATCAAATTGCCATGGGAAATATTTGTTGCATTAGAGTGTGACAATCATGAGATTCAAGACCTATCAAATTTTGAATCTTTCATTGATACCAGTCTATAGATATTGGAAGAGTATCCCTGTGGTACCTTAACATCAAGCAAGCACTCACACAAATTTGACACACATGACTTGCAGATGAGTAGTAAAGGCGGTAGAAGATGAACTAGTGGCAACTAGATGTAGGCAGACAAAAAATCGCACAATGGGAAGGAACACAAAGGCAGAACTGATATGAGAATCACATAACAAGTATGAGGTCATATAGATTTTCACATAAGGACGACTTATCACGGTAAAAAGGAGTCCTAGAAGCCCTAGGAATATCAAGAGAAGGTTCTTTACACTAGCAGGCATTGCAGGCACACAAGTCAGACAAGTGCAGATTTGCAGCACGGTTAACATAGTCACTGGATGGTTAGTCACGGGTGGTGGTGCCATTGGATGCAGCAATAAGAAAGAACAAACTGCTATTGGGACGTGGACTTCAATGAGCTTGTTTAGGGCCACAGCTATTGAAGATTATGCCATTTGAAGGTCTAGCATTGATGGCATCTTGACGCTCCTCTTTGGCAGCTGTCCGAGGCCGTTGTAGCCTGTATAATTAGTGCATAGAAGAGTTGATGCATAAACAAAAAGAAGTGGCAGACACTATATATAGAGAGGGATAGGATGCAGATGCTACCAATCTGTAGGTCTTCTGCTCTCATAACACATGGAGAAAAGAGACAAACTGTTCACATATTCTACACTGAAAAATATGCAACAGCCACTTCCATATACATGTGAATGCTGACAGACTTTTACAAGGAGAATAAAATAAAGAGCAAAAAAAAGAAAAGAAATGGAAGTATTTTCTCTAACAGAGATGTAGTAAGGAGAGATTTTGTCTAATTACAAGTTACAATTCAATTAAAATATGACATTGCACAACAATTTGGAAAAGAGCATTGCAGATAAATCCAACATCATGATTGAGGCTTCCATTTCTGTTTTTGCAGCTGATAGTGGACAAGAACAAGGATAACATAAAAGAAACACATTTGTCCCCTAGTTATGGCAACTAATCAAACCTTGCCCTTCAAAAATCTCTAGCCTAAGAAGCAAAGAAGCTTAATCCCAGTGGAAATTAAATTTTATCATTCTTATTGATTATGCCCCCATACGAAGTATATTGTTATATACTTGAAAATCTCTTTTCTTTTTTTCTTGTGAATGTTTTTTCTGTTGTTATACTCTCTCTTTGTTATATATAAACTTGGTTATGCTATTTGTTAGCTTCTTCAAACTATAGTTTTTTTTAATCCCTAATCAATCTTCTTGGCCTTTTATCTTCTTCAGGAAAACTTGCACAAAGATTGAAGAATGAAGGAAAAAAAGTATTTGCTTAATATAGCTTTATAATTTTCTTTAAGTTTAAACTATTGTCGATTGCAGTTTATTATGAAAAAAAGATCACTATTAGGTCCTTTTTTATTTTCTTTGGATTTTTTTTTGAATTTCATTAAATTTACTTTGTTCTTTGTTACATGCACTATTACGTAAAGCCTTAAAATATTTATAGTTGCCTTCCAATATAAGAAAATGTTGAGAAAAGGAAATATAAAAGGATAACTAACAAGAGAAGAAAGACTAGATTTTGATATTCTTACACCCCTTCAAGGTGAATAGAAGATGCCTATCACTCCTAGAATCGTTGTATGCAATTAAGTCTAGCTAGATGCTTAGTAAATAAACCGACCGTCTCTATATCCAGTGAATGCAATATTTATTTGGTTGGGCTTCCTATCCCCTCACCACGACACCTACCTTATGCTTCATGCTTTCATGAAATAAAGTTCATAGAATTGTAGATGACTAGGTTATAGATCTCAACAGTTGAAAGAAGAATTGCATGCTGCCTTATATATAGGAGTACAAAGAGTTGTGTAGATGCTCTTAAATTGTAAATGGATCCTCACTTAAGTGCATCAAGGATAAAAGAAATACATAATAAAAGGGATGAACACAATGGGCCCAGGCCCAATACCCACTTATGCTAATGCTCCCCGTTAATCTAGAGAGTACATGTGTAGTCCTAGCTTTATATCCATATTTCCAAAAAGGTCTAGAGGCAGTGCTTTTGTAAGAAAGTAAAAGAAGGCTATTTGATATATTGATAAAAGACAACCCTGCTCCTATATATCGGAAAATAGGGAAGCGTACAAACACAAACTAAATCCTAATGGGTCAAGACTTACTTGGGCCCATAATACAAAGAGACTAAATAACATAAGTAAATACGCTCTCTAACATTCCCCCTCAAGCTGAAGCTTGGGAGAATCCCAAGTCAGCTTGCAAACAGAGAGACAGACTAAAGACAAAGAAACAGAAGAAAAAAAATTAGCCAAGCCCATCACAAAAATATTTCTCCCCATCAAGATTACAATACGACACTCATCACTCAAATACTCCCCCTTGAGTAGATACCCCATAACAGGCAAGCAGGTCGTAGAAGCTTCTCGGTCATAATGGTGTTATCTGGAGCAGAAGTAAGCGACAAAACATCATGGTTTTCTTCGTAGTCGCTAATGTCACAACCCAGAGAATGCCGTCTCACAACAACAACAGTAGTCGACGTGCAAATAGAGCACGGGTGAACCAGAGAGTGTTGGATCACAGTAGCAGAAAGTCAACATGCACACAAAGCATGGATTAGTAGAGAGTCAACGTGTGCAAAGCACTGACAAGTCAGAGAGTGCTGGCACACAGTATTAGAAAGTCGACATGCATAAAGCACGGACAAAACGTAATAGAAAGTAGAGAGTGCTGGCACACAGTAGTAGAAAGTCGACATGCATAAAGCATGGACAAAACGTAGAGTCGACGTAGCTGGGTAGAAGACCATCGGCCTAAATAAGAAAACAGTAGACATGAAGCTCCAAATAGTAAGCTCTTCAAGAAGTGCATAAAGATCCACAAAAATATAAAGCAACAAAATATAATTTTCCTCTCCATCTCACCTCTCCTCTATGTCTCCCCCTCACACCAACCACGAAAAGAACCAAGAGTGATTGGGGTGGACAACGATAACGAAACGCTTCAGAGAATAAAAAATAGGCCGTAGCACTATCAGGGGGGAGTTGGGGGGTGCGAGCCCCCAGTTGGGAGTCCCAGATTCAGACTCTTGGACTTGTCCGAAAGTACGAGGATATGGGCCGACTACGGATTTTATGACAGACCAGAAGTTGGCGGACCTCTCTAGCTTGATGTCGAAGTGCAGACACCTCAGTTGTAGTAGTGTGCGACGGCTTCCATGAGCACCAGAATAGGCCACTGCACTGCATTGGGCAATTAGGAAACCAACGGAAGCAGATCCCCAAGCATGCGATTTTGTCGTCATTTGTCAAAGATCCCCAAATATGGGTCTTCAAGGCTATATAGCGGCAAGAGATGGACACACACAATAGGCAATGGGGTGCGGATGCGGAGTAGGTAGTGGCTTGCAGCAGGGTAGCCGGGGCAATGACATGATATGTCGGGGGTTGATGGTGGACGGGAGTTGGAGTTGTCGGACAATAGACAAAGGGGGTGGTTGTGGGGAATTAGTGGCTGGGATTGCGACGAGCGGAATATGGCGGAAGTACAGATTACGCAAGTCGTTGACTATGTTTGCGGATGGCGGCGGCGGGACAAAATGTTGCTTGCGACGGGTTCCTTTTTTTCATACCCTTGGATCCTTATTAGAAATGCGGGTTCGTGCAAGTTTTGGTTATCGAATCAGATTAGAGGAACAAACAGGGTAGAGCAAGCAGATCTAGCTATTGGTCGATGAGGATGTTGAAGCCATAAAGGAGAACACACCATTGACACTGGTGGCTATTAGTCGAAGGAGAACTGGATAAATGCCTGGCGGGCAACAAAGCCAAAAAGGACGGTTGCCGCCCACTGGAGGAGGATAGACTTTTTATCTCCTCTAGGGTTAGGTTGGATCAATGCTCCAATATCATGTTATAAAGTAAAAGAAGGCTATTCGATGTATTGAAGGGTCGGCGGGCGGGCGGAAATAGGGTCACGACTGGAAGAAAAAAAAGTGATTAGGCTTCTCGGGGAAGAAGGCATGCAGAGGCTAGATAGATGCTCGACGGGCGGCTAATCCAAGAAGGACGGCTGCCGCCCGCATGCGGAAGACAACGTTTTTGGCTCCTCTAAGTTTAGGGTTGGATCAAACTGGCTTCCCCAACAAATGTTACAGGGATTAGATAGATGATGATCTAGGTGTCGATCTGCTTGTTTGCGTAGAGAACATGAGCGACGATATTCTTATATCAGGCATAAAACTTCCTGTTGTGATTGTGGATGTTGATGTTAGCGGATTGGTCGCCAACAATGCTGAAGTGTGCGAGGGATACAGATTCGACGACAAGTAGGAGGGGCAGGCGAAGGGCTACGGGTGGTGTACTGGAGGACGAGTAAGCAGCAAGTCATGTTGGTTATCTTGAGGCAAAATGAGTGGTATAGGGGAGTTGACGGCTGCGGGTGAGAGGCTAAGTGCGGCAAGGATGCAGGTGAGAGGCTACCTGCAGCAGAAAGCTGGTAAAACATGACAACAAGATGTATTGAGGGGGCAACGACGACAGGGGTGGTGGGGGAGGGGTGGCAGCGACAAGGCTGGTTGGGGGTGGCGACTAGGGTCAGGGGAGGGGAAGATGGCGGCTAGGGTTAGAGATGGCGAATGTGGCGACTAGGGTTGGGTAGGGGTTTTAAGGATGATCATATGGCGACAACAATTTGTTCCTTGTCCTACATTTTGTGTCACAATATTCTTGACCATGGCCATCACATCAAATGGGTGCTATATAATATATGTATGACTGCCTGGTAGTCACAAATGAGTGGTATAGGGGGGTTGACGGCTGTGGGTGAGAGGCTAAGTGCGGCAAGGATGCGGGTGAGAGGCTACGTGCAACAAAAAGCTGGTAAAACGTGACAACAAGATGTATTGGGGGAGCAACGACGACAAGGGTGGTGGGGGAGGGGTGGCAGCGGCAACGCTGGTTGGGGGTGGCGGCTAGGGTTAGGGGATGGGAAGATGGCGGCTAGGGTTAGAGATGGTGAATTTGGCGACTAGGGTTGGGGAGGGGTTTTAAGGATGATCATATGGCGACAACAATTTGTTCCTTGTTGGACATTTTGTGTCACAATATTCTTGACCATGGCCATCACATCAAATGTCAATCTAGATAAAATATTATGTATGACTGCCTGGTAGTCACAAATGGCTAGTGTTAGAACAATAACTTCAAACTCTGTCAGAAGGAATTGTACCGACTACAGTTTGGAACACGCATGAACCATTGCTCTGTCTTATGCTTCTGTGCTTGATTGAGCAACATCTGTCTACTTCTTGCTCCTCAAAACAATGGGGTGATTGCCTAACATGATACATAATCCAAACGTAGAGTGGCGGTGGTCTTGAAAATCTCCTGCATACTATGCCTATGTATATCCAACCTGTAATAGTCATCTATGCAGGTCAATCAAAGAATAATCCTCTTCCTGGGCCACTCTTTAGCACCTGAATGATATGTTGAATTTTGCACAAGTAAGCTTGAAGAAGAGCACTCCTATGTTGATTGACAAACCTAACAACATACGAGACATCCATTTGGGAGATCATTTAATAATTTTGTTTTTCGACCAGTACGACTATATTTCTTAGTATTAGGAAATATCCCCCTCACTTTGAGCTTTTACCTGGTAGTCCATCTTGGTGGAAATCGGTTTGTCATTTGTCATCCATGTTTCCTTCAGTAGATCCAATATATAATTGTGAACGTAGATGCCGCAAAGCTGCGTGCAATGCAACATATGTGAGGGTTCATGACCCCTCACCCTTTTATTAATAGAAACTTGGAGAAATTACATAGAGGTCCAGAAATATATAGAAATTACAAACAATAGAATATAAAGAGATATATTAACACTCCCCCTCAAGCTGGAGCGTACACATCGTGTATGCCCATCTTGTTGCAAAAGTTCTGAAATGTTGCTGGACTCAATGGCTCTGTGAGGACATCTGCAAGTTGATCTTCAGATTTGACGTGCAGAGTCACAACAGTGCCATTCTTGATCTGATCTCTGATGAAGTGGCAGTCAACCTCTATATGCTTAGTGCGTTCATGGAAGACTGGATTCTTGGCAATGTAGATAGCAACCTGATTGTCACATTTGAGCTCTATGGGAGACGAAACATGAATCTTTAACTCAGAAAGTACATATTGAACCCACTGATACTCGCAACAAGCATGATCCATTGCTCGATACTCAGTCTTCGTGCTTGATCTAGCCACAACATTTTGCCTTTTGCTTTTCCAAGTGATAAGGTGGTTTCCTAAAAACGTGCAATTCCTTGAAGTAGACCTCCTGTCATTCAGATTACCAGCCCAGTCTGCATCTACATAACTAGTAAGAACATAGTAGACACAAGAGTCTTGGGTTTATAGTAGGTGATCCCCTTACCGGGTGCACCCTTCAAAATTCTCAGAATACGACAGACTGCCATCCAGTGTGACTGTTGTGGTGAGCTCATATGCTGACTCACCACTCCTACATCAAAGGAAATGTCAGGGCGAGTAACCGTCATATATATATCAGTTTACCAATAATTTTCCTATAGTATCCTGGATCTGGATAATCGGTATCATCACTCATCTCCTTCACATGATAGTCCATAGGAATAGACACCAGCTTGGATTCACTCATGCCAGCTTCCTATAGTAAATCCAACACGTATTTCCTATGAGACAAATTAGTACCTGCATGAGATCTAAGTACTTCAATGCCCAGAAAAGATCTCAGTTTGCCCAAATCCTTTGTATGAAAGTGCCCCTGCAATTCTTCCTTCACACGTGATATGCCTGTAGAATCACTGCCAGTGATAACTATATCATCAACATATACAACAATAATAATGGATCCAACAAAAGAGAATAAAATAAGGAGTGACCAGTCATAGAACGAGAGAAGCCCATCTTTAGTACAACATCACTGAACTTATCATGCCAAGCTCTAGGAGATTGTTTCAATCCATTGATGGCTTTCTTCAATCTACACACTTTCTGACACCCCCCCGAGCAACAAAACCAGGAGGTTGCTCCATGTACACCTCTTCCTGTAGATCACCATGGAGAAATGCATTCTTGACATCAAGCTGAAATAGAGGCCAGTCAAACGTAGTAGCCAGAGAAATAAGAATCCTCATTGAATTTAGACGAGCCACTGGTGAAAAGGTCTCAAAGAAATCAACTCCATATGTCTTGAGTGTAACCCTTTGCCACCAGTCTAGCCTTCAACCTCTCAACTGAACCATCTGGATTATGTTTCACTGTGAATACCCATCTGCAGCCCACAACATTTTTACGTGGAGGTAAGTCAATAAGTTTCCATGTGTTCTTTTGTAGAAGAGCAGACATTTCCATATGCATTGCCTATTTCCAATCAATATCTTTCATAGCATCAAGATGATTTCTTGGAATGACCACAAAATCAATCCCAAGAGCAAATGACCGAGCCTTCTTAGATAATTTCGACAAACAACACACAATTTGCAATAGGATGCCGAATAGTACAGGAACGAGTACCTTTGCGAACAACAATGGGAACATCAAGGTCAGATGGTTCTTCAGAAATCTCTTGAGTAGAGGAAGATGGGGAAGGCTTAGAGACCGGAGTCGCTACCTCCTCTGGATCATGTCTGCTTCGTCTGCTGTAAACATGCAGATATTGTTGATTTAATGTATCACCTGCTGGCTGCTCTTCCTGAATTACAGTATAGTTAGGAATGATAGGTGGCACTCTCTCACTGATATCTGATGGTGGCACTCTCTCACTTTCACACAATTGCTCCCCCTTAGAGGGAACACTAGAGAAATATGGTGTGGATTCATGGAAAGTTACATCCCTAGACACAAACATACGACGAAGATTGGGACAATAACACTTGTATCCTTTGCTAGTGTTGGAGTACCCAAGAAAAAGAGTCCTCATAGACCTAGGGGCGTAAGATAGAGACCGGAGTACGTCCTTGAAGCGCCGAAGAGGGTTGCCTGTTGATAAAGAAATAGACAGTAAGTAAAGCATCAAACCAGAACCTCTTAGGAACATTGGATTGAAACATAATTGTCCTAGTAATATCGGGAAGGTGACGATTTTTCCTCTGAGCTACCCCATTTTGTTGAGGGGTGTGAGGACAAGACGTACGATGAATCATCCCAACGGAGCTACAAAAATCAGCCATAGCACTTTGAACATATTCCAAGTCATTATCAGATTGAAGAATTTTAATATTGCAATCAAATTGAACTTTTGTTTCTTGATGAAAATGCTTGACAATGGATAACACAGACTCTCGACTCTTCAATAAATAAATCCATGTCATGAGAGAAAAATCATCCAAAAAAGAAATAAAATAGCAAAAACCGTTATAGCTATTGGTCTTTACTGGACCCCAAACATCACTGTGGACTAACTCAAAGGGACAAGAAGCCCATTTATTGACACGACTGGGATAAGACATTCTATGATGTTTTCCCAGTTGACAGAACTGACACTCTAATGAAGACACTTGTGATAAGTCAGGTTCTTACTTTCTCAAGCTCACCAATGAAGGATGTCCATATCTGTAGTGCCACAATAAGGATAGCTGGAGCAGGAGCAGATCCTTGGCGAGGCAGACTGTCACCATGGAAGAGGTAGAGATCACCTTTCCTAGGCCCCCACCAATCATCCTCATACTCTTGAGATCATGTAATACAAAGCAAGAAGGTCCAAATGTCAATGTACAGTTCACAATATCAATTAATTTTGCAACAGAGAGAAGATTAAAAGGAAACACAGACACATAGTGAACAAATTTAAGATCAGTTTTAGGAATCAAAGAAACAAATCCACTTGTTAACACTCTCTTCACCGAACCATCTGCTATGGTCACAGATTTGTGAGGAATATGTGAGTCAATGGAATAAAGTAGTCTCCTCATACCAGTCATATGCTGTGACGCTCCAGAATCAACCACCCATGAAGAAGTTGAACCAGAAGCCAGTAAAGAGGTAACCTGATTACCAATGGTAGATGCCAGATTTGCTGAGGAAGAAGATCCCACGCTCAGATGCTGTGTAGCTAGAATAAATCTATCATATTCTTTGTGAGTGTGATGCCAGAAGAACCGGAACTTGATGCAGACGACTCAGAAGACTCAACAGTACTAGCATAGTTTGCTGCCCCCACAAGTGGTACAACAGGTATGCCATGCTTCTTCCAACATTTCTCAACAGTGTGTCTAGGTTTGTCATAGAAGGTGCACTTAGGACGTGCTCCATGTCCTCGGCCCATACCTGTACGACCTCCTCTAACTGCAGCGGCTACAGATGCATGAGAATCTCCAGAAGGCGAGATTATGGTAGGGGATCAACTGATTCAAAATTTGATTGTAAAATCCTTGAGTAGGCTTCTTTTAGGCTGGGAAGTTTGTCAGAAGCGAGGATGACACTGCGGGCTGAACTGCATGAAGAACTCATGCCAGATAGGAACTTTACAGTAATCAAGTCATCTCTGTCTTTGACTTGTTCTTAGACAATCACTGGATGATAGAAGCTCAGTTCTTGAGCAATACCTTGAATCACTCCAAAATATTCTTCTTGTGAGCGGAGAAGCGGAGGAGAGGAGAAGCCGATCGCATAAGAGAATTGGCGGCTGCGTGAGCAGCGTGCTTGAGAGGGCAAACAGTCGTCTCATGTCTATTATAGATATGGGTAAATTACAGATAGATACAACAGAAATAAGAGAATAACATAACTAATATAAATAACACATAATAAAAGACATATTAACACTCCCCCTCAAGCTGGAGAGTACACGTCGTGTATGCCCAACTTGCCACATAGATTTTGAAAAGATGCTGGACCTAGTGGCTTTGTCAAGATATCTGCCAGTTGTTCTTCAGACTTGACATATGGCGTCACAATAGTACCATTCTTGATCTGATCTCGAATAAAATGGCAATCAACTTCTATATGCTTTGTGCGCTCATGAAAGACAGGATTCCTGGCAATGTGTATGGCTGATTGGTTATCACACTTGAGCTCCATGGAAGATAAAATAGGAATCTTTAACTCAGAAAGAATAGATTTAACCCATTGTAGCTCACAACATGCATGAGCCATATCTCCATATTCGGCTTCAGTGCTGGATCTTGCTACCACATGCTGCTTTTTGCTTTTCCAAGTAATCAAATGATCACCTAGGAAAGTGCAGTAGCCTGATGTAGACCTTCTATCAGTATGATTACCAGCCCAGTCAGCATCAGCATAACCTGTAAGAGCCAAAGTAGATGGGGACACCTTAGGTCTATAATATGTGATCCCCTTTCCAGGAGCACTTTTTAGATATCTCAGAATCTGGCAAACTGCTGTCCAGTGTGACTGTCGTGGTGAGTTCATGTGCTGACTCACTACGCCTACAACAAAAGAAATGTCAGGCCGTGTAACAGTCAGATATATCAGCTTACCAACTATCCTCCTGTAATATCCTGGATCTGAGTACTCAACATCATCAACCGTCTCCTTGATGTGATAATCCATAGGAGTAGATACTGGTTTAGACTCAGTCATGCCTGTCTCTTGTAATAAGTCAAGCACATATTTCCTCTGAGATAGATTGATACCTGCATGAGATCTAAGCACCTCAATGCCCAGAAAGTATCTCAGTTTACCCAGATCCTTCGTTTGGAAGTGTCTCTGCAATCTTTCCTTCACACGTGATATGCCTGTAGAATCACTGCCAGTAATCACTATGTCATCAACATATACAACAATAATGATTGAACCACAAGAAGAGTTAGAATAGAATAAGGAGTGATCAGTCATGGAACGAGAGAAGCCCATCTGTAGTACAACATCACTGAACTTGTCAAACCAAGCTCGAGGAGACTGTTTCAGTCCATATATGGCTTTCTTCAGTTTACACCTTCTGACACTCCGCCTGAGCAACAAAACCAGGAGGTTGCTCCATATATACCTCTTCCTGTAGGTTACCATGAAGAAATGCATTCTTAACATCAAGCTGAAACAGAGGCCAATCAAAAGTAGTAACCAGAGAAATAATAATCCGCACAGAATTCAGACGAGCAACTGGAGAAAAAGTCTCAAAGAAATTAACACCGTAAGTCTGTGTGTAGCCTTTTGCTGCCAATCTGGCTTTCAACCTTTCAACTGACCCATCCAGATTGTGTTTGATGGTAAAAACCCATATGCAGCCCACTGCTTTCTTCTCTGTAGGTAAGTCAACAAGATCCCATGTGCCATTATTCAATAAAGCCGACATCTCAACCTGCATTGCCTGTTTCCAGCCATTGTCCTTCATAGCATCATAGTGATTTCTCGGTATAACCACAAAATCAATCCCAAGAGCAAATGCGCGAGCCTGTTTAGATAAGTGGAACTAACAACACACATTTGCAATAGGATGTCTAATAGTACAAGAACGAGTACCTTTCCGGACAGCAATAGGAATATCAAGATATGATGCTTCTACAGGAATCTCGTGAGTAGAAGACGATGAGGAAGGCTCAGAGACTGGTGTCGCTACCTCTTTTGGATCTTGTCTGCCTCGCCTACTATAAACATGTGGGTAGTGCTCAATAACATGCCCATCTGCTGCCTGCTCTTCCTGAATAAAAGTATAATCAGGAATGATGGGTAGCGCTCCCTCACTCTGCACAGATGGTGCCACTCTCACTATGAAAAGCTGGTGGCACTCCCTCTCTCAACTGCTCCCCCTTACTCATAGCATCGGAAAAATATGGAGTGGTCTCAAGGAAGGTAACATCCCTAGACACAAACATGCGATGAAGACTAAGGCAGTAACACTTGTATCCTTTGCTAGTACTAGAGTACCCAAGGAACAAGGTTTTAATAGACCTAGGAGAAAGTTTGTCGGCCTTAGGGTCAAAATTATGGACAAAATAAGTGCAACCAAACACTCTAAGAGGGACAGAGAAGGGCTGATCCGTAGGACGTAGCACAGAGAAAGGGGTCTGCCCTTTAAGAACATAGGATGGTTGTCTATTAATTAAGAAGCAGGCAGTTAAAAGGGCTTCAGACCAGAATTTCTTAGGCACATTAGACTGAAACATGATAGACCGAGCAACATCAAGGAGATGGCGATTTTTCCTCTCAGCCACCCCATTTTGCTGAGGGGTGTGAGGACAAGACGTGTGATGGATCATGCCCACAGAACTGCAAAAATCAGACATGGCCTTTTGAACATACTCTAAAGCATTATCAGATTGAAGAATTTTGATATTGCAGTCAAATTGAACCTTTATTTTTTTATGAAAATGTTTAAAAATAGATAGCACAGACTCTCGACTTTTGAGTAAATAGATCCATGTCATACGGGAAAAATCATCTACAAAAGTAATAAAATAACGAAAACCATTATAACTCTGGTCTTTAACAGGACCCCATACATCACTATGAACCAACTCAAAAGGACAAGATGCCCGTTTATTGACACGACTGGGATAAGATAATCTATGATGCTTTCCCAACTGACATGACTGACACTCTAAAGATGACACTTGGGACAACTCTGGTTCCAACTTCCGCAGGCTTTCTAAAGAAGGGTGTCTATATCTGTAATGCCATAGTAAGGGGGAACCACTCAACAGGACGGCTGGAGCAGGAGCAGATACTGGGTGAGGCAGACTGTCACCATGGAAAAGGTAGAGATCACCTTTCCTAGGCCCCCCACCAATCGTCCTCATACTCTTGAGATCCTGAAATACAAAACAAGAAGGCCCAAATGTTACTGTACATTTTACAGTGTCAATCAATTTTGTAACAGAAAGAAGATTAAATGGAAACTCAGGCACAAAATGTACAAATTTAAGATCAATCTTGGGTGTTAGAGAAACAGATCTACTAGCTAACACTCTCCTCACTGAACCATCTGCGAGTGTAACAGATTGGTGAGGGATATACGAGTTAATAGAGTGGAGCAATCTCCTCATACCAGTCATGTGCTGTGATGCGCCAGAGTCAACCACCCAAGATGAAGTAGGGCCATAAGCTATAAGAGATGTAGCCTGATTACCCGCAGTCGATGCCAGGTTTGCTGAGGATGATGATCCCATACTCGTGCTGTGTAGCCTGAATGAACCGATCATACTCTTCCTGAGTAAGAGTGATGCCTGAAGAGCTAGAGCCCACAACAGAAGACAGAGAGGGCTCAGTAGTAGTGGCATAATGTGCTGCCCCCACTGGTGGTACAACAGGTCTCCCATGTTTCTTCCAACATTTATCCACTGTATGCCCTGGTTTGTCACAGAAGGTGCACTTAGGACGGGTCCCGCGTCCTCTGCCCATACCAGGTCGTCCTCCTCTCACTGCAGCAGCTATAGATGCATGAGACTCCCCAGAAGATACAACAAAAATAGGATCAGCAGACTCAAAATTGGATTGCTGAATTCTCGAGTAGGCTTCCTCAAAACTAGGCAGTTTATCAGAAGCAAGGATGACACTCCGGGCAGAACTGCAAGAAGAATTGAGTCCAGATAAGAACTTGGCAGTAATCAAATCATATTCGTCTTTGTCCTGTTCAGCAACTGTCACAGAATGATAGTAACTCAGCTCTTGAGCAATGGCCTGAATCGCTCCAAAATACTCCTCTAGTGACCTGTCACCCTGTCTCTCTGCAAAAAGACGATCATAGATCATGAACTGGCGAGGAGATTCTTCTCCTGAGAGTAATGCTTCTTCACTGCGTCTCATATCTCCTTGGCTGTAGAATAAAACATGAACCTTGCAACAATCGCCGGTTCCATACTACCCCACAACCAGGTCTTCACAAGACTGTCATGACGCTTCCACTTAGTGTGTCCTTCATCAGTAGCAGCCAGGGGAGCAGAGTCAACATATCTCGCCTTGTCGCGAGACTCCAAAACAATATGGACAACATTCATCCATAGGAGATAATTCTTTCCGTTTAGCTTGATGGAAGGGATAGGCGACATCTCACTGTAGATCGTAGACATCTTGGTGTCCCCCATGATATAACGGGGCTTTGTAACGGTCTGATACACGTCACAGTGAAGGCTGAAGTGACAGAGAGATACACGTCACAAATGAAAAATGAGATAAATACGTTACTGACGCATTCACAGCCTCCAAACGATTTTCCTAATCACACATGGATGAGGTGTGACTAGGGAGTACAATCATAGTGAGAGACGAGTCCTCTGGTTTAGGCTTTAGACGGTCGTCGGATCAACCGAAGATCCCCAAACAACAACAACTTCCGAAAAATTGACCGGCGGCTGTTGTGAAAATCGTTGAGGAAGAAAGAACGCCTCCGGGACTTAGCGGCGGAGCCTACGACAGTGTTGGAGGGCTACCAAAGGCCCAACTTGGTGCCGGAGAGGGCCTGCTAGCCCTGCGTCTCACACCAAGAGGTGGACGACGGCTGCAGGCCGGGCGACGACACCTTCCGCTGTCGCTGCTGCTGCGCCGCTGTGCTATCGGCGGGCGGAAGGGAAGGAGAAGATGGAGGGGAAGATTGGCGGCGGAAGGAGAAGAGGGAGAGGCGCCTAGATCGTGCGCTGCTCTGATACCATGTGAGCGGAGAAGCGGAGGAGAGGAGAAGCCGATCGCACAAGAGAATTGGCGGCTGCGTGAGCAGGGTGCTTGAGAGGGCAAACAACCGTCTCATGTCTATTATAGATATGGGTAAATTACAGATAGGTACAACAAAAATAAGAGAATAACATAACAAATAAATAACACATAATAAAAGACATGTTAACACTTCTATAGGCTTGTCTCCCTGTCGTTCTGCAAAGAGGCGATCATATATCATAAACTGACGAAGAACATTTTTTCTTGAGAGTAATGCTTCTTTACTGTATCCCATATGTCTTTGGCAGTAGTATAGAACATGAACCTAACAGCAATACCAGGTTCCATGCTCCCCCATAGCCATGTCTTCATTAGATTATTATGACGCTTCCATTCAGCATAGCCTTTGTCAGTAGAAGCAGGAGGATCAAAATCAACATGTCTTGCCTTATCTCAGATTTCTAACACTGTATGGACAATATTTATTCACAAGAGATAATTCTTCCCATTCAGCTTGATGGAGGGGATAAGTGACATCTTGTTGTAGATGTTAGATGCCTTGGTGTCCTCCATGATTCAACGGAGAGATAGGGTGACAGAGAGATACGCGTTACAGAAAGGATTGAGGGTGACAGAGAGATACACATCATCAGAAGGATTGAGTGATGGGGAGATACATGTCACGTTAAAGGATTAGATGCGTGTCTGACGCATCCACAACCCCCAAATGAAAATTCCCTAATCACACATGGAGATGTGATTAGGAATTTCCTACGTACAGACAGACCCTGCGTTATGAAATTTAATAAGCCGTTTTTCGTAAGCACTGCCTTCGGAATCGACTGGAGGAACAAGGGGCTGTTGGTGGCTGGTGCGCCCTGGGCCGGCGGCTGTTGCTGCCGCTCCTAGCTGGCTGCGGTGGCTGCCACCCTGGGCGGCGGCGCCGGTCGGCTGGCCTGTGTGGCTGGTGGCGGCGGCGTGGAGGAGAAGAGAGAGGAGAGAGAGGGGGGGGGGTAGCCTGGAGGAACCCTAGGAGCTTAGTGCTCTGATACCATGTGAACGTAGATGCCGCAAAGCTACGTGCAATGTAGCGTATGTGAGGGTTCATGACCCCTCACCCTTTCATTAATAGAAACTTGGAGAAATTACATAGAGGTCCTACAATATAGAGAAATTACAAATAATAGAATATAAAGAGATATGTTAAAAATAATGATTATGAAATAGATAGATTCTTGTGCTGGATTGGAGAACTTCTATGCATAGAAAATATCAAAGATTTTCCAAATCCTTAGTGTGGAGGTGGGATTGTAGGGATTTCTTCATACTAGAACTCCCTCAGTATCAATGCAAGTGATTATAATCATTGACATATACAACAAAGATCAATGACCCCAAGTTAGTGGCAATATTATAATGAATGATCCTAGCAAATCTTTTGAAGTCTAAGTATTCAAGAATGATGCTTAGCTTATTAAAGCAGACATGCAGAGAGTGCTTAGTCCATATAAGTAACGATGAAGTCAAAAGATTTTGTGAGAAGAATCCTAGTCAACAACAAACCCAGGAGGTGTCAGAATGTATACTTCCTCCGTTCCTCCGATAGATCTCCATAGAAAAGCAATTTTAATGTCAAGTTGAAAAAGAGGCCTATCTAGATGTACTATCAAGGAAATCAAAACAAACTAAGGAAGTCCTGGTGACTAGCGAATGTCTTAAAGAACTTGACGCCAAAGGTCTGAGTATATCCTTTGGCTACCATTCTGGCTTTGACCTTCTTCATTTAACTATCATAATGATGTTTGATAGGAAATACCCATCAACATCAAACAAAATTTGTGGCGGGAGGTGGATCAACTAGATCTGAAGTGTCATTCTCATATAGCTTTTGCATTTCATTGATCATTGTTGCTAACCTCCCAGGATGCGAAAGGGCATCAACATGGTGTTTGGGAATATAGGTATAGTCTAAAGCCATGGGAAAAGCATAAGCAAAGGATAGACAAGCAAGACAATAAGTATTAAAAATTGAATGTTTTACTATAGACAAGATTGAATACCTTTGTAGAGAGTCATTGGTCCTTCAGATTGCATTAGAATAGATGATGATGGTGGGAAACTACTTGTGGATCAACTTCCTTGAACTGACGATAGACCTTGAAAGGAATTGTTGCGGTGGGGATGGTGGAAGTAGAGCTAGTGGGATGTCAAGTGGCAAATGAAACCATTCTAGTAGAGAGATCATCTGATTGGAGGATACTTACGCACACAAAGATGAATAAATGAAAATCTCATCTCTGTGAAAGGTAACGTAAGCCAAAACATATAAGCATCCAATCACATGATCGAGACACTTATTAGTGTTATTGTTGTGTATTAATTATGTCTATACTGATTAATGGGCCTATCCTACTTAAGCCCATTAGTGTCAATGTAGTTTATCTTATGTTGCATTGTAGGTACACTGTACCATAAATTGAGTCCATATATGCTCCTTGTACCACATTGATCAATAATAAAAGATAGTTCTATGCCACATGGTATCAAGAGCAACTCTAAAACCTTGAGGGTAAGCACCACTACCGGCCCGCTGCAACAACCGCGTTGGCTCAGGCTATCAGCCACGAACACCAGGCCATCGCTGGTTGTGGGCAACACTTAGCTGCTCTAAGTCGCCAACGCCGCTCACTCTGGGGCAACAATAGAGCTTGCCACATTTTTCTCAGGGGGGAAACGCAGGTTGTTGTCCCCATCGGAGTTGCAACCATTGCTCCTTGATGTGTGCACAATGATAAGCAATCTTTAAGGGAGTCTGACGGGCACTGCATTATCTCCTTTGTCACTAATCTTAATATATGGAGGCACGTTGATTGCGACACAGGTGTGATAACTTTCTAAGATCTTATAACTACACTAGGTTTTATAAAGCATCCTCTTCCTCCCCATGTACCTTATGTACATGGGTGAGTGCTTCTAACAAAATAGGGAATCACCCTTTTTTCTTCCCATGACATCACTTCTTGATAGTGCTAAGTCGCATGTCTTTTCAGCTATCTCAATCCCATCATGCTTCATGGTTTTTGTCTCTTATCACTATGCTTCTTACCAATGATCTTTTATCTCCACCATTGTTCTATTAGTGAGATGTCTCTCAAATCATGGCTGATAGCAAGGACTCAACATAGACCATCATCTACAATGACAACGCTGCCATCTCTCATCAAATTAAATGGAGAGAAGTACTTGTCCTAGATGAATTCTATGTCGACTATTCTTGAATCCAGAGACAATGTGAAGTTCAATGGGAAGCATGCCGTGGACACCATCGAATGGAGATGGGAAAATAGCCAAGTCAAAAGTTGGCTGTGGAACAATATGGGACCGTCCATTGCCTCCAAGTATATGTACCACAAGAACGCCAAAAACATGTGGACACTTCTCATCACCACTACACACAAGAGAAAAATGCAAGTACCATCTACAATCTGGGATAGGCTCTTTGATGAATACTGTGAAACAGAAAACAGTTTTGGGAAGCGTAGGGTTGCACAATGTGTGCACCCTCATATATATAACATTGAAACATTTACAGAGAGGTCCACATATAATATGGAAATAACAAAACAACTAACAGAATATATAAAACAGGAATATATGTTAACACTCCCCCTCAAGTTGGAGCATAGATATCAATCATGCCCAACTTGTCCGTCAGTGTGCAGAATTGCTTCTTCGCCAGCAGCTTGGTGAAGATGTCAGCAACTTGGTCTTCAGAACGAGTGAAGGGAGTGCAGATCTTGCCAGTCAGAATGGATTCCCGAATAAAATGACAATCTACTTCAATATGTTTAGTGCGCTCATGATAAACTGGATTATTCGCAATGAAGATAGCAGCTTTATTATCACAGTGCATAGGTATAGCAGAAGAAGAGTCAACCCCGAACTCTTTTAACAGAGAGCGCACCCACAACAATTCACAGGCAGTATGGGCCATGGCCCTATATTCAACTTCAGCACTTAACCTGGCCACAACATTTTGTTTTTTACTCCTCCAGGTAACAAGATTGCCTCCAACATACGTACAATACCCAGAAGTAGATTTTCTGTCAACTCTGCTACCTGCATAATCAGAATCAGAGTACCCTGCAAGAGAACAATGTCCATGCTTCCTGTAGTGAAGTCCCTTGCCAGGAGACTTCTTCAAATATCGTAGAATCTGACAAAGAGCATCCCAGTGACACTGTCTGGGTTTATCAAGGTATCTGCTAAGAAGACCCACTGCAGTAGAAATGTCAGCTCTGGTGACAGTCAAATAAATGAGTTTACCAATCAGCCTCCTGTACTTTTTATGATCAGCAAACAGAGGAGAAGAATCATCATCCCAATTTACATTAGGATCTAGAGGAATATCAGCAGGTCTTGCCCCCAGCATACCAGTCTCCTGCAGTATGTCTAGGACATATTTTCTCTGAGACAACACAAGAGCATTAGAATTTCTAGAAACTTCTATGCCCAGAAAATATCTAAGTTTGCCCAAATCTTTGGTAGCAAAGTGCTTGCCCAGATGAGATTTAGTAGCCTGAATACCAAGAGAATCACTGCCAGATATGATAATATCATCAACATAGACAATCAGAATAATAATACCAACTGAAGTCTTCTTGATAAAAACAGAATGATCCACCTGAGATCGCAGAAACCCAAAATCAATCATAATTTTGCTCAATTTATCAAACCAAGCCCGGGGACTCTGCTTAAGCCCATAAATAGACTTCTTTAACCTGCAAACTTTGTGAGACTCCCCCTGAGCAACAAACCCAGGAGGTTGCTCCATATAGACCTCTTCTTGTAAATCACCATACAAGAAGGCATTTTTCACATCTAGTTGCAACAGTGGCCAGTCAAGATTAACAGCAACAGACCATACGTGCCATCTAAATAGTCAATACCATACGTCTGGGTGTAGCCTTTAGCAACTAACCGTGCCTTCAGCCTTTCAACAATGCCGTCAGGTTGATATTTGACCGCATACACCCATCTGCAACCTACAGGTTTACACTGAGGAGGTGGATCCACCAGCTCCCAAGTATCTCGTTCAGCAAGAGCTAACATCTCCTCCTTAATAGCAGACAACCATCCAGTACTCTGTAGAGCATCCTGGATATTCTTTGGAACAGCAACAGCAGATAAGGCATATACAAAATTGCTAGAATTAACATTCAGATGATCAGTAGAAACAAACTGAGCAATACTGTGTGATGTGCATGAACGAGTACCCTTTCTAAGAGCAATGGGTAAATCAAGATCAGAATGTACCTCAGGTGTAGTAGAACCTTCTGGAGGTGAAGATTGGTTTTCATGGGGGGTTTCTTGAGTAGAAGGTGCTCTGTTCCTGCGTTGATAAACTATAAGAGGAGGCTTATCAGCCTCAGTAGTGACTTTGTCAGTAGTATCAGGCACACAATCAGAAGTAACAGGTAGAGGTGAGGCAATAAGATCAGACTGTAAACTGTCACCACGAGTCGAATAGTAAGGAGTATCCTCAAAGAAAACTACATCACTGCTAGTATACCATTTTCTTGCAGTAGGACTGTAACACCGATATCCCTTCTGGGTACGAGAATATCCCAAAAAAATGCACTTCTCAGCACGAGGAGACAGTTTATCAGAAGTAGGTCCAACTAATCGTACAAAACAGGTACATCCAAAGATTCGAGGAGGCACAGTAAATAGCTGAATATCGGGTTGAAGAACTTGAATAGGTATTTTGTTTCCAATCACAGAAGATGGCATTCGATTTATCAGAAAACTAGCAGTCAATATAGCCTCAGGCCAAAACGAGCGAGGAACATGTGCATGCATCATAATAGTTCTAGCAACCTCTAACACATGTCGATTTTTATGCTCAGCCACACCATTTTGCTGGGGTGTATAAGCACAGGAGGTCTGATGTATTGTACCCACAAATTTACAAAAAACATCCACATCTTTTTTAACAAATTCCAGTGCATTATCAGTACGGAAAATTTTGACAGGCATACCGTATTGAGTTTTTATTTCAGCAAAAAAGAACTTGATAACAGACAAAACTTCGGACCTACTTTTCATCATAAACAACCAAGTAGTCCGTGAAAAGTCATCAATAAACAAAATAAAATATTTATGACCAGATAAACTCGGCACATGACAGGGTCCCCATACATCAGAGTGCACTATATCAAACATATTTTTACTGCTAATCTGGCTGCGTCTAGGATAAACAACTCTAGTTTGTTTTCCAAGTTGACATGACTCGCACTGAAAACTACAAATGCCAAGATCAGACACTAAATGTCGAAGCTTTTCAGATGATGGATGGCCCAGGCGGTAGTGCCACTGTAATGCAGAAACTGAGGTAGATAATGCAGGAGTCACAGATGCTTTAGCTGCTTTTGGCAAATGATCCAGATAGAAGAGTCCATCAGCACCTTCATACCCCCCACCAATCTTCATCCTCGTGCGAAGGTCCTGAAAAACACATGAACCAGGAATAAAAGTCAGACTACACTGTAGGCTCCGCAATATCTTGCTAACAGATAACATATTCAAAGGAAATCTCGGCACATATAAGGCAGATTTCAGCAGAAAGTCAGAAACAATATCCCCCACTCCAGACACCGCAGACTTGGAGCCATCAGCCAACATAACAGATGATGGTCTAGCAGGTTTAAATAATTTGTGAAACAGTGATCTATTTCCAGAAATATGTGAAGAGGCACCGGAGTCGATGACCCACTTAGTATTACCAGGAGTAGAAGAAGAGCTCAGGAAGGCAGTGTCATAACCAGAATAAGTGGCGGCATGAGCTCCACTAGTCGAAGCTTGAGACGACGCACCAGCTCGCTCAAGAAGAAGACGCTCCACCTCAGCACGGATGTAGTCAGCAGTCGCACCCGAGGAGGCAGAGTCAGTAGGCTGAGTCGTTCCCTCTGATGCAGTAGTAGTGGAGTCAGCAGCTGCATTGGCCCACGTCGGCTTACCATATTTCTCCCAGCATTTTTCTTCAATATAGTTGGACCGGCCACAGAAGGTACAAAGGCGCTGTCCTGACTGAGGACGCGCACCAGCAGTAGGGGCAGTAGAAGAGGCTCCACGACCAGGAGCTGCCCGTCCTCGTCCTCCACCCAGGGGAGGACGGCTCTCAGTAAAGCGACCACCATAGTCACAAATTCGGTATTCGGGATACGTACGGTGAAGCTGAAAAATTCGGAATTCGGGAATTATGCGGGAAATTCGGATAAAAAACTGTAAAAGTACGGTCAAATTCGGTCAAAGTACGGTCAACTATTCGGGAAAAAGTCGGCAAAAAGTCGGCAATATATATATATATATATGTATACATATATATTACATATATAGATATATACATATATAGATATACATATATATACATATATACATATATACATATATATATATATATATGTATGTATATATGTATATATGTGTGTATGTATATATATATGTATGTATGTATATACTTTGGACATATATATATATATATATATATACACATATGTATATACTTTGGACATATATATATATACACATATGTATATACTTTGCACATATATATATATATATATATATATATATATATATATATATATATATATATCACCGTACAGTAGCGAATAAAACGGGAAAAAAACGTTTAAAACGCGAATAAAACGGAAGTCGTGTTTAAAACGCGAATAAAACGCGTACTACGCGATTAAAACGTTCCGGGCGAACTAAACGACCGTCACATACGGCACACCAAAAAAACGCGTTTAATACGCGACTTTTTCAAAAAGTCGCCGATTATTGTGACTATGGCGACCCCGGCCACGACCCCGGCCACGACCAGAAGCTGCAGCAAGGGCCGAAGAGTCTCCAACATCAGTAGTCAGAGACGAGGAAGACGAAGGCAAACGCTGAAGGCGTTTGTAGGCACTCTGTAGTGACGGCAGAGGGTCACTGGCTAAGATCTGGTCTACAACTCCAACATATGACTCAGGCAATCCACAGAGAAACAGGACCAACTGAAGCTCCTGGCGCTGACGCTGCATAGTAGCCAGGTCCGTGGAGAGAGGGTGATAGGATTCCAGTTCACCCCATAATCCAGTGAAGTCAGAGAAGTAATCCGCAATGTCCGTCCCCGTGAACTGTAGACGTCCCAGCTGCTTGGTGATGTCAAACACCTTCTTGGGGTTCTGACTATGCGAGTAAGTACCGGCGAGCTGATCCCACATCTGCTTCGCCGTAGGTAGGTGAAGAAGTGTGACGCTAATCTTCTCAATGCTGCTATTGAGAATCCAGGTCATCACAGTGGAGTCATCACGAACCCAGTCGTCATACGCCTTTACATCTTTAGCATCAGCGTCCTCTGCGGGTGCTGCCGGACCCGCACGGATAAGATGTGAGTACTTGCTTTGGGATCTGGCATAGATCGTCATGGAGCAGACCCTGTGCGGATAGTTGCGCCCATCAAGCTTCACAGTGGTAACCTGACAGCGGAAGTCATCATGCGAGGACGCCATGGGAGCAGTAGGCACAGCAGGAACAAGCACGATCAGGCAGGAGACGGGCTACGCCGTCAGACAGGCACAACAGGCACAAGGAACACGGAGAAGACCTCTCACATACAGTCTACGCCGAAGCGCAGAACAGAACCTGGCGACACAAAGGCCTACTCGGGCAGGCAGGCACAGGACCGAAAAACGGTCTACGTCAGTTCAAGCCACCGGACCTTCACGGAGCCAACTGCCCGGTGGCAAACGGCCGCGGAGGCGCACGAGCCCCCTGTGGAGGAGAGGACCGGCCCTGGCGGCTGGCCCGGCGCCCGCCGACTGGCGGCTGCTGGCCTGCCGACCGGCGGCTCGGCTGCTGTTGGGCCGCGGGGGGGGGGGGAGAGGAGGAAAGGGAGGGTGACGGCCGGCTGGATCTACTGCTCTGATACAATGTGAAACAGAAAACAGTTTTGGGAAGCGTAGGGTTGCACAATATGTGCACCCTCATATATATAACATTGAAACATTTACAGAGAGGTCCACATATAATATGAAAATAACAAAACAACTAACAGAATATATAAAACAGGAATATATGTTAACAAATACTAAGGGGACATGGCACTTGAGAATATTATGACTCCATCATTGGCTTGTTGCAACAACTTGATTTCTTCCAATATGTTGACTCATATGCCCAAACCAACAAACGTGCTTGCCTCATCACGACCAAATTTCTTAACAGCCTTTACCCAACCTTTGCACCAGTTCACAACATTATCCTGGCAGGCAATCAAGGCAATCAGTTCCCCACTCCGGAGGATGCCCTCTCTCATCTTGAACAAGCTAATGTTTGTCCACAATAGAATCCAATCGTTCACCCTGGCTCACACAAAATCATTACAGTCGTTGATTGTGGACATGGACGTGCCCCTAGACTCATGTATACCTTATGCAACAAATTGGGTCACCTTGAGAAGAGGTACCGGAAACATGGTCATCCCTCTGGTTGTGGCTGCGGAGCGGCCATGTTGCTCAAGCTACGAACAATTCTTCAGTCACCTTATTGTCAGCAAAATAGAAGCAGCTTCTCCAAGTGTCAAGTCAACAAACTAATAAATACGGGGATTCCACGACTTTGCAAAATGCTGCAACCTCCTCAGTAAATCTCACCTCCAACTAAGGAATTGTGGGAGCCTCCATGGTAGCATCCAATTTTTCCTGAATTGTTGACATTGGGGCGACACAACATATGACGGGTATGAGACACCTCCTTTCATCCACTGATTTCTATATTCCCAATCCATTTGTCAGTGTGGCAGATGGGTTCAACTAAACTGTCTAACAATATGGGGAGTGTGAATATTTTACCTCACCTTAAACTTAAATTTGTCCATTTTGTTCCCCACTTTCCATTCAATTTGATGTCTGCTGCTAATATTGTGGATACCTTTACGTGTAGCGTAACATTTGGTAGTCATGGTTTTTTGTTACATGGTTCTCAAACTTTGAGGACGATTGGTTTTGGTACTAGAGCTAGAGATCTCTATTATTTTGGTGATGCCGTTCCACAGTCTACTATTCTGTCATGCACACCGCTTCAACTACATCAACGATATGGTCACCCCTCCCTTGAGAAGCTCAAAAGTCTGGAGCCATCTTTATCTAGTTTAAAAAGTCTTCCATGTGACTCTTGTCATTTAGGGAAGCATCATTGGGTTTCATTTCCTCACGGATCTTGTTTCTATTCTAAAGCTAACTTATGTGATTCATAAACATTTGTGGTCCTTTTAGAACCACTAGCTTCAATGGATATAGCTATTTTGTTACCTAGTCGATGATTTCTCTTGTAACATGGTTGTATGTGTTGAAATCCTGTGATGAGATTTTGGAATTTTCCAGTCTTTCCGTAAAATGACTTCCACACAATTTAACTAACCTATTAATTTGTTTTTTCCAAACCGACAATTCTTTAGAATATGTATCAAGTCACATGTCAACCTTTTGTTCCAGCAATGGGGTAATAAATCAACGATCTTATGCCCACACCCTACAACAAAATGGGGGGTCAATGTAAGAATCATCATTTATTAGGCACTCCCCCCACTCTTCTTTTTGATGCTCAGTTACCCAAGTCCTATTGGTCTGAAGCTATCCTCACTGTATGTTACCTTATCAATCGACAACCTTCTTCGTTTCTTTAGAGCAAAATTCCGTTCTTGCTTGTTTTTCCAGATGACAAATTTATCTTCCTCTTCGAATCTTTGGGTGCACTGCTTTTGTTCATAATTTGATCCAAAGGCAAACAAAATCTATCACCACTCCATCAAAACAGTTTTCCTTGGCTATTCTACCTTCCAAAAAGGATAGATGCTATAGTCTAAGAAACTGCCAGTCGTATCTCTCTATAAACGTTACTTTCCATGAATCTGATTTCCACTTCGCCACATCTTCATTGTTTTCATCACCACAACACGAGTTTGTTGAGTAAGATCTCTCCGATGTTGTGGAGCATTTCCCATACCAAATAATCCCACTATTTATGTTTTTCCACGTGCATCTCCTATGGTAGTTGAGTTTCCTAAAGTCTATCACGAACGCCGAAAGCCCAATCCCCAGCTATAGGACCCGAAACAATTGTCCAATTTCGAGGATCAACACCCATGTCACTCTAAAACGCTATACATACCTGCACTCTTTGTCATCCCATTTCTCATACTTATTGTTTTTCTAAACTTTCCAATACTGCTAAAACTATTGCTAAGCACCAGATTCTGAAAAGTTACCCTGAAGCCCTCCACCACCTTGGTTGGAAACCTGCAATGCTTGAAGAAATGACATCTTCGCATGAGAATGGAACCTGAGACCTTGTTCCGCCTCTTGTAAACAAGAATATTGTAGCCTGCTGCTGGATTTTCTCAGTCAAGTTCAAGTTAGATGGTTCGGTGGAACAATTTCAAGCTCGTCTTCTAGCCAAAGGGTTTACCTAAACGTTTAGTGTGGATATCTTTGAAACATTCCCTCCCGTTACTCACATTGCATCAGTCTTGATAGTTATATTCCTTGCAACTCATATGGATTGGTCCTTGCTTCAACTTATAATAAAAATGCCTTCCTCCACAATCAACTAGATGCCCTGATTTAAAAAACGACCCAGGCGGCTGCTTAAGCGTTGACGGGTCCTGGCAGTCTAATCCAGCCTTAGGCACCCGCCTGGCGCTTGGGCCATTAAGCGCCCACTTTTGGGCCGCTTAGCCCGCCTAAGTGCCTGCTCCAGCAACTGTTTTAGGGCCGCTTTAACCCGCTTAAGTAAAAATCGGCTCCTAGAGCCATGATATTGGAATTTCTTCGCTGATTTTATATTGAATGAATATTACTCTATTATACTTCTAGTGAATGATTAGTTTTATTGATTTCCTTGCCGCTTTTACTGGTTATTGATTGGTATTACTGATTAGTATTGCTTTCTTGGCACAATAATGACTACTTAATTAATATTACAGCTTAGTAGTAAAGTTCTTAATAACTAATTCATAGTTGGTTATTTACAATTACTGATTTGCTTGCTGAATTTAATGATTAGAAATATTGTTTGGTGGTAAGTATTGATAAATGCTTAATTAAATACTGATTTACTGATATGCTCACTTATTTTACCAATATGTATTACTGATTAGTAGTTTAGAGTTTAACAATATATTCATAGTTGGTTATTTACAATTATTGTTTTGTTTGCTGATTTTGGTGATGAGAAATATTGATTAGTAAAGTATTGATTAATACTTAGTTTTAATTACAGATTTGCTGATTAGATATGTACACAAGTTCCATGGAAATATATTTTGTATATACAAATATGTGTAATTTTGTATAAAAATATATAAGAATTTAGGAACCCACTTTTACAAAAAGCACTGCTTAATCGCCCGCTGGCGATTAATCGGCTACAAGGTGCTGTCCGCACACCTCCCGCTTCGCGCTTTTTAAAACATTGATTGGATGAGTAGGCCTATATACAACAACCTTTGGGTTGTATCAGTGAGGGGGAATCTCCCAGAGTCTGTTGCCTCAAACACTCTTTGTATAGCCTCAAGCAATCGCCCGTGGCCTGGTTTCGCAAAGCTAAGTGAAGTTCTTGCCACTTTTGGTTTTTCCCAATAGTCTAGTGATAACAACGTCTTCTTTTCTAAAACTTCATACAGATTCATTATTTGCGCCGTATATGTTGATGATATCATTATCAATGACAGATGCTTCTAGAATTTTCCAATTTAAAGTCTCTCTCAAATTAAATTTTCTCACCAAGGGCCTGGTCATCTCTGTTACTTCTTGGGGATTGAAATTCTCTGCTCCAACCATCTCATCTATCTGTGCCAGCGAAAATATGTGCTATATCTTTTGAAGGATTTTGGTATGACCAATTTAAACCTGTTTCATTCTTAGTTATCAAGGCGCCTGCCTACGCGTTGGGCAACCTAATAAGTGCATTAAGTTGGCATGTAAGGCCTTTTAGGCCCAAATTAAGCCATTTAAAGGCTAAATCAGCATGAATCGAGTCTAGATTTGGTCAAATCAGATCACCGTGAGTCATTGTATGGTTGAAATAGGCCTGATATATGCCAAAATCAGGTCAAATTTTGGAAAATTAGGTCTGATATGGGGGCAAACATGCTTGATTTGGGGAAACTAGGTCTTATTTGGGTCAAATTGGTAAGTGTCACAGTGTTTGTCAATTTTTATCTACTTTCTCATATGTCTGTTGTTCTTGCTTCTTTTTCTTTTCTTTCGTTTATCCTTTCTCCTGCATTTTATTCCTAAATCCTACTGCTGCTGCATTTTTTTTTGAGTTATTCCTCCTATATCCCCTCCTACTAGTATGTGAGTATGTGCATATTTGTTTATTACAAATTCATCCCATATCTCCTGCTACCAAATCTACTACTAGTCTACTACTATTTGCATACATTTGTTCTGCTTTTTCTGATTTCTTCCTCCTAAATCTCTGTCACGGACTAGGAAATCCTTGACTACAGAAGATACCAGAGTGCGAATGGGGAAGCACACACATAAATGAACAATAAACTAGATGCATACACAATGAACAATGTCAACATTCAACATGTGATATTATTACAAATTAAACTTACATGCTGTAAGAAGAGTTTTACAAGTTTATGACCATGTATGCTACATGTACACTCACTCACAAGCCATATGTTCTCCAAGCGAGCTTTGAACCTAAAATTATTAAAATAGGGAAACAAGTCAGCACAAATGTGCTGAGTATGTGGCGCCCATAAAGGACATAAGACACTAGAAAGAAAACATGACTGTAGAATATTACAAAAATATTGCTTGGCAAGATTTAGAAAAAGAAACACTAACAACATTTGATCAATGTCTTAGTTAATTCGAAAACATTTTATTATGAGTTTTCCCATTATTCTTGTAACAAACAATACTGGAGAAGGAGACAACCAGTCCTATGGTCTGTCTCACGTATCATATATATATGAAGACTATAATTACAAATTTACAAATAGATCTCTGAACTTAACATCTAAGTCCCTGTACACTAACACTCCCTCTCAAGCTGGAGCATACATATCATATGTGCCCAGCTTGGTACATAAGAACTGAACCCGATAACCATTCATGGACTTTGTGAATAGATCAGCTAATTGGTCTTCCGACCTGACATGTGACAATTGAATCAATCTCTCCTGAATCTTCTCTCTTAGAAAGTGGCAATCAACCTCAATATGTTTAGTTCTTTCATGGAAAACTGGATTTTGAGCAATGTGAACAACAGCTTGATTATCACACTTCAAATCCATAGGAGCATCTTGGACAAATCCAAGTTCCTCCAACAAATGTCGAATCCATAGCAACTCACATGTTGCTAATGCCATAGCTCTATATTCAGACTCTGCACTTGATCTGGATACAACTGTTTGTTTCTTACTCCTCCATGACACTAAATTTCCTCCCACAAACACACAATAGCTAGAAATAGATCTTCTGTCAATGCTAGATCCTTCCCAATCCGCATCAGAAAACCCTTGCACTTTCAGGTGACCATGATTTTGATACAAGATTCCCTTTCCTGGGGACTTCTTCAAATACCTCAAAATGCGCAACACAACCTCTAAGTGACCTGTACATGGCTTCTCCATAAATTGACTCACAACACTAGTAGCAAATGCAATATCAGGTCTAGTGACTGTCAAATAATTCAGCTTGCCGACAAGCCGTCTATATCTCCAAGGATCATCAAGCAACTCCCCTTGCTCCATGGACAATTTGACTTAGGATCCATTGGAGTGTCACTGGGTCTAGTCCCAAGCATCCCTGCCTCTGTGAGCAAGTCAAGGACATACTTCCGTTGTGAAATTACTATCCTAGATTTTGACTTGGCAACCTCAATTCCTAGAAAATATTTAAGATTCCCTAGGTCCTTTGTATGAAAATGCCCTTGCAGAAAAGTCTTCAACTGTGCAATGCCCTGTCTATCATCACCAGTAATCACAATGTCGTCAACATATACCACAAGGAATATACATCCTGAACTCTGTCGCCTGTAGAAAACCGAATGGTCCATAGTACATCTCTAGAGCCCAAACTCAAAAAGAGAACTGCTGAGTCTACCAAACCAGGCACGGGGTGATTGTTTCAGACCATATAGGGACTTGTGAAGACGACACACTAGATCACACTCCCCCTGAGCAACAAACCCTGGTGGTTGTTCCATATAAATCTCCTCATCCAAGTCACCATGCAAAAATGCATTCTTGATATCAAGTTGATATAAAGTCCAGGAATGTATTGCAGCAAGAGACAAGAAGATACGAACAGATGCCATCTTTACAACCGGAGAGGTCTCTAAATAATCCTCACCATAGACCTGAGTGTATCCCTTAGCTATTAACCGTGCTTTAAGTCGATCAACTAATCCATTTGCACCGACTTTAACAGTGAAAACCCAACGACATCCTACCACAGACTTGCCTGACGGGCGCTGAACAAGAGACCATGTCTGGTTCTGGGCTAGTGTTGCCATCTCTTCTTCCATAGCATGACGCCATCCCGGGTGATCCAAGGCAATTGAAAGAGACGAGGGTATAGAGACAGAGGACATGGATGATAGAAAGGCATGAAATGATGGTGAGACATGGCTATATGAAACAAAATTAGAAATGGGATGCAAAGTGCAAGACCGAGTGCCTTTCCTCAACACAATAGGACGATTGTCTATACTTGTATCTACTTGACTTTCAGACAAGGGAGCAACTGAAGCAGTTGAACTAGCATGAGTCTCTGTAGCACTTGAACATGTACTTGGACAACGAGTAAACACCTGAGTGATAGGAGGTCTAGCAGAAATGGGTGGTACACTACCAGGATGACCCTCATTACCTGAACAAGTGGGTATAGAGGACTCAATGACAATAGGAAGAGGCAAGAGCTCTTCCACAACTACTGATGTCATTGAAGAACTGTCATCAAAGAATGTCGTGTCTTCAAAAAAGGTGACATCAGCGGAGACAAAAAATCGATGTAAGGTGGGACTATAACACTTGTACCCCTTCTGAACACGAGAATAACCTAAGAAAACACACTTGGTGGACTTTGGACTCAATTTGTCCATACCAGGTCCCGGACAATGAGCAAAACAGACACATCCAAACACCTTAGGTGGGACATGGTACAATGGCTCTATAGGATGAAGAATCTGAACAGGTATGTGGTTTTGAATTACAGATGATGGCATACGATTTATGAGGTAAGCGGCGGTGAGAACTGCATTGCCCCAGAATTCTCTTGGGATATGCATGTGAAGAAGGGTACGTGTAGTCTCCACAATATGTCGAATTTTTTTTTCGGCCACTCCGTTTTGTTGTGGTGTATGTGGGCAAGATGATTGGTGGATGATGCCATGGGTGGAGGTGAAATCGGTGAAATAACGACTCAAGTATTCTCTCGCATTATCTGAACGGAGAGCATGTACTTTCTTCTTAAATTGGGTTTCCACTTCCGCACAAAAAGATTTAAAGATAGACAAAAGTTCAGATCTTTCTTTCATCAAGTAGAGCCATGTAGTACATGAATAATCATCAACAAAGATAAAAAAATACCTATAACCAAGCTTAGAGGTTACACGACTTGGACCCCAAACATTTGAGTGAACTAACTCAAACAAAGACACTGCTCTTTGACTCTCTTTAGACCTAAAAACAGACCTTGTATGTTTCCCTAATTGACACGACTCACACTGCAACCCTTCTAGGTGGGATAGACCTGGGAGTCTGGGACCAAAACCTTAAGCTTATCCAACGACGCATGACCAAGGCGATTGTGTACCACTAAAGGGGAAGCTGTGACACAAGTTGTGGGAGACCTACTCAAATAGTAAAGTCCATCCAGTTCATACCCTTCACCAATTGTCTTCCCTGTCTTTAAGTCTTGTATAACACAAGTATCAGGTAAGAAAGTGACAGAGGCTTGAAGACGACGAGTTAATTTATTAATAGACAACAAATTAAAAGGGAATTGTGGGATGAATAAGGTGGATGGAAGGGAAATATACGGAGTCGGTGACACCACCCCAGTTCCCTTAACAAACACAGTAGAGCCATCTGCAAGGGTAACACCGGGTAGGTCGGGCTTACTGGTTGTATAGGTGGTGAACATCTCAGGTACCCCCGTTATATGATCAGTTGTGCCTGAATCAAGAACCCAATCTGACTTGGACATTGATTTCGTAGAAGTCTCAGAGATGCATGCTGAAGGACTAGCCTTTCTCGCAATGGATACAACTAGAGATGTGGCTTGACGTGAAGCTCGGAGACGCATTAAATGAACATATTCTTCTTCAGACACTGAGACCTGATATGAAACCTCCTCCTGAGTATTCTTCTTATCAGCCATGTTGATTAGTAGATATGAAATCAACACAAAGGGCCTTGAGATCAGACCAAAACAATTATGAAGAACCTTTAAGTTGGACTTTGTAACTTGAAATCACAGTTTGCAGTGTTGAAATCAGACTTTATTGACTTAATTTTAGACTTTGACGGCCTGGAATCAGACTTTGTAGCAGCACTCTTATGGATTGGATGCCCTTGTAAGAAGGAAGAATCTTGTAACAATTTATGTTTCTTAAATGCCCCAGAATATTCTTCGAAATACACTCAAATCAGACTATGTAGCAGAACTGCATAGTGTCTGCTACAGTGTTCCGCAGCTACAGTACAATGGGGGAAATGTTGCTGCAACCTCCTCAAAGCTCGTGACCTTCTGGGGCAAGGTTGAAGAGATGTAGGCGCACTTCACAGTCTAGCCCTTGGTGGGAAAAGACTTCCCTATAGCCACGTAGGTCCCTTTGAATGAAGGGACAGAACCTGCTCACGTTTTGGTTGGAGAAAGAATGAGGACAGCAATCCCCCTATTGAGAGAGAGAGAGCCTCACCCCCTAGGTGACCGCAAGGGAAGAAGAATCCGAAGATGATAGGGCTGGATTCGACGACACCTACGGATGGTAGCTCCTTCAAAGTCGGCGCTGCTACAGTAACGTACTGTAGCGGACGACCAAAATGAGAGGAAACAGGGAGATGGACGTTCCCTAGGGTTCCTTTCTTGGTGAAGAGGTTGACGGCTCTTCCACGACTTGCCCTATGGCTCTGATACTATGTAACAAACAATACTGGAGAAGGAGACAACCAGTCCTATGGTCTGTCTCACGTATCATATATATATGAAGAATATAATTACAAATTTACAAATAGATCTCTGAACTTAACATCTAAGTCCCTGTACACTAACAATGCTGATATCGACAAGCATGCTAATATATATATATATATATATATATATATATATATATATATATATATATATATATATATATATATAGTCAGGCTAGAATACACTCAAGTAGTTTTTCATGATGCAATATTTTTTTTCAAAAATCTAATCCGTTGATCTTCTTAATCATCTTGTGAATAACTCGTATATAAAATTTGAGCACATTTGGACATTTAGAGGTCATGTTATAAAGACCGCAAAAATTATGTATTTCAAATTAGTTTCGAGCGTTGGTTTTGTTGCCCTCGGATGAGTGACTTACACTCATCCAAATGGGCTCAAAATTTGTATGTAGCCTAATTATAGTATGACAATGAAGATCAATGGTTTACATTTTGCAAAAAAATAGTCTTGATATGCAAACACACTTGAGTGTATCAGACATCAGTGCAATCTGTACACTCGAGTGTATTCTAGCCTGACTCTCTCTCTCTCTCTCTATATATATATATACATATATATATTATATATATATATATATATATATATATATATATATATATATATATATATATATATATATACTCTGTTCCAAGGAGGAGGTCACCATTTTGTACAAGTTCCATCCTTTGAATTGAGGAGGTCGCTTGTGCCCAATATCAACATCATCATCATAATTCGGGCAGTCATAATGGGCATATCATTTATGTTCCAAGATTATTTTTCAAGACATATATATATATATATATATATCTATATATAGTATCTCTAGAAGTTGGCAACGAGATTGCTTATTATTGGATAATTAAATAGAGTACAGGGGGCTCTCTTTTATAAGACAAGAGAGTACACATGGTATAGAGATAACCCATGTGGGATAAAGAGTACACAATAGAAAAAGAGAAAAAGCATAAAGCAAAATACACTAAGTATAGAAAAGCAGTAAAGTGTATATACTAATACTCCTCAAGCTAGAGCGTAGATGTCAATCATGCCCAGCTTGGATGTCATATTAGCAAATCTTGTCTTTGGAAGAAACTTTGTGAAGATGTCAGCCACCTGATCAGAAGTTTGG
Source organism: Alisma plantago-aquatica (assembly GCA_963693085.1). NCBI lineage: Eukaryota > Viridiplantae > Streptophyta > Magnoliopsida > Alismatales > Alismataceae > Alisma > Alisma plantago-aquatica. Next base: position 76,205,539 of record OY856413.1, on the reverse strand, counting down.
ATGTAGGGAGTGGATATCTGTCCAGATAATACAGCTTCACGAACAAAATGGCAGTCCACCTCAATGTGTTTAGTCCGCTCATGAAACGTGGGATTACTGGCGATAAACGTAGCAACTTTGTTATCACAATACATCAGAATAGGAGAGGAGTCAGAAATACCAAAATCCTTCAGTAGGCTTCGAATCCAGAAAAGCTCACAAGTAGTATGCGCCATGACGCGATATTCAGCTTCAGCACTTAAGCAAGCAACCACAGTCTGTTTCTTGCTTCGCCAAGTAACAAGGTTTCCTCCCACAAATGTACAGTAGCCAAAAGTGGAGCGTCGGTCGAGCTTGCTCCCAGCATAGTCAGAATCAGAATAACCAAGGAGTTTACAGTGACCATGTTTCTTATATAGCATGCCTTTCCCAGGAGAGCTCTTCAAATATTTAAGAATGTGGCAAACAACGTCCCAGTGACATTGCCGGGGTTTATCCAAGTATCTACTAACAAGCCCGACAACAGAAGTAATATCAACTCGTGTGACGGTCAGATAAATAAGCTTACCAACCATGCGTCGATACTGATGATGGTCAGGATAGGCAGGAGAGTTCTCATCATCCCAGTCAGTATTTGGATCCAGAGGTGTGCTAGCAGGCTTAACACCTAGAAGTCCAGTTTTAGAAAGCAGATCCATAACATATTTGCGTTGAGACAAACAAAGACTAGAAGAGGACCGAGAAACTTCAATCCCAAGAAAGTACCGCAGAGAGCCAAGATCTTTGGTAACAAAGTGTTTCTCCAGATAGCACTTGGTAGCCTGAATGCCTGCAGGATCACTCCCTGAGAGAATGATATCATCAACATATACAATAAGGATAACAATGCCAGCAGTAGTATTTTTGATAAAAACAGAGTGATCTGACTAGGAGCCTCTTAAAGAGAATTTTTGAAGAATAGTACTCAGTTTATCAAACCAAGCACGGGGACTCTGTTTTAAACCATAAATCGCCTTCCTCAGCCTGCAGACTTTAGAGGACTCCCCCTGAAGCACAAATCCCGGGGATTGTTCCATGTAGACCTCCTCATGTAGATCCCCATACAGAAAAGCATTCTTCACATCAAGTTGATACAAGGGCCAATCAGAATTAATAGCAACAGAAATAAGAATCCGTACAGAGTTCAATCGAGCCACATGAGAGAAAGTCTCAAAATAATCGACCCCGTAAGTTTGTGTATAGCGTTTAGCAACGAGTCTTGCCTTTAGCCGTTCAACCGTGCCATCCGGTTGATATTTGACAGTAAACACCCAACGACAACCAACGGGGGAACAATCTGCAGGAGGATCAACTAGCTACCATGTGTTGCGTTCAGTAAGAGCCTGCATTTCAGCTTCCATAGCTTGACTCCAAGCAGGATGCTTAAGAGCCTGAGAAGCATTTTTAGGAATAGATATAGCAGAAAGAGCAGCAGTAAAATTAGCAAAATTAGTCCCTAGATGATCAGTAGTACAAAAATTTCCAATAGGATGTTTAGTGCAAGTTCTAGTCCTTTCCTCAAGCTGATAGGAACATCAAGATCAGAGAATACCTGCGGTGGTGTTTGATCTGGCATGGAGGATGAAGACGTTGGAGGGGCCATAGAGGGAGTTGCTGTCTTCTGTCTTCTTTGATATACTTTTAGAGGCGGCTTTTCAGTAGGAGAAGTAGTATCAACAATATCAGTAATATCAACGGTATCATCCATGACAGGTAAAGGTGTATCTAGTAATAAATCCGATGTAAGAGTCGACCCGACAGAAGAGTAAAATGGCATGTGCTCAAAGAAAACAACATCAGCAGATACAAACCATTTCTTTGACACAAGATCACAGCAACGATACCCTTTCTGAGTGCGCGAGTACCCTAGGAAGACACACTTAGTCGCTCTGGGATCAAGTTTGGTGAGATCGGGATGAAGGTTTTTGACAAAGCAGGTGCTCCCAAAGATACGAGGAGGCACAGTAAAAAGGGGCGCATCCGGAAACAGAATCTGATATGGAACTTGATTCCCAAGCACAGAAGAGGGCATTCGATTAATTAGGTAACAAGCAGTAGAGAGAGCCTCAGGCCAAAAACACTGCGGAACATGATAATGAAAAAGTAAAGTGCGAGCAACTTCAAGAAGATGACGATTTTTGCGTTCAACGACTCCATTTTGTTGTGGTGTGTAAGCACAAGAAGTTTGGTGTATGGTGCCTTGTTTTCGACAAAAGTTGCTGACAGAGACTTGCACAAATTCTAAGGCATTATCAGTGCGAAATTTTTTAATGGGTTTAACAAACTGGGTCTGAATCTCGGCAAAGAAAGCCGTGATACTGTCAAGAATGGTATACCTGTCTTTAAGCAAAAACAACCAGGTGGTTCTAGAAAAATCATCAATAAAACTCAAAAATATCTAAATCCAGAAGTACTCGGCACAGAACAGGGTCCCCAAACATCAACATGAATAATGTCAAATGACTGTTTAGAACTAATACATGATTTTTTTGAAAAAGATGCTCGGATCTGTTTTCCCAGTTGACAAGTGTCTCAATGAAAAACAGAGTCTAATACATCAGGTAATAATTGTTTCAGCTTTGCTGCAGAAGGATGTCCTAAGCGATAGTGCCACTGGATGCCTGTCACAGAAGATGTCAAGTATGCTGCGGTCTTCGGAACATCCAGGTAGTATAGCCTGTTTGGTCCCTCATGGCCTGAACCAATCGTCGTCCTTGTGCGCAGATCCTGAAAAATAACACCATCCGGGTCAAACGTAATCGAGCAACGAAGGCTCTTCACAGTTCTATTTACAGATAGCAGATTAATAGGAAACTTAGGAACATAAAGTGTAGACCGCAGAGGCAGGCAACTAGTAGTACATATATCACCAATCCCAGTAACAGGTGTCTTAGAGCCATCAACCAGTGTAACAGGAGGTATAATAGAAGTATTGTGCAGTTTAGAAAATAAAGCAGGATTTCCTGAAATATGAGATGTCGCAACAGAGTTAATCACCCATGAGTTTTTACCAGACTGTGTCAGGAGGGCGGTGCTACCATCAGTAGAAGCTTCAGCAGAGGAAGCAAGATGATCCTGGAGCAGCTTTTCGAATTCAGACCATATCCAGTCAGTAGAGGGCGGAGCAGAGGTAGTAGCAGTCTCAGTCTGATCCGTCGTGACCTGATTCGCCCAGGCTGGCTTGCCATGCTTGATCCAACAACGATCTTCATTAAGGTTTGTCCGCTTGCAGAAAGTGCAATAACGAGGCTCAGTAGAGTCAGCGCCAGAGTATGAGCCACGTCCAGGTGCAATAGAACGTCCGCGTCCACGGCCCCGACCACGACCACGGCCACGGCCACGGAAGGAATCTCCAATGCGAACAGCGAGGGCTGCTCCATCAGAAGTATATGAAAGGTGCTGCGAAACTGATGGCAGGTGCTGAACCCTTTTGAGAACATCCCGAAGGGTAGGCAGAGGATCACTGGATAGGATCTGATCCACAACTCCAGCGAAGGAAGATAGCAAACCCGCGAGGAACGGAACAAGCATAAGTTCGTTCCGTTGACGCTGAACTTCAGTGATGTCGGCAAAAAGCGGATGATACACCTGAAATTCATCCCAGAGAGCACAACAGGTGGTGTAGTAGTCCTCAATAGAATCAGTGGCAGAAAATTCCTGTTTGGCAAGTTGCTTGAAGATCTCAAAAACCTTCTTAGGATTTTGCTGATGAGAGTATACATGAGAGAGCTGCTCCCATATTTCCTTCGCAGTCTGGTGGCGAAGAAGTGACTGGCTGATCTTGGGCTCGACGTTGTTGACCATCTATGTCATAACGCCATAGTCCTCCTTGGACCAAAGATCATAGGCCTGCTTAGTCTTTTCATCAGCATCAGTAGCGGGGACCGCCGATCCTTTGGTAGTTAGATGAGAATAGCGCCCTTGTGTTTTAACATATAGCTCGAAGGAAGCCGCCCAGAGGTGATAGTTGGAGTTATCCAACTTCACAGTAGTGACACACAAGTTGCGTGGAAGGTCAGGTGTCGCCATTGGAAGGGGCAGCAGCACGGGCGCAGAGAGCAGCAGAAGTCAGCAGCAGTAGAAAGCAGCAGAAGTCCAACACGTGGACTAGTAGTAGCAGATAGAAGATCTACGCATGGATCTTAGAAAACCCATGTAGGGCAGTAGATAGAGATAAAAAAACCTACGCCAACATGGAGGATCAGTCACTCCACCATGAGGCGCAGGCAGAAAGAGAGAGAAACTCCGTTTACGCCGTCAACATGCCAGAACTGAAAAACGCCGGGGCTGTCCGGAGATTTCAAAAATAGAAACGAAGCTAGACAGAGGGGCATGCGATAGATTAGGTCACAAAAGCGGGTGTAACTAGGAGATAGGAGGTTGGTGGAGAGATTGGAGGGGTGGACGGTGGTACTGTAGCAACGGTACTGTAGCGGCGGCGGAGAAAAAGAGAGAGGGGGGGGTGGCGGCGACTAGGGTTGGTGGAGAAGATGGTGACTAGGGTTGTTTGAGAGAGGGATTAGGTTTAAGGTGGATCGGCCCGCTCTGATATCATCTAGAAGTCGGCAACGAGATTGCTTATTATTGGATAATTAAACAAAGTACAGGGGGCTCTCTTTTATAAGACAAGAGAGTACACATGGTATAGAGATAACCCATGTGGGATAAAGAGTACACAATAGAAAAAGAAAAAAGCATAAAGCAAAATACACTAAGTATAGAAAAGCAGTAAAGTGTATGTACTAATAGTATCAAAAGATTATTCAATAGAAAAATAAAATATCACATACAAGTACATAATCCAAGCAATTTATAAAACACATCAAACTGATCAAGAGGTCAATTGGTGAAATAGAGTACATTACACCTAATATATGCTTCTAGTCCAATTGGACTACACAATCATCAAAGAGGATAGTGCCACGTACCTGAATCAGATATTTCCTAATTATTGTGGACCATCTAGATCACCGGTCACCACCTTTTTGGGATAAACTGGTTGTCAGATCTCCACTTTGGGCTTTGGATGGGCGTCACGTAGCTTACATGGAGGCGCATGGCCCACTCCCTGAGTCAAGATGAACCGACTAGTTTATTTGGCTCAAGCGTTGCTCCAGATGACTCAAATGCTGGCTCGAGCTCTCTTCGCCCGACGCTTTGCGCTTCACTTCTTTGTGAGAACTGAGAAGCGCCGTCATTCGTCGGGATCAACCTTCCGTCTCCTTCATGCCGTAGAACAAGAATCACTATCGAAAGGGAAAACCTTAGAGAGAGAGAGTTTCCTAGGACTTCATGGCACCTTCTACTCCCGTTCCATGCGATCTGCTAGGTGTCGCCGGTTGCACGAGAACTCTGTTCTCTGCGAGCGTGTCTCCACTGTGAAGTCTGGATCTAGTGTTACGGTGATCGAACAATAGATCTCCGGAAGAATATATGGTCCTCGCTCCTCGTCCACTCCACCTCAAGAGATCGGCCTTAGAGACTCCATAACATCGTATATGAAAGGATCTCACGCTAGTTGCAGTTCTACAACATCATCTAGATGGGCTCAGACCTCGGATCCCCTTCTAATCTGGCATCTGCGGCTAGTAAACGACGGGGCTATCTGACTATGCCTTTGTGTAGAGTATTCAAGAGGTCCTCACGTAGGCATACGCAGAGCAAACTCCACCCGCTCAGTGTCGAGATGCAAAAAGTCTGTTGTTCGACCTTGAAGAAGTGTGACAACGAGACTGACAATACAACAATTCTTGTTTGAATCCCATCTAAAGCATCTTGTATGCTAGGAGGACTATGAAGAACATGGTGGAAGCACCCAGACACAGCAAAGCCCCACGTATCCGCGTGACACAAGACCAATAATTCATCGACTATATTCTCATCCCTAATAATAAAAAAATTTAGCATCTTACATGTTAAATAACATTTAATTGGGAATTCAAGTACATCTAAAATTTCAGGCATATGTTGATCATAACCTAATAAAGCTTTCCTCCAAGTTTGAGACCTAAACACCAACGTTTAGCTTGTCAAATAAACTCTTGAAGTAACATCACATCTAGGGGTAGTACGGTCGAATATAAATTGCATTTGATCATCAATTGGTCACCCATTTATATCAAAATCATTATGGGTATCAAAACCCTAAAACCAAAGTCATCACATTCACCCCACCTTATAAGGAATTTTGTCCTCAAAATTCAAATAGTCTATAACACTTAAGGTGATCTCAAGGGGTCTCTACATTCTCTAGGTTACCACTTCCTGGTGCCAAGACTGTCATAGTACTACATGCACCCTAAGTTGTCATCTTAGGATCTAGAGCATCTAGGGTGTACCCACTCCACCTTATATAGATGGAAGTATCATTTAAGTGATCCGGTCATAAATTTACATTCTAGTATTTTAGGATTTAGATCCCTCATTACCCTAATAATCAGGTTTTGTTCATGCATATATGTTGAGAAGGTTATACTCGAGGTTTCATCTTTCACCCTGCTCACCAATGTAAGGTGATATCATGATTTCATGTCATTGTTAATGTAATGTTACACTTACATCATTATTGTGTGGTCTTATGATCAACATCATACTAGGATTTCATCATTACAAAGAATGATTTTCATATTTACATATTAGGATTTTCCATATTTACATATTAGGATTTTCACCCTATTCTGTGATGTCACGAAGAAGCATAGATTTAGGACTGATGTTATGCGTATAATTTGTGATCATGTAATCTCTAGTCCGAAGATATCTTTATTTCAAGATCATGATTTCATACTTATATATTTCATGTATGATATGGGAGGAAGGATAACATAATAGGTCACACTTATCTGAGTGACATATCACACATATCATATTTCTAGCTCAAGCGAGATACATTTTTTTGTCCATTATCTAAAGTGGAATTCCATTATCCACACATGTTTTCATAATCATTTAACTTATTGCTAAAGATGAGCTTCAAGGATTAAACCACTTGAGCTAGGGCCTACCTAAGTCAAATCATGACATCTAACCACACAATTTCTACCCATATCAAAACAATCTACCTAACACTCAGAAGTGAGTACATTGACTAGATCCTTCACATGGGGCCACCAACCCAAGTATGAGGCTCATTATAGAGATTACATATCATCAACATCCTCTAGGGGGACATCTCCCCCACCTAGATGGATTTTCAAACGCATATTCAACGCTCTCTTTTCTCTAGGGTTGAGCTCTTTCATAAGAAGTCTAGGGTTCAAAATTGTTAATAAGAACCACACATTGGGTGACTCAACTCATATACTCAGAAGTTGTCTAGCTAAGGACTCGTTATCAAATTTCAAAATTCACATATCTCATGTATTGGAGTTTAGGCCATCTAACCATCTCCCATGGCGGGTCACCTTCTCTAGAGTTCACCCTATCGAATGTCCCATGCTGGAGGGTCTCCTTTGTAAAGATCTTGAGGCCCATGTTGGTCCCAAACAAAAATCCCACATGTTGTCTAAACTTAAACAAAGATACGTACATCCATGCAAGCCCACTAGCTACTTGTAGCACAAGTGACTTGGCACAATAGCAATTAGTGTTGCATATGGTGCACGGGTAGCTAGGGTTGCATGCTCAAAAATCATCTCGATTCATCAAAACAATATTTTCCCTCAAATTTGAAACTTAGATCATCATTTATCAAACTTATACTATCATTAGTCGAGCTCAATTCTGCTAGGCTATACTATTGGCCTACCTTTATTTTGGCTCTAGATGATTAAATACTAATCTCCTTCTAATAACTCTCATCTATGCTGAAGTCACTCCCTTTCACTTAGGTTTTTTCTTTTTCTTTCTGTTAATTCTCTTTCCCCTGATTCTCCTATAGTTTTATCAATTCAAATTAGACGTATAATAACATTTAATGAATAAACATTGCATTATCACATATAGTATCTTGTGTACAAACGTTTAAATATGTAACTAAGAAAAAAGTAAAAAAAAGCCCAGAAAAGCCTAGGCGCCTATGCGGGCTAGGCGCCCCTTAGCTTAAACCCACCGCCTAGACGCCTTGACAAGTATGGTTTCATTTCTGATGGACTAGCACAACAAAGTTATGTCTGAGGGGGAGTCCTTTCCTAATCTTGAACAATATACATGCACAATAGGGAAGCGAATTTATTTTACTATTACCCGCCCATACACCCATTGCTGCCAGTGTAGTTAGTCAAAAGTCAACACATGGCTAAGCCTCTTGCCTGTCATTGGACATAGGTACAACGAGTTCTATGATATTTGAAAAGTGCACATTCATGGGTCTACTCTACACAAAGCTTCCATCTCCAAACATCTCCTTAACCTACTATGTTGATGCTGATTCGGCTGGGGACATCAATGATAGGAGATCCATATCCGACTTTTGTGTTCTATTTGGAAATCATCCCATTAGTTGGCAGAGTAAGAAACAATATGTTGTTGCTCGTTCCAATATTGAGGCAAGAGTATCGAGCCATGGCGTCATCAAGCATTTCATGAATGCAACGCGTATACAAAATTTGATTGCCACTTTGTATGAGATCAGGTTCATGCCAAGAAAATCATCATCTCTTATGTGAAGACTAGAGAACAAACTGTAGACATCTTCACTAAGACACTTCCACCTTCCTCCTTCAACTATGTGCTGCCTGCAAGCTGAGAATACATGATGTGTACTCTCCATTTTAAGGGGGAGTGTTAGTGTTATTGGTGTTTATTTATTATGTCTGTAATAGAATAATGAGCCTATCCTACTTAAGCTCATAAATGTCGGTCTAGTTTATCTTAGGTTACAAAGGCAACATGGTCGGATGATATGACCTTTTCTCTTCGTCTTCTCTCCTCCATCTTATCTCTTCTCTGTACTCATCTTTCTCTATCACCCCCCTCACACAAACGATATAAAGGCATAATAGGAAGAACAAAGAAATACGGGTGTATAGGTGGGGTAGGAAAAAGATAAAATCATAGGACTGAAGGCACTGTGATGTGCAACACAGATGCCTAATTCAAACAAAGGCACCCATCCATGTGCTTATAGGAACCACATGGAGAGGAAGGAAAAACTATATCGGTGCCCCTTATCTTTATTTTTTGGTGCTTTATTAACTAGCACATGATCTTTTGTTGATTTTTTCTTTGTCATTTTATTGCGGTGTTTCTAGCTATTCACACATTAGTTCTAAATCACCCATGTGAAAGAAAAAAATATGAACATCGGCTTATTGTAGAAACACAGCTGATGGAAAATTACCATAAGAAATGAAATACTCAACATCATGTTGATTATAAGCAACCAAAAAAGGGCAATTTCTCGTTCACGCCAAAATACAATAAGTACAAGTGTAGCGGCTGGAACTAGCACAACGGCATCGTGACCCTTCTAGCATTCAACACTACATGTAGATGTGGGATCGTCACTTAGAGAAGACATAAATCCTGATCTTTGTCGAAAATAAAAAATGGATCAAAGTCATTGGAACACATCGTTTCTCTATAATTGTGATTGTCGTTTTGCCATCGCCGGTATGTAACACAAGTGACCGTTTCCTCTTCTTTGGCACTATTGCTTATACGGAGGCAACAACATAGTGTCGTAAGCACTTCCGAGATGAACATAGCCTCTCACACTAATACAAGTTGCGGCTAAACTTGCTTTTATTCTACGAGTCGACATGTCCAGAAGAGGCAGGGGCGACACTAAGCATCAATTTTCTTTTTTGTGTGAAACACACTACATGGTCCACTTCTGAGGAGGGGAGTGGGGATGGAGGAGGGTTTCTCTAGTATTCGGCTTATTGGTTTCATCCAGATGGGAAAAAAAAGAACAGAGGGACAAAGCCACACCTTGCATCCTGGAGACTGGGAGACATGGGATGTCAATCAATATTGCATAGAGAATGGTTTGTACAAGTACCGACAAGAGGCATGGGGGCGAGTAGTGTTAGTGTGAATAAAATAAGATTGTATTATTGAGACAACTAATACAAGCATAGACACCCTCCTTATATAGGATAGGAGGAGTCACTAAACACAAAGTTCACCAATATGGGAGTGGGACAAAAGACAAGATACTAAAGAGAAAAAATTATACAAAATAAAATAAAATATTAACACTCCCCCTCAAGTTGGAGCATGGATATCATGTATGCCCAACTTATCCACCATAGAATGGAACCTTGTCTTTGGCAGTGATTTTGTAAAGATGTCAACGAGCTGATCCTCATTGTTGATGTACGAAGTAGTTATGCACCTGGATAAAATACTCTCTGACAAAGTGACAGTTAACCTCAATATGTTCGGTGTGCTCGTGGAATGTGGGATTACTTGCAATGAAGGTAACTACTTTATTATCACGGTACATAGGAACGAAGCATGAATCATAGACTCCGAACTCCTTTAATAGTCTTTGAACCCACATTAGCTCACAAGTGGTATGTGTCATGGCATGGTACTCAACTTTAGTACTAGCTCTAGCCACATCAACTTGCTTTTTACTCCAAGTGACAAGCTTACCACCAACAAAGGTGCAATAACCGGAAGTAGATTTACGATCAACCCTGCTTCCAGTACAATCTGAGTTAGAGAAACCAGAAATCCTGCAGTGCCCATTGTTCCTATATAAAAAAACCTTTCTAGGTGAGTTTTTTAAGTATTTGAGAATGTGGCACACAACATCCCAATGACATTGTTGAGGTTTATCAAGATACCTATTGACAAGTCCAACAACTGAAGTCAAATCTGTTCGTGTAACCGTCAGATAAACGAGTTTGGCCACAAGTCTTCTATATTACTTGCTGGTTGGGTAAGAAGGAGAAGAATCATCATCCCAATTAGTATTGGGATCTAGACGCGTGCTGACTGGATTGGAACCCAACATGCCAGTCTCATGTAGAAGATCAAGTATATACTTGCATTGGGATAGACACACTCTAGAAGAAGAATGAGATACTTCCATCCCCAAAAAATAGCGCAATTTTCCTAGATCTGTAGTAATGAAGTGTTTTCGTAAATATTCCTTGGTATCCTGAATACCCTGATGGTCACTCCCTGAAAGGATGATATCATCCACATACATGATCAGAACACAAGCCCCTCAATACTTTTTTTAAACAAAAACAGAGTGATCAGAATGTGAGCGTCGAAAGTCAAATTTTGCAAGAATCTGACTTAATTTATCAAACCACGCTCTTGAACTCTGTTTTTGTCCATAAATTGCTTTTTTAGAATGACAAATTTTAGAACACTTCCCGTGAGCAACAAATCTGAGAGGTTGCTCAATATACACTTCCTCATGCAGATCACTATATAAGAAAGCATTTCTAAAATCCAGTTGAAACAAAGGCCAACTTTTATTGACAACAACAGAAATAAGGATCTGAACAGAGTTAAGTCGCACAATAGGCAAGAAGTCTCAAAGTAATCTACGCCATAAGTTTGAGTGTAGTCCTTAGCAACTAGACGAGCTTTAAGATGCTCAACTGTGCCATTAGATTGATACTTGACAATGAAGATCCAACGGAAACCTAAAGGTGAAACATGTGCAGGAACATCTACTAAGTCCCAAGTCTGTTGAGTATGTAGAGCTTACATCTCCACTACCATGACACGACGCCAGACAAGATTTGTTAGGGCCTCAACCGCAGTTTTAGGAACACAGACAGTTGAAAGGGCAACAATAAAGTTTGCAAAACTTGAACCAAGATTAGCATCAAAACAAAAATTGTTGATAGGATGGAAAGTATAAGAGCAGACCCCTTTTCTTATAATCGGAGTATTGAAGTTAGAGTATACTTGAGCAGTGTTGCAATTTGCTAATGAAGATAAAGAATTGGTTGAGGGAGGGGCCATAGAGGAAGTTGGTAGTTTGCGGTGTATTTGATACACCTTGAGAGGAACCTCTAGATCAACAGATTCTGAAGATTCTAGTTCAACGAGAATGGGAAGGGGGGTGGCAACAAGAAGGTCCGTTGACATAGTCAAACCCATAGCAGAAAATACAGAATATCTTTGAAAAAGACAACATTCACACTAACAAACCATTTTTTATATTCGGATCATAACTTCTGTACCCCTTCTGAGTGCGTGAGTACCCCAAGAAGATGCAGTTTGTAGACCGTTGATCAAGTTTACTAAAACCATCCTGAAGATTACGTAAAAAACATATGCTACCAAAAATTCTAGGTGACAATAAAAACATGGGACCTCTGGGGTACGAAAGATTGAATGGGACTCGATTGTTTAAGGTATACGAGGGTATTCTATTGATAAAAAAACAGACAATGGAGACAACGCCAACCCAAAAAGGTTAGGTACATGATAGTGAAACATAAGGGTTCTGACAACTTCAAGAAAATGACGATTCTTACGCTTGGCAACACCACACTATTGAGGAGTGCAAGAACAAGATGTTTGATGAATGGTGCCAAGGCTTTTATAGAAATGTCTGACTGAATGTTGCATAAATTCAAGGGCATTGACTGTCTTAAATTTTTTGATGGGCTTATCAAATTGAGTCTTAATCTTAGCAAAGAATGCAGTGATAGTGTCAAGAACATTTGCCCTATCTTTAAGTAGAAACAACCAAATGGTTCTAGAAAAGCATCGATAAAGGTCATAAAGTAACGAAAGCCAGCTATACTTGTGACAGAAAACTACCCATATATCAACATGAACAATATCAAGAATAGAGTTTGAAGACATATTCATTTTCCTAGGAAACACATCGAGTTTTCTTTTCAAACTGGCAAGCTTCACATTTAAACAATGTTTCAGAAACAGTACAAATCAAATGTTTGAGCCTGGATGGTGATGGGTGTCCCAGTCTGTAGTGCCACTGAAATCCTGGAACCGTCGAGGAGAGGAGCAATATTTTTTGGAGCATCAAGGTAGTATTATCTGCATGGTTCCTCATGGCCCGGACCAATCTATATCCTTATGCGAAGATCCTGAAAGACACATCCATCAGGGCTAAAAGTAAGAGAACATTGAAGTTGCTTGACAATTTTGCTAACTGAAAGAATTTTATTGGGAAGCGAGGGACATATAGAGCTTATAGGGAAGCGAATATTACCAACCCCATGAATTGGGGCATGAGTGCTATCAACAACAGTTATAGGTGAAATAGAAGAATCAGTCAGTTTAGAAAGAAGTTTCAAATATCTAGAAATATGGGTAGAAGCACCAGAGTCCATGACCCATTTGTTTTTACCATAAGGAGCCGAGGATACTAAAAAAGTCAAACACCATCTGAGCATGAAACTGACGTTGGAGTCTGGAGTCGTTCTTGGAAAAGCTTTTCAAAAAGCAATGGAGGGTCAAGCTGGTTCATCCTCGGTGTAATCAATAGAAGCCTAATTGGCTCATGTGTTGGGGGTAGCCATGCTTCACCCAACAACGATTTCATTGTGATTATTACGACCAAAAAAGTTGCAATGACGAGGTCCAGTAGGAGGCGATGCTTGGTCCAACTGATGGCTGACCGTGTCCAAGTCCAATATGAAGTTATCCACATTCAAGTTCTCACGGGCCAAAACGACCACATCCTCTACCACGACCATGACCAGAGTCCCCAGATCAGACTGTAAGAGCGGATGCCTCAGCAAAACTAACAGGTGAAGAAGGGATAGATGGCAAGAGCTGGACTCTCTTTAGGACATCACGCCACTTAGGTAGTGGATCACTAGACAAAATCTGATCCATGAATCATGCAAAAGAGACAGGTAATCCAACAAGGAGCTGACCAACTGAAGTTCATTCGGCTATCTTTGAAGTTTGAACTTCAGTGATATCAGAGGTCAGGGTATGGCATACTTCAAATTCTTCCCACAAAACACATCATTGATTATAATAATCTCAATGGAGGTATCACTAGAGAATTCCTTTTTATCCAGATTTTTAAAGATTTCGAACACCTTTTTAGAGTTTTGTTGGTGTGAGTAAACATGTGCTAACTGATCCCACATGGCCTTCGCCGTTCAAAGTCTTAGAAGAGATTGACTTATATTTGGTTCAACACTGTTGACCATCTAGGTCATCACTGTCGAGTCATCCTTGACCCACACGTCATAGGATTGTTTAGTTTTCTCATCAACGTTCTCGACAAGAATATCTGGCGCTTTAGTAATAAGGTGAGAGTACTAACCTTGGGCCTTAACGTACAACTCAAAAGAAGCAGACCACATATGGTAGTTAGAACCATCCAATTATACTGTGGTCACACAAAGAGTTCTTTAGTTATCATTAGAGGCCATGGTGAACCGTAGTTTTTGGATCAGTCCACGCAAGTGATTAGTCCAAAAGTGCGTGACTCATCACACGTCACCAATAGAAGATTTTAGAAACCCAAAGAATGAGCATTAAGAATTTAATTACTAAACTGATGCCCATCATCAATTTAGGCTGACATGTGACGAAGGTTGATGGGAGGGAGCATGTCCCTCCTTAGATCCAAAGATGAACTGAGAGTTTGGTCTTTTACATAAGAAGCAATCCAGAAACACCAATCGGTAGAATAAGCAGACATGATTAGAGATGTATGGTGATTTGCAAAAAATGGAGTGGCCGGGGGATTAAGGAGGAGGTAGCAGTGGTAGGTGGATGCAGAGATGGGGGTGGGTGATGGTGGTTGGTTGTGGTGGGCTAGCGGAGGGAAGGGGGGTTTTCTGGCAATGTGAAGGTGGATGGCAGCAAGGTGAGGAGTGGCGATTGCAGTGGTGTGAAGTAGCAGTGGGGGTTGATGGGTGTTGGGGGGTCGATGGGAGATCAATGTGTGTGGGGGGGTCGATGGGTATAGGGGAAAAGTCAATACGAGGCGGGGGGGGATGGAAAGGTGTCGGGCTACTGGGTGTTGGTGGCAAGTTGTAAAGAGGAGGATGTAGTGCGGCAGGAGTGGGAGGAGAAGGTCAATGGGCAATAGGAGTGGGAGGTGAAGATCGATGTGCTGTAGGGCGGCGGCTGGTCAGGACGAGAGAGAGAGAGAGGATGGCAGGCGGAGGGGAGGGGGAAACGAGGTAGGAGGGGTGGCAACTGCTGGGAGAAGGGCGGGCGGGCAACGAGGTGTAGGCGGAAGGCTGGAGAAGGATGCGTAGAGAAGGGTGGAGGTCAATGGCGGAAGAAGAGAAAGATGCAGGTGGAGGGAAGATGGCGGATAGGGTAGAGGGAGGGGAAGCATCAGAGTTATGGTGGATCAAACTGCTCTAATACCATGTGAACAAAATAAGATTGTATTGTTGAGACAACTAATAGAAGCATAGACAACCTCTTTATATATGATAGGAGGAGACACCAAACACATCGTTCACCAATATGGGACAAAAGACAAGATATTAGAGAGAGCACAAAATAAAATGAATATAAGAATAGTTAGAAATGATGCAATTTTTATGACCGCAAAGAGGAGGCAGATAATGTTGGTGATGGCCAGGAGGACTAGCGCATGAGTTAGGAATTTTTATGTAGGAGGAAGAAGGCAGGAGATGACCATGGTGGTTGGGACAGTGCCTAGCAGGCGTCCAAGCTAAGAAGAGACAACGACGAAGACACTCTCCTTTGCTCTCTAGGGTTAGGATCAATGCTCTGATACCATGTAGACAATAAGATGGGGGGCTGATTTGATATTTCTTATTGATAGATGGCAAACTCCACTCCTATATATAGGAGAGGAGGTAAGTACAAGGAAGCGAACTTAATCCTAATGGGCCAAGACAATTAGGGATATGTACATAATAAACCAATTATTCTAACAAGTATAACTTCATGATACTTGAGAAAAGTGAAAAAATGATACATAAATGATGGTTATGTAATTGTTTTTAGACTTGAGAAATCAAAGCATTCCGTCCATTAAAAATATGAGATATAGTTCAACTCTTCTCATTAGGCCTATCAAGGAAACTTTAAAGCAGAAAAGGACAGATAGAGAAGGGTAACAATGGAGGAGCATGATATCAGTCTGCATGTTTGAGCAATTTGGGACTATACTTTAAGGGTTCCTTTCCATAAGAGTCTTGACTCTCATCTAGGCCACAAAGGGTACAGTTCTCCATGAACTCCTATACCAAAACCTAGTAATGTTTATATGTCTTGATCAAGATCTTGACTCCAGCTGTGTCTAATCCCATACTAGTTTTAAATGCACAAAAAAATCGTTCCTTTTTGGGGGATTAGTTGGTTGAGTGAATGCTAGTAGGAGGCATTCCATTGGCTATTACGACGCTCGAGTGTAGTATATGGGATAATATATCACCTGGTTGCCCAGTTTAAGGGTATGCCAAAAAATGTGTATTTGGATCAAATAATGTTTTATATTTTTTTATCATGCTTTGTATTTGATACAGTCCCCTCAATTTGTGGCTGAAACCTTCTAAATTAAATGATTTCCTCTGTTGCTATTAGATCGACACAAACAACTTTGTATTCTTGTGCTTTTTCAGTTGTCATGCCTGTAAAATATCTGCACATTATTGTTCCCTTAATTTTGGAATCGGATTTTTTAGATTTTAATGGCCGCGGGAGATACATTTAGAGCTGCTGCTAGTGAGCAGTTGGAAGTATGGGCTGAGAGAACAGGTTCAGAGATTGTTACAGCTGAAAGAGACAATGTCAAAGCTGCGTCTGGTATATGTCAATTAGTAAACCATTTTGTTATGTTTTGTATAATATCTGCCATTTATAAACATTTTGCGGATAGTTCTTTCACAGGCTGTTAAAAAAGGAAAGGAAGGTGGTTATGATGTAGTTCTTTGCGATACGTCTGGACGTATGTATCTGGAGGTCTTAGCTTGGGTAAGTTATATTCTTATGGAAGCTCTTTCATGTTTTATTGATGTTCAAAATTATGTCTTTCAGGTCTGCACACTAATTACAGTCTGATGGAGGAATTGATTGCTTGCAAGAAAGCTGTCGCAAAGGCCATGCCTGGTGCTCCTAATGTAAGAACACCCTGTATTTAATGGCTTTTATTTACCAGAAAACCTTATCTAATAGCCATGTATGCATGTTGATTTTCTCAACATAATCATGCCTATAAAGAGAACACAACCTTTATGGAACTTTCTCTGGATGAATTCCTCTTTTTTTCCCCTTACTTTCTATTTCATTTTCCAAGTGTACTCATGCCTTTCCTCCTCCAAAAGTTGTGTCAAAGGAAAGTGGTATTCGGTGGTTTAACTTTAAAGCCATTGATTGCATCAAAATGTCTTATAATGAATCACTTTGAAACTTCTACAGAACAATTTATACCATTTCAGTAATGGTCTGTATGTATGTAATCCAGTTAGTTGATCTCCTCTGCATGGAGGTCATAATGGAGGCAGAGGAGCACAGTTCTCTTTTTGTAAAAGCAGTCTTCAAGCCAAACACTTGGCTTAGATCGGATTTACAAAAGAACTCTCATCTTCCATAAGGTGTAAACATGGTACTCCTATATATAGTACTGTTAGGGAGTAGAGCGGTTAAACAAATACTTAAATGATATATGGACCCACTAATGTATATTACATAATAAGAAGAGAAAACATAAGTGGGCCTAAGCCCAATACTTAATAACTCATATCAACAGACTCAACACCATCCTTGAGCTGAAAAGTACACATCATGCAGTCCCAGATTGTGACACAACGCGTGATCAAGTGGCTGTTGCCCTTACTATCACATCCCAACATGTGTTAATAACCCAGTCTTTCACTAATATACTAAAATGTTGTGGTGGACTGCACTTTGTTCGTGAATGGTCAAAGCAAAGAAGATTGTCACATCACATCAAAGACTGGTGATCAAGTGGCTGATGCCCTTACTAAACCAGATTCTCTCATCTATTGATGTATATGCTTTATGCTTTATATTTCTTTTGTGCTATAGACTTGTCATTGTCTTTAACTATTGTTTTATCCCATATCTATTAATTTGTTTTCCTCTTACTCTCTTGTCTAGAGTGCCATGTATTTGTTTTTGACACATCAAATAAGAATTATTGTCCCTAATGCTTCCAGTCTCATCTCACCCTACCCACTACCCACTACCCCCCATGCCGCCAAACCACCCTCCACTTTCCACTGACACCCCCTTTTCCTCTCTCCCTTTCCCCACTGTAGCCACCCCTCCCCGCCCTCTCTCCCTTCCCACCGCCACAACCCCTCACCTCCTGCCGCCACCCGCTTCCTCTCTCCCTTCCGCCGCCACAACCACCCCTCCCCTCCCTTCTCTCCTTCCCCCAGCCACAACCCCTCCTCATGCCACCGTAACACCCTCCCCCTTCCCTCTTTTTCACTGCCGCCTCCATGCCACCCCCTATATTCACTACTGCCACCATCCACTCCACCCTCCACCGCATTTGCCAACCCACCCTTCTCCATGCCAGCCATTACCTCTGCCCCCTATCTTCCGTGCTGTTCTTACAACCCTTTGTCCCCTTCTTTTTTTCTTCTCCCTTCGTTTATCTTTCCCATGTCTTTCGTCTCTTGACACTTTCCACACTAGCATGTTGAAGACATAAAGGAGCCACCTTTTCTCTGCCTATGCCACATGGAGTAAATCTCACATTGTGGTGGTCCAGGTCCTTGTTTCTCTCTACTGCCCCTATGAGGGTTTATCTGATCTCTTGATCTGGATCTGCTGTTGTTGTTGCTGAGTGTGTCTTTCACACTATATCTTCTACCTCTGTGTGTTATCACCTTGTATCTCATGGCATCTACGGATCTGCCCGATTTCTCTGTGTTACCACCGTGAAACTTGATAGTTTCAACTATCATCTTTGTTCGGCTTCATTTCATCTCTATGTTAAAGTCCAAGGGCGATTCTCTCATATCTTTTGTGCTGCTCCAACACCTCTTGATGCATTGGCCGATAAAAAGCCAAACAAGCCTACGCTCAGTGGACCAAAGATGATTCAGGTGTAATGAAGTGGATGGTTACCAACGTTGAATCGAAGATCAGACAGTCTCTCCTCCTTCAAAATGCCAAAGCCACGTGGGATCAACTATCCCATGTGTGCTCTCACCAAGAGAAACTGAAGGTCTTTGAGATCTTCAAGAATCTGGCAAAAAAGGAGTATGGCATTATGGATCTTTTGAGATTATTACAACCAGTGCTCAACTCTCTGGAATGAATATAAAGTCCATCATCCCCTCTTCTGGCATCAAAGAAGTTAGAGTGTCAACCCAATGAGCTTTGGTTAGTTAAGTTCTTGGCTGGACTCCCTCACTCTAGTGTTGTCGACCAAATCCTATCCAGTGACCCTTTGCCTACTCCGTGGGATGTTTTCAAGCGTGTTCAACGCCTCCCATCCATGTCAATTCTACCATCTACTTCATTTGATCACTCTATTCTCGCTGTCCGTTCTAATGATTCAGATAGAGGTTGTGGATGTGGACGCGGTCGTGGTCGTTCTTCTGGCGCCCCTAGACAAGGTCCTCCACCTGGATTTGGACGAGGACCTCCCATTGGGAACTGCTTCTGCAACACTTGCGAGCAGACAAACCACACCGAAGACCGTTGTTGAGAAAAACATGGTGAGTTACTACATTCTTTACTAAAATTCAAACTCAGCTCAATAAATTTGTCAAACTTTTTCAAATTGATAATGCCTTAGAGTTCATGCAAAACTCTATTGGCTTATTTTATATTGCTTGCAGGACTATTCATCAGATTCCTCCTGCACAACACAACAAAAAGGTGCGGTAGAGAGGAAAATTCGTCATCTTCTTGAAGTAGCATGTACTATTTTTCTTCATTATCATGTTCCAAAGAGTTTTTGGCCTCAAGCAGTTTCTACTGCATGCTACTTGATTAACTGCATGCCCTCGTCGGTCCTAAAAAATCAAGTCCCTTACTCTTTACTATATCCAGATGTGCATATTTTTTCTGTACCCCTCACATCTTTGGGAACACATTTTTTTTAAAGAATGTTTGCCCCGGGATAACTAAACTCGGCCCCATTCCACTAAGTGTGTTTTTCTGGGTTATTCTAAAACTCAAAAAGGATATCAATTATAGACATACTGTGTTATTTACTTATTCTGCCTTGTTATTTTCTATTGTATTAGTCCCATATTGCTCACTTGTGTATCTGTCTCAACTCTCTGTAGCTATATAAGAGAGTACCCTGTACACCTTTTCGACTCACTGAATAAGCAATTCCCTTCCACTCTATATGGTATCAGAGCAGGTTCCTATTTTTGCCACCCACCCATGACGTAATCCCTTCACCCCCCCTGCCGCGCCCCGCCACCCGACAACCCCCCCCCCCCCCCCCCTCTTCCGCCCGCCGCCTCCTCTACCCGGCTGCCTGTCAGCACCACCCCGCCGCCTCCTCCATCTAGCCACCCCGCCGCCGCCTCCCCTTCTCACCGCCTAACCTCCCTTCATCCCTCCACCCTCCTAACATCTTCTCTTTCGACCACTCCTCTATTCACCTCTGCTCCGGCTGCTACTGGTTTTTACCTTTATTCTCCGTCTACGTCCGGGTGCTCCTCGGATCTACGTTCGGACATCCGCTGGCCGGCTAAGTTGAGAGTCTTTCCGTCTCACCGTCCTCTCTGCCTGCGCCCATCACGGAACATTGAGTTTCCTCATGACGGCGTAGGTTTCTCTATGCATATTTTGCCCCATACGGGTTTTCTGATCTGACACGTCAGATCCCTGCTGCTGTTATCTGCCCTCTGTGGGTCTCTACTCTGATCTGCTTCTGCACCGACTACTGCTTCTGCCATGGCTTTACCTGAGCCTCCCCGATCTCTGTGTCACCACGGTGAAACTCGACGGTGGCTCCAACTACCATCTCTGGTCGGCGTCCTTTATGCTATATGTCAAAGCGCAAGGCCGATATCACCATCTTACGACTGAGCCTCCTGCTGCTCTGACTGTTGATTCGGATGACAAAACCAGATAGAGCTATGCGCAATGGTCCATGGATGATTCCGGCGTCATGTCTTGGATCCTCAACAGTACCGAGCCTCGGATTAGCCAATCTCTTCTCTGCCTTCATGATGCTAAGGCCACGTGGGATCAACTGTCCCATGTCTATTCCCATCAGGAGAATCCAAAGCGCGTTTTTGAAATTTTCAAAACCTTGGCAAAAAAAGAGTTCTCCTATGACACTTCCATTGACGACTTCTACAATCAATGCTCGGCTCTGTGGAATGAGTTTGAACTCTACCACCCTTTGACGGCGGACATCAAAATTGCTCAAAAGCAACGCAACGAACTGCAACTGGTGCAATTCTTGGCTGCACTTCCTGCCTCCTTTTCTGGTGTGGTTGACCAGATCCTGTCGAGTGACCCGCTGCCCACTCTTCGGGATGTTCTCAAACGCGTCCAACGCCTGCCGTCCATGACTCCTACTCCTGCTGTTGAGCATCCTGCACTTATTGCTCGCTCTGCTGATTCTGGCCGTGGCGGCCGCCCTCCTCCCTCGGGAGGTCGCGTCTCATCTACCTCTGGACGTGGTGCTCCTCTTGGCCCACGCTACTGTAACTGGTGTGGCCGGGACAATCATACTGAAGATCGCTGTTGGATTAAGCACGACAAGCCGGCTTGGGCTAACCAGGCTGCTACAGAAACTGCTGCGGACACTATTGCTGACACACCTACTGCTCCAGCTAACACAAAATGGTTACGTTCGAAGTTCGAGAAGATGTTCCAGGAACGTCTCGCACAACTGCCATCCTCGTCTACTTCCGGACCCTCTGCCATGCTTGCCTCTCCATCATTAGGTAACAAACAATGGTGCATTGACTCAGGTGCATCCACTCATATGGCTGGTGATCTTCATCTTTTTTCGAGTCTCAATAAAATTGCTCCTATATCTTCTGTTACTGTTGCGAATGGATCAAAAACTGCTGTTCATGGCACTGGCACGGTTTCACTTTCACCAAAATTACACTTGAATTCTGTTTTATATATTCCAAAGTTTCCTGTTAATTTATTGTCCGTTAGTAAGATGATTAAACAACTCAAGTGCTCTATTAAATTTGATCCTTCTGGTTGTATTTTGAAGGATCTCCGCACGAAGACGAGGATTGGTTCGGGCCGTGAAGAACCAGATGGGCTGTATTATTTGGATGGGCCTCCTACTGCTGCGGCTATGCTATCTACTTCAGTGACAGGATTACAATGGCACCTTCGACTGGGCCATCCATCTGCTGCCAAATTAAAACATTTATTTCCTACTTTATATGAGAACCATTTTTCATGTGAAACTTGTGTTTTGGGCAAACAAACTCGGTCTATTTTTCCTGCTAAGAAAGTTATTGCTTCTAAAGAAACTTTTGACTTGGTTCATGCTGATATTTGGGGGCCATGCTCTGTATCCAGTCACTCCGGTGTGAAATATTTTATGACATTTATTGATGATTATTCTCGCACCACATGGTTGCTTTTACTTAAAGGTCGGGATACTGTGTTAGAAACTATTCACACCTTCTTTGTTGAAATTCACACTCAATTTAATCGGCCTATCAAAATTTTTCGTACTGATAATGCACTAGAGTTCATGCAACAATCTGTTACATCTTTTTGTGCTGCCCGAGGAACCATACATCAGACCACTTGCCCTTACACCCCTCAACAAAATGGCGTCGCTGAACGGAAAAATCGTCATCTTCTTGAGATTGCTCGCACTCTTCTCATACACTACAAAGTACCCCATCACTTCTGGCCTGAAGCTGTCTCTACGGCATGCTATCTTATCAATCGCATGCCTTCTTCTGTTTTGAAAAATTAGGTCCCGTACGCCACTTTGTTTCCTGATAAACCCTTATTTTCTCTGCCTCATCGCATTTTTGACAGTACTTGTTTTGCGAAAAATCTTCGTCCTGGTCTCACCAAACTTGATGCTCGCTCTGTCAAATGTGTGTTTTTGGGATACTCCCGTACTCAGAAAGGCTACCGCTGTTTTGATCCTATTAAAAAATAGTGGTTTGTTAGTGCGGATGTGACCTTTTTTGAGCATATGCCTTATTATTCTACTGTTGGTGAAAAATTATCGGCTGATCTTATGGCTACAACACCGTTACCAATAGTTGTTGAGGAATTACCAGTGCTTGATGTGCCTCCAGAACGCCCATTGCAAGTCTATCGGCGTCGGTCAAAGAACATCAGTGCTTCAGAAGCCCCGGCCGGACCAAATCCTGTGTCTGCGGTTGATCCACCATCCACTGAGGTATTTTCTGACCTGGATCTCCCTATCAGTTTAAGGTAGGGTGTTCGCTCATGTACTCAGCATCCTATCAGTAGTTTCTGTTCTTTTGACAATCTCTGTGATAGCTTTGCTTGTTTCACTTCTGTTCTGTCTGCTGTGGAAATTCCTAAATCAGCCGAAGAGGCACTTCGCCATCCTGCCTGGAAACATGCTATGGAGCAGGAATTGCATGCACTTTGTGATCAACAGACATGGGATCTGGTTGATCGTCCCTATTCTTGCCACACTGTTGGATGCCGCTGGATTTTTACTATTAAATATCAACCGGATGGTACCATTGAACGCCTGAAAGCCCGACTAGTTGCAAAAGGGTATACTCAAACATATGGCGTTGATTATTTTGAAACCTTTTCTCCAGTTGCACGCTTAAATTCCGTCCGTATTCTGATATCTATTGCTGTGAATAAAGATTGGCCCTTGTTTCAACTTGATGCCAAAAATGCTTTTCTATATGGCGATCTACAGGAGGAGGTCTACATGGAGCAACCTCCGGGATTTGTTGCTCAGGGGGAGTCTGCTTCTAAAATCTGTAAACTAAGAAAGGCTATCTATGGCCTGAAACAAAGCCCACGTGCTTGGTTTGACAAGCTCAGTCAAATCTTAATTACCTTTGGCTTTCGACGTTCACAATCTGATCATTCTGTATTCATCCGTAAAACTGCAGCAGGGCTTGTCATCCTTATTGTGTATGTTGATGATATTGTCTTATCTGGCAGTGACAGTGCAGGGATACAGGCAACCAAAAAGTATTTGGCACAACACTTCATCACTAAAGACCTAGGGAAACTACGATATTTTCTAGGTATTGAAGTTGCTAGATCTTCTGCAGGACTATGCCTGTCACAGAGAAAATATGTCCTTGATCTGTTGCAGGAGACAGGCATGCTGGGTTGCAAGCCAGCCAACACTCCTCTGGATCCCAATATGGATTGGGATAATGATACTTCTCCTCCTTATGCTGATCGTCACCAGTTCAGAAGACTAGTTGGCAAGCTTATCTATTTGACTGTCACTAGAGCTGACTTAACAACTGCTGTAGGATTCATAAGCCGGTATCTTGATAAACCCCGGCAATGCCACTGGGATGCTATTTGTCACATCTTACGATATCTCAAAAGCTCTCCAGAGAAAGGGCTTCTGTACAAAAA
The DNA here is from genome assembly GCA_963693085.1 of Alisma plantago-aquatica. Classification (NCBI taxonomy): domain Eukaryota; kingdom Viridiplantae; phylum Streptophyta; class Magnoliopsida; order Alismatales; family Alismataceae; genus Alisma; species Alisma plantago-aquatica. The sequence continues at coordinate 76,181,149 of OY856413.1, read as the reverse complement.
GCATGGCCATTGCAATTTATCTGGATTTTCTGATTCTGACTATGCAGGAAGTCGATCTGACAGGAAATCTACATCTGGATATTGCACTTTTGTGGGAGGAAATATGGTTACGTGGTGCAGCAAAAAGCAGACAGTTGTTGCCCGGTCGAGTGCAGAGGCAGAATATAGAGCCATGGCTCATACTGCATGCGAGCTCCTGTGGGTCCGTGGTCTTTTGAACGAGTTTGATATCACATCTTCTAGCCCCATTCCTATGTTCTGCGACAATAAGGCGTCCATTTTCATTGCGAGCAACCCCACCTTCCATGAAAGAACAAAGCACATTGAAGTTGACTGCCATTTCGTTCGGGAGAAAGTCCTATCTGGACACATCTGCACTCCATATCTCAGCACTGAGAAGCAACTTGCAGACATCTTCACCAAAGTTCTACCTAAAGCTCGCTTCCAGACACTCATTGACAAGCTGGGCTTATTCGACATCTACGTTCCAGCTTGAGGGGGAGTATAGACATACTGTGTTATTTACTTATTCTGCCTTGTTATTTTCTATTGTATTAGTCCCATATTACTCACTTGTGTATCTGTCTCAACCATCTGTAGCTATATAAGAGAGTACCCTGTACACCTTTTCGACTCACTGAATAAACAATTCCCTTCCACTCTATATCAATGTTATGATCATGTCAATCGCCAATGGTTTGTTAGTGCTAATGTGATCTTTTTTGAACAATACGATATTACCATAGAAAGGGGTCTGCTTTATCTAGTGATCTGTTGGATCCTACTCCACTCCCCCTAGTTGTGGAAGATGTACCCTATGAAAAACTTGTAGTTCTTGCTCCTCCTCTGAAAGTTTACAAGAGAAGATCCAAGGTTACAATCCCCTCCATGGCCCCTCAACAACCAAATCCTCCATCTACAGATCACACCACCTCCTAGTTACTTTTTGACCTACACCTTCCCATTAGTCGAAGGAAAGGTGTTTGTCTCAGTACTCAACATCCAATTAGTAATTTTTTCTTTACTACTAACCTTGGTGCTATCTTTTCTTGCTTTACTTCTACTATCGCTATTGTTTCTATCCCAAACAATGCTACACAAGCACTCAAGCATCCTGCATGGCGTCAAGCTATGGAAATGGAAATGGAAATGGAAATGAATGCTCTTCATGATCGACAGACTTGCGATCTGGTTGATCGTCCTCAGGATTGCTCTACAGTTGGATGTCGTTAGATATTCACTATTAAATATCAGCCTGATGGCTTGATTGAACGGCTGAAAGCACACCTAGTCGTGATAAGATACACTCAGACCCACGGGTTGGACTACTTTGAAACTTTTACTCCTATTGTAGGCTAGACTTTGTGCGATTGCTTAGATTCGTAGCCGTGGATAATGATTGACCTCTTTTTCAACTTGATGTTAAAAACACTTTTCTTTGTGGTGACTTACATGAGGAAGTTGATATGGGGCAACCACCTGGGTTTGTCGTTCATGGGGGTGTTCAAAAGTCTATAGACTTAGGAAAGTAATTTATGGCCTAAAACAAAATCCACAGGCGTGGTTTGACAAATTGAACTAGATTCTCCTTAAATTTAACTTTTGATGCTCACACTTTGATCACTCTGTTTTCATAAGAAAAACCACTTCTGGGCTTGTGATTCTTATTTTATATGTAGATGACATCATTCTCTCTGGTAGTGATACAAAAGCTATCGAGAACAATATTTTGTACGAAAGATCTAGAGAAACTCAGATACACGTCTTGGGCATTGAAGTTTAAAGATCGTCTGGATCTGTCTTTCATAACACAAATATGTTCTAGATCTTCTCAATGAAACATGCATACTTGGTACTAAACCTGCTAGCACCCCTCTAGATCCCAATAAAAAATGGGATGATGGTACTAAACCTGCTCATGGGGAGTGTTCATAAGTATATAGACTTAGGAAAGCGAGGCCTAAATCAAAGCCCACATGCATGGTTTGACAAATTGAGTCAAATTCTCCTTTAATCTAACTTTTGAAGCTCACATTCTGATCACTCTATTTTCATAAGAAATACCACTTCTGGGCTTATTATTCTTATTGTATATGTGGATGACATCATTCTCTCCAGTAGCGATACAGACACTATCCAAGCTACTAAAAGCTATCTAGAACAACATTTTGTTAAAAGATGTAGAGAAACTTAGATACGCCTTGGGGATTGAAGCTTAAAGATCTTCTTTTGGCATCTGTCTTTCACAACACAAATATATTCTAGATCTTCTCAAAGAAACAATCATGCTTGGTACTAAAACTGCTAGCACCCCTCTAGATCCCTATAAAAATTGGGATGAGGAGTCTTCACCACGTCATCCTGACAACTACCGATATAGAAGATTTGTTGGTAAGTTGATCTATCTCACTGTCACTACAGATGACATTAATTCTGCTATAGAACTTGTCAGCATATGGATAAACCTCGACAATGTCATCGGGATGATGTCTGTCACATCCTTAAATATCTAAAGAATTCTCTTTGGAAACGATTCTTGTATCAACGACATGGACCTTGCAAACTCACTGGTTATTCAGACTCTAATTATGCTGGTAGAAGGTGTGACAGAAAATCTACCTCTGGCTATTATACTTTTGTTGGATTCAATTTGGTTACATGGCACAGTAAGAAGCAGACTGTGGTTGCTCGGTCTAGCGGTGAAGCAGAATATAGAGTCTTGGCTCATGCGGCTTGTGAACTGATGTGGGTCTAAGGACTCCTCAAGGAGTTTGATATCTATGATCCACATCCTATTCCTATGTACTATGACAAGAAAGCCTCCATTTTTATGTCAAGCAATCCCACTTTTCATGAGCGCACCAAGTATACAAAGGTGGATTGCCATTTTGTTCGAGAATCTGTTCTGTGTGGTCGCACATGCACTCCTTATTTTCGGACCGAAGATCAAGTTACTAACATCTTCACCAAGTCGCTTCCTAAGACTCGCTTTATAACACTGATGGACAAGCTAGGCATGTTTGACATCTATGCTCCAGTTGAGGGAGAGCATTGATATATATATGCGTTATGCTTTATATTTCTTTTGTGCTTTAGTCTTGTCTTTGTCTTTAGCTTTCTTTCATCCCATATCTACAAATTTTATTTTCCTCTTACTCTCTTGTCTTATATAGGAAAGTGCCTTGCATTTGTTTTTGACATGTCAAATAAGAGCGACAAGATATCAGAATGCGGACAGATCCAATCCGGGTAACTAGGGAAAATGTCTCAAAGAAGAAAAGTCAATGGTCTGTGTGAAGCCTTTGGTGATCAAACATGCTTTTCATCAACTAATGGAGCCATTAGACTGACGAGTGATAGGGAAGACCCATCGGCAATCAACTGTGTTCTTGCCATGGGTGGAGATACAAGGTCACATGCAGTGTATTAAAAAGCGGGAAGTGGAGGCGTGCAGACAACACCCTGTAACCGATTAAGCGGTAAGCGTACGATTAAGCGGGCGATTTTTGAAAAAGCGGGTGCCTAAATTTTATATATTTTTGTAAAAAATTACATGTATGTGTATATATAAAATATGTTTCTAAGAAACTTTTATATGTTGGATCCTAGATGGGTGAATGAATGCTCTAGAGAAGGGGTGAATAGAGTTGAATGCACTTAAACAAAATTCATTAGACCTTCAAGATATATCACAAGATAAGGTTGCTAAATAGGAAATTTGAGTGCAACTAAAACATGCATAGCAGGGGAGAGAGAGATTGAACATACACAAATTGACAAGGTATTTAGAGTGGTTTCACTCTCTAAACTAGGATAGAGTCAATCCACTACCTAGAGAGGTCAACCTCTAGGATTTCTTAACCATTGCACTCTTATATTCATTCATAAAACTTACAATACATGACCCACCAAAGGACTTACCCATCCAATACAAAGAGTCTTCAACCTTACCAAGAACTTACCCACTTTGCAAGAGTCTTCCGCCTTCTTCCAAGGACTTACCTAATCTTGCACAAGTCTTCAGCCTTCAAGTGATTACCCACTCTTCTTGGATTTCAGCCTTTGACTTCACCTTCACTCGGAGAAGCTTCCACCAAGGACTTACCCACTTGAGCAAGGAGTCTTCTGCCTTCACCAAGGTCTTACCCTCTCTTGCTCCAAGTCTTCAGCTTTGATCTTCACCAAGGGACTCCTTCCCTTGTTCTTCTTTACCTCTCTTAGCCAAGAGAGAGAACCTTCATCTTCATGGTTGAAATGAGAGATAGGGAGGTGGTGAAAGTGAGAGCCTCACAAGATATACATGTAGGACGAGCTCTCTTACAAATCTCCTACTCACTCTAATGGATGTAGCAAGTGATTAAACTTAGAGAGAGAGAGGAGGCTGTAAGATCACTCAACTATAGAATAGGGACCTTCATAGTGCTTGGCTAACCATGGGATGAAGCCCAAGGGGTCCTATTTATAGTTGAGGATGCCTAGAAGCTTTTGGGAACACTTAAGAACGAAACCTAGCCGTTTTGTGGCTTGCAACAGATATATTTTCGTTTGTTGCAACTCCACAATGGCTAGAAGCACTTTTCTGCATTTTTTCGTACAGTGCAATCGGTCGAGTTTCTATAAAGGTAACTCGACCGATCCCACTAAGAGATAAGACTAATTTAGACCATCGGTCGAGTTTGTCCTGGGGTAACTTGACCGATTCACTTAAATCATTTTAAGTCTGCAGAGGGATTGGTCGAGTTCTGTGAAATGCAAACTCGACCGATCAAAAGTCATTTTTCAAGATCCAATCAGGATCGGTCGAGTTTGCAACTCGACCGATGAACAGCCTGATGTGAATTTTGGAAAATGGCTTTTGAGTGCTTAAACATTCGATCGAAGTGCTCTTTTTTTCTAAGCTTAATTACAAGTTATACAATCATTACAAGTGATTTACAACATGTATCTAATGGATTTACATCATATTCAAAAAACGTGCACTTGTATTGACTTTGTCTTGTCTTTTCTCCAATTTGATATGTGCAAGTTAGGGCATTTGGAGTGTGTCTATACTTAATTTGAAATCACTCAAGTAGAGACATTAGACACAAATAAGCGGAATGGTTTAGTCATCATCAAAATAAAGATCTAGTCAATTTAGACCTTGAGTCAACATTATACACATCTAATCAGCAAATCAGTAATTAACTAAATATTCGTCAATACTTTACTACTAATCAGTATCTCTAATCACTAGAATCTGCAAGCAGATCAGTAATTGTAAATAACAAACTATGAAATATTGATTTAAAGTAATCACTGAAGTAATACTAACCAGTAGTACCAATAATTAATCACTGAAAGCAACAAGGAAATCAATAAAAGTAATCATGCATTAGAAGTATAATAGAGTAATATGATATTTACTTAGATGCATTAAAACAGTACCCTATTATTACAGCTTACACACAAAGTATGCATTCTAAATTAGGACTAGCTATATCATAGAACATTTTATGTATACAAGATTCATATATTATAGTCAACACTACTTGGAACATGTAAGTAATTAATGATACATGCTTACAGTAACATTTTTTAAAAAAGTAGGCAAAAAGCGGGTAAGGCGGGCAAAAAGCGGGCGCTTTTTTCAAACCGCTCAACGGGCGATTAGGGGCTAAATTAGGCGGCTTGGGGTCTTGGCCGATTAAGCGGCCGCCTGGGCCATTTTTTAATTCACTGGTCACATGTGTGACTTATTGTAGAGCCTTGATCCCATCCATCATTGTTGCTTTCCACGCTGGGTGCTAAAGGGGCATCCTTATGATATATGGGAATGGTGATACTGTCAAGGGTGGTGGTGAGAGCATGGATAGTGAAAGAAAGGCGAGAAAGACAACAACTTTGAGAATTATGATGTTTCGATGTACAAACTTCATTAATATTTATGGTTGATAATTACTCATCACTTATATTGAAATCAAGGATGATAGCTGGCAGCTGCTTGAGGATCAACCACTTGTCTCTTGTGAGACACCTTAGGATAGAACTAGTGTGGTGGTTGTGGAGTTAGTGAATTATTGGTGCTTATAGGGACTAGGGTGGTAAAAGTTGGCAAAGATGGGCAGGTAGTACAGTCAAAGCACTTGTGCGCTTTTTCCACATGAGATTATCCAAAAAGACCATCTTTCAGCCATAAGGAGAGAGTTGAAACATTGTCATCCTTGGTATTAAAATTTGCACAAAGACGACACATCCAAACACCTAGGGAGCAAAAGGATAAGGGATCTTAAGGGGGTGAAGGATGGGGAAAGGGATTTTTCTCCTTGAGAACTGTAGAAGGCTCTGTAATATTTGATGATTAAATTAAAACTGATACAATGCTCTCTCTTATATAAAACGAGATAAAGAGAAAAACACTAAGAGAAAAGATATGTGATAAAAACATAGACACAGATAACAAGAAATAAAATAAATAAACACATCAACACTCCCCCTCAAGTTGGATCAGAGATTACTATCATGCCCAACTTGTCCACCATAGTAGCAAATCTGGTCTTTGGAAGTAGCTTTGTGAAGATGTTCGCAACCTGATTTAAAGGTATAAGGAGTAGAAATGTGACCAGCCAAAACAACTTCTCTAACAAAGTGGCAATCCACCTCAATATGTTTGTGTGCTCATGGAAAGTCGGATTGCAGGCAATGAATATAGCACCTTTAGTGTCAGAATACATATGAGTAGGATCAAGATCATAGATATCAGTTTTCTTCAGAAGTCCATGAACCCACATAAGTGTGCATGTAGTATGAGCCATGACTTTATATTTAGCCTCATCATTGGAACGGGAAATAAGAATCTAATTTTTTTACTATGCCAGGTTACAAGGTTACCTCCCCTAAAGGTACAATAGCCTAGTATGGACATGCGACTAGTCCTGCTGCCTGCATAATCTGAATTAGAATAGCCAAAATTTTTACAATGCCCATGTCTTCTATATAATAAGCTTTTCCTTGGATAAATTTTCAAGTACTTCAGAATATGACAAACAACATGCTAAGTAATTCTATGACACCGGTGTGAATTCAGGCTTTTCCGGTTTAGTTCAATTAGGACCGTAGTTCCTGACCTTTCACAATAACTTGTCTAGGTTTATCCAAGTACCTACTAACACACCCATTTGTAGAGGACATATCAACCTGTCTAATAGTCAGATATATAAGCTTACCAACTATATGGGGGAGAAGATTCATTGTTCTATTTGTCATTAGGGTCTAAAGGAATGGTAGTAGGTTTAGCTCCAAGCCTACCTGTTTCTGCCAGAAGATACTCTAAAGAGAAATGAAATTGTTTATTCAGTGAGTAAAACAGGTTACAGGATAGTCTCTAATATAACAACTGAGAGTAGAGACACAAGTACAAGCGAGCAATATGGGACTAATATTACAGGAATAACAAAGCAACACAAGTAAACAACATAAACAACACAGTATATCTATACTCCCCCTCAAGCTGGAGTGTAGATGTCAAACAAGCCCAACTTGTCAATCAGAGTCTGAAATCGAGCTTTAGGCAAAATTTTAGTGAAGATGTCCGCAAGCTGCTTGTCAGTGCTGATATATGGAGTGCAGATGTGTCCAGACAATACTTTCTCCCGAACAAAATGCCAATCAACCTCAATATGCTTTGTGCGTTCATGGAAAGTGGGGTTGCTCGCAATAAAAATCGAAGCTTTGTTGTCACCGAACATAGGAATGGGGCTGGAATAAGCAATATCAAACTCATGTAGAAGGCCACAGACCCACAGAAGCTCACATGCAGTATGAGCCATGGCTCTGTATTCTGCCTCGACACTGGATCTAGCAACCACAGTCTGCTTTTTGCTTCGCCAGGTGACTAGATTTCCTCCCATAAAAGTACAATATCCAGAAGTGGACTTCCGATCAGATCAACATCGTGCATAGTCAGAATTTGAGAATCCAGATAAATTGCAATGGCCATGCTTTTTATACAAAAGACCTTTCCCTGGCGAGCTTTTGAGATATCGTAAGATGTGACAAATAGCATCCCAGTGGCACTGCCGGGGTTTATCAAGATACCAGCTTAGGAATCCTACAACAGATGCTAGGTCAGCCCTAGTGACCGTCTGGTAGATAAGCTTGCCTACCAGTCTCCGGAACTGGTGACGATCATCATAAGGTGGAGAGTTTTCATCGTCCCAATCCATATTGGGATCTAGAGGAGTGTTGGCTGGCTTGCAGCCCAGCATGCCGGTTTCCTACAACAGATCCAGAACATATTTTCTTTGTGAAAGACATATTCCTATAGATGATCTGGCCACCTCAATGCCTAAAAAATATCACAGCTTGCCAAGGTCCTTGGTGATGAAGTGTTGTGCTAAATAATTTTTTGTTGCCTGTATACCCGCATGATCACTGCCAGATAAGACAATATCATCCACATACACAATAAGAATAACAAGTCCTACTGCTGACTTACGAATAAAAATAGAATGATCAGATTGTGATCGCCGAAAACCAAAAGTAATTAAGATCTGACTGAGTTTATCAAACAATGCACGCGGGTTTTGCTTAAGACCATAGGTGGCCTTTCTGAGTTTACATATTTTGAAGGCAGACTCCCCCTGAGCAACAAATCCCGGAGGTTGCTCCATGTAGACTTCCTCCTGAAGATCTCCATATAGAAAGGCGTTTTTGACATCGAGTTGAAACAGAGGCCAGTCTTTATTCACAACAATAGATATCAGAATGCGAACAGAATTTAAGCGTGCAACTGGAGAAAAGGTCTCAAAGTAGTCAACACCATATATCTGTGTAACCTTTTGCAACTAATCTGGCTTTCAAGCGTTCAATAGTGCCATCCGGTTGATATTTAATAGTAAATATCCAACGACAGCCCACAATATGGCAAGAAGAGGGACGATCGACCAGATCCCAGGTCTGACGATCGCAGAGCGCATGCATTTCTTGCTCCATAGCATGTTTCCAGGCAGGAATGCGAAGGGCTTCTTCCGCTGATTTAGGTATAGTCAAAGTAGACAAAACAGAAGTAAAGCATGTAAAACTACCACAGAGATTGTCAGAGGAACATAAATTACTGATAGGGTGTTGAATACATGAACGAACACCTTTCTGTAAACTGATAGGAAGGTCCATGTCATAAAATACCTCATTGGGTGGTGGATCATCCGCAGACGAAGGAGTTGGTTCGACCGGGGCCTCAAAAGTAGTGTTTCTCTTTGACCTGCGCTGATAGACTTGCAATGGGCGTTCCGTAGGCACAACAGTACAAGGTAAATTCTCAACAATAGCCGGTAAAGGTGTGGTAGCCATAATATCAGCAAACAATTTTGCTCCATCAGTAGAGTAGTAAGGCATATGCTCAAAGGTCACATCCGCACTAACAAACCACTATTTTTTCATAGGATCAAAGCAGTGGTAGTCTTTTTGTGTACGGGAATACCCTAGAAAAACACACTTGATCGAGCGAGCATCAAGTTTGGTGAGTCCAGGACGAAGATTTTTCACAAAGCAAGTACTCCCAAAAATGCGAGGAGGGAGAGAGAATAAGAGTTTATCAGGAAACAAAATGGCGTAAGGAACCTGATTTTGCAAAACAGAGGAAGGCATGCGATTTATATGATAGCAAGCTGTAGAGACAACTTCAGGCTAGAAATGATGGGGTACTTTGTAGTGTATGAGAAGTGTGCGAGAACCTCGAGTAGTAGCGGTTTTTTCTTTCAGCGACGCCATTTTGTTGAGGAGTTTAAGGGCAAGTGGTCTGATGGATGGTTCCACGAGCAACACAGAAGGAGGTAACAGATTGTTGCATGAACTCAAGTGCATTATCAATACAAATTTTTTTAATAGGTCTGTTAAATTGGGTGTGAATTTCAGCAAAGAAAGTACGAATAGTTTCTAGCACAGTATCCCGACCCTTAAGCAAAAACAACCATGTGGTGCGAGAATAGTCATCAATAAAAGTCATAAAATATTTCACACCCGAGTGACTCGATACGGAGCAAGGTCCCCAAATATCAGCATGAACAATGTCAAAAATTTCTTTAGAAGCAATAACTTTCTTAGCAGGAAAAACAGACCGAGTTTGTTTGCTTAAAATACAAGTTTCACAGGTAAAACTTTTCTTAGATAAAGTAGGAAATAAATATTTTAATTTGGCAGCTGATGGGTGACCCAGTCTAAAATGCCACTGTAGTCCAGTCACTGAAGTAGATAGCAGAGCAGAAGCAGCAGGAGGTCCATCCAGATAATACAACCCGTCTGGTCCTTCATGACCCGAACCAATCCTCGTCTTCGTGCGGAGATCCTTCAAAACACAGCCAGAATGATCAAATTTAATAGAGCACTTGAGTTTTTTTATCATCTTATTTACAGACAAAAGATTAATAGGAAACTGTGGGATATATAAAACATAATTTAGTTGTAGTTTTGGTGAAAGAGGAATTGTGCCAGTGCCATGAACTGTAGTTTTGGAACCATTTGCAACAGTAACAGTCGGGATAGTCGCAGTTTTATTAAGAGCAGAAAATAGGTGAATGTCACCGGCCGTATGAGTGGATGCACTCGAATCAATACACCATTTTTTGTTACCAGAAGTTGGAGATGCGAGCATAGCAGAGGGTCCTGCTGTAGAGGAGGATGGCAGCTGTGTGATACGTTCCTGGAACATCTTCTCAAATTTAGAATGAAGCCAGTCTGCGTTTGCAGGATCAGCAGGTGTGTCAGAGGTAGTGTCAGCAGTAGACTCTGTAGAAGCCTGGTTAGCCCAAGCGGGCTTGCCATGCTTAATCCAGTAGTGATCTTCAGTATGATTGTCCCGACCACACCAGTTGCAGTAGCGAGGGCCGGGAGGTGTACCGCGTCCAGGAGTAGATGAGCCACGACCTCCCGAGGGAGGAGGTCGACCGCTACGACCACGACCGCGACCATGGCCACGACCAGAATCAGCAGGACGAGCAATGAGAGTCGGATGCTCAATAGCAGGAGCAGGAGTCATGGATGGTAGTCGTTGGACTCTTTTTAGGACATCTCTGAGGGTAGGCAGCGGATCACTTGATAGAATCTGGTCGACCACACCAGAGAAGGATGCAGGAAGAGCAGTCAGAAACTGAACCAGCAGAAGTTTGTTGCGCTGTTTTTGGGCTACTTTGATGTCCGCCATCAAGGGGTGGTAGAGTTCGAACTCATTCCACAGAGCTGGGCACTGATTGTAGAAGTCGTCAATGGAGGTGTCAGGGGAGAACTCCTTGGCCAAGTTTTTGAAAATTTTAAAAACTCGCTTGGGATTCTCCTGATGAGAGTAGACATGGGAGAGTTGATCCCACTTGGCCTTAGCATCATGAAGGCAGAGTAGAGATTGACTAATCCGTGGTTCAGTGCTGTTGAGGAGCCACAACATAACTCCAGAGTCGTCCTTAGACCATTGTGTATAACTTTGTTTGGTTTTGTCATCCGCATCAGCAGTAGGAACAACAGGAGGCTCAGCAGTAAGATGGTGATACCAGCCTTGGGCTTTGACATACAGAACGAAGGACGCCGACCACAGATGATAGTTGGAGCCACCATCAAGTTTCACCGTGGTGACACATAGGGAGCGAGGAGGCTCAGATAAAGCCATAGCAGAGGCAGTAGTCGGCGCAACAACAGAGTAGATCAGAGACCCATGATGGGGCAGATAGCAGCAGCAGGGATCTGACAAGTTAGATCAGAGAATCTGTATAGGATAGAATATGCATATATAGAGAAACCTACGCCGTCATGAGGAAATCTAATGTTCCTTCATGAGGTGTAGGCCGAGAAGATAGTGAGATGAGAGACTCTCAACTTAGATGGCCAGTGGTGGTGGAGGAAGGGAGAGAAGGTGGCTGCGGTGGTGGAGGAAGGGAGAGAAGGTGGCTGCGGGGGGGGTTGGTGGTGGCTGGGAAGAGGAGGATGGGTGGGGGGTGGGTGACGGCGGGAAAGGGGAGGGGAGGGCGGCGACGACTGGAGGATAGAGGGGAGGGGGGGTCGGCGGCGGGGAGGGGGCTGGAGGGGGTCGGCGGCGGCTGGAGGGGGTGGCAGAGGCCGCCGGGGGGGGGGGAGACCGGTGGCGGGTGGGGGGGCAGGGGCCGACGGCGGGGGGGGGGGGGGGTTGTTACGTCGCTGCGGACGGGTGGGTGGGGAAAAAGAGACCTACTCTTGATACCATCTAAAGAGAAATGGAATTGTTTATTCAGTGAGTAAAACATGTTATAGGGTAGTCTCTAATATAGCAACTGAGAGTAGAGACATAAGTACAAGCGAGCAATATGGGACTAATATTACAGGAATAACAAAGCAGCACAAGTAAACAACATAAACAACACAGTATATCTATAGATACAAAACATATTTCCTTTAAGATAGATAGATTCTACATTGAGGAACATGATACTTCAATGCCTAGAAAATATCTCAGCCTTCCTAATATTTAGTAATGAGGTGTTTTTCCAAATATTCCTTAGTAGCTTGTATGTCTACTTGATAAAATAATATCGTCCACATATAATAAGAATGAGAAGACCAAATTTAGTCTTCTTAATGAAAATAAAGTGATCAAAATGAGAGGGCTTGAAGTTGAAGCTGTCAAGAATATGACTCAACTCATAAAATAAGGCTCTTGGACTATTTTTCAACCCATAAATAGCTTTATGTAACCTGCACTCTTTAGAACACTCCCCCTGAGCAACAAACCCAGGTGGTTGATCCATATATACCTCCTCTAGCAGATCACCATCTAGGAAGACATTTTTCACATCTAGTTGATACAGAGGCCAATCACAGTTATAGCCATAGAAATAAGAACTCGAACAATCATAATCTACCCCATATGTTTGAGTATAGCCTTTGGCCACAATGTGAGCCTTCAATTACTCAATCACACCATCCAGTTGATACTTAACTAGTAAAGACCCAACAACATCCCACAAGACAACAATCAACAAGAGGATCAACCAACTCCCAAGTACTACAACCTGTATGAGCCTGCATTTCAACCTCCATAATGGCGCCATGCTGGATGTTTAAGTCTTGAACAACATTTTTAGGGACAAAAACAACTGATGTAGAGAAGTAAAATTGGCAAAGCTTGTGCCAAGGTTAGTAGTAGCACAATAATTGCCAATTGGGTGAAAAGTACAAAACTTGACCCCTTTGCACAGGCTAATAGGAATATTTAAATCAGAGAATACCTGAGGTTGTGATGGATCTGTCGAAGAAAATGGAGGATTTGGTGAGGGAGGGGCATAGAGGGAGTTGTAACTTTCTGTCTTCGTTGATACACTTTCATAGGTGGAGGCGAACCAACAATTGTATGTGGAACATCATCATCACCAAACATAGCAAAGGAGTATCATCTAACACATCAGTAGACATAGTAGAGCTCGTTGCTGAATAAAATAGCATATGCTCAAAGAACAACACATCTTCATTGGCAAACTCCCACTTTTTTGCAAACATGTCATAGCATCTATATCTGTTTTGATTTTGAGAGTAGCCCAAGAAAACACATTTTGTAGATCTAGAATCAAGTTTTATCAAGCCAGGATGCAAGATTTAGACAAAACAAGTACCCTCAAAATTCCTAGGAGGGACAGAGAAAAGAGGAGCATTTGGATACAAAATGCTATAAGATGCTTGATTGCTCATCATGGAGGAAGGCGTGCGGTTGATCAGATAGAAGAAAGTAGAAAGAGCTTCAGGCTAAAAGGTTTTGGGTACATATAGTGAAAGAGAAGAGTGGGTGCAATCTCTAGAAGATGGCAATTCTTACACTCAACTACCCCATTTTGCTGGTGGGGGTAAGAATAAGAAATTTGATAATCGTAATCAAATTTTGACAAAACTGACCGACAAATTGTTGCATCAATGCTGGGCATTATCAGTTCTGAAAATTTTAATGGGTGTAGCAAACTGAGTACAAATTTCAACAAAGAAAGCTGTTATAGTTTCGAGCATATGAGACCGATCTTTCAGTAAAAAGAACAATGTAGCCCTAGAAATCATCAATAAAGCTCATAAACAAGGAATGAAATATCGACGATATCGCCGGTATACCGGTCGAAATATCGATACCGACGCCATCGGGTATCGGTTTGAGAAAGTCTACCGCTGGTACCGCAAATATCGGTATACCGGTGGACTTACCGCCACTTACCTCCGAAAACCGAGGGTTATCGCTGCAAAAAGCCCAACTTGCGGGCGATATAGACGGTATGCCGCCCGGCATGCCGATATTTACGAACGTGTTGCTTGCTGCTGCTGTTTGAGTGGAGTTTCTTGGACATTAGAGGCGATTTCCTTCCTTGGAGCCCGAATCAGCCCCGATCAAGGTATGTTTTCTTAATTTATTTCATTTCTCATCTTCTCTAACCCCTCCCCTCTCTATTTTCTTCTATTTTCACCATAGAACTTCTCCAAATTCTCTAAATACACCCAAAATCTAGATCTACTCCTAAAAACTTAGGATTAATCCTATTTAACAATAGATCTATGATTAATTTATGTAGATATACTAATGTATCACTAGATCTACTACTATTAATTAATATTATTGTTAATATATCTTTACTTTGTGTTTATTTCATATTTCATATTACTGCTGTACCTACATGTGAATTTCCCTTTACTATAAATAGAGAGGAGAACCCTATTGGGTCTCTCACGTTGCCAGCGTGCAACAACGCTCCATCCGTCTCTTCCGTTTACATGGTATCAAGAGCAGGTTAGAGCTCCAGCGCCGCAGCCTCCCTCCCGCCCGGCGCCGCCCCTCCCTTCCGCCCCCCCCCCCCCCCCCCCCCCCTTCTCCCCTTCCGCCGCCGGCCGCCGCCGGTCCTTCTCCAGCCGCCGGCCGCCGCCGCCAGCAGCAGCGGCTGCTGCTCCTCGCCGCCGGCGCGCGGCAGGAGCGCGGAGCCTCCCTGCGGCGCTGCTGATCGCCGCCTAAGGGAGGGTTCCCACCCCCATCCATCGCCGCTGGACTTCGGTAGTCCATCTCATGCTGCCGTAGGTCCAGCCGCAACGATCTAAAGGCTCCGTCTACGTCTCCGGGCACTTTTTCAGCCTTTTCGGTTCCTTTTTCGGGCGCCGACCTTGCTGCTTGGGGATCTCCGGTTGATCCAACGGCCTTCTAAAGTCCTACCCGGAGGTCTCGTCTCTTCCACAGTGACTTCCTAATCACATCTCCTTCATGTGTGATTAGGAACTTCTCGTTTGAAGGTTGTCGATGCGTCAGTAACGCATCCTCTTTTCAGTTTCTGTTGTGACGTGTATCTCTCCGTCACGGGACGTGAATCTGTCCGTCCACTCAGCCTTCTGTGTGACGTGTATCACTCCGTCACCCATATCTCAGTTGCATCATGGAGAACAAGACCTATTATGAGGTCTCGCCTATTCCTATCAAGCTCAATGGGAAGAATTTTCTGCTATGGATGAATGCGGTTCATACTGTCTTGGAATCGCGTGATCGGGCAAAGTTTGTTGATTCTGCACCTCTCACTAGCACTGACAAAGACTATGCCGAGTGGAAACGTCTTGACAGCCTAGTGAAGACTTGGCTATGGGGTAGCATAGAACCTTCTATTGCTTCGAGGTTCATGTTCTACTCCACTGCTAAGGAGATTTGGGATGCCGTTAAGCAGCACTATGCTCAGGAGAAGAATGCTCTTCGCCAGTTTATGATCTATGATCGTCTGTTTGCAGAGAAACAGGGTGATAGATCCCTTGAAGAGTATTTCGGTGTGATTCAAGCTATCTCCCAGGAGTTGAGCTACTATCATCCAGTGAAAGTTGCTGAGCAGATTAAAGATAGAGATGATCTTGTCACTGCTAAATTTCTATCTGGCCTTAGCTCATCATTTGGTTCAACACGAAGTGTGATACTTGCATCTGACAAATTACCGAGCCTTGCGGAAGCTTTCTCTAGGATTCAACAGTCCACCTTTGAGTCTGTTGATCCTACTCCTGTTGTTCCTTCTGGAGATTCTCATGCCTCCATTGCTGCAGCAGTTCGCGGAGGACGACCTGCACCTACACCAGCTGACAGACCTGGCTTGGGCAGAGGACGTGGGACTCGTCCTCGATGCACCTTCTGTGACAGACCGGGACACACTGTTGAGAAATGCTGGAAGAAACATGGGCGACCTGCCGCCCCACCTGTTGGAGCTGCCAACTGTGCTACTTCTGACTCTACTCCTGCGAGCTCGAGTTCCTCTGGCATCACTCTTACTCAGGAGGAGTATGACAGGTTTATTCAGGCAACTCAACATTGGAGTATGGGCGCCTCCTCTGCTTCTACAGCAAATCTTGCCTCTACAACGGGTAATCAGGCTACATCTTTTATGGCTTCTGGATCCGCAACTCCCTGGGTGGTTGACTCTGGTGCCTCCCAGCACATGACTGGTATGAGGCGATTGCTCCGCACATTTGACTCATATATTCCTCACCCATCTGTTACCTTGGCAGATGGTTCTGTGAGGAAGGTGGTAGCTAGTGGTTCTGTGTCCCTTACACCAGATATTGATTTGAAATCTGTTCATTTTGTACCTGAATTTCCTTTCAATTTGCTTTCTGTTGCCAAGTTGATTGACACTGTAAACTGCACAGTAACATTCGGGCCTTCTTGCTTTGTTTTACAGGATCTCAAGAGTTTGAAGATGATTGGTGGGGGGCCTAGGAAAGGTGATCTCTACCTCTTTCCTGGTGATTATCTACCTCGCCATCCACCTCCTGCTCCAGTTTCCTCCGCCATGCTGAGTGGTTCCCCCTTGTTGTGGCATTGCAGATATGGCCATCCTTCCTTAGAAAGCTTGAAGAAATTGGAACCCGATCTAGCTCATGTGTCCTCATTAGAGTGTCAGTCCTGTCAGTTGGGCAAACATCATCGGTTGTCCTATCCTGTTCGTGTCAATAATCGGGCTTCTAGTCCGTTTGAGTTAGTCCATAGTGATGTATGGGGTCCTGTTAAAAACCAGAGTTATAATGGTTTTAGCTATTTCATTTCTTTTGTGGATGATTACTCTCACATGACATGGATTTATCTTTTAAAAAGTCGTGAATCTGTGCTTTCCATTATCAAACATTTTCATAAACAAATTCAAGTTCAATTTAACTGCAATATCAAAATTTTTCAATCTGATAATGCCCTTGAGTATGTTCAGAAAGCGATGAATGAGTTTTGCAGTTCGGTTGGTATGATTCATCACACCTCTTGTCCTCACACTCCTATGCAGAATGGTGTTGCTGAGCGAAAGAATCGCCATCTCTTGGATATCACTCGGTCTATCATGTTTGAATCCAATGTGCCTAAACATTTCTGGTCTGAGGCTCTTCTCACTGCCTGTTTTTTGATTAATCGGCAACCCTCTTCTGTTTTGCATGGGCGCACTCCCTTTTCTGTCTTACGCCCTATGGATAAACCGTTTCATGTTCCGCTTCGGGTTTTTGGTTGTACATCCTTCGTTCATAACTTTGATCCCAAACAAGACAAACTCTCTCCTAGGTCCTTGAAAACCTTGTTTCTTGGTTACTCTGGTACGAGTAAAGGTTACAAGTGTTATTGCCCGAGTTTGCGTCGTATGTTTGTTTCTAAGGATGTCACCTTTCATGAAACCAGTCCATATTTTGCACATGCTATGAGCAAGGGGGAGCAATTGAGTGAGGGAGTGCCACCCGCAATTCAAAGTGAGGGAGTGCCACCTATCATTGTTGAGGACATACCGCATGATCCACCTACCATTCAACCCTATACCCAGGTTTATCACAGGCGAGGTAGACATGATCCAGATGAGGTAGCGGCACAAGTCCATGAGCCTCCTTCGCCATCTTCTACTCAAGAGATTCCTGCAGAGGCTTCTGACCTTGATCTTCCTATTGCTGTCCGGAAAGGTATACGTTCATGTACTATTCGACATCCCATATCGAATGTCTGTTGTTTGTCGCACTTATCTACACAGGCTCGTGCATTTGCTGTTGGGATGGACTCCATTAAGATACCAAGAAACCACTTAGAGGCTCTGAAGGACAGTGGCTGGCAGCAGGCAATGCAGGTGGAAATCTTTGCTCTGATTGACAATGGCACATGGGATCTTGTTAATTTACCTGCGGGCAAGAAAGTTGTGGGCTGTAGATGGGTCTTTACACAGTCAAACACAACCCTGATGGATCGATTGAGCGGTTGAAGGCCAGATTGGTAGCAAAAGGCTACACCCAGACATATGGAGTGGACTTCTTTGAGACTTTTTCTCCAGTTGCTCGTCTCAATTCTGTGCGGATCCTTATATCTCTAGCTACTACTTTTTATTGGCCTCTTTTCCAGCTGGATGTCAAGAACGCCTTTCTTCACGGGGATCTTCAAGAAGAGGTGTATATGGAGCAACCACCTGGTTTTGTTGCTCAGGGGGAGTGTCAGAAAGTCTGCAAATTGAAGAAGGCTATCTATGGGTTAAAGCAATCTCCTCGAGCTTGGTTTGACAAGTTCAGTGCTGTTGTTTTACAGATGGGCTTCTCTCGTTCCGTGACTGATCACTCTCTATTTTATTCAAATTCTTCTGGTGGGTCCATCATTATTGCTGTCTATGTTGATGATATTGTGATTACTGGCAGCGATTCTACAGGCATATCACGGGTGAAGGAAGGACTACAACAACACTTTCACACAAAGGACCTGGGGAAGCTGAGATATTTTCTAGGGATTGAGGTTCTTAGATCCCATGCAGGTATAAATCTCTCCCAGAGAAAGTATGTGCTTGACTTGCTACAGGAAACGGGTATGACTGATTCTAAGCCCGTATCCACTCCTATGGATTATCACATCAAGGAGGTGGAAGATGATACTGCATATTCAGATCCAGGTCATTACAGGAGAATAGTTGGGAAGTTGATTTACCTAACTGTCACAAGACCTGATATTTCTTTTGCTGTTGGAGTAGTAAGTCAACACATGTGCACACCACGACAGTCACATTGGACAGCTGTATGCAGGATTCTGAGATATCTGAAAAGTGCTCCTGGAAAGGGGATCACTTATTATAAACCCAAGAGTCCTCTATCTCCTTTGACTCTCACAGGTTATGCAGATGCAGATTGGGCTGGTAATCAAGTTGATAGACGATCCACATCTGGCTACTGCACCTTTCTTGGTGATCATCTGATTACTTGGAAGAGCAAGAAACAACAAGTGGTAGCACGGTCTAGTACTGAGGCTGAGTACCGTGCTATGGCACATGCATGCTGTGAACTACAATGGATCAAATCTGTCTTATCTGAGTTGAAGATTTTGATTCAAACTCCCATGATTCTCAAGTGTGACAATCAATCTGCTATACATATTGCCAGGAATCTTGTCTTTCATGAGCGCACAAAGCATATAGAGGTTGACTGTCATTTCATCAGAGATCAAGTAAAGAATGGCTATGTGGTGACGCCATATGTCAAGTCTGAAGATCAACTAGCTGATATCTTGACAAAGCCATTAGGTCCAGCAGTGTTCCAGAATTTATGCGGCAAGCTGGGCATCCACAATGTGTACACTCCAGCTTGAGGGGGAGTGTTAATATATCTTTACTTTGTGTTTATTTCATATTTCATATTACTGCTGTACCTACATGTAAATTTCCCTTTACTATAAATAGAGAGGAGAACCCTATTGGGTCTCTCACGTTGCTAGCGTGCAACAACGCTCCATCCGTCTCTTCCGTTTACAATTATCACATAATTTCACTAATTAATATAAAATTCGTAATAATACAATAAGTACTATTAATAATAGGTATCTAACTTAGGTTTAGTAGAAAAAGTTGTACCAAATACTAATATGAACAAATACAAACAAAAATATACTACAAATAAATATATTTTTCGTTTTTTCATTTATTAAAAATGCTGAAAATAAAAAAAATGCATTTTTTTTTGTTTTTTCTACAGATTTATGTGTGTTATTAGTGTAATATAAGATGGAATGAGTAATTTGTAACACATCACTTGCCTTAATACTAGATAAATGACAGATTTTTTATTTTTTAAAATAATTTCAGACTTTTTTTAATTTATTTAACCCTTTTTTCTTGTTAATAAAAATCTTAAAAAATATTGTGTTTGCTTCTATAGATACATGTAACATTTATATAGTTAAAGTATTGTTTTTTGTTCTATAATACATAAAATAGAATAATTTCTTCATTTCTTGCAACTTAATGGGTTATTAATTTCATACACCTAATTTTTGTTTGTCTTTGTCTTTTTGCAGTGTTGACTTTTGATTTGAGAAGATGTCTTCAAGCGATGGTGAGGGTGTTGGGGCCGGTAATGTTGGAGCTAAGGATGTGGATTTTGCATGGAATCACTGCACACCTGCTGAGGGGAGAAAGATAATTTGCAATTACTGCAAGAAGACACTTGGTGGAGGGGTGATTACTAGATTTAAACGTCACATTACTGGTGGTGACAAAAATGTGGCAATGTGCCAAAGGTGTCCCCAAAGTGTTAGAGATGATTTCAAGAAACTGATGGGCGCAAAGAAAGAAAAACAACATAAGATGAAGGAGGTTGAAAGGGCTTATACAGATACATTATTTGATGTTAGGCCCACAGGTTCTTCTGCTGAATCTGATGATGATATTGGATATCCTCCTGAATGTGATACAGCTTATTCACGTCGTATGTATAGACGTGCTATTAGAGATGACGAATTACAAGGAGGTATGAGCCATCTGGTGCAGGTGGAGGCAGTGGGACTGCACGTATTCCTGTTGTTGACCTAGATGACGACGATGAAGACCGAGCTGGTTATGGTAAAAGGAAGAAAGGAGGCATTGATACACTTTTCCGTTCTGCAAGTGTGAGATTGAGGAATGTTGATGAACCAGGGGTTAGGAAGCCTGAGGCTAGGCAAAAAAGCCTTAAAGCAATGTTTACTGGTGCAAAAGAAAAGGTTGGTAAGGCAGTGGGTAAGTTCTTTGCTCATGGTATACCTGCACATGTTGCAACTGAACCCTATCTGCAGCATATGGTAGATGTGATAGGGGAGTCTGGTAGGGGCATCAAGGCCCCCAGTTCATATGAATTAATGAACAAGTATCTTCCACTAGAGAAGAAGGATCTACAAGCATGGATTTCAGACCAAAAACACATGTGGGCTGAATATGGCGTCACGCTTATGTGTGATGGGTGGACTAGTGGAAATAGAAGACAAATTATCAACTTTCTTGCATATTGTCGTGGATCCACAGTTTTTCTAGATTTTGTTGATGCTTCAGGTGAGGTCAGGAACCATAGATACCTAAAGAAATTAATGACGACATACATGAAGCAAATTGGTGTAGAGAATGTGGTGCAGATTGTTACTGATAATGCTACTGCCTTTAAGAAGGCCGACGAGAGTTTAATGAAGAAATATCCGGTCTACTGGACACCATGTGCTGCCCACTGCATAGATCTCATTCTGAAGGACATGAGATCAATTAATTTCATCAAATATGTTGTCATTGATGGTAGGTTGATAACGGGATTCATCTACAACCATTCTTTTCTGTTAAATGCCATGAGGCGACCTGAGTACTGTGGTGGTGATCTTATTAGAACAGGGGCAACTAGATTTGCAACAAATTTTCTTGCCTTACAATCGTTAAAGTCCAAAAAGGATGGACTTAGGAGGCTCTTCAATGGAGTGGAGTGGACCTCCATGAAGGAGCACAACACCCCTGTTGGCAGAAGAATTGAGGAGTTGATTGCCAGCCGACCTTTTTGGGATAAGGTTACTAGAGTGTTGAAAATAATGGAACCCATTGTCAAAGTATTGAGGCTTGTAGATGGTGACAAAATTGCAACAATGCCTTTCCTTTATGATGCAATGACCTCAATGGTGGACAATATCAAAGAAGCAGCTCCTAGGTCCAATGAGCAATACATAAAAATTTATGAGAAATATGCTTTTGCATCCATTGCATAAAGCAGGTATATGATTCTCTCAATGACTCAATTATATTCTAACTTCTAAGTTATTGGTCTAATTCATACTTGTCTACAATAAAATGTCATTCTAATTTCCTTATTTATATTTGTGACAACTTACTATTTGAATCCGAGGTTTCAATACTCACGAACACTAGGCTTGAATGCGACTCTAATGAATGCAGTGAGAGAAGTCACTAACAGGTTCATTACCTCTCCAGAAGAGCGATTGCTAGTACTGGAAGAGGTATATAACTATATGACTTAGTTACATTCTTTATTTCTCATTATTCTTTCCTTTGATTTCATCATCTTAATATCGTATATATTATTTTTGCAGTTGCGCCAGTTTCGTGAAAGCACTGGATGCTTTGGCCATCCAAATGCGGTTGCTGACCGCGATGCAGGTGATCCTTGTGAGTGGTGCGTTTGGAATGGAACATGTGCCACTCATTTAAGAAAAGTGGCTATTCGCATCCTTTCTCAAACAACATCTGCAGGGGGTTGTGAAAGAAACTGGAGCACTTTCAATCTGATACACTCCAAGAGAAGGAACAAACTTGGTGCAAACAGGTTGAGGGATCTTGTATACGTTCATTACAACATGCGGTTGAGGGCTAGAGCAATACGTGATGCCAACTACAAGGAAGTGGATTTTGCTGTTGTCCATGATCCCATTGACACCGCATATACTTTTAATACTGAAAGACGTAGAGGACTGGAGGATGATTCAGAAAATCCTTTAGAGGAATGGATGAATGAGATAGGCCGTCCTGTTCTTGATAGTTTAGATGGACGTCCAGATCCATATATAGAAGAGCAATTTGATGCAAATAATGGTGATGATATTATTATTGATGCCCCGCCTGAAAGACTTGATCCTGAAGCTGCACATGTTGATACTGATATGGAAATCAATAGAGAAGTGGACGAACAATTAGGTAGCTCAGATTCTTCTTCTACATCTGGTTCTAAATCTAAGTCTGATGATGGCGGCAATGATGGTGATAATCGCAGCCAACGCTCTCCAGAATATCCTCCAGCTGTTGATCCTCAAAATGATGACCGGCCTTATGTTAGTCATGCTGCACCTCCACAAGAACAGGGAAATCCCATGGCTGAAAAAAGATTTCAAAGAAGAAAAACTCGAACTGGGAAAGATTACAACGGTGCATATCATAGCCAAAGTGATCATCATTCTGATCTTGCTGATTCAATGGATAACATGAGCATATCTGACTCTCAATCTCAACAATCATTCAAAGATATGTTATTTGGGCTGACACTTCCATACCCATCTCAGCCCCAACATGGGTATCTTGGATATCATGCTGAACCACCACCAAGATTACAATTAGAACTTGGACCTGGTATGGGATATCACGAAGCATACTCTGTCCGTAGCCCTTATGGATGCTTTCGGGTGAACACCGAAGCATACTTTGGTGATGGAGGTCAAACATGGAGTGGTGGGCATACTACAATTTATCCTATTGCCGGTTATCCATTACAACCTCAAGCTCCTCAAACATGGGCTCCTCCTGCTTCTACAGCTACTCAACCTCAAGCTCCTCGAGCAAGGGCACCTCCACTTGCTTCTACTCAACCTCCCTCCATTTCAACAACAAAGGAAAAATATCTAAAAGATTTGGAAGAACATTTTCCGAAGTTTGGGATGATGCAGTTTGCCAATCCTGAAGTGTATGAGGAACATGTTGTTTCATACAACAAGTCTTACAGAAGTTACATGACATGGGAGCAATATGTGGAGCATATGAACAACATATTGTATCGAGAACCAGCGCGCCACTCAACATACAACTGATGTGAGTTAGTAATTTACTACGTTGTTATATGTTTGTTGTAAATTGAATATTATTGCATAAGTGTGTTAACATGACTTTATAGATTGTGCTAGTAAAATTTTAGATCTTAATTCTTGCATTTTGTCATCGATATCTTTCATCGAAATCTCCAAAAAATAGGACATATTCCTTAACTCACACATGATTGACCCCCCCCACATACCCAATATAGAATTTTATTGCATAAAACGTTGCATCTAGGTGTTGAGACCACGCCTGCAAAATTTCATGATTTAATTCGTTCATTTTGGCGTCGGTATGGCCAGGATTGCATCTGTCGATATTTCCGTCGGTATACCTGTAAATATCTATACCCAAGCTGTCGAAACGGCGTCGGTATCGGTCATTTAATTCCTTGCTCATAAAATAACAAAATCTAGAAGTAATCGAAACAAAATAGGACACTCAAACATCTACATGAACAATATCAAAAAGTTGTTTAGAACCAATCATATGAGTTTGCACGCCCAATTGGCAAGTTTCACAGTGAAAGAACCTGAAATAGCAAGATTGAAATGCTTCAACTTCAAAATAGATGGATGATGAAGTCGGTAATGGCATTGTAAGTTGTCACAGATGTAAATAGCAAAGTAAAGTCTTTGGTGTATCCAAGCAATAAAGTCCATCAGTTCCTCATGGCTCGAACCAATCCTTATCTTCGTGCAAATATCTGTTTGGGTCAAATGTAATAGAGCAATGAAGGTTCTTCACAGTTCTACTAACAAATAGAAGATGTAAATGAAATTTTGGAACATAAAGAGTCGAGCGAGAGTAAACTGGTAGGAGTGCATATACTCCCTATGCCATGAACATGAGTTTGAGAACCATCATCTAGAGTGACCAGTGGAACAATATTAGTTTTTAAGAGTTCTAAAAAAAGTGCAGAGTTGCCAGAAATTTGAGGTGAGGCACCATAATCAATCACCCATTTATTTTTACCATAAGATGCATATGAGGCAAGGAAAGCATAACCTTCCTTTAGTAGAACCCTTTTGTAGTAGGAGCAGGTAGACACGGCTAATGAAGTTATTCAAAATCGGAGTGGATCGAATCTATAGAGGGCTGAGAAGATGAAGGCGGTGTAGAATCAATAATCTCTATAGTGACCTAGGATTGACCTAGGTTGGTTCCCCATGTTTGGCCCCACAACGATCTTCAATATGGTTTGTGCAGCCAAAAAGTTACAATACTACTGTCCAGATGG
This sequence comes from Alisma plantago-aquatica, assembly GCA_963693085.1. Taxonomy (NCBI): domain Eukaryota; kingdom Viridiplantae; phylum Streptophyta; class Magnoliopsida; order Alismatales; family Alismataceae; genus Alisma; species Alisma plantago-aquatica. Next base: position 76,156,102 of record OY856413.1, on the reverse strand, counting down.
ATATGACCAAAAGTAGAGGAAGGTGGGCCTCATCCAGAACCTCTACTAGAGTATCCACTTCCACGGCCACAACCATAGCCACGACCACGATAAGAATCTCTGGAGTGAACAAGAAGGGCAACAACATCACAATGATCGACTTGCTGAGAGGAGACAGACATGAAATGCTGGATACATTTCAAAACATCACAAAATGTAGGCAACAAATCATTGGACAATATCAATCCACCACTCTATAGAAGGACGGTGGCAAACCGACAAGAAACTGAACCAATTGAAGTTCATCGCGCTGACATTGTACTTCTTTGATATCCATAGAAAGGGGATGTTAAACATCAAACTCATCCCAGAGAGCACATCACTGAGTGTAGTAATCTTCCACATAACCGTCACCATAGTACTTCTCGTCTAGACATTTGAAAATCTCGAACACCTCTTCAGATGTAGATGGTGAGAATATATGTGGGAGAGATGATCCCACATAGCTTTGGTCATCTTGAGGCATAGAAGAGACTGACTGATTTTGAGATCAACACTATTGACCATTCATCTATGACCCCCGAGTCGTCTTTGATCCATAGGTCATATGCCTGTTTAGTCTTGTCATCAAGATTGGCAGGAGGTTCAGGCGGAGCAACAACAAAAAGATGTGATTACCCTGAGCTTTAATGAAGAGCTCGAACTAGGCAAAACACATGAAAGTTAAAACCATCCAACTTGACATTGGTGACAGACAGTGTCCGAAACGGCTCTGAGGATGCCATAATATCGCTAGGACGTGCTTAAAGACTCGGGGGAGCAGTAGATAGATCAGTAGGAAAGCAGAAGAAGCTGTAGTAGAGATAAATCTCAGCACATGGGCAACTACAAAAGAGCAACTTGCAAGCAGAAGTAGTAGTAGCGATAAATCTCAACGCGTGGGTAGCGGCAAAAGATCAACAAACCTATGTCAACATGACTTTCGGCAACAACTAGACAGTACAGGGAGGGGAACACGTCCTCCCTTCAAAAATTAGACATAGCAAGAGGTTGGGATGCCCACAGATGAAGCAGGATGATGGCAGGTATTGGCAAAGGTGGCAGGAGGGATGTGAGGGAGCTCTAAACTGCAGGAGGTAGAAGAACAATGTAAAGACCTAGTATTCATGGTCAAATTTTTATAAAATTATATCATAGTATATAACATTCTTGCTTTACAATCAGATTTCACGAAAGTCTATACATAAGGTCTAGTAATTAATACATATATTGAGTCCTATCTACTCTCCAACAAAAGATATCTCATACATGTCTCTTTTACATCTTTTTTATCACCTATCCATGAATTCCCATAGGGAATAAATCCACACATAGACCAAAAGAAGGTTTGGGTCAGCAAAGCTGGTACTAAATCTTTATTGTTAAGCTACTTAGATAAATATGGACAAGAAGAGATTCAAGATGTTAACAAATCAGGTAAAGACGGTTTGGTAGACTAGGGTCAACAAGTTAAGGATTTCAGTTTAAAATTTTCAAATTGACGTTATCTTTGTTTTAAAAATCCTCACAACATGGGACTGTTCAATAATTATCTCAATTTCTATAATTTTCAAATATGTTCAATTATTTAAAGGTAAAATGACAATTTCATTACAGAAAAGTCATATGGTATGAGGAGGAAGACAAGCTAACAGACCAAAAAAAGGTCAAGAATTGATACAACACACCATAAGAACTCATACTGGAATCTGATAAAAACAATGATGGACAAAACCCTATTCTAATTTGCTAGCTAAAGCAACTTTATATGAGGGATACCTACAATCTGAGCGTGTATCGGTGGTAGAGTAACCATACCAAACCGGTGTTCTAAAAGGATGTCACCTCTACAGTTTTTACCATACAATTTCACAAGAAAAAGACCGAGTAAAAAATCCTACTAAGAGAACAGAAAATAACGACGAACGAGACAAAACGGGAGAACAACTTAGTTTAAACAAGAAAACAGGAAAAGGAGAAAAGAGTTACAAAATCGTCGCATTTGGGCTTGACGAGAGGGAAGAAGGAAACCGGTGCCACCAAAGGCACCACACACATGCCATCAAACAAGCTTTTGCGACCAAGATACATTTCCACAGGTATACAGCCTCCAAACAACGCCCAGATCTAGACCCAAAGGTCTAGAAAACGACGTCATCGCCGACACCAGGAGACCCTAGAGCACAAGCCTCTTGAAGCAAAGTTCCCACTTACGTCGAGTGAGAAGAGGCCGTGGGAGAGTGGGGCACTGCTTTACAGTGTCCAAATCCCCCTCCCCCCAGCAAGCTGCCGTGGCAAAGAAAACCAATAGCCGTGTGCTAGGGGGAGCAAACATCAGACTAGCAAAATATATTTTATATTTCATATTACTTCTTTATGTCATGCCAATTCTTTCTATAAGTAAATTTTCTATCTGGAAAACATCCCCACCGAACCGTGATATCTTAACATTTGGAACCATTGTGATGAAACAGTAACTGAAAACACATTCCCTATCATGGAATTTGGAGAAATGGTGTTTCAAAGCCCTAACAAGAAAACACATTTTATAAAATGTAAAGACATTAAAATTCTGTTTCCAAGTACTCCTCCATCAGATGTTCAACATTCACTTCTATAAAATAAAGAGGTACCACAATCAACAAATACATAACAATTTATAGTTATTTATAATTTATGAAATGTGGCAGTATATTTTTAAACATGATTTTAGTAATTATTGTGAGAAGTGACGGATGAAAAAGGTGTTGCAGTTGGTTGAAGAAAATGTAGCTGAATTTTACATGTGAAATTATAAATTCTTAGAAACTTTTACAATAAAATAGTATCCAACTTTATATTTCACGTGAGTGACACGTGTTGACTAGTTATTAAAATTGACTAACTCATAACCCACCACAAATAAAGTGTGACTGTACAACTTCACGTGCCTGTCATATTATTCAAAACTATGTCTATTAGAGACGATTTTGTTTGCCATTTTGTGAATTTTGCTAGCACGATTACATCCACACTCATCTTCTGTTGACTCTTAATTGGGTTCGAGCTTCTGTAATTGTTATGCTGGTGCAGCATTTTCTAATTTTTACTATGCTTTCATCACTCAGTTGTAATCATTAACTTTAATTCAAGAGTTTTTACATTTACGGACAAATGTGATCATCATGTTATGCAGGAGATATTATTGGTGCTTGATGGTACAACAGGATTGAATATGCTTCCGCAAGCAAGGGAATTTAATGATGTGCGTGTTTATTATCTTTGTTGTATAGGAAGTATAATGCATTGTTGTCCAACATTTAAAAGGATAGTAACATTTAAAAGTTTAATGAAACGACTTTTTTCATTACAAAGGTGGTTGGAATAACTGGCCTGATTGTGACTAAGCTTGATGGCTCTGCCCGTGGTGGTTGTGTGGTAAGCTCTCTGCTTTTATATATAAATCGTAATAACTAAAAGTATCTCAATTCAGTTGGTGTTACTTTCAGGTGAGTGTTGTAGATGAGCTAGGAATCCCAGTGAAGTTTGTTGGCGTCGGCGAAAAAGTAGACGACCTTCAGCCCTTTGATGCGGCAGCTTTTGTAGATGCCATCTTCACTTGAAATCATTGTCATGAACACCGGTGGAGTCAGGTTTTGAAGTGTTTTGGCCCATTGGTTATAATTTTCCTTGTCTTCTACAGCCCGCCTACTATTTAGTAGTTAAACGTATAATATGTGTACCTCACCACATCATGCAGTGAATTATCATGTCCGTGCCATTTCCGATCCTATTTATGGTTGTTTTCAGTATAGTAGCGGTCAGGTGGTTTGCCTAGGGATATGCAGTCACTTTCTTTTACCCGAACACGGACTGCAATCCTATTACGATGATAAGAACTTATAATATATGGGAAGTATTGTTTCGTTATTTATTTGCTTCAGCTATGGACGCCGGGTTCTGTTACATTATTAGCCCGTCCATAATTAAGACATATACAGGGACTCAGAAGCAATTTAAATCTTCTTAGTAATGAACGTGCTGAACTCAAAGTTAATATATACCTTCTGGTACTATGTGATTGTAATCCTTTTTTTTTATATGGTACCATTGCCCATTTTCTGTTCCGTCTCTAATAATGTTGCTTTTTGGTGAATGTTGTTCAAGTAATATGTGCTGGTTGATGAACTAAGGATACAAAGAGGCACAAACTAGCTCAATGGACAAACGTATTAAAAGCTACAGTTGTAAGATCTACAGAATGAAAAATTGGATGTGCATTCCTATGTTCTGGAAGTGCAGGAGTGGGAGCCAAATTAGATGGATTTTAGGATCTCAAAATGTGAAGCGTTTTATTATTTAGGAGTGCAATAATCACACCACAAATGGAGTGCAAGATGTGTTTCATAGGACTATAGTTGGGTGTGTGAAAGTAAGAAATTTTGTTAGAATATCGTGTGGTGGTAATATGTTACTTGGATCACATGGTAGTCGTTATGAAACAACTCTAGGTCCATGCTATAATATTGATGTTATCCATGTTATAACAATGACGTTGGATCACGAAGAATCAAGATCTTTGCAAGATGAATGTGATAAAAATGAGAATAATATGATTGGTGTCTTAGAAGAGAGGGCTACACTAGACATGATTGTGTAGGAGATAGGTAGAAGTAATATGGATGACGAATTGAGGCAACCATCATAAGATTTGTGGGCATATGTAATACATACACTAAATCAACATGAGTAACACTATTGAGTCAGAGAAAGTAGAAGGTGGAATAGGTGATCTAATGAACTTGGGAGGGGTACAGAGATGTCTCATGTATTAAATTTGAGTGCAAATATTGTGAGAATATGATAAAATGTAAAATGATCCATGTAATTGATGTATCAAAGGTTTGATTGAGGTCTGGTAGTAGCTACTTTGGATGGTGTTGCCCTATTATAAGATGATTCAATACAACCAAAGGTGGAATAAATTACCCTATTTTGTCATTATGGTTTAAGAGTGTATGGTCTTTCAATGTAACAACTAACCTCCAATATAAATATTCAGTCAGGAATCAAATGGATTATAATATAACTTGTTGTTTTGAGAGAAATGATAAGAAATTGTTACAAATTATTTATGTTAGGTTAAATGTGTCTGATCCGTGATTTTTTTTATGTTTGATAATGTGCATATAAGAGATGACAAAATATGATGGAATTGTGGCCTTCTGTTCAATATATCTTGTATGAACAAAGTTTGACCAGCTAATACAAAACTTTCATAATGATATGTGTAAGATAATCTCATTTTATATATTAGGCACTCATTTCGCTACATTCTCTCAAAAGCTAATTGAATGGCCCAAGACAAAATGCCATACAATATGGTTATTGCATGGGACTTCAAAAGTGTGTTTGCATGTTGAAGGATTACCCACCAAAGGTCTAACGAACCAACCTATTCACTTTGGAACTCAATCAGTAAGGAATTACTTAATTAGATTTCCCCCAAAACACTCAAAATCACTTCAGTGGTGGCGGCATTCAGAAAATCTTTATCATGTCAAATATTCTGTACGTGTTAGAAATAAGGGTACTACTAGAAATGTTAGTTGTGATCAACTTTGTATTGGAAGCATGTGGATTCACCTAAAAGTGCAAGTAGTTTGTGCTACATGATTCCGATAATTAGGACTTTTGCCACAAATAATCTTTGATTGCACAATATTTAGTCTTTGAGATGTGATTCACGAGGACCTTCAAATTTACTAATCACAGTGGAGTTCGATTTATGGTTTGTTTTAGAAAAGGATGTTACAAAGTTTGTGGCTGTAGAAAACAATGATATATAATTTTGTCCCAATAGTATTATTGTTGCTAAATCTTTTAAACTTGCACTGACACAAAAATGATGTGTGCAAAGTACTTTAAGAGAGTCAGAGAAAATAACAAGAATTGAATCCACCACTTTAATAAAATAAACGATTGTGTTTGTGTGACAGATTTCATGTTAATCTATTTCTATTGTATGCACCATCATCAAATTAAGACGTTTTAATTTTCACTAATTACAACACTTATAGGGAAGGAGTGGGCTCCACATTTTCCTAGAAATGCAATAAAGAAATTTTTAATCTAATTGAATCAACATTCCAAAATATAATAGAAAATAGACACAAAATAACATTTTGTATGAATGTCCCAATGAAGCTTCGCCATCAAAATAACTCTATTTTTTCTCATATGGAAGCTGACAAAGAAGAAATCAAATAAAAAATGGTGATTGAGAAAATATTTATGGTTGATGTAGTATACAAAGAGCGACGTTAACCTACTCATGAGTTGATAAACATTGTCATAAAAGCATTTTGATCTTTTAAAGAAGGAAATAGCAATTTGAGTTGACTGAAATTATCCAATGAGTCTTACTAGGACACTTGTATAACACCAATGCTATTTTCTTGAATAGGATACCTCAATAATATTAGTACGTCTATTATGAAATTGAGATTAGTATAGAATATGCTCAAGTCTTCAACTTTGAGCAACTAGTTGTTGACTTGAGAAATTATTATAAAGAAACATTGTAAGGTGTAACCAAACGAGAAAAGAAATCATGATAAAATGATCATATGATATATTCTAAGAGAACAAAGCACAAGAACATAACTAAAATTATTCTTTTGTTTCAACTAAGCATATTTCACGATTCAATCTTCCAATTGTGATTAGCAAGCTTATCCTTGTTAATTCATTGGCTTGAATGCAATTTTTTTAACTATCTACTTAATCTTAAGGCCCTTAGATGAGAGAAAACACTCTTCACACTCAAACAAAAGGAGGTCATTAACTTGAAATCAAAAACCACAATAATAACAAATTTCATTAGATCTATCCTTATGTTTATATAAACAAGCTCTAAAGATCACATGAGTGCATGCGAGAATGAAAACTTGAAGATCTAGGAAGGTATTAGTTATCACAAAAATGTTTAAACAGATTAAGTAGTTTTCCCTGTATAAGCACACCCAACTAGTCACTCATATGTTGACACGATGCTAACTATTTAATAAATAAGGATAAGTTGTTGTGTAGAGTAAGTGCATTGAGTTTACTAATGCCTACAAAATGTTACTTCATGTTATCAGGTGGGTACACCTACACCAATGACATGCAAAAGACCATATCCAGAAAACCTAGAAAACTTTATGGTTACAAAGGTCCAATTTCCTGGTTAGAGTAGTAACAACACTAAAATTTTTTGCTCACTAGTTATGTCTATGATAATCTTGCATGTTTCTTGGTATTTTGTTACTTAATGTTTTATTGGTGTATTTGATATATTGTGCTAGCACAAACTACTATCTTCTTAGACTTGGGTTTTTGTCACCCTTGATGAGCACTCCCTCATAGATTTTTTGTTTCTAATACCTATTCTTAATAGTTTTTACCTTCCCTCTATTATGACCATAGTCATGGTAGGGACCTTCAAAATTTATAGTGTATGAATAAATTCAGGTAGGGTTCAGTGAAAAAGCTGGATGAATTCATATATAATCATACATAGATGTGTATTTCTTACTTGCCCAACTTGATAAATACATTAAAAAACTCAATTATTCAAAGTAAAAATTTGCATATGATGGCATAAGAATGCATGATTACTATTGAAATAATAAGCAAGAAAAACAAGATATTAACTACAAATGTTGTTGTAAAAATACGTGAATGTACAAATTTATAGGGAATGACTAGATACCGACCTACCCATGATGAATTTTGTGACATAGATGAATTTGGCAACATCTTGTAATAATTTTTTACTATAATGATGAATCTGATACACAATCAAGTCTTTATCTAGTATTACCCATAGAAAGTGAAGCAAACATATAAGGAGCAGTATGATAGAATAAAGGTCGTCAAGTCCATGTGATTGGGGATATAACTTTTGTTTTAAACCCATATATTGGGATTGATTCATCTTGTTCACATTATATAGATTTGGAAAATGTTTGCTTCTGAAAGTATCAAATGAATCCAAATTACTTTTTTGACAATCTGATGACTGTGAACAAAGTCAGAAAATATAATTCATTTTTTTTCTCTTTCTTATTTGTTAATTATTGTTGAAGTTTACATATTGGTATATGAATGGTTGCTTATGATGTCAGGTGATATCTTTCTCATTTGAGTGTGTTGACTCATGCAATCAAATACTCTCATGGATGGGCATATATTTTAGAAACAAAGGTATATAAATTGTTAAGTCCAAATGGAATACACAATTCTGAATCACCCATTTGTATATTCTTGTAGTAGTATACCTAAGATTGTTTCACGGCTTCATGTAATGTGTTGTGGTTTCTATATTGTTATTGTAGTGATTGTATGCATATTCTGTAGAATTTGTATTACAAAATTGAATTTTAAGTTTTCAACTAAGATTCTCATATTGATATTATCCCATTCTTTAAGATAAAAATGTTATACTTAAACATAGGTTGAACCTACTTATGCTTGAATTTTAAAATGAATGTTGTAGTAATGCTTCTAAAAGATAAAAGTAAGGTAGTACTCAATGGATTATAGTGAAAGCAACAAAAACTATTTTTTAGTAGCTTATAATATAGTATAAAAATGATTCATAAGCTTCAAATGTTCTTACACTGTAAAAATGTTAATTATTTTTTTGAGTCAAACAACCGGTTACAACCTTTCATTTGGGCGGTGGGATTATTTTTCTTGGTAATAAAACATTGCTTTAATATCAAATAATGCGAAATGGATCGATTCAATTGTATATGTTACAAGTGTACATTGGCTCAAAGTTAGCATAACATTCCTTGGATGCATCTTGGCCCCCAAGGCGGTCATCAAACACACCGGCAAAATGTGTAGTGCATCCTTTTGGGACTATAACAACAAGAGAACACATCTCACCAATTGGGACACCATCTGCTGTCCCAAGTCATATGGGGGGTGGGGCATCATTAACCTTAACATTAATATCCTACTCCTCATACACATAATCACAACCTCTTTATGCCATAAGGAACAAATATTATGATCTGACATCGTCATTGACAAATACTACAAAAGACAAAACCCATGGTGCATCGTACCACATAGTGACCTTTCACCATTATGGAGATATATTATAAAAACTATTTACATTATTCAGAATACCATTCACACCCCTCCACACCACCAATATTTTCCTAGACCCATGGTGGTGTGGCATGACACCCATTAATCACTTTACAAACCTTGATACAATCCCACATAATTTGAAACACAACACTCAAAAAGCTCTAACCAACCTAGGATCTAACGGGAAAAGCAACTTCAAAATATTTTTCACAACTTTATTCTCCATATTTGACGTGGAGGACATGATAAAGCAACTGCAAACTAACACGAATATCTCTATTAGCTAGAGATGGGGGCCTAAATATAAAGCATCATACCAACACTACATGTTCAGAGGACACACTGTTTCACACAAAGACATATGGAGAGTATGTTTCCCACTAAAAGTACACATCATCTTAAAGCTCTTATGGCAGGAAAAGAACCCACCAATGTGAATCTTAGCAATTTAGGATTCCATGGACCATCGATATACCATATGTGCCATTCATATAAAGAGACAAACCAACATTTCTTCTTCACATGTCATGTGGCTAGATTTTGATGGGCACATCACACAATCAGCCATCACTGTTAGAGATAATACTAAATTGAACATGGAATATATATCACTAAAAAATACTAGCCTTAGAATCACACCAAAAATAACAAAACTATTGCTATCATATGGGATATATGGACTGAGAGATAATTGCAAATATTAGCATATTTACACATCTACAGAACAACACATAAGACATGTGCTCACACTATACAATAAATTATTCCTATAGAAATGAAGCAGAAATAGGGTGCATGTTGGACATATAAACCATTCTTATCAAGGAGGACATCACAGATGGACAACATATCATCACCATGAAGCAAATCCCGAAGGAGAAGGATGAGAACTAGGAATCTCTTTTTATTTCATCAACATTTAGATATGAGCGGCCTGTATAAGGAGTACCCCCACTTTTTTATTTTTTCACTCACTTTTAGTTTACAATAGATGTGTTTGTAGACACCTATGTTGGGAAATATGACAACATATAAGGTAGCTAAAAAATTAACTTGTCATATTCTCTTGATACAATAGATTGCTTCAACAACTATATAATTGGAAAGAGAGTTCGCAAGGATTATACTTGGTCCTAGAGCAAGTCGAACGACTATCCCTGGTTGCAGTGTGCTACCTCGTCGAGTTTCACTTAGATGACTGTCATCGTTAACCTCCTAGTCTGGCACCACGACTGATGGTTGATGGCGTCCTCCTAGCGGGACAAATGCCTCCTCACCTCTAGAGTAGTCCAAACGGACCACCGAGAACTCCCGTTGTTCTAGATGGACAAATAGGAAGGAGTTGTCCCTTCTAGTCAACATGCTAGCATCGACTTGCTTTCCCAATTGTCTCTCCATTGATGTTCCTCCCTTTGATGGGTAGACCTTGCTCATGTTCTCTTGATTACTACAACCAGAAAAGATAATAATTGTCAGAGCTTATTGTTGTGTTTGGGAAGCTTCCAATACCCCTCTATTTATATGAGGGCCAATGTCAGGGTTTCCAGTCGATCTAAGAGTTGAAGAGATGAAATTTTATAAATTTTCATAACATGCGAACGATAAAACAACCAGTTAAACAACAAACTGATCGGTTGGCACGTGAGCCGACCGGTTCAACCCCTGACACTGGTCGTTTCACTATGTTTTCCAATTACTATTGTATTGGAAATTAAGATTCAATTTAATACATAATATGACATCAACATCAATCCTTGATCCAATATCATTAATCTACCAAACGATCGGTTCACAACCTGAGCCAATCACTTCATGCACCTAAGCCGATTGGTTCACTTGCTGAATCAGTCGTTTTAGAGTGTAGATTGCTGCTAGTATTTAAATCGGATACCTAAAACTTTAATAATCAAGTTTAAACATCATTCATGAATAAACTCCTATTCCAAGTACATTCCTAGGCGTGTGACCCTATAGGTTCTACCTACGTTGGCAGTAAATTTCCATAACTATTTTATGACATCATAAGTAATGATTGGTATCCAACAAGACATCATTGCTACTCAAGTAATTCAGAAAGTTGGAGAACACCTTCTATTACAACCCCAATTTTTGGATTCATATGGTTGGAAATACAATTTTCCCCAATAAATGTATGATTATGGGAATTGTATGAATTATATGCATTGAATGGATTCCCTTTGCAATATTTCTTTTGTGCATGTGATTTTGTGGATCATAATATGATAATGAGTCCAATATGATTAAAAGGAAAAGAAGAAATCAAATATTGCTTTATTAAGAAGGAAATTTGAAAATAAAGGTGAAAAATACAAGATATATGTGGAAATATGTGTGATTAATCATAATGGATGATATTTCGAACTCCACATGGTTTCTTGGGATACAATGAATCCAAATAAAGAGAATAAAAGAATAGGAGAGAGAAAACTGCATAAAATAAGCCTTGATAAGTGATAGCTTGCATATGAAGAATAGTCTCCCATACTTTTGAGTTTGAGTCCCAAACTTGGCAAACAAGTATTTTAAGTCATTATGGACTTTTCCTTAAAATTTGGGATTAAAATGATAAATGGTTTGGGAGATATGAATTTTGTAAGTTTCCTAATGTGTAAAGGAGAACATTAAATGTCATAATTCGATTTTGATTTATGTTCTAATATGGGGCCCGATAGCCGTTGGATCCTTGATCCAACGGTGGTTGTTTTCTGAGTAAGATAAAGAAAGGGGGAACAATAGATGGAAACTTCTCAATCGTTTCTCTTTACACTCGATTCATGTGTGAATCTGGAGTTTTCTCCATTGGATTCGGGGTGAGAAACCGAACCCAAACAACCCTACAAGTCCCTGTTTCGGTGGGAATCGGGGACTTTCCCCAATTTGTGTGGAGAAATAGACTCCACAGCTTGAGGGACTCCCCTGATCTATGTCTATATAAGACCCCAGTGTTGGCTAAATTTGACATTATTATAATCCCTTTATTTTGATGATGACAAACATTTCATTCTTGTGGATCTAACATGCTACTTGAGTGTTGCAGGAACAAGGTGGATGACAAACCTTTGGAAGATATATATGCCCAAAATGCTTTAATTTCATGATTGTAATCAAATGTAAAAACTTATACAAGTATATAATGTACAAGTACTTAGATATCATGTAAATCAAGCATTTAGATCTTCCCTAGCCATTCACAACACTTAGATAGGTCATCCCCTATAATAGTGTCACATCTACACACTCATACACACACTTAGTATTCATCCAGAACCACTAAATCAGTGATACTCTCGGTCGAACTCTTTGTCGACTGAGACAAGCTCGGTCGAACAACTTCTCGACCGAGAGTCTCCCGGGTTATTTCTTCTAATAGGTTCTATATCTGTTAGACACAACAGACAAGGTAGTTGGGAGTTGGAATCGAATGTTATATAAACTTTCTCCAGACTGTCCCTCGGTCGACAAAAACTTCGACCGACGGACTCTCGGTCGACAAACTTCTCGACCGAGAAGAGTTTCTGTCTGCACTTTTCAGAAATTAATAAACGAGCCGTTGCTAAAGCAATTAGTGGATACCTAACGTCTAGTTGAGTACTTAGAACACTCTAAAAAGTATCTAGAATGTCCTTAAGCATTCATAGGCCATTCCTATAAATAGGACATGCCTTAGGACACCCAAAACACACTTGTATAATACTTGAGCATACATACTTGCAATTGAGAATCCACATTTGTGAGCAATTGAGCAATTCCAACATTTGCAAATCTTTTCCATTGCTACAAATTTGAGTCCTATAGGCTAGCATCTCCTACCCACTGTACTTTCACTTTCATACACATTGTTTAGGAGATCAAAATGCTTGATATAGGATTCAAGCCTTGTGCTACAACGGTAATTGTAATTTCGTTTTTCCCTTCTTGTTCCTTCTTATTTTCTTTGTACTCTCCTTGCTACTCCTAGGTTGGAGGCTTCGGATTGGAGAGGGTGTAATGTTCTCAGGTGGAGAAGGGTCTTCTCAGGTGGAGAAGGGTCTTCTCAGGTGGATAAGGTGGACTTTGGACTACTTCTAGAAGGTCTCAACGAGAAGCTACTTCAAAGAGGAAGGCTACTTCAAGGGGAAGCTTGAAGTTACTTCAAGTGAAGGCTGCTTCAAAGTTGGTGAGATGACTTTGGGGTGAAGGTTGTCCAAAGGGTTTAGGAATGTAGTTGTATTTTATGTAACATCCTAAAAAAGGTAATAAAATACATGTTCTTTCAAATCCTAATTGGAAATAATTGGGTAGTGGGCTGACTCCCTTAGTTTTTGCTAAGGGTGGAACCACTCTAAACACCTTGCCTCTTTCTTCTTATCTCAATTGTGGTTGCTTGAGTTGAATTATTGTTAAAATATTTATAAAACCCTATTCACCCCCTCTAGTGGTTTTTCATTTGGTGTCAGAGCAAGGCTTTAAGGAACTCTAACAAAGTTTTGAAGAATAGGTGACGGGGTACTCAACAACCTCAACTTGGAAGGGACACTCGTGGCTAAACCTCCACCTTTTGATGGCACTAACTACACCTACTGGAAGAGGAGAATGCAGTTCTACTTCCAGGGAATTAGCTGGGATCTTTGGAGGATGATGTCAAATCCATATGACTTTCCTCAAACAGAGTATGCAACTTGGGATGCTAATACGGTAAGATCAACCCAAATGAATGCAAAAGTTGTAAGTATACTTAATTGTTCAATTTCCGTTGGTGAATTCAATAGAATATCAAATTGTGAAACAACATATGAGATATGGCATAGACTCTCTATAACCTATGAAGGAATTGTTCAAGTTAAAAATTCCAAAATTGGTATGCTTAAAAAAAATTGAACAGTTTCGTATGGAACCATATGAGTCTATTAGTGAAACGTATGCAAAGTTTTCTTCTATTGTTAATGGGTTGAATTCATTAGGTAAAGCAATTAGTGAAGATGATCTAGTATCAAAGATTCTTAGGTGCTTGCCTCTAAAGTACAAACCAAAGGTGACGATAATTGAAGAAGCCAATGACCTCACCTGGCTAAGGATGGAACAACTCATTGGCAACTTAGAAGCACATGAGGCAACCTTAGAGGAGGAAGAAAGATGAGAGCGTTAACTTCAACAAGGGAGAAAGAAGGACATTGCATTCAAAGCATCAACCAAGATTAGTCATGACACGAGTGAAGATGATAGTGAAGAAGAAACTCTCATTGTAAATGGTAAGAAGTATAAAAGTTTTAAAACTAACAAAACTTCTAGTGTTTCTTCTTCCAGGTGCTTTGAATGTGGTAAAAAGGGACACTTAAAAGGTGATTGTCCCAAACTTAAGAAGGGGAAGAAATCATCTCACAAGAAGAAAGAAAGAGCATATAAAGCTGCATGGGATGATTCAAGTGATGATAGTGCAGATGGAGAAAAAGAAGTAGAGTGCCTTATTACTACAACAAATGAAGAAGAAGAGGTAAGCCTTTTTTATTTTCCAAAAGAAGATCTAATTGCTAGTCTTCAATATACACATGAAAAATATGTTGATTGCAAAAAGGAAACTAAAGAAATCTACTAAAACTAATGAGGATTTGTATGCTAAATTAAATAATCTTTCCTTTGAAAAGGACAATATTGTTTCTGAAAATCTTACCTTGAAATCATCTTTAAATGATTGCAATATGAAGTTGCTTACTTTAGAAACAAATCATGATCTTCTTTCTCAAGAAAAGGTTGATTTGCTTGCAAAATTGCATGATTTTTAGACTCAACCTATCCTATGTAATCATCTAGATTATGATGCTATTGTTAAGGAAAAAGATGCTTTATCATCTAATCTAGATCAAGCAAAGTTAGATATCAAAAAGAAAATGGATGAGATTATCAAGTTATAAAGAGTGATTAATAGCTTGAGAAACAATGATGTTCTTGATAAAATTCTGAATAATTCTTCTAGTTATAATGGAAGGAGAGGTTTAAGATATGTTTCAAAAGGGAAATCCTATCAACCTAAACCTAGAAGAACACAAGCACCCAAGGCCACGATTATGTATGTACCCAAACACAACTCAACTCCTAGAAAGAGAAATGAGATTGACTTTATTAGTTGTCACTATTGCTTGCGTCTTGGACACTACTCTTTTGCATGCCCATACAAGAAAAGGAATGACGATCTAGTTTGGGTTCCTAAAACTTAGAGATTTGCATTTGATTAGTTGAGATTTGACCTAAAATGTTTCTTTGATATTCAAATGTCTTATCTCAAACAAAACTGAGCTTCAATATTTATATTCTTGCAAAAATTGTATTACCTCTTACTTGCAAATAATTACTGAAAAACAATATAGAAACATTCTCGGTCGAGAAAATGTTCGACCGAGACACTGTCGGTCGAGAATTAGTTGACCGAGCAGGTTACTGTTTTTAAGCTTGCAAAAATCTGATAAAATATGTACAAACAGCAGAATACTCGGTCGAGAAAATCTTCGACCGAGATAAATTTGATCGAAGAAAAGTTCGACCGAATCAAGTTCTGCTGAACCTGTTTAATCGGTCCAGTTTACTATCAATTTACTATTAATGATTGATTTAATATGCAAATAAAGAATGAATCTTGGAGACAATTCTTTAAACATATTGATAAGATTGCACTATGACTTACTAATATACTTTGAGTATATCATTCTTATTAAACTTGTTACAAAACATGTTAAAAACCTGTATACTTTTTTCACAATAAAATTTGACGTGCCTTTTTGCAAAAATGAATCAATACAAATATACCATAGATTGCAAGTTCAATTGCTATAATTTCCTACATGGTTTGGCTTAAAACTGAAAATTATGAACCATGTTGATTTAATCAAGGATTTTTTTAATTCACATGGTTTGTCTGAAGTATTCCTTGGTTTATCTATATAGAAATCATGTGTCTTGAAATTTACCCTTAAATGATCATGATCATTATAATTATGGATATGCCCTTACTGTTTCACCATGATCATTGTGTTTCATCTTTTACTTGGTTCGCCTAAAATGATCTTTGATCTATATATAAACCATGAATGGATATTGTTTTCAAAATGATCATAGTGATTCAGTTCATCACACATAAAGATGATATTATCATTGAAAATGCAAATTTTGCATTAAGACAAATCTCAATGGCACAAATGCATCTTGACATATTAGTTAAATGATTATCTTGTGCTTAGCTCATGGAAAATGATATTCTTGTTATACATGAATAATACTCTATAAGCTATGTTTCAAATATTCAATCAAGTAGATTATTAAAAATGCTTAAATTGGAAATATGCAGAAATTGCCTCTTGGTTGAAATCAAGTTTGACCAAGGGGCGCCCAGGTCGAAGTCAAGGTCGACCTAAAATAAGCTTGACAAAATGCTTAATTGTAAATCATTTCCTTATACTCAATCTTAGTATATTGAAAATAAGATTCTAGTGCATAACTCTCATAAAAGGTTAACTTATTATGATCTAATGCTTATTATGACCTTAGAATCCTTAAATTATCTTGATTATAAGATTAAGGGGGAGTTCACAAAAACTTTGTAAAGAAAATTTGAAACAAGTTATGACCTTAGTATCTTAAAGTAATCTTGGTTATGAAAATAAAGGAGCCTACAATATTTATGAACATAATGTATATCTTGTCCTTAATAGGATTCTCTAAACAAATTAGGGCTTAACATCCCGTGTATTTGGTTAGAGATACGTTCATTGATTCTACTATAAGCTTAAAAGAATCTCATATCATTTTAGGGCTTAACATCCCTTGTAAATGGTTGAGAAACTATTAAATATATTCATGAGCCTAAAGGATTCTCATGTCATTTTTAGGGCTTAACATCCCTTGTAAAATGGATGAGAAATCAATACACATATGCCACGGATCTAAAAGGATCTCATATCATTTCAAGGCTTAACATCCTTTGCAAATGATTGAGAAACAAATTGTAGCTAAATTTGACATAAAAAATAAGTAGTTTGCATTAAATTATGCTAGTTACCCTTGCTTTAAAAAAATTGAGCATCAAATTATCAAATTAAGGGGGAGTGATAAAAGTCATGGTTATCTTGGCTATCTTTTTGAAATGACAAAGGGGGAGAAATAATATAAAATCAATAACATAAAGTAAAATGAGTTTCATAATCTCTCGGTTAGCACATACTTATAAATAGGAATGTCTACAAAAGGTAAACTTCAGGTATGAAACTTATATGATTTATATTTCCTTATTTTATATTTTGGAAATGTTTTGTAATCTTCAAAAAGGGGGAGATTGTTGGCTAAATTGGACATTATTATAATTCCTTTGTTTTGATGATGACAAACATTTCATTCTTGTGGATCTAACGTGCTACTTGAGTGTTGCAGGAACAAGGTGGATGACAAACCTTTGGAAGATCTATATGCTCAAAATGCTTTAATTTTATGATTGTAATCAAATGTAAAAACTTATACAAGTATATAATGTACAAGTACTTAGATATCATATAAATCAAGCGTTTAGATCTTCTCTAACCATTCACAACACTTAGATAAGTCATCCCCTATAAGAGTGTCACATCTACACACTCATACACACACTTAGTATTCATCCAGAACCACCAAATCAGAGATACTCTCAGTCGAACTCTTTGTCGACCGAGACTAGCTCGGTCGAACAACTTCTCGACCGAGAGTCTCCCGGGTTATTTCTTCTAATAGGTTCTATAGCTGTTAGACACAATAGACAAGGTAGTTGGGAGTTGGAGTCGAACGTTATATACACTTGCTCCAGACTATCCCTCGATCGACAAAAAACTTCGATCGACGGACTCTCGGTCGACAAACTTCTCGACCGAGAAGAGTTCTGTCTGCACTTTTCAGAATTAATAAACTAGCCGTTGCTAAAGTAATTAGTGGATACCTAACGGCTAGTTGAGCACTTAGAATCCCCTAAAAAGTATCTAGAATGTCCTTAAGCATTCATAGGCAATTCCTATAAATAGGACATGCCTTAGGACATCCAAAACACACTTGTACAACACTTGAGCATACATACTTGCAATTGAGAATCCACATTTGTGAGCAATTGAGCAATTCCAGCATTTGTAAATCTTTTCCATTGCTATAAATTTGTGTCCTATAGGCTAGCATCTCCTACCCACTGCACTTCCACTTTCATATACATTGGTTAGGAGATCAAAATGCTTGATATATGATTCAAGTCTTGTGCTACTGCGGTAATTGTAATTTCCTTTTTCCCTTCTTGTTCCTTGTTATTTGCTTTGTACTCTCCTTGCTACTCCTAGATTGGAGGTTGCAGATTGGAGAGGGTGTAACGTTCTCCGGTGGAGAAGGGTCTTCTCAGGTGGTGAAGGTGGACTTTGGACTACTTCTAGAAGGTCTCAATGGGAAGCTACTTCAAAGAGGAAGGCTACTTTAAGGGGGAGCTTGAAGTTACTTCAAATGAAGGCTGCTTCAAAGTTGGTGAGACGACTTCGGGGTGAAGGCTGTCCAAAGGGTTTAGGAAGGTAGTTGTATTTTATGTAACATCCTCAAAAAGGTAATAAAATACATGTGCTTTCAAATCCCAATTGGAAACAATTGGGTAGTGGACCGACTCCCTTAGTTTTTGCTAAGGGTGGAACTACTCTAAACACCTTTCCTCTTTCTTCTTATCTCAATTTTGGTTGCTTGAGTTGAATTATTATTAAAATATTTATAAAGCCCTATTAACCCCCCCTCTAGTGGTTTTTCACCCAGATGTTCCCATGAGATTGGAACCAACACCCTGAAGGGCGTGATGGCCGAAGCATACCGTCCCTCTCCTTTCCCTGTGTGCGCTGTGTGCGAGGGGTATGAAGGACGACAACCCTGTGTTGCCGCTCCTGCCGCTGCAAGTCGAGGCAGAGGTCTTTTCGGGCTTGGAGGATCAGGGTGCGAAGGAAGGGAGGCTGGTTCCTCTCTTCTACAGCCTCGTGAGCCAGCTGGATGGGCCGGGGAGGCTGTTGCTGAGGCGGGGGAGAACTGCCCTATTTTTTGTAGGAATAGGGGAGCGAGCTCCCTGTCCGCGTAGGTGAGTCTCGCGAAGGAGACAAACTACTGGTCGGGTCCAGATTTCTAAGTAAACAGACCCAACAAGGGATCCGCGAGCCGAGAGGACCCCTGGAGAGGAAGAGAGGACCAAAACACCGACCAATAGGAAGGCGACACGTGGCCAGATGAGAGGTAAAATTATACATCTTGTTTTAGTTATAGAAAATGCTACAAAAGTCAAAAATAGCAAAACTATATATGAAAATGATCAGGATAATGCAAGGAATTCAATAAAAATATAATTGAAACCTAGTTTTGCTTGCAATTCAAAAACTGTATAAAGTTATCACCTTTAATGGTTTAATTGATGAAAAACCCTAAGAATTGATGATAATTAGATTTAATGATGTTCTTTGGATACTTTAAGCCAATATTAACTTGTTGTTCATAAAAGAGATAATTAGATCTAAAAAGATGATCTTATTGCATAATTGGCTTAAGTTAGGGTTCCATGTACATGTATATGCATTAATGGGCCTAGAAACCCTAATTTTGGTAATTATGACTTTTAATGGTTTTAATTGTGCAAATCCATGAATAAATAGAGATATGATAATCCTAAGTTGAGTTGAGTTGAGTATCAAAGATTGTTAATGTGGATAGTTTAAGCAATTAGGGTTTTTATGAGTAGAAAAGCTATTTTAGGGTTTGTTGACCTAAAGAGGATAAAGTTTGAGAAATTGATATAAGAAACCCTAATGCATATTAATGAGGCTTAAAAACCTTAGAAAGGTGTCCCAAGTCAATAAAGAGTTGTTTGGGGTGTGATGGTAACAACTAGGTGTTATACATATTTTTAGGATCAATGTTTGCTTGATTGGTTGATTGGCTTGCTTGATTGGACATCTAGTTGAATTTGAATATATTGCTTCTGTGAGATCTCCAAAGCAGGTATGTGGTTACGCTTATGACTAATCTCTCTAGTTTCACGGTGTTTTTTGAAGTTTTACTGGTTTCTTGAAATTAACTGCTTGGTTGACATTTATTTCATGCAACTATAAAGTGACTATGACTATCACCATAATTATACATGCATGACTAGCTCAGATCCTAGTCCTCCTCTATAGCTCTGATGATGATGAGATAGATGACCTAGTACATGGTCTACCCACAAAGTAGGATCATCAGGTTATCATGAGTCGATGTGTTGGTCTACCCTTGGGTAGGACCATACGAATCCACAACCCTATGTATTGATCTATCTGTAATTAGTCGAGATCTACCATATGAGAGGTAGTATCCATGTCCACTGCAGGGACAACACAGAGGCTAGGGTATTTAAGGATTGAGTAGTCATGTTTAAAACGTAAAGTTTGTTTTGTTAAATCATAATTGCTTGTAATTTGTTGTTAAGATTAAATGCAAGATTATTGGTTCCCCACATACCAGTATAATTCGTTATACTACCCATCATTTTGTTTGCCGACGTTTTAGGTAATATCTAAAATTGGACAAATAGTAAAGTGGCACATGTGAAGATTAAAGTTAAAATAATAAAGAGGATTTAGGTAGATAGAATCCTACTACGGGTAGAAGACCCAGTTACCTAATTTTGATTGTATGTTAAAAGAAAATTTTATTCCAATTTTCAGTTTAGTCTTTAGTAGAATTTATTAATTATTTTTAATTATTTACAAAACCACTGATTCTGTCTTGGAATAACACCTATGACTTCTTGGTCTCCCTTAATTGGGGATTACTAGGAAACAAGATCATTACAATTGGTATAAGAGCGTTGATTTTTCATCTAATCTCTAATAATTATTAAATTTTAAAAACTCTATAGAACCCAAGAGAGTTATTAGAGGATTTTCCAATGATGGAGGTGTCTAGAAAAGGATCACGATTTAGGAGATGGCAAGATTTTCCTCCGCCCCGCTAGTCGGTCTACGAGGACTCCCAGATATTGTGTGACTGCCTGGCCAAAATCAGAGGATTTGACTCGAAATCAGATACATCTAGGTCTTCTCATCTAATTTCATCCCTTCTTTACCTCTTATTTCTGGAGAAACATTAAGTTCTTAGAGTATTCTCTCTCTCCATCACCCTCATGTGTTTGGGATAAGAGTAATAAGGATTAAGAAATCCTCCACCAAATAATGAAAAGCATGTAAACAAGATGTTATGGACATAAGTTTAATAGTTTAAGCGTAAACTAAAGATTAGTTACATGTTTAGGTTGCATGGCGTGTGTTTCCATGCCCTCAGTCCCTAAGGTTAGACCTTCTTATAGGAGGATGAGGAGAGAGTTGTCCTTGGAGGAAGAGGCCTCGAGGAAGAGGTAGAGACCTGACACATCCTCTGAGGACGATGCTAACCCTAACCCTAAGTGGTAGTTAGAGAAAGAGAAGACATGGTGAGTTGGATATCATAGGTGACCATGCAGGTATGTACGTAGGTTGGACATGCATGCAATATGTAAAGGTTTTGAGTATCCATGAGAAACATGGACCATGTGTGGCTGTCTGACTTTGGTGCTTTTGGTGACCCGACCTTGGGTGGTCATGCCTGTTGAGGGTGAGGGATCGCTCCCTCATTGAGAAGGTTAGTGGTGACCATATAGGAGCCCAATGAACATATATGAGCAGGAAAGGGGCATGCACCTACATAACAAGTGAGTAACAACAAGGCTGGATGTAATGCCCTGGCCCACTGCCCAAGGATCTAGTAGAGTTTCAGGAATGACGATTAGCCCCATAGATCACTACTAGCCTTAACTGCGTGCTTTTTCCTCACTCACGCGCAAGTCGGGGTCAACTTCTCGATTGGTCACCCATCCTAGTACTACTCCAAGCTGAGAACACTTAATTATGGAGTTCTTTAGTGATGTGCTCCCAGAAAAGGAGCTGCACCTTGGTGATATAGATAGTCCAATCATTCCTTTTAAGATCATGTTATCTGAGGCCTCAAATCCCGGGATGTTACAATCTCTCCCAATTAGACTCTTAATGTCCTCATCAAGGCTCAACTATATGGCTTCATAATCTGACCCCATTTCAGTGCAGACCCATAATGGCCCATGGACACCCAACTCCCGATCACAGAATACCAGCACAAGGGTGGCTACCTAGACTGCACGGCTCAAGACTGGCATGCCACATGCCTATGCAGACCCCACCTACTGGAGGGGTTATGGATCTGATACCATTTGTAATGCCCGGGCCCACTGCCCAAGGATCTAATAGAGTTTCAAGAATGACGACTGACTCCACAGATCACCATTAGCCTTAACTACGTGCTTTTTCCTCAGTCACACGCAAGTCAGGGTTAACTTCCCAACTTGTCACCCATCCTAGTACTACTCCAAGCTGAGCACGCTTAACTATGGAGTTCTTTAGTGATGGGCTCCTGAAAAAAGAGCTGCACCTTGGTGATATTGGTAGTCCAATCATTCCTTTTAAATTCATGTTATCTGAGGCCTCAAATCCTAGGATGTTACACCTTCAACCTACAATCCATGATTGGTGTTACAATAATTATATAATTTCTTTGTCTCTGAAGTCTGGGTTGAGCTCGAGGCATGGAATCATCATCGACGTTTAATCCATGTTCCTTGAATTAGAGTTGACTTTGTATGATATATGTAAGCTCAATATCACATATTGACTCACATGAACATGACCATACATTTCTCAGTCTCATTTATCAAGTGACCAGGATATAAAACTCCTATAGGAGGGACAAATCCCATCTACATCACTCAAAATCATTCCCAGTGTGTTATAATATATTTGAACATCACCTTTATGACAACCCTTATTTAAGGTTGTTGACTCAAGGTCAATGTTGACTGAAGGTCTATATTGACTAAACTCTTATTTTGATGATGACTAAACCATTCCATTTATTTGTGTCTAATGCTTCTACTTGAGTGATTTCAAATGAGGTATAGACAAACTCCAAATGCCCTAACTTGCACATTCTATCTTGGAGAATAGACAAGTCAAAATCAATGCAAGTGCACTTTTCTGGAATATGATTGTATGACTTGTAATTAAGTTTATAAAAAATAATGAGCATTTAAATCAAATATTTAAGCACTTAAATGAAATTTTCTAAAATTCATTATAGAGTGTTTTTCGGGTGAGTTTCCCCTGTGAGAAACTCAAAACTCGACCGACCCCCTTGATGGATTTTGAAAATATCCATGTTTGATTGAGTTTTCTATATACAGAATTGACAAATCACAATTTAAGTGATTAGTCAAGTTTCACTCAAAACAAACTCGACCGATGGTTTAAATTTGCTTTGTCATATAGTGCAACCGATCGAGTTACCTTTATTGAAACTCGACCGAATGCACTGTACAGAAAGTGCAGAAAAAGTGCTTCTAGTCATCGGAGTGTTGCAAATATCAAAAATAGATCTGTTGCAATAATTCAAATGACTAGAATTCATCCTTAAGTGTTCCCAAAGGCTAGAAGGCATCCCCAATTATAAATAGGACCCCTTGGGCTTAATTCCATAGTTAGCCAAGCACTATGAAGGTCCTTATACTATAGTTGAGTGCCTCCACAAGCCTCTTCCACTCTCTAATCTTAATCACTTGCTACATCTATTAGATTGAGTAGGAGATTTATAAGAGATCTAGTCCTACATGTATATCTTGTAAGGCTCTCACTTCCTCTAGCCCCAATTTCTCTTTCAACCATGAAGATGAAGGTTCTCTCTCTTGCGTAAGAGAGGTGAAGAGGTTCAAGGCTGAAGACTTAGTGAAGGAGTGGATAAATCCTTGGTGAAGGCATAAGACTCCTTGTACGAGTGTGTAAGTCCTTGGTGAAAACTTCTCCTTGGTGAAATTGGTTAAAGACAGAAGATTCAAGAAGAGTGGATAATTCCTTCAAGGATGAAAACTTGTGTAAGAGTGGTTAAGTCCTTGGTAAAGGTAGAATACTCCTTGCAAAGTGGGTAAGTCCTTATGTAGGTTGAAGACTCTTGGTTGGATAGGTAAGTCCTTTTGTAGGTTGTTGTCTCCCTTCTCCTTAAAGGGAAAGATGGATATGCTTGTCCCTGAAAAGGAAGGTCATGTATTGTATGTCTTATAATAGAATTTAAGAGTGCAAGGTTATAAATTCTTAGAGGTTGACCTCTCTAGGTAGTAGACTGACATACTTCTAGTTTGGAGTATGGAACCACTCTACATCTCTTGTCATTTGGTGCTTGTTCAATCTCTCTCAGGCTTGCTATGTATGTTTTGGTTGTACTCAAATTCCCATATTACTGACCTTATCTTATGAAATATTTTGAAGGTCTAATAAATTTTGTTTAAGTGCATTCAGATCTATTCACCCTCATCTAGATTTCCCATAATCATCCATCGTAGTAGATCCAACAATTTGTATCAGAGTGGGTCTTCTCCAAGCATACTTTCACAAGTTGGAGAAAATGGGTGACTATCAAGGTGGGAGATACATCATCAACATTTCAATCTCTGATGAGAGCAATTTCCTCTATTACAATAGAAAGCTATAATTTTACATCCAAAGATCAAGCCTAGAGTCATGGCAAATGGTGGATCACCCATATAAGATGTCGTAGACAAGGATAGAAGAATGTGATGAAGCTACCTTGAAAAAAGCTACCTTGAATGCAAGAGCAATCAACATCCTATATGCCTCCATGCCCCCACCGAGTTCAACCAGATTTTCTCTTGTGAGGCGGCCTAATAGGTATGGAGAAAGTTATGCATCACTTATGAAGGGACTCAACACGTGAAGGAAAGCAAATCCTACATGCTCAAGGGCCTTTTTGAAAACTTCAAGATGGGGAAGAAAGAGAGGATAACCAATATGTACTCAAGGCTCAACTCCATTATAATTGGTCTTTATGTTCAAGGTCATCCTATGGCTAAAGGAGAGATCAACTAAAAGATCCTTAGAACTCTCTCCAAGAAGTAGGAATCCAAGGTGACTTCTATTGAAGAAGCAAAGCCACTTGAGGATATTCCCATTGAAGAGCTCTTTCAAAATCTACAAACCCATGAAGTCAAATTTGACAAGAAAGAGGAAGATGAAAGACAAGAAGAGAAAGAGCACAAAAGAATGAAGAAAGCTAAAATCAAAGCTCAAATTGAATCTATTGTTTCTCAAACCTCCTCATCCTTTTAAGTTGAAGATGATGCCATGTACTCCAAGGGTAGACTCTAGAAAGGAAAGCCTTCCTCCTCTACTAAGTACTTCAAATGTGGAAAGAAGGGTCACTTCAAAGAAGATTGCCAACAAGGAAAAAAGACCCAACATCACAAGAGAAGAGAAGAGAAGAACAAGAAGAAGAATGGATGCCACAAAAACTCTAGTGACTCCTCCAACTCAAGCTCGACTAAAGAATCAAGTCGAGGATCTACCATAAGCTCTAGTGATGAAGGAGAATACCATTTTGCTCTCATGGATTCAAAAAGTTAAGACTCAAGTGACGTAAATCTAAATTCTTTAGATAAAGAATCTTTAATTGCTATTATTCATGCTCCTTGTACCTCTCTTATGTCTTCTAAAAAGAAAAAAGAAAAAGCTTGCTAGAATTTTTGATAATTTGTATGTAGAATAAGATGATCTTGAACATGCTAATACTTGCTTACTTGATGATGTTGATAATCTTCATAAGTATTATCTAGGACTAGAATTGCAATTCAATAGTGTGAGATTGATAACAATGCTATCTTAGTCAAGTAGACTCTCATAAACTTGAGAATGCTAGCCTACTCGATAAGATTATATTTCTGGAATCTCAACCTCTTATGCATAGTTCTAATGTAGAGCATAGTAAAAGTGTTGGTTCTATAATTCTTGATATTTATATTCTTAGAACTGTTGACAAGGACAAAGATTTTGTTTTACAAGAATTAGAATATGAAAATGATGTCTATATTTGTAAGATTGCTTTGCTTGAAAATGAAAATACTTCCTTGTTTGCTAAATTCAATGTCTTTGAATCTTGTTCTTGTTCTACTAGTAGAGAGAATAATGTTGCTTCTCTTCATATTGATAGAGATTCTTATATGACCAAAGCTCTTTGCTTAGAAATCAACCTTTTGCATGCTAGAGATAATATCAATCAATTATCTTCTACTATTACTTCTCTTATCCATGATAAATGTAGTTTGAGATATTCTTTTCAAAGTTTCTTATTTGGCAAAAATAATCTTAATGAAATCCTACACCATACTACTAAACAAATTGGTAGACATGATTTAAGGTATGATAGTAGACAAAGGAACAATAAAGGTAAATGATCTCCAATCTTTCATGAAGAATACTCTATTTCCAAGGGTTTGGACACATTGTAATGATGTTGGACATTATTATGCTTATTGCCCTTTTAGGAAAGCACCCAAGAGCAATAGAACTTGCGCTGCTAAGCTAACCCCTCCAGACCAAAAAATATGACTGAGGACCATTTCATCTTTCTTCTTGTATGTCACATACAATTGGATTGACATGAGCTATTGACTTGCGAATTGACTTCTCAATCTACATGAAAGAAGAAAGGTGAGATGTGTAGGGGGTGGCAACTAGTGGAAAAATAATGGTAAGAACAGAGGTAATGTTATCTTTGATGATATCCAATCATAATATGTTTTTGCCAAGTTACTATGCACTATATATATGGTTTTTGAGTCAAAAGTAGTATATTGTCATTCTCATCACTTTCCTGCTCAAAAACGACCCCTGATGCTTTTATAGAGCATTACTAACTTGCTTATACATATTTGGATATTGGCTATATTTTTATCACGTCTCTAGTTATATTTTGATAAAATATGTGTGCTTATTGACAAAAACTGTGTTCGATCGAGTTTGTCCCGTCAGAAACATGACCGACATGTACCTTTGGGTGTTGTCAACAGTTGTTATCAGTCGAGAATTTCAACCCAGGAACTCGACCGATGACACTGTGCACAAAATATACAAATGACTTATTGAATGAGAATTTTCCTCTCAACTAGATTTTCTCAACCTATGGACTGACTCTTTGGCACTCCCTTGGTATCTTTATATGTACACATTGCCATGTTTTAAATTTCTTATCTTGCATGCAACTCTATCTCTTTAATTTCTCTAAATTGGTACATTTATATCTTGCAAATACCTATCTTGAGTTGTTATGCATGTTTTGATGATGATCTATTTGGATGTCTTACATTGCTTTTGTTGTGCTTTAACTTGCTACATCTATCGAGTAGTATATCTTGTGATGTAACTTGAGGTTCTTAGTGGTGATCATCGTTTGATAATGATGTATATTTGCTAGTGAGCTATATCCTTTCATACTTCTAAAATTGCATATGTTTTTATTTAGATATATCTCTACATCTACTCATAGCGATGTCGTTAACTTGTGCATCTTTTGCTATGATCTAGATCCTACTAGTAGTCCTAACTTGTGATATCATATATTAGTAGTTCTTATACATGTAGCTCTAGCCTTGTTTATCAATCGGTATCTTTGTTCATCCTTTGATATCTTTTGATCAATTAGCATCCATCTACATGCTATTCTTGTATCTTGTTTTATACATACTCATGTTTGCTCCTTGACTTGCATATCGACTATCTTGAGTTACTTGCTTGCATAGGCCTTGACTGTTTGCTAGAACTACATGTAGGGTTGTTCAAATGCATGTCTTGATTTGATTTATATACTATGCTTAGACAAGACCCTAGTTTTTGCTCTTCTACTCTCTCCTTTATAATTTTTGGTATCTCCTTTTATAACATGTCTTATTTTAGCTCTTATTACCTCCACTTTTTGAAATGAGAAAGGGGGAGAAGGCATGTGTCTTCTTTTGATAAGATACATCTCTTCTTTTGACAAAAGGGGAGAAGACATGTCTTCTTATGTAAGACAAGGAGAAGGCATGGGTAACGGGAGAAGCATATCTCATGATGATAAGGGGAGAAGACATATATGTAGAACATATATGAGTAGAAGACATAGTATTCTATAAATGTTATGAAAGCTAACCATGCATGAGAAATAACATCAATTAAGGGGTAGTATTAGAACTCTGTGAGCATCAATTGAGAGGGAGCATATAAACACAATTCTATTAAAACCCCTAGGTTTCTCCATTGGCATGATTTTACTTACATGCTTTAAATACATTTATGGAATTATTTATCATCTTCAAAAAGGGGAGAACGTTGACTCAAGGTCTAAATTGACTAAATCCTTATTTTGATGATGAATAAATCATTCCACTTATTTGTATCTAATTCTTATACTTGAATGATTTCAGATTAGGTATGGAAACGCTCTAAATGTCCTAACTTGTGCATTCTATATTGGAGAAAAGACAAATCAAAATCAACACAAGTGCACGTTTGTGGAATATGATGTAAATCCATCAGAATCATGTTTTAAATCACTTGTAATGATTATATGACTTGTAATTAAGCTTAGAAAAAATTAGGAGCACTTGAATTAAATATTTAAGCACTTTAATGACATTTTCTAAAATTCATTACATGATGTTTCAATCGATTTTTCAGTGTGACAAACTCGACCGATCCCTTTGATGGATTTTGAAAATGTCCAGGTTCAGACGAGTTTCCTATACACAGAACTCGACCGAACCCTACACTGAAAAATCACAATTTAAGTGATTGGTTGAGTTTGAATCAGAACAAACTCGACCGATGGTTCTAATTTGCTATGTCATATAGTGCAATCACCCGAGTTACCTTTATTGAAACTCGACCAAATGCATAGTATAGGAAGTGAATAAAAAGTACTTCTAGCCGTTAGAGTGTTACAAACATCAAAAAGATCCATTGCAACACCCAAAACGACTAGAATTCGCCCTTAAGTGTTCCCAAAGGCTAGAAGGCATCCCCAACTATAAATAGGACCCATTGGGATTCATCTCATGGTTAGCCAAACATAATGAAGGTCCTTATACTATAGTTGAGTGCCTCTACAAGCCTCCTCCACTCTTTAACCCTAATCACTTGTTACATCCATTAGAGTGAGTATGAGATTTGTAAGAGAGCTATTTCTATATGTATATCTTGTGAGGCTCTCACTTCCTCTACCTCCCAATCTCTCTTTCTGTTGGGTTTTAGGGGAGACAGAGAAGGCAGCGGAAATAAAAAAAAAATTCTCCCCCAACCCATACCGAGGAAACGCGTCAACGTCTATATAATAGGAAAGGATGGTTTGCGGAATCATACCTTGTCCCGAGGCTTGCTCGGCGACAATACCTCGCGCAAAGCGCGGTCTTCAACTCCGGACTTCGACGGTGTCTGTGCAACTCCTGGTCGCACCGGGACTGACAACTCCTACTCGAACCGGACTGTCGGATGACAGTTGTCCTCCTAAGCGGCAGTGTCCTCCCGCCTCTGTAGTAGTCCACACGGACCACCTGGAACTTCACTCTCCTTGTCCCACAAGAAAGTGGAAGGAGTCGCACCCTCCTGTTGACGTACTAGTCGCCAACACGCTCTCCTGCCTCCTGCTGCAACTGCAGTTGTCCTTCCCTTGCTGCACCTCCCTTTTGCGGGAAGCACTTGCTCGGGCTCTCTCACGGTTACCAAAACCAGAGAGAACGACAACTTGCAGAGCAACTGGTTGCACTGAGCTGTACTTTGAGAAGCCCCCAATACCCCTATATATAGGAGTGTCATGGGACAGGGTTCTCCATCCCGGGCAATGCGGGACTAAAGCAGGAGTAGAAGGGTTTGGGATTTTCCACCAAAAGCAACCATCTCGCAACCTGAACCGATCGGTTCACAAGTGAACCGGTCGGTTGGGGACCTGAACCGATCGGTTCACCACTGAACCGATCATTTGGGACCCTTGAACCGATCGGTTCACTCATGAACCGGTCGGTTGGGGTTCCAGGTTGGTTCCCGATTGACTTTCCTTGTTTCTTTCCCAATTGGTATCGAATACCAATATTATTCCCAATCGAATTGGGCAATTGAAACAAAAGGAAAATTCTCACCAATCCTACTTTCCCAAGTTGCTCGATTGCACCAGTTGAACCGATCAGTTCAACACTTGAACCGGTCGTTTCACTCTGTGCATGAGCCGATCGGTTCAACAATTGAACCGACCGGTTCAGCAACCTCAGCCGACCGGTTCATCACATGAACCGATCGGTTGGGAGTGCAGATTGTGCAGAATCAGTCAAATGCGATTTCAATCAATCCGATACTCCAATCAATGCGTCCAACACCTTGAACCATACGATATTGAGCCATCGACTGATTGAGTGTTTAATTGAACTACTAAACTCCTTTAGTAATCAATCTAAACATTGCTTTGTGGACAAAACTCCTCTTCCAGGTTAAATCCTATGTGTGTGACCCTGCAGGTCCATTTCACGTTGGCAGTGAAAGTCCATAACACTTATGACTTCACAAGAAAAGAGCGGTGCCTAGTCACACATCAGTGCTACCCAAGTGAAAGTAGAAAGTTGGAGAACAACTTTCATCCTACAATCCGTGAATGGTGTTACAGCTAATGTATAATTCCTTTATCACTGATATCCTGAATGAAATCGAGGCATGGAACAGTCATCCTTTCAACGTTCATTCACTTCCTTGATCTCAGAGTAGACTGGAAGAGATATGTATGACATCAGTATCATATACTGATTCACACATGCGTGCACGCCTTTATCAATCCTACTCATCAAGTGGCCATGGATATCAAACTCCCTCAGGAGGGACAAATCCCATATCTATCACTCACCCCTCAAAAGCCCCATGTGTCAAAGCCACCCAATCATCACCTTTATAACAACCC
This sequence comes from Alisma plantago-aquatica, assembly GCA_963693085.1. Classification (NCBI taxonomy): domain Eukaryota; kingdom Viridiplantae; phylum Streptophyta; class Magnoliopsida; order Alismatales; family Alismataceae; genus Alisma; species Alisma plantago-aquatica. Next base: position 76,125,085 of record OY856413.1, on the reverse strand, counting down.
ATGTTTCAGGACTGCGTTTGATGATGTCAAAGTGTGCCCAACGACATGTGTTGAGTGCAGTGATTTCAGGTCTAAGAATCACACTCACCACCATCACTGTGAGTACTGACTGTGACTACCATCTCATGGTTCCATGTGTCAAACTCATGGTGGGTCTGTCCGGTACCTTGTTCTCTAACAAGTACCTATGTGTTTGGTTTGATATCTCTATATCATGACTAATGAGATTCTGTCATCAACCAACACCACAATCTAGTCTTGTGTGTCATTGCTGTCTATCTACCATCCACAATGACATCCGACTAGGGACATAACAAGAATGTACAAACTCTTAGCATCCGTATGATCTCATCGTTCAGGTCCTGAACCTGAAGGCATACGTCATTGAGTACTGTCATTCTCTAGACATTCAATCTGTTCTATCACTATCTCATATGACTGAACCAGAAAGAATTGGAAGCTCACCTTTGATGTTTATCAAATCAATCTTAATGTATCCCACCAATCATCCCATGATTGGCTCTCAGGGCATACATACCAACAGACTCCCACTTGCACTGTGAGCCAATCACCCTTGAATCATATTCATAGTGATCTTCAAACATGTCCCACATGTTACTGTGCTCTAGTGCCAACATAGTGAGTAATGACAAAACCTTGCCATAGTCTGTATAAATTGTATGTCTCACATCTCTTCGCTGTACGTCATACGTATGAGAGGGAGTTGCCGTAATATGCGATCTAGTATTCCTTTGCTAACTTTTAACCACATTGCATGATCAAGGATTCCAGACTTGTCATCAATGAGTGGAATATAAGTTCATCTCATGAACTTTCAGATCCATATAGTATCCATTGTTGTTCACTAACACATGGATACTCGACATTTCCCTTTTAAATGGCTTTATTGGAACATTTCCAATTATCAACAAACTTTCACTTTTATACATCTCATATATATTTTGCGATTAATTTTCTGTCCTTTCGGAAGTTCGCATCAATGTAACTCTTTACATCGAACTCTTCCTTATGTCCATAGAACTAGTACTTCACAAGCACTTATCAAGTTCTCATGGTATTCCAGTAACCCTTACTGGAAATAGACAGACATCCACTCGTCATGTCCTACATACGAGTTATCAGGATGAGCACATCATATTGTCATGTCCTACATACAAGATGATGAATGCATTTTATTCTTGCCATGTCATACATGCAAGATAATGGGATGATTACATACATGATAGATCCATATCTATTCTTAGTGTTCCCATTCTTCATAAGAATTGGACACTTGGCCTTGGGATACTAACTCCATGTAACATGGACAAGTTTTCTCCCACTGAATCTGTGCATACTGAACACTTCAATACAGATTGCCAATGTATGCTTTCTCTTTCCAGGTCAAGAGATTTTCGAGAACTATCTCTATAGATCTCTATTCCTATCATATAGGAAACATCTCTATCTTCCTTAAAGATAATTTCCACTTTTGGATTTCCATTCTAGAACAATTCCATTTCACATCAATATGTGGAATGTGAATACGCTCCCACTAAATCACAGATCCCTTCTTTATCTTTGACATATCAGTCAAACCCTTTGACTATATTATCAAAATAAAGATCCAATTTTGAGTTGCTTGTACACAATCAATCACATTGATTAGTCCATTGTAACTTATAGACTTCATTTGCATTAGTGGATTCATAAACCTTATAGGCTGTGTCACGTACACATCTTGGTTTTATTCCTCATAGGAATGCGGTTTTAGTATCCATATGCCAAATGTCTTAGTCATTAAGTTGCAATCAATAAGCATCATCCTTCTCAAAATGTTATCCATGTGTCTTAACACTTAAGACTTATTTGCACTTATGGATATGATCCAATGAGTGCTACCATCAAGGTCATACCTTATGGTTCACATGGAAGTCATTTAGGATGTAATGGTTTTAAACCATAACTCAAGATTCGGTTCCTCATATTCATCTTGATAGTTGACTCATCACATGAACAACTGATCACATAGATAATTGAGGTGTATCTGTTAAAGATATAAGAACTCACAACCCTTGTGATTCTTAATTTCTTTTATTAGTGTGGGGTATTCATTTATTAAGAAGAATTCAGTTATTTGATAATCATTCTCTAACTCCTTAGAGTATGATTCCTTCTTGATTCAGACATCACCATGCCTTAATCATGAGTTCACTATGATACACTATCATAATCACTCATAAGGATCTCAAACATTTGGTCCAAGTATTTCATTCATTGATCTCATCAAGAATTAATACTTTACCAATTTTGTACTTCATTTATGATAATCTTGAACACTTCAAGATATTCATATTGGTATTTCTCTAAACACCATTTGAAGTATTAGCATTTATTCCAATAGGTATGTAAATACATCACATGTATTATACCTAATGGGATAATCATTCTCCCACTACATTAGTGAAGATTGATTAATCATGTCCAAGATATTCATGTCTCTCACTGGTTCTATAACCAAAAGAGTCTAGTATTTATCCATCACATGGAAACTAGAAATGAATTTCTCATGATTAATGCTACTTAAATTGTTTGAGTTATCTATAACTTTTAGGTATCGTCTTATCTTATGCATATCAAATATCACAAGATAAATAAGGCATTGCCACAAAGATCACATCTTTATAAATTGAAACATCTCTTTATTAATTGCCATCATTGTCATACAATATGCAAAAAATAAAGTGTTTCTATCTATTGGCAAGTATGAAATAGCAGTTCATAACTGTATTACATGCCTTATTGGCTGAAAATAAACTAAAGTATTCCTATCTATAAAGGCAACACTTGCCTCAAGTAAGAATGCTTTACACTTTACATCTTGATATCATATATATCAAAAAGTGTTACAAGTTTATTTACATGACACCTTCAAGTAGAGGCTTCAGTCGCCTCCTTCTTCTTTTGTTCTTCCAGGTAGAGAGGACAATTCCTTTTCCAATGTCCTGGCTTTTGACAATGGTGGCAATTTCCTTTCTTGGTCACGCCTCCCTTGGCCTTGAGAGCTGAAGATGGCTTGGACTCCTGGCTAGCTTCAGAACCTTTCTTAGCTTTGCCCTTGCCCTTGCGCTTGGACTTGCCTTTCTTGCTCGTGATCACCATCACGGACTTAGGCTTGTCCTTCTTCATCTGTAACTCGGCTATCCTCAACATGCCCAACAACTCTGACAGTGGCCTATCAAAGTTGTTCATGTTGTAGTTCATCACAAACTGACTGTAAGATTCTGGCAACGATTGCAGTATCACGTCAGTAGCCAACTCTTGGCTCAGTGGAAATCCCATTCTCTGCTGGTTCTCCACATACCCAATCATCTTGAGTGTGTGAGGACCAACTGGATCTCCCTCTGTCATGACGCACTTGAACAACGCCCTAGAAACATTGTACCTCTTTTGCCGTGCCTGATCTTCATACATGTTCCTGAGATGCAGAATCATCTCTATGACACCCATGTTCTCATGTTGCCTCTGCAACTCATGGTTCATTGAACATAGCATCAAGCACTTTGCATCAATGGCATCATTAGAATGCTTCTTGTAAGCATCCCTTTCTGCCTTTGGTGCATTAGGAGCGGGTTCCTCTGGAATTGGAGTATCCAGGACATAGAGCTTACGCTCTTGAGTGAGAACAATTTTTAATGTCCGATACCAGTCGTGGAAGTTTGTCCCATTTAGCTTGTCCTTGTCAAGGACCGATCGCAAAGAAAAGTTGTTGTTGTTTGTTGCCATTTGAACTACAAAAGGAAAATATGCAATTTTAGTCTAAAAACTCATTTTTGACTTATTTGATTGATTTGAAAGTTTGACGATATAATTAGGCCTTTAATTAATTATCACTCCCACTATTTTACTTCAAATTGATAGCCCTCACCATCAATTCGGAAGATTGCAGCGTACAACCTTCTAGTGGGCAAGATCCTGAAATCCTCTAAGTCATGGACCAGCTTGGGCTGTCACCCACAACATAGATCTCTCAGGTAGGCAACTTTTGCCAATTGCATCATATGCAACTCTTGATAAGATGTCATCTACAACTCTTTGCAATGATCATCTCCATGCCTCAAGGTGCTAGATCCTATCTAGGTCACCTTGTTAAGTCCGACCCAAAGCAAACACGATGAATATGCACCCTGCTTGGGCAGACCCACATATTCATCCTTCACGCTTCCACGAGATAGACGGTGCACCACGCTTGGGCGTGCCCACACTTGGTCGATCAAGCTTTTCACGTGTGTTGCATTTGGAAGGCATCTAAAACTTAATATTTTAATGAGGGATTTGGTTTTGTATACATATACATATCCAATCACCACAATACATAATACGTATCATATACATGCTATATCCCACAGAAAACATGCACAAACGATAAAAAGTGATAATTATGGCCATCCTAATGTGATTCCTCGAGCCAAGAGGAATCACGGTCATCTAGGTCTACATCACATGCAACCTATACAAGATGAACTCTGTGCCTTGCCATCCGAGTAGATCAACTCATCACATGAATGATCTGTGCTCTCCAGCCGGTCGTCTGGGTGCCACCAGCCGATCGGTTGGCTCCTCCAACCGATCAGTTCGCCTGGTCGTCGTGCATCTCGTCATGTCCGCCACCCGCTCGTCTCCCTCCTCGAACCGGTCATCAACCGATCGTTTCACTCCTTGAACCGACCGTCTGGAAGGTCAACCGATCGGTTCACTCCTTGAACCGATCGTCTGAGCAGTCGTCTTGATGTCCGCCGGTCTTTGACATAACAGGAAATGAAATCCTATTCTATTTATTACATTGCTTTAAAAGGAAACCCCGAGTTATATTCGGGGGGAGCAAAGGTAGGAAAGAATCTCGAATTGTTTCGAGTTACATCAGGAATAAGAGAGGGAAGATCGGTGCGCAGACCGAGATGCAAGCAACCACACACAACCAATCACAGATAGGTGTTTATAGGCCATAATCACGCTACACACATCCACCACAAAACTCGTTTAAGGGCGACGCGTATCGAGTGAATTAATAATACATATCATATATGTAATTAGGGATTTGTGGATTTAGGATTGAACATGCATAAAGCCGATATTATTCGCATCGTATGCAATAAATAAAGGCGACAAACCAAAATCGATCATATCGATATTCCTAAAATATAGAACAGCTGACGTGGCTCTGATACCACTGTTGGGTTTTAGGGGAGACAGAGAAGGCAGCGGAAACAAAAAAAAATTCTCCCCCAACCCATACCGAGGAAACGCGTCAACGTCTATATAATAGGAAAGGATGGTTTGCGGAATCATACCTTGTCCCGAGGCTTGCTCGGCGACAATACCTCGCGCAAAGCGCGGTCTTCAACTCCGGACTTCGACGGTGTATGTGCAGCTCCTGGTCGCACCAGGACTGACAACTCCTACTCAAACCGGACTGTCGGATGACAGTTGTCCTCCTCAGTGGCAGTGTCCTCCCGCCTCTGTAGTAGTCCACACGGATCACCTGGAACTCCACTCTCCTTGTCCCATAAGGAAGTGGAAGGAGTCACACCCTCCTGTTGACGTACTAGTCGCCAACACGCTCTCCTGCCTCCTGCTGCAACTGCAGTTGTCCTTCCCTTGCTGCACCTCCCTTTTGCGGGAAGCACTTGCTCGGGCTCTCTCACGGTTACCAAAACCAGAGAGAACGACAACTTGCAGAGCAACTGGTTGCACTGAGCTGTACTTTGAGAAGCCCCCAATACCCCTATATATAGGAGTGTCATGGGACAGGGTTCTCCATCCCGGGCAATGCGGGACTAAAGCAGGAGTAGAAGGGTTTGGGATTTTCCACCAAAAGCAACCATCTCGCCACCTGAACCGATCGGTTCACAAGTGAACCGGTCGGTTGGGGACCTGAACCGATCGGTTCACCACTGAACCGATCGTTTGGGACCCTTGAACCGATCGGTTCACTCATGAACCGGTCGGTTGGGGTTCCAGGTTGGTTCCCGATTGACTTTCCTTGTTTCTTTCCCAATTGGTATCGAATACCAATATTATTCCCAATTGAATTGGGCAATTGAAACGAAAGGAAAATTCTCACCAATCCTACTTTCCCAAGTTGCTCGATTGCACCAGTTGAACCGATCGGTTCAACACTTGAACCGGTCGTTTCACTCTGTGCATGAGCCGATCGGTTCAACAATTGACCTGACCGGTTCAGCAACCTCAGCCGACCGGTTCATCACATGAATCGATCGGTTGGGAGTGCAGATTGTGCAGAATCAGTCAAATGCAATTTCAATCAATCCGATACTCCAATCAATGCATCCAACACCTTGAACCATACGATATTGAGCCATCGACTGATTGAGTGTTTAATGAACTACTAAACTCCTTTAGTAATCAATCTAAACATTGCTTTGTGGACAAAACTCCTCTTCCAGGTTAAATCCTATGTGTGTGACCCTGCAGGTCCATTTCACGTTGGCAGTGAAAGTCCATAACACTTATGACTTCACAAGCAAAGAGCGGTGCCTAGTCACACATCAATGCTACCCAAGTGAAAGTAGAAAGTTGGAGAACAACTTTCATCCTACAATCCGTGAATGGTGTTACAGCGAATGTATAATTCCTTTATCACTGATATCCCGAATGAACTCGAGGCATGGAACGGTCATCCTGTCAACGTTCATTCACTTCCTTGATCTCAGAGTAGACTGGAAGAGATATGTATGACATCAGTATCATATACTGATTCACACATGCATGCACGCCTTTCTCAATCCTACTCATCAAGTGGCCATGGATATCAAACTCCCTCAGGAGGGACAAATCCCATATCTATCACTCACCCCTCAAAAGCTCCATGTGTCAAAGCCACCCAATCATCACCTTTATAACAACCCATGTTTCAGGACTGCGTTTGATGATGTCAAAGTGTGCCCAACGACATGTGTTGAGTGCAGTGATTTCAGGTCTAAGAATCACACTCACCACCATCACTGTGAGTACTGACTGTGACTACCATCTCATGGTTCCATGTGTCAAACTCACGGTGGGTCTGTCCGGTACCTTGTTCTCTAACAAGTACCTATGTGTTTGGTTTGATATCTCTATATCATGACTAATGAGATTCTGTCATCAACCAACACCACAATCTAGTCTTGTGTGTCATTGCTGTCTATCTATCTTCCACAATGACATCCGACTAGGGACATAACAAGAATGTACAAACTCTTAGCATCCGTATGATCTCATCGTTCAGGTCCTGAACCTGAAGGCATACGTCATTGAGTACTGTCATTCTCTAGACATTCAATCTGTTCTATCACTATCTCATATGACTGAACCAGAAAGAATTGGAAGCTCGCCTTTGATGTTTATCAAATCAATCTTAATGTATCCCACCAATCATCCCATGATTGGCTCTCAGGGCATACATACCAACACTTTCAACCGTGAAGATGAAGATGAAGGTTCTCTCTCTTAGGTAAGAGAGTTGTAGAAGTTCAAGGTTGAAGACTTGGTGTAAGAGTGGGTAAGTACTTGGTGAAGACAAAAGACTCCTTGCATCGAGTGGGTAAGTCCTTGATGTAAGCTTCTCCTTAGAAAAGTTGAAGTCAAAGATAGAAGGTCTAAGAAGAGTGGATGATTCCTTCAAGGCCGAAGACTTGTATAAGATTGAGTAAATCCTTGGTGAAGGCAGAAGACTCCTTTCAAAGTGGGTAAGTCCTTGTGTAGGTTGAAGAATCTTGGTTGGATAGGTAAGTCCTTTGATAGGTTGTTGGCTCCCTTCTCCTCAAAGGGAAATCTGGGTATCCTTGTCCTGGAAAGGGAAGGTCATGTATTGTATGTCTTATATTGAAATATAAGAGTGTAAGGTTGCAAAACCCTAGAGGTTGATCTCTCTAGGTAGTGGACTGACATACTTCTAGTTTGGAGTATGAAACCACTCTACATAGCTTGTCCTTTGGTGCTTGTTCAATCTCTCTCATCCTTTCTATGCATGTTTTAGTTGCACTCAAATTCCCATATTAGAAACCTTATCTTATAGAATGTCTTAAGGTCTAATGAATTTTATTTAAGTGTATTCAACTCTATTCACCCCCTCTAGAGCTCCCATAATCACCCATCATTGTAGATCCAACAAAGGTCACGTTTGATGATGAAAAAGTACATCAAACAACATGTGATGAGTATAGTGATTTCATGTATAAGAACCACAATGACCATCATCACTATAAGAGATGATTCTGACTATCATTCAATGATTTCCATGTATCACTCTCAAGGCAGGGTTTTCCGATACACTGTTCTCTAAAAAGTATTTATGTGTTTGATTTGATATCATATATCATGCCTAAAGAGATTATGTCATCAACCAACACACACTCTAGTCTTATGTGTTATTTTTGTCTATCCATCTTCCACATTAACATCCAACTAGGGACATAACAAGAATGTATATGCTCTTGGCATCCGTATGATCTCATCATTCAGGTCCTCAACCTAGAGACATGCGTGATTAAGTAATTTTGTTCTTTAGACATTTATTATGCTACTTCATTATCTCATAACTAATAACACATAATAATTTGGAATACTACTTTATTATTAATAAAATACTTTACAAGTTCTGTCATTAAAATCATCATATGATTGGCTCTCTGGGAATACACACCAACAGACTCCTACTTGCACTTAGAGCCAATTATCCATGAACTAAATCCCAAGTGATCTAACATAACCTTCATGTTTCTGTTTTGAAAGTGCTTTTGTCAAGGGATCAACAATATTGATTTCGGTTGAAACTCTGCAAATCTTCACATCTCATGGCTTTACGATATCTCTTATGAGATGGAATGACCTTTGTATGTGCTTAGAAAATTGATGCGAATTAGGTTACTTAGATTGTGCAATAGCTCAATTGCATCACTGATGTTTCGAACCACCCCAAGTTCAGAAATGAACTTCTTGATCCATACAACTTCCTTTGCTGCATTGGATGCATCAATATACTCAACCTCTATTGTAGAATGTATAATTGTCTCTTGGAACTTTTCCATCTTACATCACCATTGTTAAGACAAAACACAAATCCTGATTGTGATCAATAATCATCTTTGTCGATTTGAAAGCTCGCATCAGTGTAATATTTTATTACCAACTCTTCCTCACCACCATAGACAAAGAACTGATCCTTAGTTCTTCTCAAGTACTTAAGGATGTTCTTTAGAACATTCCCATTGGCATCACTAAGATCTGGCTGATATCTTCTCGTCATGCTCAAGGCATATGAGATATCGAGACGAGTACATACCATTGCATACATGATAAATCTAATTACTGATACATATGGAGTCTTACTCATGCTTTCCCTTTCTTCACAAGAACTAGGACATTGGCCTCTAGAGATAGCAATGCCATGAGATATGGGCAGTTATCCTCTCTTTGAGACCTCCATGTTGAACTTCTTCAACACTTTATTAATGTGTACTTTAACTTAGTCCAAGAAGCCTTCTAGATCTATCTCTATAGATTTTGATTCCAAGATATAGGATGCTTCGCCAAAGTCCTTCATAGAGAACACATTTCTAAGCCAAGTATTTACCATTTATAAAGTAGGTATGTTATTCCCCATCAATAGTATGTTATCCACATACAATATAAGGAATACAATCATGCTCCCACTATCCTTCTTATTGGCAAACAATTCATCTTCATTTTGATTAAAGCCAAACTCGTTGAGTGTTTCGTCAAAACAAAGATTCCATCTCTGAGATGCTTGCTTTAATCTATAGATTGACCTTTGTAGATTACAAACTTTATTTGCATCCTTTGGATTTATAAAACCCTTAGGTTGTATCATATATTCCTATTAAGGAATGTAGTTTTAACATCCATCTTACGAATCTCATAGTCATAATAAGCTACAATGATAGGCATGATCCTGATGGACTTAACCATGGCAACTGGAGAAAATGTTTTGCCATAGTCAATGCCTTGAACTTGTTTGAAACTCTTTGCAACTAATCGACCATTGTAAGTTTGTACATTACCATCCATGTAAGTCTTCTTCTTAAAGACCCACTTGCACCCTATGGGTTTTATCCCTTCACGTGGATACACATAGGTCCATACCTTGTTGGTGTACATAGATTCCATCTCAGATCTCATGTCTTCTAGCTAGTTCTCAAATTCTAGTCCCTTAACAGCTTCTAGGTAGGTAATTGGCTCATCATAAATGACTAATTCATTGCCTTCTTGAGTCACAAGATAACCAAATTCTTCTGGCTCAAGGCGTCCCCTATTAGATCTATGAGGTTTCTGTGTTATTTAAAGAATTTGAGATTCCACAATGATTTGTAACTCTCTATGTTCCTCTTGTACCTCTACATGTTCAATGCTTTCTTGTTGGTCTCAAACTTCTTTGAGTTTTACTTTGCTTTCACTGATTCCTTTAGAAATAAATTCTTTTTCTAGGAATATAACATCCCTGGAAACAAATACTTTGTTGTTAATTTGGTTATACAAGTAGTATCCATTGGTTTCCTTGGGATATCCAAAAAAATAATATTTTTCTGATCTAAGGCCAAGCTTTTCAGGAAGCATTTTGTTTGAGATAATATTCACACTCCCAAATCCTCATAAAAGATATTTTAGGACGCTTGCTAGTCCATATCTCATATGATGTCTTTTAAACTGATTTAGATGGTACACAGTTTAGTCTAAAAGCTATAGTTTTAAGAAAATAACCCTAGAAGGAAGTTGGAAGATCGGAAAAACTCATCATTGATTACACCATATCTAGCAATGTGCGATAGCTTCTTTCTGACACATCATTATGTTGTGGTGTTCCAGGTGGAGTCTATTATGATACAATACCATGGTTTCACAGATAATCCTCAAACTCCTGGATAAATGTTCTCCACCTCAATCAAAATGAAGTATTTTGATATTCTTGACAAGTTAGTTCTGTACTTCATTCATGAAATCCTTGAACTTTTCAAGATTTTATGACTTATGTTTCATCAAGTAAACATAACTGTACCTGCTGAAGTCATCAATGAAGGTAATGAAGTACTAATACCCTCTTCTAGAATTCGTTCTAAAGGGTCCCGTACATCAATATATATGAGTCCTAATAGATCACTAGCCCTCTCACTCTTACTAGTGAAGGGAGATTTTGTCATCTTTCCCAACAAATAAGACTCACATGTCTTTATTGATTTGAGATCTAAACAATCTAGGTAACAAGCTTTATGGAGTGTAGAGATGTGATTTTCATTGATGTGCCCTAGACGCCAATGTCAAAGATATGTTTTGTTAGAGTTATCAAGTTTTAACGTTTTGGTATTTGTGTTATAAACATTTATTTTAAGATCTAACAAATAAAGACCATAGGATATCGGGGCACTGCCATAAAAGATCTCATCTTTTGAAATAAAACATCGACCATTTTTATATGAAATTCATATTCATCCTTGTCCATACAAGATATGGAAATAATGTTTATATTTAGGTCAGGTACAAAATAACAATTCTTTAACTATATTACAAGCCCCATGGATAGAGATACACTATAGGTTCGAACTACAGTGGCAACAACTCTTATTTCATTTTCAACGTGCAATTCGACCTCACCCTTTTGTAAAAGCTTACTTCTTTTCAAATCCTGCATATTCTAACCTATGTAAAATCTACATCTGGTATCTAGTACCCAAGATGAAGAAGTAGATATATTTACCTCAATGATATATATACCTGAAGTGTAGACTTGATCCTTTCCTTCTTCTTCCTCAGTTCCTCCAGATAGAGAAGGAAATTTCTCTTCCAGTCTCCAGGCCAGTGATAGTAGTGACATTTGCCTCCCTTGGTAAACACTCTCTTTGCTGTGAGTGCTAAAGACTTGGGCTACTAGCTAGCTTTAAAACTCTTTTAGCTTTTTCTTTTCCCTTGGACTTCCATTTTTCTCTTTTGATCATCATCACAGACTTCAACTGTTCTCAACATGCCAAGTAACTCTGACAACAAATTGTCAAGCTTATTCATGTTATAGCTCATGAAAAACTGACTGTATGACTCAGGAAGTGATTACAAAATCATGTCAGTGGCCAACTCTTGGCAGAAGAGAAATCCCAGTCCCACAAGGTTTTCCACATACCCAATAAGCTTGAGGACATGTTGACTTACTGGATCACCTTTTACCATGTTGGCTTGAGCAAATCCTGGAGACATCATATCTCTCCTATTCTACTTGATCTTGATACATATTCTTAATATGTGTTACCATCTCAATTACATCCATATTATCATGCTGTCTCTGTAACTCATAGTTTATTGAGCACAACATCAGACATTTGACATCTAAGACATAGTCAGTGTGCTTCTTAAAGCATCCCTATCAGCCTTAGGCGCAGTGGGAGCAGGTTCATATAGTTCTGGTATTTTCAGGACATAGAGATTACGCTCTTGTGTGAGAACAATTCTCAGTGTCCTAAACCAATCGTGGAAATTATTTTCATTCAAGTCCTTCTCGAGGACCGATCACAAAGAAAATGTGTTGTTTGTCGTCATTTGGTTCTGCAAAAGAAAATTTATAGTTTGTCAAAAACCCTTTGATTTGATTTGATTAAAATAAAATTTGACGATGTGAAATTAGGCCTTTAATTAACTATCATTTTCACCATTTTGTTCAAATTGATAGCCCTCACATATCAATTCGAAAGATTACATCGTACAATCTTCTACTGAGCTAAGATCCATATTTCATCAAATCATGAATCACCTTTGGCTGATTGCCCACAACTTGACTATTTAGGAAGATAACTTTTTCCAATTACATTAAATGCAACTCTTGGATAGAAGGTGCATACGACTCTTTATTACAACCCATCTTCATATTTCTAGGTACTTAATATCATCAAGATCAGCTAGTTAAGCCTGACCCAAAAGTCAACACGATAGAATATGCACCCTACTTTGGCAAATCTACATATCTACCATCACACTTCCACAAGATGGACAATGCACCACACTGTGACGTAACCATACTTAGTCAATAATTTTTTCATGTGTGTTGCTTATGGAAAACATCTAAGACTTAGTATCCACATTTAAATTTTCATATTTATAATAGATACACATCAAATCACCAAATACTTATTGTACGTATCATATACATGCTACAACCATAATGAAATATGTAATAATAAATATAACAATTGGTATGGCCATCCTATTGTAATTCTTTGGAGCCACAAGGAATTACTACCACCTAAGGTCCACATCATATGTAGCAACTTGTTGTTGATGACAATCTGTGTTGGAACCAGTCCCAGTCGATCGATTCAACCCTTTAACCGGTCGTTTGGCCTCCTAGTCGGTCGGTTGGTATCACAGCTTGGTCGTCTAGCCTTCGATCCTTGTGATGTCTGGGCTCCTCCACGGTTGGGCCACCAGGCGATCGATTGACTCCTCCTATCATTGGCCTCCTCGATCATCCAACTGATCGATTAGTCTCCTGAATCAGTCACCTGGTGTAAAACATCCTCTTTGACATAACATGACATAAAAGCTATCCTAATCCTATTTAGCATATTAATTTATAATTGGTAAACCTCGAGATACATTCGAGGGGAGCATAGAAAGGAAAAAATTAATACTTTTACATATAGAAAAGAAAAGAGAGGCTCAATACACAAATCGAGATATAAACATGAACAACAACCATCCAACCAAGCACAAAAGGTATAGGGGTAAAGGACATAACCATGCATCCAATCACCATCAAAATGATTATAAGGCAACACATTTTGTATATATATCATATCATATCATATCATATCATATCATATCATATCATATCATATCATATCATATATTGGAATCATTGTGAGATTTAGTCAGATTTGTACATTAATCATTTTAAGTGTTCACATCGTTATGCAATAAATAAATGATAAAATAGAAATTCGAACGTATTAATTAAATCCTAAAGCATAATAAATTGATGTGGCTCTGATATTAGAGTTGAGAAATATGGCAGCAGATAAGCCAGTGGAAACACAAAAAATCAACTTGCCAAATTTCCCAAATATAGTAGAGCGCATCAACAACAATGTAATGGGAAAGAGAGTTTGTAAGGATTATACCTGGTCCTAGAGAAAGTACAACAACTATCCCTTGTTATAGAATACTACCTCGTTGAGTTGTGCCCAGACGGCTGTCGTCATCGGCCTCCTGGTCTGGCACCACAGATGATGACTGATCGCATCCTCCTAGTGGGGCAAATGCCTCCTCGCCTCTAGAGTAGTCCACGCGGACCACCAAAAACTCCTGTTATTCTAGATGAACGAACATAAATGACTTGTCCCTTCTATTCAACGTGCTAGCATCAACTTGCTCCCCTAATTGTCTCTACCTTGTTGTTCCTCCCTTTGACGGGTAGAGCTTTCTAGAGTTCTCTTGGTTACCACAACCAGAGAAGACAATAATTGTCAGAACTTATTGTTGTATCTAGGAAGCCTCTGTATCCCTCTATTTATGGGAGGGCCATGATTAGAGTTTCTTGTCATTCTGGGAGTCGAAGGGATGGAATTTTATGAATTTTTGTAACATGCAAATGACGAAACAGTCAGTTCAATAATAAACCGAACAATTGCATGTGAGATGATCAATTCAACCCTTACACTAGTTTTTCTACTATGTTTTCCAATCACAATTGTATTGGCAATTAATATTCTATTTAATACGCAATATGATGTTAGCATCAATCCTGTCTCATTGATCAAAAAACAACCGATTTACAATTTGAGCTGATCGGTTCACTTGTTGAACTGGTCGTTTCAGAGTGTAGATTGCCAATATCATTTAAATTGAATACCTAACACTTTAGTAATCAAGTTTAAACATCATTCATCAATAAAATCATATTCTAAGTGCATTCCTATGTGTGTTACCCTATAGGTTCCAAGATACATCGATAGTGAATGTCCATAACTATTTTATGACATCAAAAGCAATGGTTGGTGTCTAACAAGACATCATTGCTACCCATGAAATTTAGGAAGTTGGAGAACAACTTCAACCTACAATCCATGATTGGTGTTGTGGTGATTGTATAATTTCTTTATGTCTGATATCCAGAGTGAATTTGAGGCATGGAACTATTATCCTCTTCACCGTTCAATCCATGTTTCTTGAACTAGATCAAAATGATTGAGATATATATAAGTTCAATATCACATGTGGACTCACATGAGCATGGCCATGTATTTTTCGGTCTCACTTATCAAGTGCCCAAGATGTCAAACTCCTATAGGAGGGAAAAATTCCATCTACATCACACACAATCATTTCACATGTGTTATAATGTATTTGAGCATCACCTTAATGGCAACCCTTATTCAAGGTCACATTTGATGATGACAAAGTACATCAAACAACATGTGAAGAGTATAGTGATTTCAAGTCTAAGAACCACAATTACCACCATCACTATGAGAGATAATTCTGACTATCATTCAATAGCTTCCATGTATCACTCTCAATGTGAGTCTGTCTGATACACTGTTCTCTAATAAGTATTTATGTGTTTGGTTTGGTTTCACATATCATGACTAATGAGATTATCAACTAACACACACTCTAGTCTTATGTGTTATTATTGTTTATCTAGCTTACATAATAATATTTGATTGGGACATAACAAGAATGTATATACTCTTGACATTTGTATGATCTCGTCGTTTAGGTCCTTAACCCAAAGACGTACATGATTGAGTAATATCATTCTTTAGACATTTATTATATATATCATTATCTCATAACTGAATACAATTGAATAATTAGAAGATTGCCTTTATTATTAATCAAATCACTCAAGTTATCCCATTACAATCATCATAAGATTGGCTCTTTGGCATACATACCAACAACCTCTTGTGACTTACTACCAACATATGATAATATATGTATACCTCTACCACCTCGATCAAACTACACACATGTTTTCTAATATAATATGAACGATTACAAAAAAAAACATTTGCTCAAAGTTAGATTTGAACGAGATATAAAAAGTGGATCCATGACAGGATTGGATAGAAACATGTGCAGTCCTGGCCTGACTAGATAAATGTAAGACCAAACTAGGACCAAACTGGTTAAAATATAGACAAAAAATATATGATATTTGTATCTCTGTATTTTCTTAGATAATAAGATAAATATACTTACAACCATTCATTATTCTATTTTAATCTTTGACTTATTCAAATGATAGATTCATATATAGTTTTAGTAACAAAAACTAGATTGTATCCATACATGTTCTTTCATTTTCATGTAATGATTGATTTTACATATAATTTTAAACAAATAATAAATGATCTATATCATTTCTATTATTTTTTTGATGTTTTGATCGGTTTCAGATTACTTGTTCACAAATGTAAATGTGCATATAGTAACAAATAGATTACTATCGAATAACATATTTTCTGGATGGGTTAATGGATGTGTCCTTTGAAATTAAAAGATAGTATAAGTTGATAATAATTATTTGTTGTCTTGCACACACAAAATATATATTACATCAAATGTAAATATTGATGTGACCCATATATAAACATAAAATCTCCACTTAGACAATCAAACACAATAGCGTGACAAAGTGAATAAGTTATGCTATACAATATAAAATACAACAATGACATACATATTATCAATAAGAGAAATGGTATGATGGAATTGGATATATATTATATATTGAAAATCAATATAAATAATCTTGATTAATTCTAAATGAGCTTGGACTAGATCAAACCAAAACTCAAATAAGAAAAAATGAGGACCAAATACCAAAGTGAATATACAATTGGTCAAAGAACATAATGAGTTAGAGTGTCCATATTGATATATGTATAGGGTTAATAAATTTTATAGTTAGGACACTTGTTGACATGTAACTCTAGATGTGTTTGCACTTATTTGTGAAACATGGTCTAGTTTAACTTCAAAGGGTGCTATATCATACATGTCTTATTAAACTATGCTCTAGTCTATTTCTATCATTGTGCCCTTTGAGAGTAGAATTAATATATTTTTGGTCCTCAATTTGTTTTGGCTAACGAGTAGAATTAATATTAGTCTTTCTTATAATTAAAATTGTTTGTAACTTGATGGTGTGTAGGTCAGTCTATCTTACACTAAATCAAGGATGCATAGGAACTTGTGTTGAGAGTATAATGTGATTGTTTAAAATGCCAAAATGTGAGAATAAAGTGTTTTGGATCTTCTAGTATGAGTTAGATTCCAAGATTTTACTTCACTAAATATCAATGGATGGAAGTGTTTCAAGTATGAATTCTATCAGTCTATTATTTTTTAATTGTAGTTCTATTTATGTCATGGTTGGGGCTAGAACCCAAGACCTCTTGGTAACAAATAAGGATCTAACCAACAAGGTGTCCAATATTAGACAACTAGTCTATTACTATGTGCTTAAAATGTTTAGAATACCACTTTGATTCGATAACCCTTCAGAGGAAAATATGGTTGACGGGTCATAGTTAACTCACAAAACACTCTAGATAAGTTTGCTTGTTGCGCCACCTTTGTATTTGAATATGTGATTGTGATATATATATATATATATATATATATATATATATATATATATATATATATATATATATATATATATATATATATAGATCGTGACTTGAAAATGAAATCATATTTATGGTATTATTTCTTAAAAAATAGAACAAAATCTATTTTCATATTAATATTGGTAAATTTTAAGATTGTCTAGTGGCACAAGATGATGATACCTTATTTTTCATAAGACTTCTAGTGTATTAAGAAAATTTCATTATTATCCCATTATGGGATGGGTAGTGGTCTAGTGCTCCAATAAACCCATTGTCAAACTCAAGGTCACGGGTTCAATTTTTAGGGAGGAGGCATGAGATATAGGGCCATGTATAATGCTACATAGTTTCATCAAAGGAGTTTGCTATCTTTCAAGTTACATTGGGTGTGGCCTGAACATGAGTCTACTAGTCATGGAGTTCGAGTCTCTTATGAAACTTCATGATTGTTCTAGACTAACTTGTGGCTACTTCAAGTTGTAGATGGGCCATTCTATTTTAGCTAGTTTGTAGTTATTAAAAGGGGATAGTTTTCTTATCTAATGTATGTTGAACAACAAAATTAATTCATTTCAAGGAATATAATCTATACATACATGCATGTTTTTTCTTTTAAGCTAGTTGTGTCATATTGAATACAAGTACATTTATTTGTAAGTGGATAAAACTGGAAGGGAATATATGCAAGAAAAGGAGCTATAATGGAATAAAAGTTAATGGAATATCTCCAATTAGAGAAAGAGAGGTGAGTTAGAGGAACATACAAAGTAATATGGGCAAAGGTTTGTGGGAAGAGAGAGAGAATTGAATAATGAGATATGTAGAAGAAAGAAAGTGCTTCACAAAAAGGAACATATGGAAGGTAAATGGTGATGGAGGAAGAAAAAAAGATGTAGGGGAAGAATAAAAGTAATGGAAGGAATTAGATAGAGAGAATGGAATAAAAAGGAGAGAAGAGGGGAGGTTCTAGATTACAAAAGAGGGTAGTAAAATAGTAAGGAATAGAAGTAAAAGGGATGGGATATCCAACAAAAGATGTAGAAGGATTTTAAAGAGAGGAATGAATATGTATAAAGAAGGTAATAAAAGAATCGTATATAATGGTTTAATGTCAATTGGTGCTAATTGGTTTTGAAACAATGACACGAACATTTTTAACAATATATATATATATATATATATATATATATATATATATATATATATGTATACATATCCCAACTCTAGTATAAGAGGGAAGGGGTTAAAGTAATTGTTGGAGGTCTACTTAGAATGTGGAGATATAATCTCTTATCTTTAAACATATTCATTTACATCAGAATGTGGAGATATATCATTTTATTGCATTTATTTTGAAATAGTCTATGTTGAAGTAGTGAATACAAGAGAACATCATTTTATGCCAAGGCTTTGATTGGGTTAATGTACACAAATATATAGAACTTGTTTTATAGGAACTCTACTTTAAGTCGTAGGACTTAAGTTTTGTTCACTTTTGTGTATTTTTTGTAAGAGAATGTATAAATAGTTACAAAATGGTATTTAACATGATTCTTTTATTTTTGGTGTAGTATAAATAGGAAGGCGATACATGAAAGAAAAAACTACATCTTTGGATAAGAGCACCATTTTTCAATAGTATACCTCACCAAGTGGTAACGACATAGGTGTATTTTCTTATTTTAAAAATCATCAGGGAGTGATGCATTTATGGTTTGTATAATTACCATGGAAACAAATTGAAACACAATTTTATTAGTTTACTTCATGTCTTTATATGTTCAAAATATAATAATGGTGTCTATATTTTTGAGTGGTCCTCACTATCTGTGTTGGTAAAAAATACAATACAACGTATGTTATTCGTTATTTACATATGTTGGTCCAACAATTTTGTGAGCTATGAATTTACCACATCATGGTACTTGGACTACACCTTTGTTGTTATGTTGTGCATGTTAACAAAGATATTTCATAACGGGACATGTTTTCAATTTTGAAAATTGCAATGGATATGATGAATTTCCAAATTTATAATTTTCCCATAAATTAACTAGCAAAACCTACAACAAGCAACAAGAACAAAAACCAAGTACTCCATCAAGGATTAACTAACACGAACAAGTAATTAACTATGTGAATAAGGAAAACTTTTATTATCAGAGAAAAGTAGGGTTTAAGCATCTAATTAGTGTAGGAAGATATTTATGGGTAATGTAACGATTAATCCTTCTAGGGTCGTATTCATGTAAATACATACACCAATTATTCTATCAGACCAAACAACTAATGATAATGAGCATAGATATTCCTATTCTACTAGTTGTCCATGGGTGGCATAGGGTGTATATAGGGGAACTAGTTCCTCTCACCCCCTATACAATCTTGTGAGGCTCAATTGAGTAGGGATTAGGTAAAATCCAAGCAACATAAATATAGTTTAGGTTTTTAAGAGAGACTCTCCAAATGTTCTTAGTGGCAAGAGGTGGCATACACTATAGAAGAAGGGTGTTTCATCTCCTATTACCGTCCCACCAACCTCTGAACATGCTCTTTGCCAAATGCACCCAGAGAAGCATACATATACACTTCGATATGGCACCTAGGAATTACTATATATTGTGGCCCTGTGCTGGCATTGGTGCCGTTGGAGGCATGGCATAGTGGCCCTGAGAGTTATGCCGCATGTCCATCCTCTAAACAACTATACTGTTGGATGAGCTGAGTCAAGCGAGTGTCCTGCTGATCAAAGTGTTGTTGGACATACCCATAAAGATGCCACACATCTAGCATAGCCTATTTGTAGTTTGTCTAAGTACCTATAGAGGGAGGAGGAGGAGCTTCTGTTGTTGTGGAATTCTTAGGTTTATCTCCATTATCATCTTCATCATTAAAGGTGAACTTCTATTTGTCAGGGTTTGTCATAGTGATTACTTCTAGATCACACAACTCAATGTATTACTCATGGTCAAAACAATACTACTTGAATTTGCTATCATCGGAGGAGTCCCTAACAATAAAATTGGAAGATACGAGAAATTGGAGGTCAATTTTATTCCTCCCCTTGGCTGCTTCCAACCATGTCAAGTCAATTTTTAACATTTGGGCAGTATGGGTTATTCACCCTCTAATCATGATATCGCCAAATTTATTTTTCCTAACTTCAAAGGAATCTAAGAGGATAAATATCCTTCATTGATCTTATAATTTTGTAGCATTTACCATAAGAAAAACAAATCTTGCTTCCCACAGACACCTCGTGTTTCCTTTCTTGCAAAAACACAAGTACTAAGAAGCCTATGTATGTATCAAAAGTAGGGTTGTGCATGATGCTTTCACATATTTTTCTTCATGAACGTCATCACCAGTAATCAGTCTCTAGAATTTATTGGAGTTAAAATGTGGAGGATATGCCAAACTCCCTCCATATTGACATTTATATGCTTCATAGAATTGCTTATCCCAAGAAGTCAAAAGGTGATTATGCGAAAGGGTTCAAATGGGGTTTTTTTGGGTCATCCATCGCATGCAAAGTTGTTAAAATTTCATAAGTCAGCCTAGGATAAGTAGGGCTTACAGTGCAACATGTGTATTTGAGCCCTAATCTTGAAGAAATCCTATCACTTTATCTTTGAAACCCAATGCTTCCATTGATTCTTTGCATGTGAAGTGTGTAGGAAGGACCCTACATGATATCAACTTTTGGTAGGTAGCATCTTCCTCAGTTGTAATTCTGAATTGGGTAGACGATATGTATGTTTAATTTGAAGATGAGCTTTCTCCCCTAGGACGCTTTGAAGCTTGCTTGAATGACATTTCTACTAATTTGGTGATGCAGGAGAAACAAACACAGTGTGTTTGAAAGGAGACACGACATGTCTTCTACTATGAAATTGGCTTGCAAGTTGAAGATGATGTTGGTGATTACGGCGTGTGCGCTCTTCGTACAACATGTTCTTAAGGTCGTTGACCATAAATGATGAAGGATTTGTATGGTGAGGTGAGGTAGGTGATGAGTATGGTGGATGGAGTTGATATGAATTTGGTAGTGGCTTTGGTAGCTGTTAGCCCACAACTCTGCTTGGTGACAAGACGTTGACTAGGTGAAGAAGATGGCAGATAATATGGACAGTGTTGGACCTTGCAGATGCGGAATCGAGCACACAACAGTGAGGGAAGGCACGACTAGATGCTCGACTGCTCATAGATGACATGAAATAGGGTTCGGTGCAGATAGGCTGAAATTGGGGTTATAAGCCCTTTTTCTTGGCCTCTAGACATGATATCTCTGCATAGACTTGTTGTGTCAACTTGTATATCAAGTTTTTCCTTTTTCACACCGTGTCCTAAATGGGACACACCGTGTATGATTCCAGTGAAAATGTCGAAGATGAACCTCCTTGCCCAATACGATGTGTGCATTTAACACACACCATATGTGATTCAAGGTGAGTAATTGAAATTTTCCTTTGAATTGTGCACACCATGTTCTATATAGTAAACTATGTGTCTGTAGTCATAGCAAGTTTTCTAAAAAATATTTCTGACTCTTGTGACACGCTGTGTCACTAGTAGGACACACCATGTGTCAACTCAATTTTTGTAGAAGGTTTTTGTTTCCTTGTTCACCTACAATGATAGTGGCATGTATACTATGAAGGTCTAAATTATTACATTCATACACAAAAACTTTATTTGGAAAAAGAAATGTTCTTGATAAAATATTAAATGAAATATATCCTAAAGGTGGGGTCAATTCTCACAAAATTCCTTGTTTACAGTCTGGAGTGAGACTTTTTTGTCTTCTCAATGTGCCCCAGAGAAGGAGCTGGATGCCATGGATGGTCCTTTATCCTTTGGATTCATTTCTGGATGACTTGGAAGCAATCCTGGAGGAGTCTGTTGGTTGGCAAGATCTTGCTGAGCAACTCAATTTCTAGCATCTTTACGTGTGTGATGATTCCATCCACTTTTTTAGAAATTTGTTGCATGGTATCTTTGATCTGTTGTCCTTGTTGATGGATCTCTCATTTTGTTTAATTTGACCTGAGACTTTTTTTTCTTCCAAAAGTGACTCAAGGCTGGGTTTTGAGTATGAATAAAGTTGGTTGAGATTGATGTTTATGTTATTGTTGAATCCATCAGGATTGCTACGTACTGAAGGCCTGTTTACAATGGTTGGTCGTTGTTGGTTCTGAAGTGGTTGAGGATTTTCAGTGTTATTGCCGTAGTCGAAAAAATTGTGGTGGTATCTTAAATCTAGATTCTAGGAGTTGGAGTATGGGTTATAAAAGCGTTTGTTCCCATAGTTTCCTATCATGTTGTATTGTTCCACATTTCCTCTTGTTGGAATAAAAGAAGAGTAGCTTCGAGAAGCTAGTTGCCCCAAAGCTTCATTTGCATCATAGATAAGATTTACCAATTGAGCCAGTTGAGTGCTCAACCTCCCAAACTTCTATATACGAGTATCTAATTTGGCTACAATCAAATCAACAAAAACAACATGTATGCCAACTTTTTTCCCGGAAGCAATAGAACATGATAATGGCTGGTTGTTTCTCTCTATACTCCATTGATAATGGATTTATAAAATGTACTCAATGATTGCATATACTTTCCTGTAGGACTTACTCATTAAATATCCATAAGCAACATCATCTATAGACATTCTAGTATTGTAATAAAATACATTGTAGAAAGTTTGGAGAAGTTGCCAGTTGCTAAGGCTAGGGTGAGGACAAAGACATTGGAGGTCTTTAAATCTCTCTCATGTGTCATATAAGGTATATCCATCTCGTTGAGAAAAATTAATGAGTTGACTTCTCCGTTGAGCGATCTTGCTTGGTAGAAAATATTTGGCTTGAAAGTCCTCCAATAGCTCCTCCCAGCTATTTATGGAACTCCTTGGCAATGATGAGAGCCATCCCTTAGCTCTATCCTTTAAAGAGAATGGAAATAGGAGTAGGTGAATACCATCATGATTAACATCATTGATCTTGAAGGTATTCAAATACTGCAAAAATTCAGCTA
Organism: Alisma plantago-aquatica; assembly: GCA_963693085.1. Taxonomy (NCBI): domain Eukaryota; kingdom Viridiplantae; phylum Streptophyta; class Magnoliopsida; order Alismatales; family Alismataceae; genus Alisma; species Alisma plantago-aquatica. Next base: position 76,101,374 of record OY856413.1, on the reverse strand, counting down.
CATGAAGATTAGGATCCTCCATGTGACTCCCTTCAAAATGATTTTGTTTATGATCGCCGGGCTGATTGAAAAATGGTTCGACTCAATCTATGGGTATTGATAGACCCATTGATATTTATGGACGCAAGAATGGAGAAGTCCTTCAGAGGATGGTCATATTCCATGATTGGTTCTTGGTGGAGATATGGTGAAGATGGTGGTGAAGATGAAGGTGGACTCTCCATGTTTGAAGAGCTCTCACTCCTCCTCGATCGTCTTTGGTTACTGAATGTGCACTCTATTTCTGGATTTGGAAAGATATAAGATTCAGGAACCCATTTTGAACACTGCATACGTCCTGCAAATTCATAGTGCATGAGAAACACTTAGAAAATAATGGAAGATATGATAGATGATAGTGATGATGATTGAATAATAAAATGTGGGTATGATCTAGTCTTCCTTACTATCAACACTTCTTACTCTAATAGAAATACCGATGCTTCCCCCGATAATGACACCAAAAACTCGTTAACTGTATGCGCAAGTCTTAAATTTATAAACTCAAAAACTACGTCACAAGAATATGGGTGCATGTAGTATTATCAAGTTCGTCGAAGTAGTAAGGTATTTCTAGGTGCAAGATTATTAAACTTCAACAATCTAGATTGATTTCAAAGGTTGATTTGGTTTCAAATTAAACTAAATATCAAGTTAAAAGAAAGCAAAAAAGTGAATCACTTGGAGGATGATTAAGATCAGATCAAGAAGATATTGAATATAAGATTTCACTTCCACATCGCAACTCACCAACCACAAAATTCAAACATACTAGTCAAACATACAAAAGAGGTTTGTCGTCATCACACACCTCCCAATGTTATGAGATAGTTCTAACTCCACATAGCAATCCTGTGTTATGCTTAGTTTTGAACTGCAAATCTTGGATCCTCAACATAATCATAACCACTCTCGTGGTCAAGGATATGTTTACAAGATAGATACTGCTTACTTCTTAACCTTTCCAGATTATAGAAAGAAGCATACAACATGTAAGAAAGATGGTCAGTCATGTAAACAAGCAAATAAGCACCAAAGTATATCGTAGAACAGTAAATCACCAAGAATTAAGTATGAAATCTGAGATCACATGAGTTATGATATGGGAGATACTTTTCCATGTCCAAGAAATGAAATTCTACTTGCTCATAATGATGAAATACAAGTACAAACAGTAAATTATGGAGTAAAGCATGAGTAGAGAAGGGAGAATAACAAAGAAATCTGTAGGGGTGGAAGAACAAGTAGGAACTTCGACTGGAAGATGGAGTTTCTTCCTTGAAACTAATCCCTTTTCAGAAACCTTATCTCCCGATCGATCGAAATGGAATGGAGAAGCCTTTGCTACAGTATGTGAAGAGAAATAGAGTAAAGAAGAGGTTCTCTCTCGAGTAACCACCTTGTCTTCTCCAAAATCACCTCCTTTCCCCTCTACTTTGTTCTCTAGTTGAAAAGTGATCCAAATAATGAGTGATAACCGTCCCACATGTGCCCTTTCATATTTAAAAATGAGAGACGGTTGCTCTAAAAAACATGCAAAAATCGTCGGTGACACGACGTGTCTGAGAAACAAATCGATGTATCGCCCTGAATAACTAAAGGTGAAACTGCCCCCGTTGAAGGATACACAATGTGTGAGTTGGCCGACACTCCCTGTTACTGCTAGTTGATGAATATCTTGCAAGTCTAGATATGAAGAACACAATGTGTGTATTTAAGACTCACCATGTTGTCTTGAAATAGTGGCTTCTGCATTGAGAGGACACAACTTGTCACTGAGAGACACGACGTGTTGCTGCTCATCAGGAGGGAATGTTTATTTGTTCATAACCTAACATGTTGTGTGCAACAAATGAAATGTCATGTCTCTTTCAGAAACTTGAGAAATTCTATAGAAAATGTGCAATTACTATGGGAATCCAACTAAGGTCTAAATTTGATCAGATTAACCCCATTTCCTTGTCATTATCGTGTACCTGCAATCACAAACATGAAACGAGTAAAGACAACTATAAAGTGGGAAATATAATATGGTTAGGGGAAAAATGAGGTATTTAGTGGATTGAATGTGTGTGCAAAAGTGGGTAAAAAGTCTTATAAATTATGCATATCAGGTATCTAGGGTATGTGAGGGGTAGAATATTTAAAGAAGTGGAAAATTGCTAGGGATTTTTGGATGGCACAATCATTTTGAGAAGAAAGGCTGTGGTGAGTGAGTGTTGACATATTTGTGAAATATGGGAAGGTTCATGGTAAAACAGTCCAACATCATGATTGAAGTGGGAAAATAAAGGTTGTTCGCACAACCATTTTGGTCAAAACAGCTATGGTTGTTTGAGGGTATCATAATTGCTCTGGGTAGGACGATAATGGTGAGTGAGGGAGGGGGAGGTAGTGTCCATGGGACCTGATGTGGTATTGGATGACTACCACAATCATGGAGGGTGGAACAATTGTTGTGGCCTCCGCTTGCCACAACCATTCTAATTTGAATGGTCATGTTGGCCCACTTGATCTTCCCCTGAAAACATTATGAATGCCTTGTGTTCTTGGCATGAGTAGATGTGGAAAAGTACCTTTACCACTTTGGGATCTTCTCTTGACCTTCTTGTCCTTGAGTTGTGAACTTTGTCCATAAAACGTTTTTCTTAACTTCATTACTTGATCAATTAGGGAAGGTTGGGAGTGATCTTGGCCGCAGGTTTGACTCCTATAAGAATGGGGAAGTACTTGATTCAACCTCCTTATTTCCCTTCCATCAAGTAGTGGTCAAAGTACCTATGAAATATGAAAAAAAATCCATATTTGCATTTTCCAATAATAGAGTTTTCTTAGGAAATAGGACACATTTATGAATATCTTGACGTGAATAAAGGAAAAAATGACACAAGACAAAGACCCAATCTATGATTCATTGCTACATATGACTCAAAACATACTTGTCCTCAAGTATGCTCCAACTAAATCTTTTTCGTAATTTGAAAGAATTAGGAAATGGAAAATTCACCCAAGGAAATAGTGATTGACTAGATAAGCTTTGTTATGAATAGATACATACATTCCACATCTATCCTCTATACTTTCACAAACCAATTGCAATCAAAGCACAGAGCATGTAATATTTCCATATTGGGCATGAAAGGATCCATCAAGCAACATGATAGTCATAGGCCTCTAGGTGAACCTCTTCATACTAGGCATAACCACAATAATTAGGAGTGTATGATCAAGAAACATGTGTTTGGGTGAAAAAGTCAATTATTTGGTTTCTAAACCTGTGCTTGTAGATATTTTTAGTCAGTCGACTCACCTAGTTAGTTGATCGTCTAACCTGATAGTTGAAGCATCACGTGGGCTTTTGATCGGTCAATTCATGGTTGAGTCAATTAGTTGTAAAACATTAGGATCTTTTTGATATTTTCTTTGCTGGTGAGCCAATCAATTGGAATATCCAATTCGTCAGTTCACATAGGAGGAAGGGTTTAATGAAATTTGCATGAGTGGTAAATCGGCCCATTGATCTAGTCAATTAGTCAATTCACTACCCGTCATATCTTATTTGTAGGGGCTGATACATCTCGTCCACTAGATGGTATATTCGATTGAGTGGAATCCTGGGACATGTTTCTAGTAGCCTATAAATGAGTAGATCACAACTCAAATTGCTTGGACATGGGGCATGATGATTCCTTTTGACTCTATATTAATTTAGGATGATGTTGGGCCACAATTTTGGTCTTTTGTATGTCCTACAACAAATCAAGTAACTCATATAAAAATTTAATAAAATTGAGATAAAGTGATAAAAATTCAATTAAGCTAAAATAGATAATAAGATGCATGATTTGGGCTTTAGTAGTGTGGACATGGAGAAGGAACATGAGTGTTTTTGGGGATTTCTCTTGCACTTGAATGTTAAACTTGATCATCCAAGTAGCTTTTCTCTTAAATTCATTCCTTCAACACTTGGGGTAGTTTGGGGTCGTCTTGGCCTCATTTTGGACTCCTCCAATCGTGGGGAAGTCCTATATTCAACCACTCCTTCACTCCCTTCCATCAATTAGTAGTCAAGCTTCTTATAAAACATACAAAAGTCATCCATAAGTGTATTTGACAATAATATAGTTTATTGGGGAAATGGCATACACTTATGGACATACTGACGTGAGTAAAGAACAAAAAAAAAAGACAAAGACTCAATCTAGGGATCCATCATCAACTCAAGCTTAAAAATATGCTTGTCCTCAAGAATACTTGTCAAACATATCGATGGGTTGGGTCATGGCGAGTTTTGGTCTCGCATGTGAGGGTTAAAAAGATGCAATGTTAAATGGATGGAGTAATAGCACACCCAAACCCGACACAGTGGGTTGCGGGTCCACCCGTGGGTGCCTATTAATATGTGCATAGTAAATAAATTGTTGCTAGTTACCACTCCACAACAACAAGTATAATGGTTCATTAATAATTTTTAGTGCAAAGATAAGATAAAGAGAGGAACCTTCTACTATGTTTGATGTCAAATATAATGTACTACACATTGCTTTGTTTTAACATTAAGTTGAAAGAAAGGAAAAACAGGCAACTACTGTAATGTAAAATTGAAAAAAATAAATGATTCAGATGCTACAAATAGCATAATATGTCACTAAAAATACTATATTTTTTATCTAACATTATAAATGACTAACATAGGATGTTCTTATGGTTATATATTGCACAAAATGAATATAGAAAGAATATAATTGGTGTGATTGAATATAAAACATGCAACATAATCACTATATTTTCATGAACATAAACAAAAATGTAAATTATAACTACTTTGTTTCTATTAGCATAAAATTTTGACAAAACATATCAATCATGGCCTCTAGGCTTTGTCTTTTTACACTATATACATTAAACATCAACCATTCAACTGCTTTATACATATGTGGGTGTGACATGTCTTATGAGTCATACATGCATTATTTTTATTATAATATATTTATATTAGTTAACTAGGTCACTCACAAGTGCCCACAGGTCACCCACCAAACCCGCTAATTAATTGGGTGGTCATTGGTTTGGGTGATTTCTAGAAGATGGAAAATTTCATCACCCAAACCCAAACTAAAATGGGTGAACCCATGGGTGCTCATGGATCTTGATTCATTTTGACATGTCTATCCTCAAGTATGCTCTAACTAAATCTTTTTATCAATCTCAAACAATTACAAAATGGAATATGCATTCTTCTAGATAGTTATTGACTATATAAGCTCCATTGTGACTAGATACATGCAATCTAAATCTCTCCTCTCTACTTCTATAAATCATTTGCAATCAAAGAAAATATCATGTAAACTTTCCATGTAAGGCATGATAGACTCAATCAAGAAATATAATAGTCATATGGCTATGCAGAATGTTTCATACTAGACATGACCAAGGTAGTTAGGAGTGTTACTTCACTTGAATGCATTCAATCATATTTTACAATCCACCCCAGATGACCCACTTGGCTATGTTATGGAGGTCTAGGGTTGATAATTTGTATCCCAATGCGAATGAAAATAGAATAAGGGGTTGTGGAAAGAAATTTGGCCATCTTTTCTTTCTTTATTTAAGTGCTATTACATAGAGAACCTTTTTATATTCTTTCTGATTTTTCTTTTCATTTTGCCCCTAATGTATCTAGGGCACATGGTGGTAGGAAGAAACATAGGGGAGAAAGTGTTGTCCACTAAGCTTTTGAATGATGTAAAAGGCATTTTTTATGAATATTAATATGTTTTTATGAGACAGAGTAAGAAATGATGGAATAAATGGTGGATCAAAAGAGAGGTCATTAATGTGGATATTCATATAACACTTCATGCATGCGAATTACTTTAACATTCTTCACACCATGGAAAACCACCAATAAATGAGAAAATACAACATGCCACATATTAATCATGAGTTTTATGTAAACCCTAAGTGTTTTTGGCTTTCTAAGATTGAAATCAACCAGACATCCCAACATTCACAAGAGAGGTGCAACATGTGTATAGAGCAAAAATGGGGAGTATCTAGCAATGGAGCAATAATGATGAGATTGCATGTGTCAAAGGTCATCATTTTCATTCAATCATGTAGAAATTAATGTAGAACACCTTTTAGGTTTTGATTGGTTTATGCAGAACTCATTTTTAGGGAACTCTTGTGTAGTTTCTAAAAATTAAGTTACATTCACTTCTTTGTGATTGGTTTGTTGTAAGTGTAAATATGGACATTGCTAAAAGATATTGTGGATTTTTAATATGTAATATATGATAAGCAAGGACAACAAAAGTATAAATAAAGAATAATATTTGTGATAACAATTATATTTTTTCAACCATAATAACCTCAACAAATGGTCTTAGTGCAGACGTTGCTCCTTTAAAAATATTGAAGTATGGCACCATTACAATTTTAATAAAAATATTGTGGTTAAGATCACATCCAAATATTTTTATTTTACTTTGCATGTGAAAGGTACTACAAAAATATTTATCTTTCATGTGTAAGTGTTGGTTCATAATTGTTTAACACATTGTACAAAGTTAATTTTTATTGTAAATTTCGCATACGGTTATAGTGAATTATTATTTTTACACCATATTGTTTAGACATGTAAATTAAAGTTATATTAGATAATTCATATATTTTGTCACATGTGTGTGGTGCGAGTAATTTTTTGTAGTGTTCACAATTTATTTTAAGCGCCACATTGGTAATGGTAAGTATAGTGTGAAATATTTTACATAGTGTGATTGTAATGTATAATATATATTTTATATTATGTTATGATTTTAGCAGTAAACAATATCTACACTGCTAACATTCCGAGTCATTAATATTTTATGTGTGCCTTTTATGAAGAATGAAGAATACAATTATATAGGAAACGTTATTAGTTACTCCCAAACTCATTTTTTTCTCTTTTTAATAGGGAACACATGAACTGTGTTTTTATGTAAGGTTGTAACTCACCAAAAGCACATAACACTTACTTTAAACCAATAATGAAAAACTACATAAGGAAGGCCAATTCTTATATATTCCAAACTAGTTACAAGAAACCAATCGAAGCCTAAAGGTTTAAACTTGGGCAATTTTGAAATATGGTGCCAAAATTGCCTCCATTCTCATCACGATATAACTACAAAGAAAGAAATATGCATGAAAGTAAATTATCTAAGACCATACAAAAGAATGAAAACTATATGCAAGTGCCAAGTGTGTGGTGATATGGAAAAACGTTTTTTTTTTTTGAAAAATTATGCAAAATATGCAAGGAAATAACTACATGATATGGAATGCAACACTAGGAAACATAAGGATAAGGGTGGGACAAGTCAAATGATCATCTTAGGAAAAAACTAGGACAAAGGAACAACTAAGTCACATGAAACATACAAAACCTTGTCGACCTTGACTGAAACGTCTTCAATTATCCCCATGTGATAGCCCATATTTTAGGGTTTTGATACCCAATATTTGGTTAAACTCCCATTAGTAATATACATGAGTTTAAGTGGTTAAATGATGGACCCTGGAATACAATATTATCCAACTAAGTAGATAGAGCTTGTTTCATCAAGGTTTGATGATTGATTGAATTACGTTCAAGGTGTATACACTCATTTATGTGGTCATTAGAGGAATTAATTTAAATGACCAACAGTTAGAGTTTTAGTACCAAACTTGCCTAAAAGTTAGATCTTACATGTTACGAGACTCATGATTAAAATTTCGTGTCATTTGGAATATCCATTTAGAAGATATTAAAGTTTGAAATTTTGATGAAAGGAATAAGATTTATGATATATTAGAGATAAGTTGATCAAAATAGTCATGTCACATGAGCATTTTTGTTGGCGGGCTGCGTGGCACCCTGTCTTTTGGTGATCTAAAGAGGTCAAATGGTTGGCTACCTGGTCGTCCCTCACCTCCGAAGATGGAGGAACAAAATGCCTCTGAGGTGTCCTCTTGATCCAATCAAAATGAAGCCATTACACAACAATGAACAGACTAGCCCCTTACTCACCCCTCTCCGTGACTAGAAGAGGAAGAATCCTCTCTCTCTCTCTATCTCAGCAATGAGGAAGTAGAGTTTTGTAGAAGAGCTACGCTACCCACCCCCGCTCCCCCACCTAAGCGCCCACCTGGTGGTTGGGAGGGGGCGCTGCTGATGTGGCTGAACTGCCTAATTTAAAGCGAAAAGGGGAATTAAAAGAGGAGAGAGAAAACTGTTTTCTTCATAACTTTCAATTCTGAATGAATTGTTTTACAAAATAAAAAGCATTAGATTCTTTATAAAGATACTTTCTAACTAGATCAATGTTGATATATTTTGGAGTAATAATAATATGAGATAAATATAATATTCGTATTTCAAGGTACAATACCTATGTTTTGGGATACGGTAATTACGTTTTGAGGTACATTACATCATATACAAACATTCATATTATTGTTATAGAATTCCATAGGTACTATGCTTATATTTCTAGTCCAGTTATACAATTATGCATGCTTTTATGATTTGCTAGGTATTGTACTTATGCTTGAGTAACCGAGTTTAAATAAAAAAGTGGGTACCATACTTATGGATGCATCTTATAGTTGATCTCTTAAGTTGATGTGCATTGTACTTTTGAGATCATTAACAAGTAGGTGTTCAACTTATGTTTGCGTTTTGAAATAAGTATTTGTCTAGATGATCAATGTTGCTATGAGATTTTGTAGGTAATGTGCTTATGCTTCTAGACTAGTTATACAATTATGCTTGATTTTGTAATTTGTTAGGTATTGTACTATCTTGGAATATTGGCTCTTTGACAGGGAAATCTTTGGAGATAGTGGATACCATGGTGAGAAGAAAAGTCAATATAGCTTGCTTGCAGGAAACCAAGTGGACAGGGGAACACTGTAGAGAGATTGGAGACACAAGATACAAAATCTGGTATACAGGTATTGATAAACATAGAAATGGCGTAGGTATTATCATTTATAAGATGTTGAAGAATGACGTCGTCAAGATTACAAGGATGGGTGATAGAATCATAGCTATCAAGGTTGTTCTTGGAGGAAATATTTTTAACATTATTAGCGTTTATGCCCCCCAAGTTGGCCTTAGCGAGGATGCGAAGAAGGATTTTTGGGATGACATGGATGAATTGATGCAAGGAATACCGATCGAGGAGAAGATTATTATTGGGAGTGATTTAAATGGCCATGTGGGGAGTGATAATGTTGGATTTGAGAGAGTTCATGGTGGTTTTGGATATGGCAATAGGAACGGAGAAGGAGAGAGGATATTAGATTTTACAGTTGCATATGATATGATTTTGGCAAACACCCATTTCAAGAAAAGAGAATCTCATAAGATTACTTTCAAGAGTGGGCACAACTGTAGCCAAATTGATTACCTCCTTACAAAGTGGGTGGATCGTAACATATGCAAGGATTGTAAAGTGATTCCTGGCGAAGAACTCACGACCCAACATAGGTTGGTAGTTTTGGATATTAACATGAAGATCAATAAAGGCAAACATAACAAAAACCAAGATAGCAGGATCAAGTGGTGGAATCTTAAAGGAGAAAAGAAATTGACTTTTCATGATAAACTCACCAAGGAGGTAACTTGGAACTTGGAGTCTAATGTTAACACTATGTGGCATAACATGAGCTCCTGCATAACAAAAATTTCCAAAGAGGTTTTGGGGGAGTCTAAAGGTTGTGGACCTCCACAGAAGGAGACTTGGTGGTGGAATGATGAAGTACAAAAGGCTATTAAACTGAAAAGGGAGATCTATAGGAGCTTGCCCAAATCTGGAGATGATGCAACGTTCCAAAGATACAAACAAGCAAAGAAAGAAGCTAAAAAGGTGGTTCGGGAGGCAAGGTCTAGATACTTTGATGACATGTATAAGAAGCTGGACACTAGAGAAGGGAAAAAAGATATATATAAAATGGCTCGTATAAGATAAAGGAAAGGAAGAGACTTGAGTCAAGTAAAATGCATAAAGAATGAAGATGGTAGAGTATTGGTGAAGGACGATGATATCAAAAACCAGTGGAGAAATTACTTCCATAAGCTTTTCAATGGAGATACTACATATAATGTTAGCGACTCGTGTGACATGAATACAAGAGATATCATTTACACACGACGAGTTTCAACATTTGAGGTCAAGAATGCTTTGAAAAAGATGAAAATGAGAAAGGCATGCGGACCAGACAATATTCCCATTGATGTATGGAAGAGTATGGGGGATGAGGGAGTTACATGGTTAACAAATTTCTTTAACAAGATCATGAAGACCAAGATGATGCCGGATGAGTGGAGAAATAGTATTATAGTCCCAATCTACAAGAACAAAGGTGACGTTCAGAGCTGTACAAACTATAGAGGTATCAAGCTGATGAGTGACACGATGAAGCTTTGGGAGAGGATTATTGAGCAGAGGTTAAGATCTATAACGCAGGTATCAAACAACCAATTTGGTTTCATGCCTGGAAGATCAACAACAAATGATATTTTTCTGATAAGGAGGCTTATGGAGAAGTATAGACAAAGCAAAAGAGATCTTCATATGGTGTTTATCGATCTAGAGAAGGCTTATGATCGAGTACCCAGAGAAGTGTTATGGATGGTTTTGAAGAAAAAGGGTGTGCCTATCCAATACATTGACTTGATCAAAGACATGTATGATAGCTCTACTGCAAGTTTCAAGACTCCTGGAGGAGAGACACCAAGTTTTCCTATTACAGTTGGGGTACTTAAAGGATCCACACTCAGCCCATATCTATTCATTCTGGTTATGGATGAGTTAACAAAGAATGTTCATGATGATATTCTTTGGTGTATGTTATTTGCTGATGATAGTGTTTTGATTGACGAAATAAAAGATGGATTGAATGATAAAGTTGAATGTTGGAGAAAGGCATTGGAATCAAATGGATTGATGATTAGCAGGAGCAAAACTGAGTATATGCATTGCAATTTCAGCCAATCTCACAGTGTGAATGATGGAGCCAAGTTGGACGGAGTAGATATACCAAAATGTGACAAATTTCGTTACTTAGGTTCTATTATTCAAATAGATGGGGATGTCCAAAATGTTGTTTGTCACCAGATCACTGCAGGATGGTTGAAATGGAGGAGTGCAACTGGAGTTTTATGCGATCAGAAGATCCCTCTCAGGTTAAAAAGTAAGTTTTATAGAACAGCTATACGACCAGCCATGCTCTATGGGAGTGAATGTTGGGTGGTGAAGAAATAAGGTCTCAACAAGATGAATGTGGCTGAAATGTGTATGCTGAGATGGATGTGTGGGAAGACAAGAAAAGATCGTTTGAGAAATGACTATATCAGGAATAAAGTGGGGGTGGTGAGCATTGAGGACAAGTTGCGTGATGGCCGACTCAGATGGTACGGACATGTGCAACGCAGACCTACTAGTGCGCCTATACGAAGCAATGCTATTGAGCCAAACACTATAAATAGAAGAAGAGGAAGGCCTAAATTAACATGGGATGAGCTTATAAAGAGAGATTTTGAATCTCTACATCTCAATCAGAATATGGCCCATGATAGAGCTGAATGGAAACGAAGGATCCATGTAGCCGACCCCAACATAGTTGGGATTGAGGCTTAGATGATGATGATGATGATTAGGTACTGTACTTATGCTTGAGTAAATGGGTTAAAATTAATAAGTGGATACAGTACTTGTGGTTGCATTTTATAGCTGATTCTTGATCTGATGTGTATTGTACTTTTGAGATCATTAACAAGTGGGTACTCAACTTATGTCAGCATTTTGTAAAAAAAAATTGTCCAGATGACAAATGTTGCTATGGCAATTCGTAGGTACTGTACTTATGCCTCTAAACTAGTTATACAATTATGCTTGATTTATAATTTATTTGGTACTGTACTTATGCGTTAGTAATTGAGTTGAATTTAACAAGTGGGTACAATTCTTATGGTTGCATTTTATAGGTGATTCTTGATCTGATGTACATTGTACTTTTGAGGTCATTAACAAGTGGATACTCAACTTATGTCTGCATTTTGTAAAAGAAATTGTCCAGATGACTAATGTTGCTATGCGATTCCGTAGGTACTGTACTTATACTTCTACATCGGTTATACGATTATGCTTGATTTTGTAATTCAAAAGTACATCTGTACTCAGAACATGTGTATGGTATCCTAATATATGATACTATATTTCTCGCGTATTATCATTATTTTAAAATATGTCAACACTAGTCTCATTGGAAAATATTTTCTATAAAGATTCTAATGCAATTTATTTCATTGAAAAATATGCTCCGGATTGAAAGTTATGTACAAAAATATTTTCTCTCTCTTCTACTTCCCTCATCTTTTATTGCTTTAATTGTTGATGATAGCTATTCCCTAGAACCGAGTGGGTGAGCGGGGTAGTAAGGTAACTATGTGTAAATTTTTCTTTACAGAATGGTAGACGTTTGTGTAGTTATGACATCCTTTATTAATGCTCACAATAGCTGTTTGTGGACCCGATTCAGTTTCAAGGAAATAAACCTTCTACCCGGTCAGTGACCCAGATGGGAGAGCTATATCTCACCAAATGGACACATGACACCCACTTCATGACCAGGTGAGTGAGGATACCGAACTTGTCGGCGGCGTAGGGGAGCACGACAGGTGCTAACCCCATTTCTGACCAAAAATTCTAGATGTAATCACCTTCCCACTCACTAGTCCACCCGGACACCAACTGTCATACTGTCAGTAGCAATTAAAACAATAAAAGATGAGGGAAGTAGAAGAGAGAGAAAATATTTTTATCCATAACTTTCAATCCCAAACATATTTTCTAATGAAATAAATTGCATTAGAATCCTTATAAAAATACTTTTCAACAAAACCAGTGTGGACATACTTTCAAATAATGATAATATGCGAGAAATATAGTATTCATATTTTAGGATACTAAATACATGTTCTGGGTACAGACGCTGTACATCACCTTTGTGTTTCTCCCAAATCATGTACAATAGCTACTTGTTCATCTATGAATTTGATTGAGCTAATAGTAGCAACGAGTTTAGTACTGTACTTTTGAATGAAGGGGATCATGGACTAGTTGTTCTTAAACAATAGTTGAAAGTACTTTACTTTAGTAAAATATGTTTATATAAGTATGGTATGTAGTTATCGACATTCTTTTATATATGGTATGTCTCGTACTGTACTAACAAGATCATCAAATCATGTATTGTTGTTATGTCTCGTACAGTACCTCTAGTATTGTACGACTGTACGTCTAGTACTATACTTTGTATTACAAAATGTAGTTGTTAGTACTATACTTCTTGTAGAATGTGTGTGTATCCTTGTATACAATTTTTGTCAAACATTACATTCTAAATGTATGTAAACATTAATATAAATGATAAAATGTACTTACGAATTTGTGACAAAATATTGAGTGTGAAAAATAAGGAGACAATTAGTACTGTACGTCTGTACATATTATGAATGTGAATACTTTAAAAAAATAGAATGTGGTTGTTCGTAGTGTATTCTTGTAGACTGTGCGGATATCCTTGTATATGAGATCTGGCAAACACTACATTTTGAATGTATGAAAAAATTAATATGAATGATAAAATGTACAATACTTATGGATTTATGACATATATAGAATATGAAGAAATAAAGAAACAATAAGTATTGTACCTGAATGTTCAATATGAGTACAGTACCCGAAAACATATTGTACTTTTGTATACTTCTCTCATCTCTTAATATACTTCTAATATTATTTTTTCCAAAATATGTCAATATTAGTCTTGATAAAAAATATTTTTTATAACAAACTTAACTCTGTTTATTTCAATCTAAAATTCCTTACGATTTAAGAGTTATGTGCAAAATATATTTCTCTCACTAGTTTTTTTCTTTTTTTTTCCTGTAACATTAACATTTATCACACATCCCAACCACCCAGTGGATCATCGGGGATGTATAACTTAGCTCTTTCCGTCCTGGAGCTCTACCCGAGATTTTGAGTAAGCTACAACAGCAGAGCCATGGCAGGTAACTAGGTGGTGGACGAACCTCATCTCAAGTCCAGAGGCAATGGATCTTGCCCATGGCCTCCAGGCTTCCTGCAGAATCACGTAGTCAATTCTTTGGAGGACGGAGATCTATCCCAGTGGTTTCCGTAGCAGGAAGGGGTTCAAGAAGGCGTTTCCCCCCTTTCCACTCCACAATTGCAGCGTCGAATCTATAGAACCTCGTAGCTTTGGAGGTTGACGACTATCTCTTCACCAGCACCTCGATGAATAATCGAGTGCCATGTGTCCATTTGGTGGTCTGATTCTCACTCACAAGCTCACTGGAGAGGACTGTGGCAGCGGCTGGGTTGCAGATGAGCAATGGAAGAAATTAGGCAGAGACTGGAGATCGCGGACGCACGAGGAGAGAGACGGCGTTCCATCCCATCTGTGATCCAATCTGATTCTTGCGCCTCAAAGGAGCTATGGGGCATTAATCTATGTCATGGTCGAGAAAGATCAATAGCTCGACTATTCCTAATAAGGTAAATGAGTTTTAAATCTTTAAAAATACATGTAAAATTAAGAGTTGCTTAGTAAATAGATCGAATGGCCAATAAATCCCATAAAAGTATACATGGACTCAGAAACATGTCTATTTTTTTATTAGTCTTCGAGAACATATTCTTGAGGCACTTTTAATAATTGTATCTAATTTTAGATGATAATGTTTACTTTAAAGTTTAATTAAGTGGTATAAGTATCATATCATAGGGACTAATTATGAGAAAAATTGTGTTGAATCATTGTTAAAAATCATAATTGGAATCTGATCTGATTATTATGCCAAATTATTAGGTCTTTCCTCATTCATGACTAATTAAATACTTTTAGCCTCATTTTAATTCTAAAAAATAGATTAAGCATAAAAAATATGCAAATTTATCCAGAGCCTATTATGACATATCTATCAATAAAAAATAAGAGACTACTTTAAGATCATATTAAATCAAAGTTCGGCTAAATCATAACTTAGACCTAAATAATTATAATAATGACGAACCTCGTATTAACGGTGCTTCATTATTATTAATCAGGTAATGACCAGATTATCTAGATGAATATGGATGTATAAGGAATATTTGAACTCATGTACGTGAGTTTTATCCAAAAACATGACTAGTTTTCTTGTGTGAAACCTAAATATGATGTATTGCTTATTGCTAATTGAGAATATTGTTTTTATGTAATATGAATGTAGTATTGATCTCTGCCATCTCACTAAGAGCATAAAATAGATGGATGGTTTTATCTACTAAGTGTTTTATACTCTCTCTCTCCCTTCCTTCCTCTCCCTCCTTCAATATAAGGTGAAAACATCTCCATAGCCCTAAGGGCGAGAAGGCCAACATAAAAGTAAATATGAAGTGTTGACACCACTTAGTAGTATATTCTTATCAAAATGATAATATAAAAGAATGGTTTCTCTAATTTTTGCATTAAACAATGATTTCTTTATAATTTATTTTCTTTTCTCAAATTATTCAAATATGCATACATATATGTATTTATCGTTCTACCTACGTCTACAACACATCATGTGTTGATCCGTTATTTCACGTATATTTTAGGTTTGGAGTTAGCATGAGAGAAAAGAAGGAAAGTGACAAGTTGTACAGACTATATTGATTATGTAAGATCCCAGTTAGAATACATATTTAGACTTTTAGATTCTCTATTGAATGTGTATGTATAAGTTGTAAATTTTTTCTTAATGATTAATAAACAAGTTGAATGTTGAGAAATGTTATAGTGTATTCTTGTAGTTGAACATTTATGTATGTGCATAACACTTCCACATCACACTCTGAGTAACATTTTTGGAGTTTTTCCTCTCAGCCCCATGAGTTTTTGGGAAGGTAAAATCTGGGATAGTTACACCCCTTCAGTTTAGTCGTGGAAGAAACTGCAAGCTGGATCATTTTGGTTGTTGGCAATAGATAAATAAAACTCAATCTCAGGCATAGAATGAATGACATGATACAAATACTAACACTAAGATCTACTAGTCCTTCTCTTCAAGTACTATATGTGTAATGACCACATTTGTGCTTAATTGGTAAACTAGGGTTTACCTGAATGATTACATGCTTGATTAGATTGAACATCATTTAGACTTGATTAATGATAGTAGATCAATTGTGATGTTTCAAACCAAAGAAGAAACTCCAACTATGATTTTAGTTTGAAGAATTAGGGTTTTAGAAATGTAAACCCTAATCGGAAAAAATTAGGGTTTTGATAGTACATGAATATGGAATTTGATCAGGATAGAAGTATGTTAAATGATTTTTCGTATATTCTTAAAAATTTTGTATTTAATTGAATTTTGGATATGATATCGATAACTAAATCATGAAGATTGGAGAAAATTTTCAGAATATTTGAGTGTTCTTTGAATGTGGTTCTCGGTCGAATTATACTTCGACCAAAATGCTAAAAAGTACTTTTTAGTAGTGTAGTGTTTTATTTTTAGTTATTTATTAGTAAATCCAAATGATTTGAAAATTTAAATGGAGATCTGAAAATCAATCATAAACAAAATGTAAAATTTTCATAATTTTTGGATGCGTTTAGACCTTATAAGTAGATGAATCACAGTAATATTTTTATGACAAAAAAATCAATTGAAATAAGAAAAAGTATAGTGAGGGGTCAATGTGCAATTGACCCAAGCAGCTCAATTGCTCTATATGGTCAACCTAACAAACTAGCATCTCTCATAATTTTTGATTCAATCCAGAGAAATGAAATCCTAGAGAGAGAGGGAGAGTTAGGGTTTGAGAGGAGAAAGTGATGGAGATGCTGACCTAGGGTTTTGCGGTCTGAGGAATGATAGAATCATGCAAGTTTAGCTTCTTTGGATATAGTTTCATGGTGAATATTCTCTCACGTGTCAAAATTCCATCCCTCCTCTGATTTGATCCAAAATGGTATCAAAACTTCCCCTTTTCTCACTCTTTCTTCATACTCCCTCATTTTTAGGGTTTCTGAGTTGAAAGGAAGAAGAATCAGGTGAATTGCTAGGGATTTGATATGAGATCAAGATTTTCAGGGATGAGCTGCGTTTTTAAGGTGTTTTCACACCTTAGGGTGAGTGGGAACTTCCTTTAAAAAGTATATTGCACGAAAATTGGTTAAATCATTCATAATCTTTAATTGCTTAGTATGCGACTACAAACCTAGAATTGTCAGTTTGATCTAAGTTGTTGCAAAATGATATGAAATGGATTCTTCCTATGTTTGTTTGAATTTCAGATGATACATTCATATTAGAAATGTATACAATACATCCTAATGATAATTTCTTAAATATTCACAAAGGTTATAAGAGTAAACTGAAATATAGGTAATTTGTTTGTGACTGAAATTGTTGTATAATTAAATAGAGAAATTTGTTTATCTGGATCCCCTTGGTTATGAATGATTGTGTATCTGAATGCGTAGTACATATATGTAAGATACTATTTTGGATTTCATGTGATGTGAATAATGTTTTCTTGATATCTTCGTAAAGAGGGTGAAGCCCTATATGAGTGGAAAGTTGGAAATTTGTGAATAAATATGGTGAAATCCATTTGAAGTGTTTTTCTTGGCATCATAGACTCTATTTATACAATGTTATTCTTGGTTCATAATATCTCAATGAATGACATGGAAAACCCTAATTTAGCTCAATTTGTGGGGATTTCATACATATGTTGATTGTATATGACTTGTTTAAAGCAATATGTATTTAGTGGATGTTTATGACATATTAAATCCTTATGAGAGCCATGTGATAAGTGTGGCAGATAGGAGATGTTATGATGTTAGCTCTGGGGATTTGAGTATTTGGATATCTTGGCCCGGTATCTGAGTACTTGGATCAACCAGTATCAAGCTACTCTGTCTATTCTTTCATGTATACCCTGGCCAGGTATACAGTGGAAGGATGGTCTAGAGAGGAACCCTTGAAATATTAGGGTTAGAAACAAGATAAGTAACATGAATTAAGAGCATAAATATAAAATGAGGTAGAACTTACATTTCATATTGTTGTTTTATTGGAGATGAATAGAAAAGCTCTTATATGTTTGAATTCAGTGTTCAGTATTTTTTTAAATATATATGGGTCTTTAAGATTTGTTGTACACTATGCAGTAGTAGCATTTATTGATTACATTATTTGAATCAAGTAGACTAGAAATGATCTTTGAATGAGCTTTCCTAAGTGGATAAGTTTTCTTCCACACATTTGAGATGAATAGGAGTTGAGTAATCCTGAGTAGCTCTTGGCTTCAGGACTGCAGGTTCGGCCTGGTCTGGCTCGCAGGGTGTGTTACTCAGATCTAATGACTCCTATTGAAAATATAATAAGAGTAGACTCTGGATAAATTAGACCCACATCATAGTGAGAATGTACATACACTAAGATGTTGAAACATACGAGAAAGATTAAAATAGCTAAGAATCAATTGGAACCAATATCTGAGATCTAACTTTGGGGCCTCATATGAGAAACCCTTAATTGGGAATAAAGGAACATGACATAAGGTTCAGATTAAGTTTTATTATTAAGTATTATATGAACTCTAAATATGAAATATGGAAAATATATGAGAAAGGTATGTAAGGGCCATGGTAGTAAGAATCAATCATGAGGAATGGATTATATAACCGAGTACAATGTTTTTTATGTACTCCAAAACAAAGGGAAAATAGAAGAAAAGAGTTAAGTATATGATAAGTACATAGAAGTGAAGAGTCTTCAACAGAGTTAAAGTGAAGAGAACTAGATGAGCATGTAAATCATAAAACTAGGATAAGAAACTTAGTTGAAACAAAGAGAAATGTTGGAAATAATGAGCTTGATTAAGGAATGAGGGTTATGATATAATTGAGAGCATGGAATATATACCTTTATTATGAAGTTGAATACATTCATCCTTACTACCTTTGGATTCCAAATCTCTATAGAACGACAAACTAGTTTCTAAAAGAATAACAAAAGTGTAGCTAAACAAATGAATAAGTCATACAAAGGTAGACTATATTCAGGAAGGAAAAACTTGATTGAAAGAGAAACTATGTTTCACCCATGCATGAGCCGTTTGATTTAAAATGAAGGATATGTAATGTATTAACCATGAGTTGAAACTAGTAGAGGGATTATTGATTTAGAATTTCAACTTCACATTAGTAGAAGGATAAAAAGAAATATGTACACCATGGTATACATGATCATACACATGAATAAGCAACATGATCATAAGAAGAAAAAAAAAATTGGAGTTAAAGATGACAAGTGGAAGAGTAGTATATGGTAAGAGGATTATGGAAAGTAAGGAAGGGTTTGAAACATGGTGGAGTAATATAGATTATAAAAGAAAGAGGTTAGGAGATTCAATCAAGTGCTAGTTAGTCAAGTATCCTTGTTGATAACTAAGTAAACCTACATACAAGAAATGTATTAAGGGAATGTTTAAATATAAGAATTCTAAGCCTTAGAATCATCTTCTCTTTCATATCTTTCTTAATGAGAGCAATGTGGGAATGAAGTGATAAGAAATGAATCATATATGATGCATAACCACCATGGTAGATACATCTAATGAATGTAATAATGACATACAATATGATGTTGAAACCCTAGGAGGGTAAATTGAGAATGTAATCTATCTAAATGGCCAAGTAAGAGAAAGAAAATTAAATTGATAAGATAAGGAAGACTTTAGTAAAACTTGTGAGATCCAAAGTTTGACTTTAAAATTAAGAGAGCAAAGTCACATCACAATAACGTCATGCTACTGATAAGGACCAAACCCTAGAATGTTTAGAGATGTAGTAGTTTAAGGGATGTCACTAGTGATTTGGCCTTGAATACTAGCATCTCTATAAAATAAGATTATGAGATTTCACTATGAGAAGTAAACTAGCACTGATAGTAATCCAGGGTTTAAAGATAGCTAATCTGAAAGGTAGATAAACAACCATGGTAGAGACATCTAATGAATGTAATAATGACATACAATATGATGTTGAAACCCTAGGAGGGTAAATTGAGAATGTAATCTATCTGAATGGCCAAGTAAGAGAAAGAAAATTAAATTGATAAGATAAGGAAGACTTTAGTAAAACTTGTGAGATCCAAAGTTTGACTTTCAAATTAAGGGAGCAAAGTCACATCACAATAATGTCATGCTACTGATAAGGACCAAACCCTAGAATGTTTAGAGTTGTAGTAGTTCAAGGGATGTCACTAATGATTTGGCCTTGAATACTAGCATCTCTATAAAATAAGATTATGAGATTTCACTATGAGAAGTAAACTAGCACTGATAGTAATCCAGGGTTTAAAGATAGCTAATCTGAAAGGTAGATAAATAATATGGAAATGATTCAGAGTAAAGAGTAAGATATAAATTTGAAATGTAACAAGTGTGTTTTGAATAAAAGGAGAAATACAATATGAGTGAAGTGTGATATGAGATAAATTCTTCCAGTGATAGCAAGAATGATGAATAATCTATTTGTACCTTGTATGTTTCAATTTTAGGAATGTTTAATCTACATGATTAAAATGAGAAGGATAAGTAGAAAAAAGTTAGTAGTGAATGAGTAGAGAGATAAGAGAAAACAATGGCTTTTAGTAATATGTGAAATTGTTTTTAAAAGTATAATTTGTTGAAGGTATATTAAGGGATGTAAATTGGTTCTACGTATGATTTTAGTGTACATGTGCAAGCAATATGTTAATTAAAGGTGCCTGATAGTTGTAGTCATTCATACCAGTAATCCATCTTAGTATTGTACAATTTTGGTATGGTGATATGGGTTGAATAATGATGGAACAAATGAAGGGTTACCCTGAATAAGGTAGTTTTACCTATTCACTCATATGAATAGAAGGGATGATAACCATATTGTATTGATATGTAACCCTAATGAGGTATAGCTTGGTATACCTAGCTTTAATATAACTAAGTGATGGTAATTGGGTATGAATAGTCCTTGAATGACTAATACAATCATGGAGTACTTTGTTATTGTTGTTGAAACCCTAGTATGCTATAATCTGATGGTTACACCTTGAATTATGTGTGGGTTCATACTTGAGAATAATATGAAATGTGATGGTAATGCTTCACCTTATGCATCCATGATGCAATGGGGATGTTGTGAGTAGTATTGTACAATTGTTGTTGAATCTAGTCTTCTGACTCAAGACTTTTTTGCTATTTGAGTAGCACAATAGTAATATTCAAAACAACATGGTGAACTCTCTTTTGTAACTCAGAGGTAATATAAAACAATAGTACATATTGAGTTGTATGAATTGAGATGGTTGGATCAGATTATCAATGTTGAGGTAACACCTCAAGAGTATGAAAATATTGAAATGGTTGCTTCTCTATCTACTCTATGATTGATTGTGGCATAGAGAATTTGTTTGTTATCATTGAGATCTATTTTAACATGTTGTGATTAGAAAAGAAATGAAGGACTTAATGTTGAAAAATACATTCAAGTATAAAATACAAGAATGTAATGACATGTAAGATTTTAGAAGCTTAAAATAAACTTTGAATATACTTTGTTTGAATATTTATGTTTCCGGGACAAAACTTTTTAAGGGGGTGAGAATTGTAATGACCACATTTGTGCTTAATTGGTAAACTAGGGTTTACCTAAATGATTACATGCTTGATTAGATTGAACATCACTTAGACTTGATTAATGATAGTAGATCAATTGTGATGTTTCAAACCTAATAAGAAACTCTAACTATAGTTTTAGTTTGAAGAATTAGGGTTTGAGAAATGTAAACCCTAATCGGCAAAAGTTAGGGTTTTGATAGTACATGAATATGAAATTTGATTAGGATAGCAGTGTGGTAAATGATTTTTCATATTTTCTAAAAATTTTGTATTTAATTGAATTTTGGATATGATATGAATAACTCAATCATGAATATTGGAGAACATTTTCATAATATTTGAGTGTTCTTTGAATGTGGTTCTCGATCGCACTATACTTCGACCAAAATGTTGTTAGAGTGCTTTTTAGAAGTGTAGTGTTTTATTTTTAGTTATTTATTGGTAACTCAAAATGATTTGCAAATTTATTTGGAGATCTGAAACTCAATCATAAACAACTTATAAAATATTCATAATTTTGGATGCGTTTAGACCTTATCAATAAATGAATTACAATAATATTTTTATAACAAAAAATTCAGCTGAAATAAGAAAAAGTATAGTGAGGGGTCAATGTGCAATTGACCCAAGCAGATCAATTGCTCTATATGGTCAACCTAACACACTAGCAACTTTCATAATTCTTTATTCAAACTAGAGAAACAAAATCCTAGAGAGAGAGGAAGAGTTAGGGTTTGAGAGGAGAAAGTGATGGAGATGCTGACCTAGGGTTTTGCGGTCTGAGGAATGATGGAATTATGTAAGTTTAGCTTCTTTGGATATAGTTTCATGGTGAATCTTCTCTCACATGTTAAAATTACATCCCTCCTCTGATTTTATCCAAAATGGTATCAAAACTTCCCCTTTTCTCGCTCTTTCTTCATACTTCCTCATTTTTAGGGTTTCTGAGTTGGAAGGAAGAAGAATCGGGTGAATTGCTAGGGATTTGATATGAGATCGGGATTTTTGGGGATGATCTGCATTTTTAAGGTGTTTTCACACCTTAGGGTGAGTGGGAACTTCATTTAAACAGTATATTGTGCGAAAATTGGTTAAATCATCCATAATCTTTAATTGCTTAGTATGCGACTACAAACCCTGAATTGTTTGTTTGATCTAAGTTGTTGCAAAATGATATAAAATGGATTCTTCCTCTATTTGTTTGAAGTTCAGATGATAAGTTCATATTAGAAATATATACAATACATCCTAATGAGAATTCCCTGAGTATTCGCAAAGGTTATAAGAGTAAACTGAAATATAGGGAATTTGTTTGTGACTGAAATTGCTGTATAATTAAATAAAGAAATTTGTTTATCTGGATCCCCTTGGTTATGAATGATTGTTTATATGAATGCGTAGTACATATATGTAAGATACTATTTTGGATTTCATGTGATGTGAATAGTGTTTGCTTGATATCTTCGTAAAGAGGGTGAAGCCCTATATGAGTGGAAAGCTGGAAATTTGTGAATAAATATGGTGAAATCCATTTGAAGTGTTTTTCTTGGCATCATAGACTCTATTTATGCAATGTTATTCTTGGTTCATAATATCTCAATGAATGGCATGGAAAACCCTAATTTAGCTCAATTCGTAGATTTCATACATATGTTGATTGTATGTGACTTATTTAAAGCAATATGTATTTAGTGGATGTTTATGACATATTAAATCCTTATGAGAGCCATATGATAAGTGAATGAGGTAAATGAAACCCTAAGGATAGGGTGTTCAATGAATTAAGCATTTTGATTACCATGTTGTCAGTATGAGATGCACAACCCAAGATTTGGGTCGATGTGTACATTTTCCAAGAAAGTGCAAATAATTTATGGGTGCAAATGACGATTACTCGTATGCCAAGTAATTAGCTCTTATCATTATATTAAGATGTTTAATTGCATGATTCTAGTGTATAAGTGCCAAATGGAGATGCATTATGTTTATTTAATTATTTCAGTTTTCCTGCATGTATAGTATGTTGATTTCTCAGTATATTACAGTGTTTGAATATACTGCTCTTCCAAGTTAAGGATGATATACATGTTGTGTTATAACTTCAAATAAGTAGATGCGACACCATAGAGATACTAGAGTCAAGTATTAGCAAGAGAAAGGTACAATGTAGAAAGAGCTTTCTAGGAATAATAAAATAATAGACTTAAGAGCCCTAGACACCGTAGAACCCCTATGTGAGGTCTGCGCCTTAGGGGTGAAATGACCTAACCCTGGCAGCGTCAAGTATATGGGGGTCCGAACGTGCTATTAGGTGGAACGGGGGGATGAAGCCCTAATGGAAGTCTCCTTAAATTATAGTTTGCAGTGTCCAACATCAACCAGAAGTCCTAGTGGCACTGGAGTACATAAAAGTGTGTCCAACATCAACCAGAAGTCCTGGTGGCACTAGAGTACAGAAAATCCAATAGGTGGCTTGACTCTCCGCCTGTGTGCTCAGGTTAGAGGAGGAGTCCAGTTTACGGCACAATAGGAGTGCCAAGGCCAGAGAGCTAGTTTCCCTATTATAGACTAGGAGAATAGTCAGACTTAGCTATCCCAGGGTGCTGGCTAAGTCTTGTACGGTGATATCGTAGTTCGCTACGAGTCTTCATATGTAGAGTACACTGCATATGATCAGGGCATAAGCTAAAATATATTCATATAGGTTTAAAGAGTTTCTTATAAGTAAGAAAGGCTAAGAAAGATTCCAGTACAGTTTCCCAACAATTATTCTTTGCATGTTTCTGAATTATTAGTTCTCGTTGAAATTAATCAAGCATGCTCATATATTGATTTACTCTTGTTAATATCTAGAGTATCCTGTCATATTTATAATTGTCAATGATCAATCTCTTTAAAGCTCACTGCTGTAATAATTGATATCAGTTGCTCAAAAGTATATTTGTAATTATATCAATGCTTTAGACTATTTCTTTTAAGTATTCATTCACTGAGCGAGTAGGCCCACCCCTCTACTCACAATTTTTTAGGGAAACTATGTGGACTTGAAGAAGGTCAAAGCATTAGACATGAGTTAAGTATGAGATTAGTTAAGTTCAGTCGGTCCATGTCACTCTAGGTCCTAGTATAGATGTGAGAGTGTTGTAAGTAATGTTTTGTATCTTTGTTTCCTTAATAAGAGAGAATGTATCTGATTATCAAGTAGTATGTACCTGAGAATGAATGTATGGATGTTTATCATTTATGTTGAGATCATATTAAAGAAATCAATGTTTAGATTCCCTTGTAAAGTTAGTTTATGTGGTTCAATGTGAGAAAACAAAGAGTTTGAAAAAAGAAGAAAAAGTTAAGGGTGATTTTTGTATTACGTTAAATCCTCAATTTATGCTCTAATCTCATGATTAATGGTAATTGTGAGATCGGGGTGTAACAGTCTGTGATGAAGTAGCCAATCCCAAAAGAACATGGATCCTTCTACTTCTTGGGCATTTGATCCATAATAGTGTTTGAAGTTATTCTATCCAACTTCTATAGGGTACTTCATGGTGAGAAGAGTTTTATACAATTGGTCCAAGCGGGTATCTCAACAAGTGCATCCAAGAATGGAATGTCAACATGAAGCTTCTTCATAGATTTATTAAATTTCATGGACCTGAGATCCTACTTTGTCTACTTTAGGGAATTCTGAAGGGGAGGCATTTGGCTTGTAGAACATAATTTCATGTTGAATGATTTCTACATGTACCTTCCTAGTATCATCAATCGTTCTTCCATAAGTGTCTTTGACCATGTAGCTTTGTCTCATTAACCACATCCATATCATCATAATCTACTAAGACTATAACATGTACCTCTTGTATCATTGATAGAACTGAGTATACATTCCCTAAATAAGTGGCAATAGCCTTTCTCTTCTTGCAATGTTTGGGATTGTTCTCTGGGTGCCCAACAAAAGCTTCTGCACTGGGCATAAAAGGGAAGAGAGTTGAGCCAAATGGGAATCAATGGCCTTCTAATGAACTTGTTGATTTGAGACCATTGTTTGTTAATACTATATAATCCTTTCTATAGACAAAAACTTGCCTTTATCAAATGAAGAACTCTCATGTTGCATCTTTGGTTCCTACTTTTTATTTTAAATGCAATATCTCTAATGAAAAACTCAAATCTCAAAGTTTCCTATGTAGTTTTGAAGATTGATGTAGTTTGTTGTTGATTATTCTAAAATACCCATTAGATATTGTGAACCCCTAATTTTACTATAACAAACATACCCATTAGTGGCATTTAACAATGTTGATCGACACTAAAAGATACTTATTGGAAAAACAATGGAATAAGTTGTAAATTCCACTAAATATTGAATTATAATGGATTTCAATAAATGCCACTAAAATATCATTTGACTTTTATAAAAGTACCACTATTACAACAAATTCTATTTATATAAATGTCACTATTGTGTATTAGTATGATATATGAAATGTTTCTTGTTAAGTAAAATGGAGTATAAAAAATGCCTGTATAATGGCATACTTACTATGAATGATGGTATTATCATGGCTTTTAGTGATTCAATTTTTAGTTCATTACATGGATTTCTAAATGAATGCCAATTGTGTTTTAAGATAGCATTTTTAATAGTATATATTCTGATTCTGATCTTTTTTATTTATAACCAAATGAGAATTATTGGTGGATGATATTTTACCTTACCCTTTTTTATAAAATGCAACACACATTAAACAATTTTCCATATAAGATTTACTAACTAGTACATTAGTTTCTACATCCTCTTACCATCTCTTCCTTGATATAATGAAAAGACATACATGTGACCCGGTGTTCTCTAATTCATTTATTGTTGACTATTAAATGAGCAACAAGAACTTGTGCTTGGTGGAAATTATATTCACAAATCCTACATCACCATTCTTCAATAACTTGGGATCCTTCTTGAGAAATATGGGAAAAGACCAAACCATGCTCTATTTCTTAGGGCATCTAACCTACTCACCAATTGATCAAAACATTTTTTGTATGTAATAGGTTTCACATCTTCTAGTATGTAAAGAAAAAAAATGGTTTGGGCTTACATATTATTTTCTTGATAACGAGTGAGGTACGACTTTGAAAAAATTTGGCCTCAGTAACTCCACGTTCCTATCATAGAAGGGGGTCTCATGTCTTAGAGATGCACATTGCTTCTTAAATGCATTTTCAAAGATGCAATCAACACACCAAGAATATCAAATTAATTGACTGAAAAATTTGAGCAAGTACAAGTATTGTTCATACAAAAAAAAGATTTAAACCCCAAGATAATAAGAAAGAGAGAAATAACTAAAACAATTGCCTAATTGAGTCCATGTTGCTTTAGTATCTAACTGAGTGGTCATCCATATCTAAAGTACATCAAGGAGAAGCATCGATAATTATAAAAAATTAAGGGGTAATAATCCATCAGGCTTGGACCTCTAGATTCTCCCTTAGTGCAACAATCCAATATTCTATGGTTTCTTCTATGTGCATCATAAATGTGACACATATTATTTACTAACAAAATTATTAAGAAAATCTATATCTTGGTCAAAGTATAAATCTAAGGAGTTATTTTAATTGTAAAAATTTGATTTTTCATTTATCAAACAATGAAAAGAAAAAAATCTAATGCAATTAGGGTGGGATTTTATTTAGGCTCAGATTGGTTAGTTGTAACTTGTCTAGAAAACTTATGAACTGGAGTTCCTTAAGTAATTTTTCATGATTGGTTTAAAGTAAGTATTGACACTTGAGTTCTATAAATTCTGGTAAGTTATAGACTTATATACAAAATACAGTTCATGAGTTTCCTCTTAAAAAGAGCAGAAAATGAGTTCCAGGACAACTAACACATTTCTTATATAATTATATTCTTCATTCGTCATAAGTGGCACATGGAAAGTATTTATGACTAGAAATATTAGTAGTGTGGATATAGTTTGTTGCTAAAATTATAACATAATATGACAAAATATCATATATTATAATAACACTATGTATAATATTTTGTACTACAACCACCATTATTAGTACGATTTACAAAATAAAATACGAACATCATGAAAAAATATACCGCACCATGTGAAAATAATGTGATTTACCTAATGTATTTTATTCTTCATATTTAAATAATTTGATGTAAACATGATAATTAACTATAACCATATACGAATAAAAATTTCTTACAAAAAAATGTACAAATTAATTTACATTATGTTAAACAATGATAAACCAAAATATATATTTACAAGCACATGAAATGATGAAATTATTATACTACTTCGTATATGAAAGTGAAATAAAAATATTATGGTGTGATTTTAATCATAATATTTTTATAAGATTATAATTGTACCATAATAAGCTATTTTAAAGGAAAAATATATGTACCATAACCACTTGTTGAGGTTATTATGATTTAAAACTATTATAATTTTTCATGGATATGATTCTTTTTTTTGTCTTTACCATCCTTACTTATTTAAATTACACAGTAAAAATTATAATATTTTTAATTATTTGCATAGTTATATTTACAACAAACCAATCGCATGGAAGTGAATGGAACTCAAGTAAGTTCCGGAAACTGAACTAGAGTTCTCAAAAAATGAGTTCCACAGAACTTATGACTTACACCAAACCAATAGGAGCCTTAACAAAAGACAAATGATAAGAAGTTATAATTTCACCCTAAAATTATTTCTATATAAGATTGCAAGTGAAACATAGATTTTCTATTTTTGGTTGACACCTGAAATGCAATCCCAATCGAAAAAGAAAACATGCAAAGCAAATGTTCAAAGGATTGAAAACATGATAGCTTAAAGCACCACGAAACCTACCTCTATACCGTAGAATGTATTCATCCCAATTTCATTGATTTCCATACTCGTAATGGGCTAAAGTTCATGCTCAACCATCCCTAGTCCCAACCTTAAACCATGAGGAACTCTTGCGTACGTTCTTGAAACCTTCCATAGTGAAGTGTGTCATTATCCATAAATTCTAAAAGTAGCTAATCTCTTTCATGACATCAAAGGATACCTTCACTTTATTACAAGTTTAAGATGAGATATTATTATTTAGCTATTTAGCTTATTTTAATAAATCTCTAGAGAAAAGGAGAGTAGTTCTGGCCATGTAGGTTTACATTTGGCGAGAAGATCATCTAATTTTCTAATATATACAAAATGATGCAGATCATTCCATCTATTTTAGGTTTGTTACATGTGAAGAAATTATTAGGGTTCTATGAACATGTACATTAAAAGAAATGCAATGTGGGGAAGTGAGAAATAGCAATCATTTGGTTTTTACAATTGTCGTCCATTGATGAATGGATATTAATTCATCCCAATTTCACTATATTTCTTAGACTACTTCTGCATCCCTATGTCGCATTTTATCCAATAAATTAGTTCATACAACTTTGCACCCTCATAATTGTTAATATTTTAGTTTTTCTATCTTTTTAGACAATTTATGAGATGTTTTAATAAAATCTGAATTTGTACTACTTTTGTCACGAGTACAATAATTTTATAAAATGATATTAATTTTATTTTATACAAAGAGTTACAATGTCAAAGATTATTCATGGCCACTCACAATCTAATCAAAGAAAAAGCCAGGCAATTAAAGCTCCGAAAAGAATCCGATTCTGTATTATTTCTTTGACTGGTTGCCGAAGCAATGAATTAAATGGTATCCCTATTTAGCGGCCACAATTCAAAGGAAATAAAGCTCGTAGATCAACATTACAAAGGAAACACAAGAGTCAAAGATGTAAAGCCAAGAAGGCAATTAATTAAATGACCATTGATACAGCCGCTTTGGTTATATATAATTCTTTCAAGCCATTGATTTTGGGGAAGTTTTGACGTTGAAAACTTATTTAGTTGTGTCCAATCCACCAATTGGCTGTTCCCTTGCCATTTTGCCAACGCTATCGAGGCAACGTAATTAAATAGGTTGTCTTGTACAGCAGAAATGTATCCGAGCACAAGCCATCAACAAAAGTCATCGATCACATTGATCTATGGACGGAGATTAATACCGTCAGCTGGTCCTTTGTATGTGCATGGATAAGTCACATCAACAATCGATCATGCAATTAAAGAAGGAACAGCCTGTCTTATAATTCTTGTCGATCACCCATGACAAGTGCAAAGACTCACCGACCACCATCCAGTCGGACTCCACAACAACCATATTATGCATGGGTCGACAGCCTCTTGTCTACAGCCGCCATCCATCGACCACAATCTCGAGAATGAAGTCATCGACAATACTTCCTATCGACCTCTACGTCGACAGCCTGACATCTATCGATGTCTGCACTTACATAACAATGTCGACCCCAACACTCCACAGCCCGAAAGTCATCGACAGACAAAGAAGACAGAAAGACAATCATCGACCGACAAGTGTGTCGATCGACATGAGCCTGTCGATCAGTCCGGTCCCACTCATTAATTTCAAGACTCTTACACTTTAATTACAGAAAGTATAAATATGACCCCAAGACATCAGTTAAAAAGACCGCTCTGCCACTCCATTGCTCCACCAAGGCCCGACTTCCTTACTCGACAGAGGAAGGTCAATGGCACTTCCATAGCTTCACCTATTTTTCCTCATTCGCAGACCAGATCTAAGTAAGGACGATGACGAAGAAGAAGGGTCACCCGACGACAGTCCTAGACTGATCCTCTTGCTACATCTCTTCTACCCGTCGAGATGATGGCAATCTCTTTTATTTTTCTTGTTGTTTATTCTGATTTTGCTATCAGTTACGAGTAGTCCTTGTGTTAGGATGTGGGGAGTAGCCCCACTACTTACTTTTATTTTTTATAACATCCATACAAGTATGAACCCTTTTCATGTTAAATCAATCTTTTTAATTCTTGTATTCTTGTTCGGCCAGTGGGCTTATATGTTTATCATGTTTTGAGTGTAGAGAACTTCGAACCCAAGATCTAGGATATCGATTGGTTTTTATTAAACTCTTGATGAGATATCAGACATGTGTTTTTTGAGGCGACTGATACATATTCTCTAGGTAACATGACAACGAGCCTAGAGGGATATCTGTCCAGGCTTAATCCTAACGTCGAAAGGAGGATTTACCTAGCCTCCATGATACTGTTTATATATGTTTGCGATGTAGTGAGAGAATAGTCATACGTAGTGGTGGTGAAACCTACTCATCCTAGTGTATCCATCCTCTAACAATCTTAGATTTTATTTCAGTCTTTTATTCTTTCATATTAGTTGTAATCAGCCAAAATCCAACCTTTGTGTTAAATACTATTTCTAGTTTAATTAAACCGATCAATCAATTTTTAAAAATGTTGTCATTTGAGTTTGATATTTAACTATACCGTAAAAAGACCCGTCCACTTGCGGGTGATAATTATTGCACATTTGTTTTGATACACTCTAAGAATTCAATTACTAGTGATTTTGTAGTGCGGTAAGATCCACACCAAATTTTGACGCCATTTTCAGGGACAATGGAATTATTGATTGATTTAATTTTACTAGGACAAGTTAGGATTTTTTTGTTTTGAAAATATTGAAAATATTCTTGAATAAGATTTTATCGAATATCCTCTTGAACCATATTCTATGCTAGCCTGATAAACAACCTCTTTATTTTGTAGACATCATTAATAATGGAGTGGTCAACACCGCAATGCATACGATGCCAAATGTGTGGTTATTATGGCCATACATCTATAGACTGTCCCAACATTTCCCTAGAACTTAAAGCACTAATGCGGCAAATTCATGCACAACATAATGTCATAACCTACCAAGGTGGTGTTGGTATGTATGCCCTGAGAGCCAATCATGGGATGATTGATGGGATACATTAAGATTGATTTGATAAACATCAAAGGCAAGCTTCCAATTCATTCTGGTTCAGTCATATGAGATAGTGATAGAACAGATTGAATGTCTAGAGAATGACAATACTCAATGACGTATGCTTTCAGGTTGAGGACCTGAACGATGAGATCATACGAATGCTAAGAGTTTGTACATTCTTATTATGTCCCTAGTCGGATGTCATTGTGGAAGGTAGATAGACAACAATGATACACAAGACTAGATTGTGGTGTTGGTTGATGACAGAATCTCATTAGTCATGATATAGAGATATCAAACCAAACACATAGGTACTTGTTAGAGAACAAGTGTACCAGACAGACCCACTATGAGTTTGACACATGGAACCATGAGATGGTAGTCACAGTCAGTACTCACAGTGATGGTGGTGAGTGTGATTCTTAGACCTGAAATCACTACACTCAACACATGTCGTTGGGCACACTTTGACATCATCAAACACAGTCCTGAAATATGGGTTGTTATAAAGGTGATGATTGGGTGGCTTTGACATATGGGGCTTTTGAGGGGTGAGTGATAGATATGGGATTTGTCCCTCCTAAGGGAGTTTGATATCCATGGCCACTTGATGAGTAGGATTGAGATAGGCGTGCGCACGCATGTGTGAATCAGTATGTGATATTGATGTCATACATATCTCGTTCAATCTACTCTGAGATCAAGAAAGTGAATGAACGTTGACAGGATGACTGCTCCATGCCTCGAGTTCATTCAGGATATCAGTGACAAAGGAATTATACATTCACTGTAACACCATTCACGGATTGTAGGATTGAAAGTTGTTCTCCAACTTTCTACTTTCACTTAGGTAGCACTGATGTGTGACTAGGCACCGCTCTTTGCTTGTGAAGTCGTAAGTGTTATGGACTTTCACTGCCAACGTGAAATGGACCTGTAGGATCACACACATAGGATTTAACCTGGAAGAGGAGTTTTGTCCACAAACAATGTTTAGATTGATTACTAAAGGAGTTTAATAGTTCAATTAAACACTCAATCAATTGATAGCTCAATATCATATTGTTCAAGGTGTTGGACATATTGATTGGAGTATCATATTGATTGAAATCACATTTGACTGATTCTGCACAACCTGTACTCCCAACCGATCGGTTCAAATGTTGAACCGGTCGGCTGAGGTTGCTGAACCGGTCGGCTCAAGTGTTGATTCGATCGACTCATGGTCAGAGTGAAATGATCGGTTCAAGTGTTGAAACGATCGGTTCAACTGGTGCAACCGAGCAAGTTGGGAAAGTCAGGTCGGTGAGAATTTTCCTTACGTTTCACTTGCCCAATTTGATTGGAACAAGGATTGGTATTTGATACCAATTAGAAAAAAAAAGGAAAGTCAACCGGGAACTGATCAGGACCACGAACCGACCGGTTCATAAGTGAACCGATCGGCTCATGGGTCCCAACCGATCGGTTGAGGTGTCAACCGACCGGTTCAGGTCCCCAACCGACCGGTTAACTTGTGAACCGATCGGTTTAGGTTGCGAGTTGATTGCTTTTGTGGAAAATCTCGAACCCTTCTACCCCTGATTTTAGTCCCGCATTGCCCAGGATGGAGAACCCTGTCCCATGACCCTCCTATATATATAGGGGTATTGGGGGCTTCTCAAAGAACAACTTAGTGCAACCAGTTGCTATGCAAAGTTGTCGTTCTCTCTAGTTTTGGTAACCGAGAGAGAGCCCGAGCAAGTACTTCCCAAAAAGGGAGGTGCATCAAGGGAAGGACAACTGCAGTTGCAACTGGCAGCAGGAGAGTGTGTTGGTGACTAGTACGTCAACAGGAGGGTGCGACTCCTTCCACTTCCTTGTGGGACAAGGAGTGTGGAGTTACAGGTGGTCCCTGTGGACTACTTCAGAGGCGGGAGGTTTCTGCCGCTCAGGAGGATAACTGTCAATCCCCATAGTCCCAGTGAGAGGAGGAGTCGTCAGTCCCAGTGCGACCAGGAGCTGCACAGACACCGTCCAAGACCGGAGGTGAAGACCGCACAAGGCGTGAGGTATTGTCACCGAGCAAGCCTCGGGACAAGGTATGATTCCACAAACCATCCTTTCCTATTATATAGACATTGACGCGTTTCCTCGTGCTGGGTTTGGGGGAGAAAATTTTTGTTTCCGATGCCTTCTCTCCCTCCCCTAAAACCCAACAGTGGTATCAGAGCCACGTCAACTGCTCTATATTTTAGGAATATCGATATGATCGATTTTGGTTTGTCGCCTTTATTTATTGCATACGATGCGAATAAAATTGGCTTTATGCATGTCCAATCCTAAATCCACAAATCCCAATTACATATATGATATGTATTATTAATGCACTCGATACGCGTCGCCCTTAAACGAGTTTTGTGGTGGATGTATAGTGTGGTTATGGCCAATAAACCCTATCTGTGATTGGTTGTGTGTGGTTGCTTGCATCTCGGTCTGCGCACCGATCTTCCCTTTCTCCTATTCCTGATGTAACTCGAAATAATTCGAGATTCTTTCCTACCTTTGCTCCCCCCGAATGTAACTCGGGGTTTTCCTTTTAAGCAATGTAATATCAGGATAGATTTTATTTCTTGTTATGTCAAAGAACGAAGGACATTGAGACGAAAACTGAAACGATCGGTTCAAGGTGTGAACCGATCGGTTGACGTTCCAGACGATCGGTTCAAGGAGTGAACTGATCGGTTGATGACCGATCGAGGAGCGAGACGACCGGGTGGCGGACATGACGAGATGCACGACGTCCAGGCAAACCGATCGGTTGGAGGAGCCAACCGATAGGATGGTGGCACCCAGACGACCGGCTGGAGAGTACAGATCATTCATGTGATGAGTTGATCAACTCGGATAGCAAGGCACAAATGTTCATCTTGTACAAGTTGCATGTGATGTTGACCTAGATGATCGTGATTCCTCTTGGCTCGAGGAATCACATTAGGATGGCCATAATCATCGCTTTTTATCGTTTGTGCATGTTTTCCGTGGGATATAGCATGTATATGATACATACTATGTATTGTGGTGATTGGATATGTATATGTATATAAAACCGAATCCCTCATTAAATATTAAGTTTTAGATGCCTTCCAAATGTGACACATGTGAAAAGCTTGATCGACCAAGTATGGGCACGCCCTAGCGTGGTGCACCGTCTATCTCGTGGAAGCGTGAAGGATGAATGTGTGGGTCTTCCCTAGCAGGGTGCATATTCATCGTGTTTGCTTTGGGTCGAACTTAACAAGGTGACCTAGATAGGATCTAGCGCCTTGAGGCATGGAGATGATCATGGTAAGGAGTTGCATATGACATCTTATCAAGAGTTGCATATGATGCAATTGGCAAAAGTTGCCTACCTGAGAGATCTATGTTGTAGGTGACAGCCCTAGCTGGTCCATGGCTTAGAGGATTTCAGGATCTTGTCCACTAGAAGGTTGTACACTGCAATCTTCCGAATTGATGGTGAGGGCTATCAATTTGAACTAAAATAGTGGGAGCGATAATTAATTAAAGGCCTAATTTTATCGTCAACTTTTCAAATCAATCAAACAAGTCAAAAGAGTTTTGGACTAAAATTTCATATATTTCCTTTTGTTAAAATAAATGGTTAATCAACAAATCACTTTATTTGCGATCGGTCTTTGAGACCAACAAATTAAATGGGAATTATTCCACGACTGGTTAGGATGATGAGAAGTGTTCTCAAAGAGGGAGAGCTCTAAGTCCTAGTTATACCAGAACCAGATGAACTCGATCCCACCACATCAATGGCTGAAAGTATGCTTATGGAAGCATACCGAGGATGACATTGATGAGGAGTGCTTGATGTTGTGTTCTCTGAACTGTGAGTTGCAGAGACAACATGAGACATATGTGGAAGACACTGTCCTAGTATATCATGACAGAAGGAGATCCAGTAAGGTATTCACACACTCAATGTGATTGGGTATGTGGAAAACCTGACTAAGAAGGATTCCCTCTGAGCCAAGAGTTGGCTATTGGTATGATACTGCAAATGTTGTGAGGATCATACAATTCATGATAAGCTACAACATGAACAACTTTGACAAGCGTTGACAGAGTTGTTAGACATTTTGAGGATAGTAGAGGCAAAGATGAAGAAAGACAAACCATAATCTTTGATGTGATCAAAGAAAAGGTAAGTCTTAAGGGCAAGGGCAAGGGCAAAGCTAAGAAGTGTTCTGATGCTAGCCAGCAATCCAAGTCGTCTTCAGCCTCAAGGCACATGGGGAAAGGGTGTATGAGGGAATTGCCCTCTATATCTGGAAGAACAAAAGAAGATGAAGGAGGGGATGGAGATCTCCACCTAAGGTATCATAAAATGAACCGCTTCTTTATCTGAGGTATATGATACCAAGATATGGATCTATCATATATGATATGCAAGATCCGCAAAGAAGTGATGGACTTTGTGAAAGGACCAAGAAAGAAGTACCCATCATTGGATCAAGTGTTTATGCCATAGATAGGAGTATCTTTCAGTTTATTTCAGCCTAAAGGGCACGAAATAGAGTTGAGAACTGCTATTTCATATATTTCCAATAGATAGAAACACTTTATTTTTGCATATTGTATGACAATGATGGCAATTAATAAAGTTGATGTTTCAATCTTAAAGATATGATCTTTGTGGCAATGCCTTGTTTATCTTGTGATACATGGTATGCATAAGATAAAATGATACCTAAAAGTTATAGATAACTCAAACAATCAAATTAGCATCAATCATGAGAAATTCATTTCTAGTTTCCATGTGATGGATAAATCTAGAATCTTTTGGTTAGAGAACCAGTGAGAGACATGAATATCTTGGACATGATTAATCAATCTTCACTAATGGTAGTGAGAGAGTGATTATCCTATTAGGTATAATACATGTGATGTATTTACATACCTATTGGAACAAATGCTAATACTTCAAATGGTATTTAGAGAAATACCAATATGAATATCTTGAAGTGTTCAAGATTATCATAGATGAAGTACAAATTTGGTAAAGTATTAATTCTTGATGAGATCAATGAATGAAATACTTGGACCAAATGTTTGAGATCCTTATGAGTGATTATGATAGTGTATCATAGTGAACTCATGATTAAGGCATGGTGATGTCTAAATCAAGAAGGAATCATACTCTAAGGAGTTAGGGAATGATTATCAAAATAACTGAATTCTTCTTAATAAAAGAATACCCACACTAATAAAGGACATTAATAATCACAAGGAGTTGTGAGTTCGTATATCCTTAACGGATACACCTCAATTATCTATGTGATGAGTTGTTCATATGATGAGTCAACTATCCAGATGAATATGAGGAATCAGATTTTGAGTTATGGTATAAAACCATTACATCCTAAATGACTTCCATGTGAGCCATAAGGTATGACCTTAATGGTAGCACTCATTGGATCATATCCATAAGTGCAAATAAGTCTTAAGTGTTAAGACACATGGATAACATTTTTGAGAAGGATGATGCTTGTTAATTGCAACTTAATGACTAAGACATTTAGCATATGGATACTAAAACTGCATTCCTATGAGGAATAAAACAAGGATGTGTACGTGACACAACCTATAAGGTTTATGAATCCACTAATGCAAAATGAAGTCTATAAGTTACAATGGACTAATCAATGTGATTGATTGAGTACAAGAAACTCGGAATTGGATCTTTACTTTGATGATATAGTCAAAGGGTTTGACTGATATGTCAAAGATAAAGAAGGGATCTGTGATTTAGTGGGAGCGTATTCACATTTCACATGTTGATGTGAAATGGATATGTTCTAGAATGGAAATCCAAAAGTGGAAATTATCTTTAAGGAAGATAGAGATGTTTCCTATGTGATGGGAATAGAGATCTATAGAGATAGTTCTCGAAAACCTATTAACCTGAAAAGAGAAAGCATACATTGGCAATATGTACTGAAATGTTTAGTATGCACAGATTCAGTGGGAGAAAACTTGTCCATGTTACATGGAGTTAGTATCCCAAGGCCAAGTGTCCAATTCTTATGAAGAATGGGAACACTAAGAATAGATAAGGATCTATCATGTATGTAATCATCCCATTATCTTGCATGTATAGACATGGTAAGAATAAAATGCATTCGTCATCTTGTATGTAGGACATGACAATATGATGTGCTCATCCTGATAACTTGTATGTGGGACATGACGAGTGGATGTCTGTCTGCTTCCAGTAAGGGTTAGTGGAATACCATGAGAACTTGATAAGTACTTGTGAAGTACTAGTTCTATGGAGATAAGGAAGAGTTCAATGTAAAGAGTTACATTGATACGAACTTCCGAAAGGATAGAAAATTAATCGCAAAATATATGTAGGATATATAAAAGTGAAAGTTTGTTGATAATTGGAAGTGTTCCAATAAAATCATTTAAAAGGAAATGCCGAGTATCTATACGTTAGAGAACAACAGTAGATACTATATGGATCTGGAAGTTCATGAGATGAACTTATAGATATTCCGGTCATTGATGACAAGTATGGAATCCTTGATCATGCAATGTAGCTAAAGGTTAGAAAAGGAATACTAGATCACATATTACGGCAACTCTGTCTGTTACGACCCATATCAGGGTTAGTCAATAAATACCTCGAATTACGTGAAACACCTCAATTAGTGTTGAGTATCAAATTAAACATCATAGATAATCAAGATACGCTAAGATGTGAATTAATAACTGAGATTGAATCATCTGAGGTAAGTAATGATGACAATGCTGATTATTTAGTACATTAAGTTGAATCAAGTAATCACAGTTGTAATTAGAGCTTTGATCCAGTGAGATAGTCCTTTTAGCATGTTTTGTACTTTGAGGTTATAGAGAATTCCGTGCTTGAAATGTTGCAAGAAGAATCATTTGAATCGGACCCTCGAGGAAAAAGTTATAGCCTTTTCAGTTTCCTTGGACTTGGATGCAATTTTACCATTAATTGGTTTTGATTTGAGTAAGTCGGCTATTCTGTTTCTCCTTATCTCCTTCTTTCTCAATCGGCTACCCGATAGAACAGAGCCGCAGGAGCAGCGCTCAGCTGCTAGCTCGATCGGCCAGCCAAGGAGGAAAAGGGGCGACGCGACCTAGGGCTTGAGAGAGAGAGAGAGAGAGCTCCGACCAGCAACCCTCCACTCCTCCCTTCCTTTCCCTCTCCCTTCCTTGCCCTAATCCGCGGCCACGACCAGCAGGGCGGCCGACCTGCAGCAGAAGCTGCACGCAGCAGCGCCCAGGGGGCTCACTTGGCGCGGCCAGCACCTTAGAAATGCCGCCTCGACTCTGTCTTGGTGGTCCATGTTCAAATCCGCAGCTTCAGCAGTGATTAGCACCCAGCCAACCCTCCCCTCTTCAACCTGTTTGTGAGAAGAACGACTGCTTGTAGCAGCAGGTTCGAGCCAGGGGCAATTTGCCCGGGAAACACCATGAGAACGACACCAATAAGTTTGGTCAAGGGCCCTGAACACAAATCCGTGGAAAACTAGCCACGAGTAGCGACGAATCAGCTGAGCGTGTGAACCTGTGCGTGAAGGAGCTGCTACTTGCAGCAGCATGATCGACTGGGAACAACCTGGGCGTAAGAGGCATTAAGGATAGGTAATTCTGACTTCGACTTAAGGTCCAAATCATGAATTCGTCGTCTTAGCTTAAGACTTAGTTTTTAATCGAGTTCATCTTCTATGAGATTTTCGTTTCTGCGCAGGTGCACGGCGTGCAAATCAATTTGCACGGCGTGCAAGGTTGCAGAAAAGTAGAATAAAAGTGTACTGAAGGTGCACGGCGTACAGCCCAAGTGCACGGCGTGCACGCTGCTGTAAAGGGCAGAATTAGGTGTGGTTGTGGACGTTTTTCGGTGTATACGAACACACCGAAGTGGGTGAGTAGTAGTTCATTCAGTAATCATTAATTAACTCAATTTAAATGCTTACTTGCTTCTGTATCAGTTAGTATAACTTTTAAATAGTATAATACATGCATTCGAGTATGTCAGATTCATTGGAACTTGAAATATTTATTATGCTTATTGAAAATGATGAAATTTCATGTATTAAAGTTGCAATGTATGTGCTGATCTAACAATAGATGTTTAGCATTGAAAGTGAATAAATGATACTGAATCATGTCTAATGATGATAATGGATTTATATTTGCTTCATGTGTTATTCAGATTGTGCAATATGCATGAAATGTGATATTCCTGTTTAAATATTTATTTGTTAATTAATTAATAGACCTAGGTGCCCTAACACCGTAGAACCCCTAAATGAAGGTCTGTTTCTTAGGGGTGAAACTCGTGTCCAACATCAACCGGTTGAGTAATTCTGGTGGCACGAGGATAGAAAGAGAGGCAGTGTCTAACAACAATCGTGCGTGTGTCACGATGGCACTGGGGAAAAGAAAAAGAAAACTTGGTTATCTAACATCATTCGTGCGTGTGTCACGAAGGTAACCCTGTGACCCTCCGCCGATGTACTCCGGTTAAAGGAGGAGTCGGGTGCACTCAGAGTAGTGCTTTGAGTCCGTAGAGCCTATGTTTCTGGCCGGAGAGCCAGGGGTCCTGTAGCAGAGCAGGGCTGGCGTCAGACTTAGCATTTCCCGGGTGTGTCGTTAAGTCTTGTACGGTGGGACCGTAGCATGAACTTGCTGCAGATCTTTATATGCAGAGTACACTGCATATATTTAGGGCATAATAATAATATGAATAAGTAATCATGTAGGATCACAGTAAATTTATATAACTGTTTATTTACTTGAATTATCTGTTGATGCTTAGAAATGTGATTAATATTTGTATATCTGCTATGTATTTAGAACTGCCTTGCTTAGTTCTGCATTTATGTTTAATTTCAATTTATAAACCTGATGAGTTGTTTAGTGATAGCTAAGTGAAATACTATTCACTGAGCGAGTAGGCTCATACCTCTACTCAAAACATTTTCAGGTTATCATCAGCAGTAGGAAATCAGAAGGATCGATTTATCCTTACGCCTAGTCGATAGAAGGTTCGTAGTTAGTAGTTAGAGGTCTCTTAGTCCATTCCCCTCGATCTTCGGGACAAGGTGTGAGTGAGATAGAGAATGTATATAAAGATGTAAATTAACTGTTTCACTTTATTTTATGTCAAACAATGTAGAATGATGTAGACTCTGTTTATATTGCTAGTCAGTTAATAAAGATGCTTCCGCAGTTTGTTTAGTTTCAATTTACAGCATAAATCAGATTATCCTATTAATCTCTTTAAAAAGTTTTAAAAAGTGAAGAGTGATTGGCTTATGTGTAAATCTCATCCTGTCGCGTCCTAATTTCGTGGTTTGTGGTTAATGTGAGATTGGGGCGTGACACCGTCTCATACATGTGACGTACAGAGAAGAGATGTGAGACATGCAGTTAATACCGACTTTGGCAAGGTGTTGCCATAACTCACTATAAAAGCACTAGAGCACAGTAACATGTGGGACATGTTTGAAGATCACTATGAATATGATTCAAGGGTGATTGGCTCACAGTGCAAGTGGGAGTCTGTTGGTATGTATGCCCTGAGAGCCAATCATGGGTTGATTGGTGGGATACATTAAGATTGATTTGATAAACATCAAAGGCAAGCTTCCAATTCTTTCTGGTTCAGTCATATGAGATAGTGATAGAACAGATTTAATGTCTAGAGAATGACAATACTCAATGACGTATGCTTTCAGGTTGAGGACCTGAACGATGAGATCATATGGATGCTAAGAGTTTGTACATTCTTATTATGTCCCTAGTCGGATGTCATTGTGGAAGGTAGATAGATAACAATGATACACAAGACTAGATTGTGGTGTTGGTTGATAACAGAATCTCATTAGTCATGATATAGAGATATCAAACCAAACACATAGGTACTTGTTAGAGAACAAGTGTACCAGACAGACCCACCGTGAGTTTGACACATGGAACCATGAGATGGTAGTCACAGTCAGTACTCACAGTGATGGTGGTGAGTGTGATTCTTAGACCTGAAATCACTACACTCAACACATGTCGTTGGGCACACTTTGACATCATCAAACACAGTCCTAAAACATGGGTTGTTATAAAGGTGATGATTGGGTGGCTTTGACACATGGGGCTTTTGAGGGTTGAGTGATAGATATGAGATTTGTCCCTCCTAAGGGAGTTTGATATCCATGGCCACTTGATGAGTAGGATTGAGATAGGCGTGCGCACGCATGTGTGAATCAGTATGTGATATTGATGTCATACATATCTCGTTCAATCTACTCTGAGATCAAGAAAGTGAATGAACGTTGACAGGATGACTGCTCCATGCCTCGAGTTCATTCAGGATATCAGTGACAAAGGAATTATACATTCACTGTAACACCATTCACGGATTGTAGGATTGAAAGTTGTTCTCCAACTTTCTACTTTCACTTAGGTAGCACTGATGTGTGACTAGGCACCGCTCTTTGCTTGTGAAGTCGTAAGTGTTATGGACTTTCACTGCCAACGTGAAATGGACCTGTAGGATCACACACATAGGATTTAACCTGGAAGAGGAGTTTTGTCCACAAACAATGTTTAGATTGATTACTAAAGGAGTTTAATAGTTCAATTAAACACTCAATCAATTGATAGCTCAATATCATATTGTTCAAGGTGTTGGACATATTGATTGGAGTATCATATTGATTGAAATCACATTTGACTGATTCTGCACAACCTGTACTCCCAACCGATCGG
The DNA here is from genome assembly GCA_963693085.1 of Alisma plantago-aquatica. NCBI lineage: Eukaryota > Viridiplantae > Streptophyta > Magnoliopsida > Alismatales > Alismataceae > Alisma > Alisma plantago-aquatica. The sequence continues at coordinate 76,058,850 of OY856413.1, read as the reverse complement.
TTCAAATGTTGAACCGGTCGGCTGAGGTTGCTGAACCGGTCGGCTCAAGTGTTGATTCGATCGACTCATGGTCAGAGTGAAATGATCGGTTCAAGTGTTGAAACGATCGGTTCAACTGGTGCAACCGAGCAAGTTGGGAAAGTCAGGTCGGTGAGAATTTTCCTTGCGTTTCACTTGCCCAATTTGATTGGAACAAGGATTGGTATTTGATACCAATTAGAAAAAAAAAAAAGGAAAGTCAACCGGGAACTGATCAGGACCACGAACCGACCGGTTCATAAGTGAACCGATCGGCTCATGGGTCCCAACCGATCGGTTGAGGTGTCAACCGACCGGTTCAGGTCCCCAACCGACCGGTTAACTTGTGAACCGATCGGTTTAGGTTGCGAGTTGATTGCTTTTGTGGAAAATCTCGAACCCTTCTACCCCTGATTTTAGTCCCGCATTGCCCAGGATGGAGAACCCTATCCCATGACCCTCCTATATATATAGGGGTATTGGGGGCTTCTCAAAAAACAACTCAGTGCAACCAGTTGCTATGCAAAGTTGTCGTTCTCTCTAGTTTTGGTAACCGAGAGAGAGCCCGAGCAAGTGCTTCCCAAAAAGGGAGGTGCATCAAGGGAAGGACAACTGCAGTTGCAACTGGTAGCAGGAGAGTGTGTTGGCGACTAGTACGTCAACAGGAGGGTGCGACTCCTTCCACTTCCTTATGGGACAAGGAGTGTGGAGTTCCAGGTGGTCCGTGTGGACTACTTTAGAGGCGGGAGGTTTCTGCCGCTCTGGAGGACAACTGTCAATCCCGACAGTCCCGGTGAGAGGAGGAGTCGTCAGTCCCGGTGCGACCAGGAGCTGCACAGACACCGTCCAAGACCGGAGGTGAAGACCGCACAAGGCGCGAGATATTGTCACCGAGCAAGCCTCGGGACAAGGTATGATTCCACAAACCATCCTTTCCTATTATATAGACGTTGACGCGTTTCCTTGTTCCGGGTTTGGGGGAGAAAAATTTTTATTTCCGCTACCTTCTCTGCCTCCCCTAAAACCCTACAGGTGGATATAATGGCAACTTTAATCCATAATGCCTAGGAGGCCAACATGAGGAGCCCTGCTACACAAGCCAATTGTACAATGAAGAGGACTTCAACCATCCATATTTTGGAAACTTGTATGATATGTCATGCTATGGATCAGTTACCTTACATGGTGAACTACAACCAGGAATATGGCGGAAGTTGGAGTGACACACAAAGCTATGGACACCAGCCCTCATCCAATATGAGTACTAGACTGGATGCTCTTGATAAAATGACCGTCAAAGAAGGTGATCAACAAAAAATGGGTACTTACACAAATGGATGAGCTTGTGCAACTCATCACATCAACCAAGGAGTTTGAGGATCAACAAGAAAGCCTCCTGGAATAGATGGAACAACCAAAAACATTGATTTTTGACGGCAGAGATGATACCATTTTGGTGTCAACAAATCTTGATTCTTTGACAACCACACAAATCGAGAAACTGCAGCTAGAAATAGGTATGTACACTTATACACTTATACTCCATCCTTTTCTATGATTGAGACTTTAATACATCAGTATAAAAAGTCACATCAAGAGGACAACCCATAATGGCTGTAGAACCTAAGACTCCACCAGCCATCCCAATCGTGGACCTTGATTCAAAAGGTGTCAATGATCAACCAACATTGGTTGATTTTATTCTGGAAGATGAACAAGCAACTCAAAGTCCACATATAGTTGTTATAAATGATGATAATCCACTACAACAAGAGTTCTACACTCCACATAATCCACTGTTGATCCCTTATCAGGATGATCTAGAAAAGGAGATTTTACCCCCAAAGGAAGTTTACATGCCTCCGCCATTGTTTGTCAATAGTGCTGATTTTTCAGAATCCATTAATGATTTGGGAGCATCCTGAATGGAAGAACTAGAGCAACATGTTGAGTCCATGCCCCCCATTGACTCCAATATTAATTGTATATATTTTTAGGAAGTTACACAACCACATAAAAATATTTACCATGCTGATTTTTCTATTGATATGCTTCCTCCCATGTAGACACCACTCCTCCTACGTGCAGATCTGTGTGATGAGCAGAAACTGGAGTCAGATCCCCCACCCGATCTTACACAACTAGCATTACATGAGGTGGATTTTTCAGTCACTACCTTAGCCTCAGAAAAAGATAGTCCACCACTAGTATTCTTGGATGAACCACACCCGAAGACTCCAAATAGGCAACAGTCATATTATTTGCCTCCTCTAGTTGTTCCACACATAGATACAATATTTCCTCTACTGATGGAGGAAGATTTGTGGATACTGTTGGATGAGTTGGGAGGTGAAAATCAACATCACTTCACTCATCTAGAAATCCCCTTCAAGCTTCCAAGATCACCCAATAATTGGGTGCGTCATGGAGCTCCTCTTCTTAAAGTTCCAGCCCTTGTCAAAATTTCTTTAGGTGGACCTTCTTTGAACTTCCAGGACCGCCTGGTAGAGCCTTGCCAATTTTGTCCCCTCCATTTCCAATTTAGTGTTTGCTCGGGGATGAGCAAATATTCGAGTTCAGTGTGGAGGGTAGGTGGTACATACTTTACTCCACCCACTCCCTTTATCTTAAAGTTTTGCATCTTGATTTTAGAATCATATCATTGCATACATGCATTGCATTTAGCTAAATTTTTAAATTTGTTTCATTTTCATAGAATACCTAGTCAACTTTGATTTAAATTTCTTGTTTGCATATATATTCACATCATTCAATCGACTTATTCAAAGAAAATCTTTAGAAAGACCAATTTTTAAAACTGCCCAATGGTTAAAAATTATCCTATGTGGCCTAAGAATCTAAGTATTATGTTTCCTTGGAAAAGATGGCAAGTAGAAAGAAAATAAGAGGGACCAAACACATCGTGCTTCCTACTGAATAATGTCACAATTGTATGGAATTTTCATTTAATCTCCCATCTTGTCATTATTTAAGTGTATTGTGATAAGGAGAAAAACCTGGTGCACTGAATTGTAAATCAAGTTGTATGACGATGTGAACTCTCTTCTACACTTCTTCCTCCATCTTCTTAACTTCCATTCAACTAAAAAGAAAATAAAAATCCATAAAAATATGCTAAACTCTAAGTTTGAGTGGCACATCCACCCCCCTATACTGCTTATTTTGTACCCCTCGTAAAATTAATAAGGACATACCACCAAGAAAAGATGTCAATGTACACACATAAAAAAATACGGTCAACGTAACCGCAACAAAAAGAAAAAGATCTCGAGTCGAATAAAAGAGAGATTCATCCCAAAGAAATAAAAAGATCTCGAGTCGTATAGAGGAGAGATCACTTTTCCTTCCATACCTCCACTCACTTCCTTTTTCCACCTACAGACACAATGAATGTCTTTAAATTTTACCACTCTCTTAATTTATACCAGTGTCAGTTCAAGTGCATACTTGTTGGTTCTGCGGGTCTCTTTAAAATCTTATGAATCTTTTTGACACGCTTGATGTTGGAGATGGTGACGAGGAAGTGTTGTTGGAAACATAATCGGGAAATAAGATATGGGAAGATGTTCTATGTGATCTAAAGAATTATGGGTAGCTTGGCCATATTCGTTACATAATCCAAAGATGAGGTAATCATATAGGTTGAAAGTATTAATTTTGTAAATGTTTAAATTTTGTGTTACTCGAAGACAAGCAACATTTAAGTTTGGGATACTTTGATGAATGAATATTCATCTCAATTTTACTATATTTTTTAGATCCATTTTGCATCCTTATGCCACATTTTATCCAATAAATTGATTCATACAACTTTGCACCCTCATAATTGCTAATATTTTGATTTTCCCATCTTTTTAGACAATTTATGAGATGTTTTAATTAAATCCGAATTTGTACTATCTTTATCCCCAGTATTAAATGATATCTTACTTTTATTTTATGCAGGGAGTGTTGTCAAGGATTTATTTATGGCCACTCACAATTTAATAAAAAAAAGCATGACAATTGAAGCTCCGAAAGGAATTCGATTGTGTATTATTTCTTTCACTGGTTGCCGAATCAATGAATTAAATGGTTTCCCTATTTAGCGGCCACAATTCAAAAGAAACAAGGCTCCGGAGAGAGGATTTGCTACACCCGTTTCTAACAGGAGCAGGCTACTCCTCATTTCATCTTCGTACACTTGTATAGGTAGATGAAAGCCTTCGATTGTGATTAATTTGACTTAACACGCGTCAGGTATGGGAGAACGGAGCAGCGTGCTCTTGGTTTAATCAGGAACAGTAAATCTGCTGGCCTTGGATCAACATTACAAAAGGAAACGCAAGAGTCAAAGATGTAAAGCCAAAAGAGCAATTAATTAAATGACCATTGTTACAACTAGAGCTGACAAAAGCTGATCCGACCCGAGAAACCCGACCCGTCCTATCCGCAACCCGACCCGATTAAATTTGAAGAAAATATAAACCCAAACTCAACCCAGCCCGACCCGATGTTTACCCGAAACTCAATACGACCCGAAATTGTCAGACCCAAACCCGACCCGACACTCGACCCGATGATGTCGCGTTACCCGAATCAACCTGTAAAAATCACAACTGACTTGAACCGATTCAATATCAACCTGACCTGACATTGACCCGACCCAACGTCAACCCACCTAACACCAACACAACCCAATGTCAACCCAATCCAACACCAACCTGACCCTATATCAACCCGACTTGACGTCAAACCGACCCTACACCGACCAATGCAATGTCAACCCGACCCGAAATCAATCCAACAGAACACTGACCTCACCCAATGTCAACCTGACTGAGTACTAGCGAGTAGCAACTAGCTAGAAGCAGAGAAGTCAAGTTTTAGTTTTACAATAGATTTTTGTATGGCTTTATCAATATATTATTTATAAGAAATAGTTTGCTTGATAATTTGATTGTAAGAAAAAGGAAGGTGGAATATATGAGTTAATGGATAGTAAAAGAAAAAAATAACAAGTAAAATTTTTTTTCTTTATTTTTTTAATTAATGTAACATATTAGTCATTACTCATTATCACAACTCACAATGTGACCTGAATGAGGTCCAACTCAAAACAACTTGATTATACAAATATACAACCCAAGCAACCCCAACTTGATAACTACCCAATTCAAAATGATTAGATTCAAACTCGAGTTAGCCCCAGGAAATGGTGTAAATTGAAACGACCTGAAGTGATTTGACGTGAATCCAAACCAACTCAATAAATGAATCTGAACAAACTTGTACCAAAACTGACCCTATCCGAACACGAGTTGACCCAAAAAAGTAAAATGAACCGAAGGGACCAAACAGATACTAACCCGACTCGACATGAAAGGATAAAATAACCTCAATTATCTGTGACCCATAATGACTATGGCCAAACCTGAATTGACCCGTCTGATTGCCAACTTTCTAACCTAAACAGACTGAGACCCAACCCAAAACAACTAGACCCGAAAAAAAAATCCAAGAAGACCCGATCTGATTACTATCCAACTTGAAAATGACTCGACCCAAAACCAAAGTAGACCGAGGAAATAGTTCAAATTGACCCGACCCAATATTAAGACGACCCAAAATGATTTGACTTGAACCTGACCCAACCCAACCCGACCCGATAAAGTAACCTAAAAAAATCTATACCTGAATTGACCCGACCCGAACTCGAGTTGGCCTGAAATTACAAAATGACCCGAAGGGACCCAACCCGATACTAACCCGACTGACCCGAAAGAATAAAATAACCCGAATTATCTTTGACTCGTAATGACCCGACCTGAAATGACCTGACCCGAACCTGACCCGACCCGCCCGATTGATTTCGACCCGTAATTGCCAGCTCTAGTTACAACCGCTTTGGTTATATTTAATTCTTTCAAGCCATTGATTTCCGGGAAGTTTTGAAGTTGAAAACTTATTTAGTTGTGTACGATCTAGCAATTGGCTGTTTCCTTGCCAATGCTATCGAGGCAAGGCAATTCAATAAGTTATCTTGTACAGCAGAAATGTATCAGCATAAGCCATTAACAAAAGCCATCGAACACATTGATCTGTCGACGAAGACTAATACCATCAGCTGGCTCTTTGAATGTGCATGGATAAGTCACATCAACAATCGACCTTACAATTAAATTAAACAAGGAACGGTCGTTCCTATAATTCTTGTCGATCACCTATGACAATTGGAAAAGGCACCGACAATGAATCACCATCCACCATCCAGACGGACTCCCCGACAACCGTATTTATGCATGGGTCGACAACCTCCCGTCGATAGTCGCCATCCATCAGCCACAATTTCCAGAATGAAGCCATCAAGCTGGAGCAGCAACAGTTCCTATCGACCACAACGGTGTCCAGGTCTGTACTTACATAACATTGTCGACCTCGGCGCTCCACAACCCAGAAGTCATGACAGACAAAGAAGACAAAAAGACAACTATCGATTGATAAGTGTCTGTCAATCGACTCGAGCCTGTCGACCAGCCAAGTCACACTCATTAATTTCGAGACTCTTGGACTTCAATTACATAAAGTATAAATAGTACCCCAAGACTTCAGTTACAAAGATCGCTCTTTTGGGTCGACAAGTTGCCACTCCACCACTCCACCAAGGCTTGATTTTCTTACTTGACAGAGGAAGGTCGACGACGCCTCCATACCTTCACCTCTTCTTCTTCGTGGGCAGACCATATCCAAGAAGGAGGACGACGAAGAAGAAGAGTCACCCGACGACAATCCTAGGTTGATCCTCTTGCTACATCTCTTCTACCTGTCGAGATGATAGCTATCTCCTTTTTTTTCCTTATTGTTTATTCTGATATTGCTATGAATTACGACTAGTTCCTTATACTAAGACATGTGGAGTAGCCCCACTACTTGCTTTTGTTCTTTTATTACATCCATGCATGTATGAATCTTTTTTCATGTTAAATCAATCATTTTAATTCTTGTATTCTTGTTCAGACAATATGTTTACATGTTTGTCATGATCGTGGGCATAGAGAACTTCGAACCCAAGATCTAGGATATCAATTGATTTTTGTTAAACTCTTGATGAAACATTGGATATGTCTTTTCTGAGGCGACAGATACATGATCTCTAGGTAATGCAACAACGAGCCTGGAGGGATATCTGTATAGGCTTAACCTAATGCCAAAAGGAGGATTAAGCTTGGCCTCCATGATATTTTGTGTGTGTTTGCAATGCAGTGAGAGAACAATCATACGTAGTGGCGGTGAAACCTACTCATGCTAGTGTATCCATCCATCTGATAATCTTACATTTTATTTCAATCTTTTGTTCTTTCATATTAGTTGTAATCAACCAAAATTCAACCTTTGAGTTAAATACTATTTCTAGTTTAATTAAACCGGCCGCCAATTAATTCTTAAAGATGGTGTCCTTTGAGTTCGATTCTTAACTATACTATGGTAAGACCCTCCTCTTACGGGTGGTAATTATTGTACGTTTGTATTTAGTAAACTATAGGAATTCAATTCCTAGTAAATTTGTAGTGCGATAATATCCACATCAACCATATACATAAAATTGAAATACTTCTAATCATGTAAAAAATAAGAAAGAAAGGAAGATAAATTGCACCTTCATTGCCCATAATTAGAGCTTCATAATCATCATATGATGCATCTACCATTTTAGTATCAAACCCCAAGCTAGAACCTCACTTACCATGCTTGCTTTCTTATCCTAATAACCATGCATCATTAGAAGTGGAGTCATTGCATCTTAAGCATTTTTATGATTTAGAGTAGTGATATAATAACCATAAATTAGAAGGTTCCAAAATGATATAAGAGAAAACTAAATCCCATACATCTACTCAACATTATAGTTAATAAGGAAATAGGAAGATATGGTTGTTTTAGAAAATACATATTTATGTTCTACTTCATTAAGAAATGATTATTCTAATTAAATAAGAAATATACCATGAGGTTAGTTCTAACATAATGTTGAAGGTTTTCAATCTATTTGATGTGATTTATGGAGAAACTAAAACCATGATGCACAAATATTATTTTCTTTTCAATAAGGGACTCTAGTGGAAACCAACTAAATAAATGAATGATGTGATGCTATGCTAGGAATATGTCTCTCTTACCCTATGTACATGTTCATGATGAGAATAATAGTAGGCAACAAAAATATTGTGTGTCCATTAACTACTATTAGAAAACAATTTTATGAATAGTCTAAAATTTTCTCTCATGGTTTTGTTAGGAATAATACCATCATCAACCATTAAATTGCTTCCACCACAAACACAACACAATATTGCAAATACATGCTCCCTCACTGGAGGAACCATAACTTGGTAGTTGGGGTGTACGGAGTGGGGTCCCAGAGGGGAACCACTCCCTACTAGAAATAAAAAAGCAGTATCCCTTGAACCAAACACCACATAAAGTTTTTCGTCAAAGGGATGGAGACCAATTTATTCAACATGTATGTATCATAACACAATGAGTAGCAGCAGAAAAGATCATTATCTAACAATTTGATAACATTATACATCTCTTCACTACACATTGATATCTAAGAAGAAAAACTAAACATATAAGCCAAAGATCAAGCCGAGGGTCATCTAACCACGTCTTCAATCTCTCAAAAGCTCAACTAAAAGGTTGATGTTGAAGTTCACCTCTCCTTGATCTAACTTGGGGTTGGAAGCATACCCCACAAAAGAAGAGAAGAAAAGAAAACATCAACAAAAAGCTAGTATGTGTATACTAAAGAAAACTTTGAGCAATATAAGTAATAAGGACATCAAATATACATACTTCACATGCAAGAGATAAGGACTACCCCACAAGAGGGCATAAAAGATAAGAAACACCACCATCATAAAAGAAGATACTTCCCATAAATAAAACAATAAAGATTATGCAATACTGGTACAAAAAGAAAGTAAGCCACACACCACACAATCAACATCAATAACCTGCATGCATCTGAGATAAGCATAGCCCTAGAATAATATAAACACAAAGGCGGCCAAGTATAAGCTTGAAACCTAATAGAGAAAGGGATGCTACCAATCTCCCAATATATAAAGTTGAGTATGGATTACTGCCACACTCGATTACAGAGAATGGTATACTGCCACCCTCCTTAATAATCAATAGGGGATCCAATGTATTTATACTACTCTAGTGCTACTGAATCACATAGCATGTAAAATGTAGAGGCAAGTAAAAAGTATAGTCAGATTATACAATGTTGCCATCACACAATGGACAACACAAATATATAAACATCCACTTCAAAGTGGGCACATATCATTATATAAGACCAACATGCACCAAGGCACAAGATAGATATCGAGAGAATATCCAAGTCCACAATAAGCAAGATCTCACGAACCATAATATTAAGAAAATAGACATGTATAGGCCAAAGCCAAAATAATGATAAGATGGGTGAATTTCTCAATATAGAGGAATAGGGGATACAACATACCTCAATATCAAAGTCCAAAGTCTAAGGCACTTCTAGATCCGAGTATAGGTCACCAAAGAGCCTATTAAACACATATACAAAATTTATGTCAATTTAATACACATTAACCAAATAAAAAAAAACCACCTATTTATCATCATGTGAATTAGGTTATGAAAACCATTCCATATTTTAGTTTATATTATTAGGAGTTCAAAACATATATTGTTATATTTTTCTGACTTATAGATAATTAGTAATGAATTTTATAAGTTAATTTCTAATTAATTAGATCTATGAAAAAAACATGTTATTAATCATTGGATCTAGTTAAAAAAAATTATACCATTATTTAGATCTTATTTTTCTGATTCCAAAAAATATTTTCCCATATTTTTATGATCATCAATCAATTAATTATTAATTTTTAAACATTGGCCAATCAGGAAATTATATGTCAGATAAACAGAGTCGAAAGCGAAGAGAGAGAGGGAGAGGGCACGATGGTTTGGGCAGGCCACTCAGAGCTGCCCAAATCAGTAGGAGACTAAGCCAATTCAACAAAGACTCGCACAAAGCAAACAAGATATAACTGTGCAAAAAGACAATTTGCCCCTAGGCGAAAAATGAAGCAGAGAAGGAAACACGAGGGCAACCAAGACCATTCACTGCAAGATTTGTTCTCCGTTGAACAAGCCTGAGTTCAGCAAATAGAGGTCTGATCCTCCGCGTAAAACTCAAACATTGAAGATGGTTTTGAGGAAATGACTACTCTTTCGAGTTCGTGAAGTTAAAAAGAATCTATTGACCTTGGACAAGGCTTAGAAGATAGTCGGAGAAGGAAAAGTAGCTTCTCAACCACAGCCAGAGAAGCTTAGAGAAACGAGAGTAGATCCAGAGAAAATGGTGGCAATACGAAGCTATGAAAATGAAGAAAAGACTAGACCAAATCTAACCAAAATAAAATTAGGTCAAACGCCCAAAGAAGGCAAGCATGAACCTCGCTGGAAGTGACCTAAATAAAAATTCAAACCGAGCTTGTCAACCAGGAGGTAGGGCGAACCTCAGGAAAAAGTACAAGAAGGGAAAGACAGAGGGAGGTCCAAGGATGCTCACCGGTGGGTCAATTGGGCCAAAGGCAATAGGGAAGATTGGGATTCCGTTGAGGTTGCCAGAGAAGAAACTGAACAGGCCCGACTACTCCACGTGATGCCTGGTCTAATTAAGACCAGAGGAGAAGAGGAGAAGGGTCAAGGACAGTTTCTGGGTAGCCACGTGGGAAGGAGGAGTAGGGTACATATGTTTGCAAAAAATGGTGGAGAGAGTAAATTTAGGGGTTTCTTATTTATAGGGTTTTGTGGGTCAATCTAGGGATCATTGGGTTTGGAATCGAAAAAAAAATTCAACAAAGGAAAAATCATGAAAACGATCGAGAAACGAGAAAACTAGAGGGAAAAGGAACCCGATTGTTACTGTACAGCGTAGGTCGCTCTCCTACTCAAGGTAGGAAATGACGCCCCAACTATTGGATTTAAAAATCGATGGCTCAGATCATGCGTATAATCATATTAAGAAACCAAGGTGTGAAAAATCGATATAATTTAATAAAGTGACATTGTAATAATTTCCTTTTTCTCTTTCTTCATTTTAGGGTTCAACCATTATCCAAATTAAGTAAAATTTTGCTCAGAGGCCAATTAAGGCATACAAATTCTTATTATGCACTTAGTTTTGCCTTTTGGAAACTTTTAATGGGTTAAATAAATCAAATCTATTTTTCTCTTTCCTCTTTCATTAATGTCATTAATATTATCTAAATTTTATGAAACTTGACCCACAAGTCATATTTAATGTGCTGGATATGAATTTGCCATCAATTTTATATATTGGAGTTGTTTGTATATTTATTTAATATTTTGAAGGTTCTACACACTTTCTCTCTCCTGATTTCACCTTTAAGCAAACTTTCTCCAAATTGGATAAAAATTCACCCAAAGGCTATATTTATTATGTAGATTACGAATCCAAGATTAGTTTCCTATTTTGTAGCCATTTATTATTTTATTTGATATTTTGGGGAAAACACACATCTTCTTTTCCAATTTGAATTAAATGAATTTATTATTATGTGAATATAGTGAAACTTGACTCCCAAGGTAATTGGGACCCAAGGAACATGAGTTTAAACTTATATTTCACTTTTGGGATTTCTTTTTATGAGATATGTCATATGACCCATTAGTGGCCCATTAGTTCATTATTCGACCAATTATAATCGTATTATCTCCCAATGTGTCATATATGATTATTAAGTATGTTTTGTTATGTTACACTTCTTGTAGAACATTTTATATTTCATTATTGTCTTAATTACACATATTATATTATCCTTGTTTGTCTAAGTCAAAAGGGGTCAAACTACTAAGGTAGGGTTCTAGTTCTGGTATGTTACAGCACACCACCTAAAGGGATTTCGTTATCGAAATCAAAACATCCATAAGCAAACTTATCCAACACCCCTTAAAAGGGTTCATCTTTTTATATCAAACTAAACTTCAAATATAAAAGGTTCTACTATACTTCTTACATCCAACTGCATAAGCAACATGCAAAAAGGAAACATAACTTTGTAAAGACTAATCTAAGGAACTATGGGTTAACTTTCTCTTATTTATCATCATTAACTTCTTCACCATACAAAGCAAAAACTCTTCCAGATTTTCTTTCCATGGGTCTTCCTCTATTATTATTACCATTATTGCTCCCCTGATTCTGAGGAGGTGCTTGTTGAGGAACATTACTTGGTCCAAAACAAAGCTTGGGGTACTAAGGTCTGACATGTCCAGGTTCATTGCAATGATGGCATACCTTCAGGTAGTTAGTTGGATTCTTTATATGGTTCCCTTCTCTATAACACTTTCCAGGAGTATGGGGTCTATTGCACTTAGCACAACTGTCTCTTTTTTGTTCATCACCAGAGGACTTCCTCTTCTTGTCAAACTCCCTAGGTTGAAACCCTGGGTAAGACTCCACATCCAAAGATTTATCAACCATCTACTAAAAGGTCAAAGGTAGTTGTGGGATAAGAGCACGACCCACATTGTAGTTGAGTCCCTAAAGGAATAGGTCAGCCCTTAGCTCCTCACCCAAACCTACTACATAATGTTCCAACAATAGAGACTTTTACACAAACGTAGAAACAGATAAAGAACCTTTCTTCAAGCTATAAAGCTCTACTTCTTTCTTCTTTAGGATAGTAGTGTAGATATACTTTCCATGGAAGAGAGCTAAAAACTCCACCCAAGACATGGTTGAGATGTCTCTAGTCCTTGCAATTCCATTCCACCAAACTCTTGCTGGTCCTTCCAAGACATATGAAGCAAACCCAACCTTCTGGTATGGAGGACATGCCATACCATCAAAAGTCCTCTCTATGGCTAACACCCAATCATCAACTTTTTCGACCATCTCTATTTCACCTTCACCCTTGAAAGAAGGTGGTTGTATCTTCATGAACTCCATGATCGAGAACTCCTTAGGCTTTTTAGGTACAGTCGGGTCTTTCATCTTTCCTACCATGGAAGTAGCAAAAAGTTGTCGATACATAGCCAACTCTTACTCTGGAGAGATGACTATACCCAAACTAGTAGAAGCTGAGGTCCCCTGACCAAACCTAGGGTTTTGGGGTGTCTCGTAACCGAATTGGTTGTCAACCGTCGAGTTATCTACCGCCATCAGGGTTTTTCCTGCATAAGGCAAGGTACTAAGTGTAAGCAACCTAAGATAAAGGTAAACATCCTAAGGGAGACGAGTTTGAAATAGTTAGATAACTGACTGCTAGTGGCTCTGATACCATGTTGTAAGAAGTGGGATCCCAGAGGGGAGCCCCTCCCTATTAGAAATAAAAGGCAACATCCCTTGTACCAAACACCACATAAATTTTTTGCGAAAGGGATGGAGATCAATTCATTCACCATGTATGTATCATAACACAATGAGTAGCAGCGGAAAGATCATTATCTAACAATTTACAAAGCTTGATAACATTATACATCTCATTACCAACATGGGTATCTAAGAAGGAAAACTAAACATATAAGCCAAAGATCAAGCCGAGGGTCATCTAACCACTTCTTCAAGTCTCCTAAAAGTTCATCTACAAGGTTGATGTCGAAGTTCACCTCTCCTTGATCTAACCTGGGGTTGGAAGCATACCCCACAAAAGAATAGAAGAAAAAAAACATCAGCAAAAAACTGGTATGTGTATACTAAAGAAAATTTTAAGCAATATAATTAATAAGGACATCAAATATACATGCTTCCCATGCAAGAGATAAGGACTACCCTACAAGAGGGCATACAAGATAAGAAACACCACCATCATAAAAGAAGATACTTGCCATAAATGAAACAATAAATATTGTGCAATATTGGCACAAAAAGAAAGTAGGACACACACCCCACAATCAACATCAATAACATGCATGCATGTGAGATAAGCATAGCCCTAGAACAATATAAACACAAAGGCAGCCAAGCATAAACTTGAAACCTGATAGAGAAAGGGATACTGCCAATCTCCCAATATATAAAGTTGAGTATGGATTACTACCACACTCAGTTACATATAGTGGTATACTTCCACCCTCCTTAATAACAAATAGGGGATTACTACCCCAAAACCAATGTAATTTACACTACTCTAGTGATACTAAATCACATAGCATGTAAAATGTAGAGGTAAGTAAAAAGTATAGTCAGATTATACAATATTGCCATCACACAATGGACAACACAAACATATAAACATCCACTTCAAAGTGGGCACATATCATTATATAAGACTAACATACACTAAGGCATAAGACATATATCAAGAGAATATCCAAGTCCACAACAAGCAAGATAGTTCTCATGAACCATGATATCAAGAAAATAGGCATATGTGTAGGACAAGGCCAAGAGAATGATAAGATAGGTGAATTACTCAAGATAGAGGAATAGGGGATACAACATACCTCAATATCAGAGTCCAAAGTCCATGGCACTTCTAGATCCAAATCTAGGTCACCAAATAGCCCATTAAACACATATACATATTTTATGTCAATTTCATACACATTAATCAAACCATAAAAACCACCTTTTTATCTTTAAATGAATTATGTTATGAAAACCATTCCATATTTTAGTTTATATTATTAGGAGTTCAAAATATATTTTGTTAAATTTTTCTGACTTCTAATTAATTAGATTTATGAAAAAAACATGTTATTAATCATTGGATTTAGTTAACAAAACTTATACCATTATTTAGATCTTATTTTTCTAATTCCAATGAATATTTCTCCATATTTTTCTAATCATCCATTAATTAATTATTAATTTTTAAACATTGTTCAATCATGAAGTTACATGTCAGATAAACAAAGTCGAAAGCGAAGAGAGAGGGAGAGGCCACTCTGGCTTGGTCCGACCACTCAGAGCCACCCAAGTCAGTAGACGACTAAGCCAACTCAGCAAAGACTCACGCAAAGCAAACAAGATATAACCGTGTGAAAAGGCAACTTTTCCCTTAGGCGAAAAATGAAGCATAGAAGGAAACACGAGGGCAACCAAGACCATTCACCGCAAGCTTTGTTCTTCACTGAACAAACTCGAGTTCAGCAAATAGAGGTCCAATCCTCCAAACAAAACTCAAACATTGAAGATGGTTTCGAGGAAATGACTACTCTGTCGAGTTTCCAAAGTTAAAATGAAGCTATTGACCCTGGTCAAGGCTCGAAAGACGGCCGAAGTAGGAAAAGCAGTTTCTCATGGCCAGAGAAGCTTAGAGAAATGAGAGTGGATCTAGATAAGCTGGTGGCAATATGAAGCTACAAAAATGAAGAAAAGACTCGATCGAAACTAACCAAACTAGAATGAGGTCAAACGTGCAAAGAGGGCAAATAGGATCCTCGCCGAAAGTGACCAAAATCAAAACTCAAGCTGAGCTTGTCGACCGGGAGGTAGGGTGAACCATAGGAAAAATTGCAAGAAGGAAAAGTCGGAGGGAGGTCTAGGATGCTCATTGGTGGGTCAATTGGGCTAAAGGCAACAAGGAAGAAACAGATTCCGTCGAGGTTGCTGGAGAAGAAACTGAGCAGACTGACTACTCCACGTGATGCCTGGTCCAATTGAGATCAGAGGAGAAGAGGAGAAGGGTCAATGATAGTTTCGAGGCAGCCATGCGGGAAGGATGGGTAGGGTACAAGTGTTTGCAAAAAAAATGGAGAGAGAGCAGATTTAGGGGTTTTTATTTATAGGGTTTTGTGGGTCAATCTAGGGATCATTGGGTTCAGAATCGAAAAAAGAATTCAATGAAGGAAAAATCGTGAAAAACAATCGAGAAACGAGGAAACTAGAGGGAAAAGGAACCCGATTGTTACTGTATAGGGTGGGTCGCTCTCCTACTCAAGGTAGGAGATGACGCCCTAGCTGTTGGATTGAAAAATCAATGACTCAGATTGTGTGTATAATCAGATTACGAAACCAAGGTGTGACAAAATCGATATAATTTAATAGAGTGACATTGCAATAATTTCCTTTTTCTCTTTCTTCATTTTAGGATTCAAACATTATCCAAATTAAGTAAAATTTTGCACAGAGGCTAATTAAGGCATGTAGATTCCGATTATGCACTTAGTTTTGTCTTTTGGAAACTTCTAATGGTTAAATAAATCAAATCTTATTTTCTCTTTCTTACTTCATTAATGTCATTAAGATTATCCAAATTTTATGAAACTTGACCCACTAGTCATATTTAATGTTTTGGATATGAATTTTTCATCAATTTTACATATTGGAGTTGTTTTTATATTTATTTAATATTTTGAAGGTTCTACACACTTTCTCTCTCCCGATTTCACCTTTTAAGCAATCTTTCTCCAAATCAGATGAAAATTCACCCAAAGGCTATATTTATTATGTAGATTATGAATCTAAGATTATTTCCTATTTTGGAGTCATTTATTATTTTATTTGATATTTTGGGGAAAACACACATCTTATTTTCCAATTTGAATTAAATGAATTAATTTATTATTATGTGAATATTGTGAAACTTGACGCCCAAGGTAATTGGGACCCAAGGAACAAGACTTTAAACTTATATTTCACTTTTGGGATTTATTTTTATGAGATATGTCATATGGCCCATTAGTTCATTATTCGACCAATTAGAATCTTATTATCTGCATATGTGTCATATATGATTATTAAGCATATTTTGTTATGTTACACTTCTTGTGACATATTTTAGATTTCACTATTGGCTTAATTACAAATATTAGGTTATTCTTGTTTGGTTAACTCAAAAGGGGTCAAACTACTAAGGTAGGGTTCTAGTTATGGTATTTTACATGGGGGCCAAAAAAAATTAAATGCTCAATATAAGACTTGAGCTCATGGCCTCATATAGGACAACAAACATGTAAACCACCACACCAACTTTGACTTGGTATCTTGTTGCATTAAAAATATATTATAAAATCCTCATATTTTGACAAATTTGGACAACTCACTATGGGATTAATGTCAGGTGATGGTTGGGAGACACCGGTATGCCAACATCGGGTGATATCAGCAAAATGCAGGGTTCTTGTGACAAATTTGGCATCTCAGTCTGATCTCAGTGTTGGGGTGATGGTTGGGGACACCCCAGATGCAGTCTATGATTTTGGACATGCTAGCGAGGATAACCTGGTTTGAGAAGGAAGCTTGAGGGTTCTCACACCCACCTAGGACTCATTCTCACCTCAAAACCTCCAAGACATCCTGCTAGGCCAATGAATGGGTCCATGGTGGTCTAGATCCATGGATCCTCCATTGGGTCATTGTAGAAGAATGAGGATTTGGAGCAGGGAAGTGAGGAGTTCTAGTGAGAAATAGTTTTCATACCCTACTGGATTAACCCCACTTGGAAACATCTCCAACATCACACCATGTTGATATATTTGCCACACCAAGCTATCAAGAACCGCAAATGAAGGAGCAATCGAGTAATGGTTGATGGAAGGGTTAAGACACCAAAGTTGATCCAGCTACCTACCCTTGACCTTATTTGTGCGACATCTCAGTCTGATCTCACTGTTAAGTGGTGGTTGGGGACACCTTATGTGAGGTCCGTGATTCCGAACTTGCTGTCAAGGATGACCTGGTTTGAGAAAGAAGCCTAAGGATTCTCACACCCTCCTAAGACTCATCATTACAACTCTCTGATGCCAAATGTAATGACCCTCAATTCCAAGCATCCCTCAATTAAAGAAGACCTAAAATATAAGGAGGGATAATTAAAATTTTCAAGATCATATTTAGCAAATAAAAAAATAGTAAATAATTCCCATTAAGAACTTTAACAAATGTATGTATTAAAATCATACTCCTCAAAGGAGTTGCATGAATATTTCAAGAACTAACTTGCACATAGAAGGGAACAAGAGAGATACTATCTAACTCATCCTACTTGGCATAGATTTAATATCTTCAATAGATTCCATCTTTATCTTTGTGTCCTTTATCATGCATATCAACTAACAAAAATGATGAAAAATAAATATGCAGATCAATATAACGTTATATTGTGTATGTGGTGCCACAAAATTGTGTGCAAGTATGTTCACTACATATGACTATCAATTGTTTGCATATATGAACTTGTATTTTCATTACATATTCTAACCAAATTCTTGGTCTACCATCTTGGGTATAATCACTTTCTATTGTTTCACTCACGTGTGTTACCCCTTGATAAGTGTAACCCAGGGGTCCATATATTATAGTTTCATTGAGCGATACTCATATTGGCATTATAGTTGAATAGAAAGTAAATAAACATCCAACAATTTATTTTCATCAAACTTCATGAGTCCTCAACAAACATTTGGAATTCGATAATGTGGTTATTTATAAATAACCACATACCTTAGTGTAAAACTATGAAGTATACTTCAAATACTTTAATCTTGTATCCAATCATCCAAGAATCAACATAATCAATCAACATTTTTTGCATGTATCTATAAACCATAAAGTGTCACCAAAAATTTCACAAGATAATAATTAGGTATATATTAGATCCTAACTAGGGTTTAGGGTCATTTCAGGGGTTGGATAGGAATAAGGGTTACAAAACCTAACTCCTTTATAACATGGTTTATTAAAGGTTATAAAAACTACCTAGCCATTAGTTGTAACACTAATCATAAGATTAAACATGCTATTTTATTCAAAACATCTAGATCTATTCATGTGAATCAAGATCATAGTATGTTATGAATATTTATTTCATAACCCAAATTTTCTTTTATATATTTTTACAAATTTAAAAACCCTATGATACATCATTAACATCCTAATATGATTTAAGATACTATTATCCTCATCATTATCATATGATAACTCAAAGTAACACATTATAGGATTTCATTAATTTTTTTACCAAAACTAGGGTTTGTATGAAATATTAACCTAATAATAATAATAATAAATTATAACCTACATTCAGGACTAAATATATTTTATTTGGACTCTACTCTTTTCTTGTCAAAAACATATATAATATATCTATAATGGAATCTAGCATTCATTTACAAGAATATTTTCTAGATTAACTAGTAGGACTAATGATAATATGCCACATAAGTAAAACCAGATGGATAATCCCACATGGATGGATTATTGGGGAAAAAGGTTCAAAGATACAAGTACCCTTCCATGGCAATTTTGAAATCATCCCATAATGAGGGCACTCCAGTCAACTAGCCGGTATGATTCTTCTTCATGTCATTATGGTCGTTGGTTTAGAAGTTGACTTTGGCCTCCCAGTGCCTAATACCTATAACCGAGGCCATGGACAACTTCTACAAGTTCCTACATACTCAAAAAGATCTCCAACATCACCTAAGGTGGACAAAATCACCACACCAACCAGTCATAAACCACATATGAAGGAGCAATAGAGTGATGGTCGACAGAGGGGTTTGGAAACCAAAGTTGATCCATCTACCCACCCATGACCTTGCATGTAGTATTTCAGTTTGATATCAACATTAGGTGATGGTTGGAGACACCCTATGTGAGATCTGTGATTCTAGATTTTCTATCAAGGCTATCCTGGTTCAAGAAGGATGTTGAGGGTTCTCACACCCTCCTAAGACTCATCCTTGCCTCAAAACCTCCAAGACATCCCACTGTGAAAACTAATGGGTCTATGGTGCTGTAGATCCACATATCCTCCATCATTTTGACATAGAAGAGGGAGGAGTTGGAGTAGCAAAGTGTAGGGTTCTAGTGAGAAATTAGGTACTAGGTTTCATTGTTGTAGATTAGATAAATGTTTAGGATGCCTTATATAGGTCCAAGTACAGGAAACTTCCGGTCATCCCTAACCTCATGGCCTACCCATGAATTAGACACTATCTTTTTAGGTAGGGATAATGGAAAAAAGGGAGCTTGTTAGGTGCATTGTGATCTCTCAAAGATCATAAAGAATGGGGATCTAGGTGAGGGATAGGAGACATGGTTTTCATAGATTGCCTCTCTCATAGAGAAAAGAGGATAGTTTGGTTCAGGATGGAGGGCTTGTTGACCTTGGTTCTTCCTAGGTCTGGGAGTCCTAACCCAACTTGACTCTCTTGTTGAATCTTGGGATCTAGAGTGGGGGTGAATAGAGCTTCAAAACTTGTAGAAGAATAGTTAGACCCTCAAACTACATCAAATGAAATCAAATTGTAAAAGTGAATTTGAATCCTATCTAAAAAACCATACCAAGGATGAGAGAGATTGAAACAAACACTTTCATAAGGTGTTTAGAGTTGTTCCAATCTCCAAACTAGGAGATCGTCAGTCCACTACCTAGACAGGTCAACCTCTAGGACTTTGCAACCCATGTACACTTATATTCCATTATAATACATACAAGAAGACCACCTTACATCCAAGGGCTTACCTATCCAAGGGCTAGTCTTCTACCTCACAAAAGGTCTTACCCACTCTTGCAAGTAGCTCGATTCCTTCTCCTAGGACATCTCCTCCTTGCAACGAGTCTTCAGCCTTGAGGATTTACCCACCAAGCTCCTTGGAAAATTTTCCTTGTCCTTCTCCTACACTTGGATAATATCTTCACACCTTCTTCATCCTTGAAAAAGAACAAAAACTCCTCCTTCACTCAGAGATGATCACTTCAGCCTTTGATCTTTGAGAAAGGGGATTGGGAAGATGGAAGGATGGAGAGCTTTATAAGGTAACAATGAGGTAGCTCTCCTACAACATGCCTAAGTCACTCATAGTCATGAAATGCTTTGTAAATGAGAGAGAGAAAGATAAAGGGTATCAAAGGGGTCTATCACATTCAACTATTGAAAGGACCAAGGATAGCATGAATGACCAACCTTGGAATGAACTCCAAGAGGTCCTATTTATAGCTGGGGGTGTTCCTTTGAGTATGGGATCACTTAAGAACCAAAAATAGTCATTTTATAACTTGCAAAAGATCTATTTTTGTTTATAACGAATCTCCAACAGTTGGAATCACTTTTTCTATGTTTTTTTATAAAATGCATGTGGTCGAGTTGAAAGAAAGGTAAATCGACTGATCCACTATCCGACAAAACCAATTTTCAAACTATCGGTCTAGTTTGTCCTGGGGTAACTCAACCGATCAGCTAAAATCAACTTTGGTCAAAAAGTTGGTCAGTCGATTTCTGTGAGTGTACAACTCGGCCGATCTAATCATTTCCAAAAATCCATCAATGATTGGTCAAGATTCAAACTCAATCGATTAAGTTTCTATCAAAAATTTTCCAAAATTATTTGTAAGTGATCAAATGACAAAGTTAAGTGTCCCTAATTTTTTATCATGTTCATTACAAGTTATATCATCAATACAAATGATTACAAAAATATTGTAAGGTGGTTTGGAGTGTTTTCCCAAAATGCACATTTGCATTGCTTTGACTTGAACATGGATAAGGTAGGGCTTGAGGAATTTGATCCTTTATTTGTACCTAATACCCAAAATTAATCTCAAAGAAACATATTAGATACATATGAATGGAATGGTTAAGTCATTATCAAAATATGGACAATGTATAACTCTCAAGTCAACATCTCTCTCTTTTACCCTATCTTAAACTTCTTTAATAAAAACCCCATAATCTAGTTTTATATTTTTAGGACGCATAATATCCCCACTTGATATCAAATCTTGGGATAATCATTTATTTACCTAAAAAAATATTAGGTCAAACCTAATGTGTAGGTTATTCCAAGCTTCCCTTTTAGGTAATCAATAGATAATTACATAATTGATAACCTAGGTCATTAAATATCTTAAAATTTTCTGGATTCCCTTAATTAATCATGTATTTGTATTGTCTATCTTTTAAAATTATCATGAGTATTTATCGTGATAAAAAAATACTTAGTTCCTAATTTGTATCACATGTACCCATCTACAAACCATAATTGACCCAATTGGGCTTGAATTGGGTTCAAAGGCCATCGCTCATACCTTTGGCCTCCAAATGGGACTACACAAGCCTTATTATATTCTTAATCATACAAGCTAGAAATAAATCCTCAATTGAAGCTTGATATGATATATATGATCAATATTACCTTATATAATTGTTATGAAGACCTAGTTTAGTTTTAAGACTTACATTAATTATCTCAATTTACTCAAAGTCATGCCATTGATCTCATCCTTATAATATTTCTTTGATTGTATTAAATGAAATACACATAACTTATTATTCTTATTCATAGAATCTTAATTTACCAAAATGTGAGGATCTTACATTCACCCTCCTTGACATGAATTTTGTCCCCAAAATTCAAACCTAATCAGGTTTAAGTGAATGATAACTCATCTTAGCCTCAAACTTTAGGGCTAGCAACCTTTTGGATAACTTTTAGCTAGATTATCTTTAACAATTGAATTGATATGAATGGTTAGAAGTTCAATATGGGTATTATACATCATCATTCATCATTATATTTTCACTTGGTTATTACATTCTTTTTCATTTTTGATTCAATTTCCACTTGGTGATTGCATTTCACCTAGGTTTCAAACCTACTAATCATTATTCAACTATATTCATGAGTTTAGGAGGTAATACCTCCATACCCTAAATTCTATTATAAATTTCAACTTAGGGTATTCATCTTCACATTTTTATTTTGTTTATCACACATGACTACTCTATCGCATACCTGTAATATGCTAAAATAAAGATTTCACTGTAGAACATATGCTGAGTTCATCCTATTATATGTGTATAAATATTGTATCACCATATTATCTTATAATTCACATTTTTGGTTGGATCATCCTCAACATCACTCCAAACCATGAGTACATTTTATTTCCCACGAATTTTCGTAAATCTCATGAACTCATGGATATGTCTTTTCTCAACTCTTGAGCTTATGCACAACTTCCCTTGAAATTCTATTTCAACCATCATTACTTAAGTTATTGCATTCCTTATATTCACATATCATTTTTTGGATATTTTTGTTGATGTATTTCCAAATAGGGGAAGCTGAGTTTTTTGAGATTGAATGCCAGGGAGGGGATTTTTGGTAGTATTTGTGTTTGATGAGTTGTGACCATATTTTTGGTTTGTTTTGGAACAGACTATTGATAATTTTAGTTATAAGACAGAAGGCGTGAGTTTCAATGTTTAGGATACCCCAACCTCCTTGATCTAGTGGAGCTGAAATAGTTTTCCAATTAACTAGATGGTAGTGTTTCCCGAATTTTTCTGATTTGTGGAAGTTATTCCAAAGAAAGTTTCTCCTGATTTTGTCTAGAATTGATTTTGTTTTTGAAGGGAGAGGGATGCAGCTCAGGAAGTGTGTAGTAATAGGTGTGATGAAACTATTTAGAAGGGTGAGTCTCCCAGATAGATTGAGGAAGTTATTTGTCCAATTTGAGAGTTTTGTGTTTATTTTTGAAATAGTAGGGGACCAGATAGCATTTGTTATGTTGTAGGGTGTGATAGGAAGACCAAGGTATTTGATTGGAAAATCTTCAATCTTACATCTTAAGAGATCTCTATATCACTCCAAAGAAGGTTGATTTATGTGGACCCCGAAAATGGAAGATTTATGCAGATTGATTTTGAGGCCTGAGATATAAGAAAAAATACCAAGGATTCTAAAAATATTCAGAAGAGATGAGTCTTCAGGGGAGGAGAAAATAATAGTGTCATCAGCAAATTGAATGATGTTCTCTTTGCATTCCCCAGGAGAGCTTATAAGACCATTTTGTTTTCCCAGTTGAATCATGCGGGAAAGGATAGTTGTGATGATGATAAACAGGTAAGGGGAGAGTGGGTCCCCTTGTCTGAGTCCATTTGAGTTGTGGAAATAACCAAAAGGGACACCATTTATGATTGTTGAAAAATGGTTTGTAAAAATGCAAGCATGTATCCAATTAACCCATTTTTCAGGAATGCCAAAACCCGAGAGAGTTTTAGTTAAGCAGTTCCATTTGAAAAAATCAAAAGCTTTTTCAAAATCTAATTTGATTGCCAGAAGGGGGGGTTTGTTTTTGTGGAAGAGATGTATAGTTTCGTTGACCATCAAATAGGAATCTTGGATACTTCTATTTTTGAGGAAAGAATTTTGGTTGAGAGGAATGATATCGTCCATGTGAGGTTTGATTATGTTTGCTAGTGTTTTTGCTATGATTTTATATGAAGTGTTTATAAGGTTGATGGGTCTGAAGAGGGATATGTGATCAGGTTGACTAGTCTTTTTGATCCTTGACTAGTCTTTTTGATACCCCCCCCCACACTCTCACCTAAATATCTCATTTTGGTTCGATCCTTGGTTCGAAAACAACTCTGTCTTAAATCTTCGACCAATCTGGTCCATCCCAAACAGATTGCTAAAAATGAAAATTGACAAAGCTCTTCTCCTTATCACCAGTAACATATCAAATTCTCTTAAAAGATGCATCCACATGCAACTCAGCCAAGATGAATTCAGCAATCTAAAATTCTCTTTGGAAAACAACACCTCAAACACCATAACATGGAAATGGGGTAGCACATTCTCAATTAAGCAAGCCTATTCCTACCTTTCCTACAAAGGTTTTGCCCCACCCACCACAAAAATTTGGAAACAGAAATGGCCTCAAAATATAAAACATTTCTATGGCTTTTACTACATAACAAGTTGCTCACAGGTGAAAACCTTACAAAAAAGGGATTCATTGGTCCATTCAGATGCTCACTATGCGAAATAAGTTCTGACTCAGTTGATCACATCTTCTTCAAGTGTTCCACTTCACAAAATATCTTCTTACACTACACACGAAACTGCATTCCTGATCTCAAGGAAGCAACATTCCCATCAAAAATCACACCAAATAGACACTACAAAAACTTCAAGGGTAGTGATATTTTCACCACCATCACTTGGAATCTATGGAAAGAAAGAAACAACAGAATCTTCAACAACAACAAAAAATTAAGACAAAATATTATATCACAAATAGATGCAGATCTTCACATTCTAACAAAATGCAGGTAACCAAGAAGAAGGAGGACATGACGATTCTGATGAAGGTGAATTAAAAGCTAAATTTCTGTGCGACCTCAAAGCTATGGTTGATGACGAAATAGGAATCAGTATAGTCCAACAACAACTATGATTACACTTCACGGGGAGAGGCTTTTTTCAACAGACTTGGGTTTTATCCTCTTATTTTTTAAGAGGCTTGTTTTAAGGGGTGCCTCCCCCACTCCATCAGAACTTTGTTGTTATCTCCACTAGGCACAAACGTTAAGTTTTTTTTATATTATTTTCTTCATCTTGTATGGAACTCACATAAGCAGGCGTTTGCTTGCTTCGATGTGTTTTAAATATATGCTATGACCTTCCTAAAAAAAATAATATTCACATATCATGTATTCGTAGACTTAGCCATTCCCTTAAGGCCTCAAGGGGTATTGGTACCTTTGGAGTGATCTCCTCTTAACCCCATGGTCTTTATGGAGTGCCTTACCCATTGAAACCTTGGGCCTTATTTACTTGTCAAGGTGATTATTCTCTTGACCCCATGGGCCTTAAGTATTCATGCATGGATTTCTCCTAACCCCACATACCTTATGTACATAGGGCATGACCACCTCCTAAACCCTTGGGTCTTGTGTAACTTTAAGCATCCCTGCTTGACCCTAGGATTGATTTAGGGCTCTACGCTACTTAGGTTTTGTTAAGATGTTATAACTTTATTTTGTTTCTACTATTAATTACACCTTGTCCCATGATAATGGTCTCTATTATGATCATAGTTTTGTATCCCATGACTCATAATTCTCAAGGAGAGTCGATAAGTTAGATAGCTTTCATATAATTCATTTCAATATGTTATCTCCCATTACACACTATTCTTGAGATTTTCTCTAGTCAACATTTTTGTGCTTATATATTTATGCATCCTGGACATTAAACCAAACACATATCCTTCTTTCAGACTTGGTGGTAGTAGGTCTTATCTAACTTACTTGCAAAATTATTACATTTCTTTAATGTACTTAAATTTCCATCACATATTTTCCCTGGGATTATTCCCTAGCCAAGGTCTTCACATTCAACTTATGTGGTAGTTTCTTTTTAGTTGTTAAGGATAACTTATTATGACTAGGTAGGGAGAAGTGCTTCCAAGTTGTAAACCCATACCATCCCATCCCATCATGTTCCAAATCCTTTTGGGTTAGCTCCTTTAAGGACGTCCAAAGTTTCCTCAAAACTCATAACGAGATGGATCAACTCACCCCTCTAGGAACTTCCTAACCGAGGGTGACTTCTTGGCTCACAAGAGGAGGTTAGGCCTTCTAGCCACAATCTGAGCCCATATGTTTAGGATCATGCCTCCCCTACAATCCTTTTCCCATTCTTAGGTTTACCTACCCCAGGCTAGGACACTACTTAAAAGGTGAATTGAGGGTATATATTTTCTTTTATGTGAAAATTTATTACCTATATATATGTATCATGCATGCATCACTCCACATACTTGCATGCATGGGAGACTATAGTATCTTATTTACAGTAATGATATTGGGTCACCCAACCCATTTTTTCTCTTTCTATTTTCCCTAAATTATGGGGAGGGTTATTATTTCACCCACACTACTCTCATTACTTATGATTAGGGTTTTTGATCACACTCAACATTTTAGGGTTTTAGGATACCCTTGACCCACTAAGGGTTTCATACCCTATCGGGTTAACCCCACTTAGGTCCTTCATGGACCACTAAGTTTTCACACACAAACCTAGGTCATTTTAGGGTTTACCCTCACTAGAGAGACATAAACTACACATCACATTTTTATATCTATTTATCTAAACAACATATTATTTTATATTGGAAATCCTACTTCTTCTCAAAACCCTATCTTGAGATGAGAAGAGAAATGCATTTTGGGTTTTATTAAGCAAAGATATGAGAAGAGGAAGAAATTAGGGATGAGAAACTTAGAGAAAGCATTGCATTAGGAAAACCCTTAGTTCTATCTAGGAAGGTATCACACTACCTAAGGAACTCCCCATATATCGGCTTCATGATATGGAGGAAAATATTACCAGCCCCCAAAATCTGTGATCCTTTCTATACACTATATCCTTAGGTTATGCCCTTAAAAAATTCCTTATATATCTACTGATTATTTGAAATTATCAACTATTAAATATTATTTGATAAATATGGGCTTAACACCAAATGATATGACCCCACTTTTGAGTGTCTCCCAATCAGGATGGACCTTAAAGTTGATAGTATCTACCTAATTTTTCTAGGATCTAGATTTAACAAATAATAAATAATAATCACTAATTTCCATTAGTTGAACAATATTGATTTATGAAATGTAATATGAGACTCCTCTAACGAATTATATGAATTTTAAACATGGGAAATAACATATAATGAGAAGAAATATTACATATATCTAGCTAATCGTTCTTGTGACTAAGATTTAATATCTTCAATTGATTTCTTCTGAATCACCATATATTATGTCTATATGTAGCAGTCACCTAAAACATCGACAAATAAATACATGGATCAATATATCTCTATAACTTGCACATGGTGAAACCAAAATCTATGCAAGTATGTTAACAACATATAACCATTATCGAGGGAGTGGTAATTGTTGGTATGTATGCCCAAAGAGACAATCATATGATGATTGTGATGACATAACATGTAAATGATTTGATAATAATAAAGTCAAGCTTCCAATTTATTATGTATGTTCAGTTATGAGATAATGAGTTACATAATAAATGTCTAGAAAATGATATTACTCAATGACATATGTCTTCAAGTACGTGACTTGGAAGAATGAGATCGTACAGATGTTAAGAGTACATATACATATTCTCATTATGTCCCTCATTAGTTGTTATTGTGGAAGGTTGATAGAAAACAATAACACATAAAATCAGAGTGTGAGTTGGTTGATGACTAAATATCATTAGTCATTATACGGAAATATCAAACCAAGCACATAGATACATGTTAGAGAACAATGTATCAGACAGACCCACCGTGAGACTGACACATGGAAGTCATAGTCAGCTCTCATAGTGATGACAGTGGTTATGATTCTTAGACCTAAAATCACTGCACTCATCACATGTCATTGGGTACGCTTTGACATCATCAAATGTAGTCCTGAGACATGAGTTGTTATAACAGTGATGATTGGGTGACTTTGACACATGGGGAATGAATGTGAGTGATAGATATGGGATTTGTCCCTCCTATGAGATTATGATATCCAACACCTATTGATTAGAGATATTGAGAAAATTATGGCCATACACATGTAAGTCAATATGTGATATTGAGCTTACATATATCTCATGCAGTCTGCTCTAGTTCAAGGAACAAGATAGAATACTAATGAGGATGACTGCTCCAATCCTCTAGTTTAATCTAGATATAAGTGATAAAGGAACTATACAAACATTATAACACCATACACATATTGTAGGTTGATGTTGCTCCCCAACATTCCATTCACTTGGATAGCACTGATGTGTGACTAGACACTGCTTATTGCTTGTGATGTCATAAGCTAGTTATGGACATTCACTGCTAATGTGATATGGAACCTATAGGGTCACACACATACAAACTCATCTAGAAGAGGACTTGGATCTTTAATGATAATTGATTTGATTACTAAAGTGTTTAGGTATTTCAATTCATGCAATGGATCAACTGACTAGACTGCCAAACGATCAGTTCAAGTGTTGAGACTGTTGTTTGGAGTGTCAGGCTGATTGTATTGTACATTGGCTAGAATTCAGCCTGAGACGGCCTACGAGACACCCGTTTGTCTAGGCCATACGAACGTCTCAGGTGATGTGAGACGTCTATCTCACATGCACCAAATGACCGTATTAGGGGTGCAATTCGATTGCATCAAGGATTGGTGCGAACGTCAAGTTGAGTACTGATTGAAATTGAATATCCGACATACGTGCAAAACTAGAAAGTGGGAAACGACCGTCTCGATTTACGAGACAATTGTTTCAGCACACACAAGTTGCAAAACTTCCAGAATTGTTGCAAAAATTCAAGATATTCTGGCCCTTTCCACTCCCATTTCAGTCCCGTATTGGCTGGGAACTAGAAACCCTGACCCTAACCCCTCCTATATAGAGGGGTACTAGGGGATTTCCATAACACAACTACAATATAGAAAATTGAGAATTAGTTGCTTTGACAAATATTGTCCTCTCTGGTTGTGGTAACCATGAGAGCTAAAGAAATTCCTATCCGACTAGGGATGGATAGCCAAGGGAGAGAAAAACTGAGGATCATTGTTATGGGAGAGCAGGTTGGTGACTAGTATACCAATGAGAGGGACTACTCCTTCTTGTCTGTTCTAGCAGGATGACAAGCATTATAGTTGGTATGTGTGGACTACTCTAGAGGAAGGAGTCCTTTGGCTACTGCTAGGAGGACAACCTCAACTCGCAGTCCATGGTGAGATTTAAGGAGCTATTGCAACAGTCGTTTGAGTCTGGTGTCCATAGAGGAGTAGTCAGACAAGTCTGAATACAACTAGGAGCTGCACAAACACCGTCCAATATAGAGTGCACATCTACATCGATGAGGATATTCACTAGATTTGTTCCAAGATCAGGTATATCTTTGTGAAACCATCCTTCCCATTGCATAATTATTGACACGATTTGCTGGTAAATGGGAAAGATGTCAGTATTTTTTTTTGGTTCCACTACCTACATGATGTCGTATTTCCCTATAGTGATGGGGTGGATAAGGCATGAGATCCTGAAATAGGGACTCGGATTTGAATATGTGGTTGTGCTACTCTAGCGATCTGTTGTCCCGTCATGTAGGCCAACCTCAACATGAGTTTACCTTGTGACCCCAATGTGCGACTAGTTGGAGGGAGCCTGGGGTTTACACTGTCAGAAGTTCACAATCATGGCCTATCTTTAGGATCGGTCTCATGTCATAAGAAAAACATATAAACATCAACTATTTTCACAATGAACTTGTATTTCATTACATATTCTAAACCATGCTTGATCAACAATCTTGCGTGAAATCACTCTCCATCATTGGACTAATGTGTACTACCCCTTGATAAGTGTAAGCAGGGTTCAAAATATTCTAGTTTCATAATGTGATACTCATATTGACATAGTAGTTGAATAGAAAGTAAACAAACATCCAACAATCTATTTTTCATCAAAATTTGAGAAGTTATTGACAAACATTCAGAATTTGATAATGTGATTACTCATAAGTATCCATGTACCTAAGTGCAAAACTGTCAACTACACTGCAAGTACATTAAAAATGTATCCAAATATTCAAGAAATCAAAATAAGCAATCAACATTATTTGCATGTATGTATAAACCATAAAGTGTCACCACACATTTCACAAGATACTAATTAGGTCTAGATTAGATCCTAATTAGGATTTAGGGTTATTTCATAGGTTGGATAGGAATAAGGGTCACAAAACCTAATTACTTTATATCATGGTTTATTAAGGGTTATAAACCCTAACTAGCTATTAGGTGTAACCATAATCATCATATTGAACATATTATTTATTGTGAACATCTAGATCAGATCATGAGAATCGAGATAATAGCATGTTGTAAACATTGATTTAATAAACCTAATTTTCTTGTATATAGATCTACTAATCTAAACCCTAAGATGCATCATTAACATCCTAATACAATATAATATGCTAGAAAGTCTGGAATCCTCATCATTATCGACTATAAATCAAAGTAACACATTGAAGGATTTTATCACTTTATTTATCCAAACTAGGGCTTGTATGACATCTTAACCTAATAGTTATGCATTAGTACCTACTTTCAAAATCATGATCAGATGGAGTCAATGAATATATTTTATATGGATTCTACTCAAGTTCTTAATAAAAGTCATATATAATATGTCTACACTGGGAGCTAGCATTCATTTACTAGAATATTTACAAGATTAACTAGTATGTACTAATGATAAGATTCCACATCAATAAAATCACAAAGATAATTCCACATGGATGGGTTATTGGGGTAATCGGTCAAAGACAAAATTACCCTTTCATAGTGATTTTGAAACCATTGCACGGTGAGGGCACTCTGATCAACTGGCCAGTGGGATTCTTCTCCCTATCATGCACTTCATCCTACTGGAAATGGCCCTCAATTTGGAAGTTGACTTCAGCTTCCCAATGCCTAATACAAGCTATCGAGGCCACAACTAGCTTACCTGTGTTCCTACAGGCTAAGAAAGATCTCCAACATCACTAAAGGTGGACAAAGTCCCCAAACCAACCAATCAGAAACCATAGTGAAGGAAAAGTAGATTAATGGTTGGAAGAGGGGTTCATACACCAATGTTGATCCATTTACTCACCTGTGAGCTAGCATGCAACATCTTAGTCTGATCTCAATTCTAGGTTATGGTTGGGGACACCCCAAGTGAGGAATTTTGAACTTCTTGTTGAGGTTGACCTGGTTTGAGAAGGAAGCATAAAGGTTCTAACACCCTCCTAAGACTTATCCTCATCTCACAACCTCAAAGACATCCCACTAATATAATAGATGGGTTTGTGGTGGTGCAGATCCACAGATCCTCCATGGGTCATCATAGAAGTAGGAGTTGGAGCAACAAAGTCCCCGGGTTCTAGTGGGAAATTAGGTACTAGGTTTAATTATTTTGGTTTGAATGAAGGTATAGGGTGCCTTATATAGGTGTGGGTTCCTATAAAATGTGACTTTCAATCATCCCTAACCTCTTGTACTACTAGTGAATTAGGCATTATCTTGTTAGGTAGAGATAGTGATAGAGTGAGCTCGTTAGGTTCATTGTGATCTCCTAAAGATTATAAAGTTCTTATGAGGTGAGAATGGGGATCAGGTACAGGGAGAGGATTCAAAGTTTTCACAGACTCCTACTCTCGCATAAAAAAGAGAAGAGTTTGATTCAAGATGGAGGGCTCCTTGACCTTAGTTTTTCTCAGGTCTGGGAGTCCCAACCCAACTAGACTCTCTCTCCTTTTTCCTATCATATTTTTTCTTTAATAAAACCCCATAGTATGGTTTTATTTCTTTAGAACATATAATAGCTTCCCTCAATCTCAAATCTTGGGATAATTATATTTTTTTATTATCCATTCCTAAACAAAGTATTAGGTCAAACCTAATGTGTTGGATATTCCAAACTTGCCTTTCAAGTAATTACTAGGTAATTACATACTTGATTACCTAGGTCACAAATATTTGAGAATATTTTGTATTCTCTTTTGTAATTGCATATTTTTTATCTATCTTTTAAAATTATCATGAGTATTTTCATGATCGCAAAATACTTATTTCCTGATATTATATCCCAAGGACCCATCTGCAAACCTTGATTCACCCAATTGGGCTTGAATTGCATTCAAAGGCCATGGATCATACCCTGATCCACTAAAGGGGCCCACAAGACTTATTATATTGTTAATCATAGAAGCTTGAAACAATGTAACACTTCAATTGAAGCTTCACATGATAAACCTGATCAATATTGCTTGATTAATATGAAGAATTAAACTAGGTTTAGGACTTACATTCATCATCTCAGTTAATTTCAAGTTATGTTATTGATATCATCCTTGTAATATTTCTTTTATTGTCTTAAATTGAATATCCATGTCTTATTATGCATAATTATAGAATCCAAATTTACAAAAAATTGAGGATCTTACACTCAGTCCTGCATAAGATTTTTGTTCCCAACATTCAAACCTAATCAGGTTATCATGAATCCTAACTCATCTTAGACTCAAACATTAGGGATAGAAACATTTTTAGATAGGTTTTAGCTAGATTATCTTTAACAACTTTTATTCATATGAAAATTTCTCATATTACTAAGGTTGGAAACCAAATTCAATCCATGGGTATTCCACATCCTCATTCATTGCATGATATTATCACTTGATGAAATTCTTCTAAATAATGATTCAATTTCAACATGGTGATTAGATTTCACCTATGTTTCAAAACTACTAACCATTATTCAACTATATTCATGAGTTGAGGGGGTAATACCTCCATAACCTAAATTTTGTTATAGATTTCAACTTAGGGTATTCATTTTCACATGTTGATTTTATCTATCACATGTGGATACTCTGTCTCTCATACCTGTAATAAGATGAATAAACATTTAGTTGCATCCTAGATGCAAAGTTCATCCTATTATATGTGTAGAGATAATGTATCCACACATTATCTTATAATTCAAATATTTGGTTGTATCATCCTGAACATGAATCCAAACCATGAGTACACTTTATATCCCAAGAATTTGATAAAATTTCATGAACTCGAGGATGGTAATTTTCTCAACTCTTGAGCTTATGCACAATTTCCCATAAGATTATACTTCAACAATTATTACATTAATTATTGCATTCCTTATATTCACATATCATGTATCCTTCACCTTAGTCATTCCCTTAATTTCTCTAGGGGTATAGGTTCCTTGACATGAAAATACCATGCATTAAACGCAAGTGAATGTATTGAGTAATATAGGCCTTGTGAGGCCCAAGTCAAACACAGGGAATGAAATCCAGAGACTACTACTAGCTATGATCTACTTGGCTAGGCTAGTAAAAAAGGTTGACATTGGTTTTAATTGACTAAAAGCAACAAAAAAGAGAAACAAGAGTGACAAATGAGTGAATCAGATAGAATGAATTCTTTAGGATGGTGGTTTCACCATCTATAACAGGACAACTAACATATAAACACTAACATACATCACTCCTAACCCTGGATAAAGATCTTGTAGTGAGAACTACCCACTCTTGCAACATAGTTCACTACCTAATCTAATGCCAATTCTATTTTCATATCAATTGGTTGATTAGTTAGGTGCTTTACGATAAACTCTGGGTTTCTCCCCCCGTTTATGCTCCACCTTTCTCAAAGGGCACAATAAATGGGTCCACCTATACTTTTCCGACCCTTATCCCTTCTTTTAAACGATTGAGGATCTAATTATATATCTATGGTGATCAAGCACAAATAGAACATAGAAATCTCATAGATTTATATCTAGAAATTAGGAGCAAAATCTATATTAATGCATAAAAGTTAGGTACAATGCATATCTGGGCTACTCCTGAATCCTAAGGAATCAAGGGGATTAGCCTCGCATGATTTCTATAGATGAATACAAAGCAAGGAAGGAGAAAATCATGGGAAACATTAGAAATCTAAAGTAACTCCTGGAGAATAGCTGGTCTGGATGATCCCCTTTGACGTACGTGTGATCTATCTTTTGGTTGCAAAATCACCCACCGGAGGTGCTCAAATCATCTCGGACATAGCCTTTGGTGTCGTTCTCCCCTCTCCTCACTCACTGGTGTCGTGCAATGGAAAATGGCTGAATCCTTAGGTCTGGCTGCACTCTCATTAAGTTAGAAGAGCCACTTAGGGTGCAAAATAATGCCATCCATTGTATTAGAGCACTTTCGTCAGATTTCCTGATCATACAAACTCGGTAGTACCGACTATGAAGTCGGTAGTACCGAGTCCTTAGGGTGGTCGCTCACGATCCCCACTATTGGTACTACCAAACAATATTGATAGTAACGAGTCTCTATTTCAAGCCAACTCTATCTCACTGATGTAATTTCGATAGTACCGACTCACCGTACTCAGTACTACTGAGATTGCTCATTTTCTTTCATGCCCCTCTCTGATATGATCTCGGTACTATCAACTGGTAAAGTTGGTAGTATCGAGTCTGTGTGATTCCTTGGGTCTTCTACTGATGTGATTTCGATACTACCAACTTGTGTACTCAGTAGTACCAAGACTGTGAGACTCTTATGGTACCTGAAAGGCAACAAAAACATACATAAGAACTTGAGATGATCTCAAACCATTCAAAAACAGTAGAATTGCATAAGTTTTGATGCATTTAAGTGAAACAGCCTAATGATAATATTTTGTGCATAATTAATCATGTAAATGATGAATAAGTACACAAAACCAAAGAAAATACACTTGTAAAAGAGACTAAAGCCAATGCATCAAACTCCCCTAAGCTTGAATGTTGCTCATCCTCGAGCAAGACACTCTTGGATATGTTTGAGAAAAGTCAGCAAAAAGACACAACATAGGAATTTACATCTTAATCACCCCCACATAACAATCCCAAACCGGCCCTTATTGACCACTGAACAAATAACTACTATGAAGTGACCAGAAATATCAATAAAAGACATCTATCCTTAGATCAATGAAACACTACTAGAAGAGCAGTTAATATGATAGTCAAATCAGGCCTTCACTTGGTGCATTATTTGATTTCCTATCTACATTTCTCTTTTTCCTAACTTCCAATCTATGAGGAAGTTGTTCTCTAGATAAAAATGAATGAGCAGAATAATCATGTGAATGGCCTAACGATAAGAGCAATGGGTGGCATGGAATGGGTGGCTAATGAAGAATCACAAGAAACAACTGAATCCTTTATGCGTTCATAAAAACATGATGAACATATATGTTGATGGTAATGAAAAATGAATCCTAGTGCCTAACAATATGAGTGGAATAATGCATGCACTCATCATCTCATCAACATGATGAGAACAAAAGAATTTCCATAATATGAATGTTCCTATCTGGTTATGAAGAAGCGAGCTCATCCTTTCTCCCTCTATTTCATGATTATTTTTTTCTTTTTTTTCAAGCCCATCAACTAGCATGACAAAGTTTATCCTTGGGCTTTGCTTACTAAGAACATTCAGTGCAAGATTTTTTTAAGGGTATGGATGATAACTCTACATTCTCATTTTACATAGGAAAAAACAATCCTACTATGCATTTATACATAATGATATATGGATGCAATCTATATGTAAAATTGTTGTTATGCAATTGCAAGATGTGCACAAGAGTTTGTTTGTGCATGTTCATATTTTTTTTCATTTTCTACTAATGCAAAGAGAAAATAAACTAACTATCATGCTATCTATTATGCTATGCTATGCAATCAAGAGGAAATGATCCAGTGTACTTGATCATCTTAAAAGTGGTGATTCATGTGGATGAAATCACATAACTAAGAGATAAATTCTTTAAAGACTATCATATGTCCCTCTCTAATGACCCGTGTACATGGTAACCTTAGGAGTTATTTCTTAAACTTCAATTTAAGATCTCATTAAAGGTTTGGTAAGTTTAAGCTCAACATCATCTTAATTCACATTCCATGTATAATTGATATGTTCATTCATATCCCATGTCCTAAACCTGACTAACCCATACACTTCCTCAAGTTGTGTGACTCAAAGATATTCCAATTCATCTTATAAAGATGTGACAATTTCTTTTCAAAACTTTTTAAATTTCATTGCAAAGACACATAGAAATCCATGCATTTAATGCTCCATGTTTACACTAGATAGATTTGGATCCTATAATTTCATAAACCTAGAAAATAGAGAGCAACTAAAAATGAAAATGCAAGATAAAAACTAAGATAGATGGCTCCCTAAGCTTGAATATGACTATGTCCATATAGTCAACATTCCAACTCGTGAGGTGGAATATTAGTACCATGATCAGAATGAAGGAGGTGGTTGAGGTGGCATTGTGGGGTCGTGGGGAGGAAACATCCCCAGAAAGGTCAGGTTGGACGATGACATCGGTGGTTTTGTGGGCATCCTCCAAAATACCCCTGGTTCCAGTAGTGGTCAAAGAACGAATGCCAATACTACTACATTCACTGCAGTCGCTGATGCATATTCTCTTGGTTGGCTAAGAGAAGACATTCACTTTTGTAGACCACCTACTAGTTCTGGTACAACTGTATGTGGACATCCTGTATTTCTGCCAGCACTGCTTGATGTTGTTGTTGCCCATTTTGAATATCCTATAGCATGCCATATATGCCTACCATGTCATACAGATCATGCTCCTATTGCAAAGGTGGCAGAACATATGAGCTCAAGACAGTGTAATTGTGCGTACACTTGTGTGGGACCGATCTTTGGGTTATGGGGATGGTAGGCTCCACCTCCACAATGTTGTCGTCATGTTGTTTCTTAGAGTCAGCATGGACTTCTTCTTCTGCTTCAGTATTTTCTTCCTTGGCGTCAATTAGCCACATGAGATACTCGACTCCTTATAGATTGAAGATGGGCCAAGGAGTTGACGCTCCATGTACCATCCTCCCATTGTGCAACACACATACACCATGTTGAAGTGCAAGCTGAGGAGACCTACCTTCTTAAATTTCTTGAGATCCAAAATCTTCATATCCACCAAAGGCATGAGGGTGGACAGGTCAAGACAGAAGTGCATAACAATGGGGGTAATCAACTCCCCAAAAAGGATTGGTTCTTTCCCATACACCATTCGCCAGACCTAGACCATGTGGAGGAGAAGTAAGGACCCAAATTTAATAGGTTCTCCCTCCAACAGCCTATAAAGGAAGAAGAGGTCCATTTTTTGGACCTCCCCTTGGCCTTGTCTGGAGTGGGGAAAGATGGTGTTGGTGAGGAGGCGATGCAGAATTTGAGAAAATGGATGCTCAATGTCAGTGATGGAGTTGACATGCCAGCTGGTTTAGAAGCCTTCTGGCACTTTGGTAAAATACTCCCATGCAAGGTCATGGTCGAAGTCGATGGGAGAGGAGCATTTTGGAACATGCAGCTAGTTGAAGATGTGGTTGAATTCCCAAAATGTGATGGAGTAGTTTTTGTTAAAGAGGTGGAAGCTGACTCTTCCTTCTCTCCACTCTCCTCCCAGTAGTTGCTCAGGGGTGACAGGGACATCCAACGAGGCCAAGAACTCACAAACAAGTTTTGGGTAGGTAGGCTAGTTACTAAAGAATGGGTCATCCACCTTCAACTGTTGATTCTCATGTACCCAGTGCATGTTTCCGGCGAAGCCTAATTGCTCTATGAGGGAACGATCTATCTATCGCGTCATTACCATTTTTCTCTTCATAAGATCCTCATAGACCTTCTTGATCTCTGGGGTGGGGTGCTGGATGTAGATCGGTCAAGGGACCAACTCACCTTGCTCCACCAAAGAAGATGCACCCCTCTCAGCCAAGTGGAGTGCTCAAGATAGGGTTTCAATCTTCTTTCTTCAAGCTTCCTTGCTATTTGGAGCTTGTGCATCATCTCTAAGGCTATGTATATAACTTTATTTATGTTTATTGCTTACTCTTACCTTGCATGCACATGATCTTGCCCTAACATTTTGTTCCTAGTAGAAAGATATTATCTTTTCCTAAGGTTGAGCTTATATGATCAGATCTTGAGTAGATAATCCATTTTGATGCACCCCTAAACTTGATTCATGTTTACACCTTGAAGATATTGAACCCTAGACCATGCATTTGTTTAATTTCATGATGGTTGTCGAGGCTTTATTCCATGTGGTTGATGAGATTTCTATGGGTGGTCACCAAGTTTTCTATTTACATGAAGGTTGCCAAAATTTTCAACTCATGATGGTCGTGAAGTTTTGAATGTTCATGTGGTCACAAAGTTTTAGATTCTATTATTGGTTGCCAAGTTTTCACTCCATGATTGGTTGATGAGTTGTTGGACTCTTGATGGTCACCAAGTTCTAGACCATGTTTGTCACCAAGACTTCACTCATGAGGTTGGCAAGATTTTGGACTCCTATGGTTGCCAAGATTTTTGAACTTTATATAGTCAATTACACTATGAATCTATGTGTTTGCCAAGTTTTGATTCAATGAGGTGAGAGGTTTTGAACTCATGTTGGTCTCTAAGGATTCCTAACCCTAGAGGTCACCAATATGGAACCTAAACCTAGAGGTCGCCAACATGACCTACCCTAGCGGTCGCCAATATGGCACCTAACCCTTGTTGTCGCCAATGTGGCTTAACCCTAGTTGTTGCCAATGTGGCCTAACCCTAGTGGTTTCCAATATGGATCGAACCTTAGTAGTTGCCAAGAGGTTCCTAACCTATGTGGTCAATGAAATATTTTAATTCTATGACCATTATGTTTTCCTAATCTATGATCAATGGGTTTTTTGATCCTATGAGTATGGGTCTAGAGTTTTGATTGAATGAAATCAGATGGTCATGGTTGACCTTATGCATTCACGATCCAATGGAAATGCTAAGAATTAGGGTTGACCCTTAAGTTCTTATATGTAACATCTAATCAACTTATCTTGTTGAACCCAACCCTAATAAAAATAGGTGATGATGGTTAAACATACTTAGCTTCCTTGTATCATTGGTATGATGATCAATACTCTCTCTCTCTCAATGTTTTTTTGTAACCCTAATATGTTTCCTGATGAACACCATGAGCTCTTAAATGTGATACTGTGTTGAATTATATGTCACATGTATGTGTTTATGCATGGACTATAGGAACTATGGTTGTGTGCCCCATTCTCTGTAACCTATGTCCAACCAACACTTTATCTCCAGTGCGATGTCTTTCTTATCATTCAACTAGTTGATCAGTGGATCTGGGTCGGCCAGTGGAAGATAACGTGGTTGTGCCGGGAGCATGAATAAATCCAAACATGGGACATACATTTCTTGGAAGTAGTAGAGGCACAGTTCTTGGTCTGAAGGCCATGGAGTCTCTTTGGTCGATGGAATGACAGGTTGCAATTGGTGGGGTTCACCATTGATGTTGTTAGTCATTGATGCCAATGGAGGTGTCAAGGTGGAGTGAATATGGATGATTGGCCTTGTTTCTAATTGTCAGAAGGAAGATGTCAATGCTGCCAAGCCCTGTGCATCGTCCCTTTTATAACTTCCAAAGAAGAGATGTTAGGGATACCTAAGAAGTCAACAGTTACAAACCATGCATGCATTGCACCCAGTGAATAGGGATTGCACGTCAATCACTTCTTGGAAAGTCCCAATTGAGATATTTTGGTAGTGAATACTGATAATAGGATTGAGATAAAATTGACTACTAATTCCATAAAAAAACTTCTTGTAAAAGATAAAGAAATATTTATCAAAGAGAAGAAAATGAAATCCATTGTGGAAAAATAAATGAGCAATCTTTGTTAGGCCATAAAGCCCATTCTCTATGTGCTTATTGTTTCTCAAGATCACAGATCTCTTGCTGTCAAATGGGAAACTGGCATTAGGATTTAATGAGTATTTTCATCATGAGCTTGCTACACCATACCGACTATCCATCAATCAGATTTGGTTGTCAAGAGCATAGTCCTCCCCTTCTCCTTCTCTCCTATCTCTTTTTTTGAAGTAATTTTATGAAAAGAAAAGAAGAATTATCTGAAGAACAAAATAAAACAAAAAGAAATAGAAAAGGGTTGGGTTGCCTCCCAACAAGTGTCCTGGTTTAACATCATGGAATCGACCCATGATAAGCGTTTCTCATGTAAAGTTTGTGAGAGGTGTTTTCAAACTCTTATCCGTAGGGCCTCAATCATGTTTGAATGATGTACATACCTTTCTCAGGAGCGAGTTCTTCCTACCATGTTTACCTCCCTGGGGGTCTACTTGTTTTGGTATCGAATTACCGCATGCTTTTAAAACTTAACTCGAATTATGCACTTTCTTTAAATCTTTGAGGACCTGATATTCAATTGTATTCTTCTTGGACACATGACAAGTTTGCCAGCTTCAACGTCCACTAAGTCTCTCACAATGGCTAAGAATGGTCTCCCCAAAATGAGCGGGAAATTGTTGTCCTCTTTGATATGCATTATCATGAAATCACATGGGATATTGGTGTCATGTCCTAGCTTCACTGGGATGTCTTCAAATATTCCCAAGATTTTTGTAACAAATGCATCTTCCGGATAAATGGTCATAGCTATGGGTAGGAGGTCGGTGAATCCTAGACATTGGCATAAAGTGTATGGCATGATAGATATGCTTGCACCTAAGTCAGCAAGTCCCTTACAGTATGTGTTGTCTCCTAGGAAATAATCTATCCAAAAAGATCCTAGGTCCGTGTGCTTTTGAGACAGATGGTTTTGTATTACACTAGAGGCCATTTACGCAATCTTCATAGTGTTGAATTTTTGGGTTGAACACTTTTCAGACAGAAGTGTCTTGAGATATTTGCACCAGATTATCATTTCAGTTAGCACATCGAGGAACGAGATGTCAATGTGGAGTTTCTTCATGCTGTCTTTAAATTTTATGAATCGGTCATCCATCTTGGTCTGCTTGAGGCAACCTACATATGGTACACAAGGCTTGTACAT
Source organism: Alisma plantago-aquatica (assembly GCA_963693085.1). Lineage (NCBI taxonomy): Eukaryota > Viridiplantae > Streptophyta > Magnoliopsida > Alismatales > Alismataceae > Alisma > Alisma plantago-aquatica. Next base: position 76,017,476 of record OY856413.1, on the reverse strand, counting down.
GAGTGCTTCAGGTGCCGTCGGTGGTCCAGGCTTGACTATCGGTATTGTAATAGTTGAATTCTCACTGGTGTCTGGCTAGATCAACATCACATGTGGATTTGCTGTATGGACTTCTACTAGATTGACCACTGGATGGTCATTTGGCCGACTTAGATCTACAAATGAAGTACCTCTATTAATGTTAGAAGTAGAGGCAGGAGTAGAGGTTGGAGGTGTGGAGCATACATTTGCGACCCATTCATTACGACGTTTAGCTACTCTGGCTACTCCAAATGCTTGAGATTGTTTTTGGGTTAACCAAGATCGTGCCCACTGGGGCTGTTGATTAGCTGTTGAACGGGCGATCTGAGATTCTAAAAACTTTTGATTGGATGTGGTATTGGCTATTTGAGTTTGGTCTGACACCATCATCTCTTGAAATGTCTTCATTGGGTCATTTGTTGGTGTTTCCTCTATTTGTAGTGGTGGGGCCTGATTCAGATTCTAATATTGGTGTCACTGCTGGTAATTCCTATTGGGAAAATTAAAACTAAAATTTCCCTAGTTGCATGGGTAGTATAGTTTGACGGTGCTCTAGCTTGAGTGGGTTGCATCGAGGACTGTTGATTTGAACTCTCAGCTCTAATGAGGTTCCTATATTGGAAACTAGGATGACTACAAGCTTGGTTCGGGTTATAGTACTCTTGTCATGGATATTATCGATTGATTTTACGTTCTCAGCTTTGGTGACTATATATTGTTTCTATGCCTGTTTCTCATGGAATGCAACATACAATTGTTCACAATAGATTATGTTTTGGTCCACTACATGATAGAACTCACAAGAAGGTGCAATGATTTACACTTGAGGTGCCTACTTCTTCCTCTTGTACACACTGAAGGATTTTTTTGATATTATCTTGCTTAAGAAAGAGAGAGAGATCTTTCAATGTTTTAGAGATAGATTTGAGTTATTAATAATCCTCCACCATGGCTACTTTAAGACCACCCTTGCCCAAGGGTTTGATCCAGTGAGTCTCATTCTCTACCGCAAGGTTGATTATCTTTAGAGAATTATCAAAGCTTTGTCGCATGAAGTTTCTATTAAAGGAAGAGTCAAGGAACTTCTTTGTCTCATAGTCAAATCCCACAGTAGAAAAATTTGATGATTTGATTCTTGAGGATGCCATGATGTGGGCACTTGCGTAGGAGTTTGTTGAATCATTCCCATGCTTCATATAGAAATTCTTCGAGCACTTGATTACACCTCTGATCTATCCCTTGATCCAATATGTCATAGGGGGGGTAGAATTTCTCTAGAAAGTTGTTTTCTAGGGCCTCCCATGTAGTGATATGATCCCCTCAAAGAGTTTGTACCACACTCTAGCTTTGTTAGTTAGGGAATATTTGAAGAGTTGCATTTGCATGGCCTCATCAGTGGTGCCAGATGGTTTCATCATCAAGCAAAGGTCGATGAATTTGAGGATATGTTCCCGACAGTCATCTCCAACCCTTCCTATAAAGGTGGAGTTTTGTAGTAGGCTGACCCACTAGGCCCTGATCTTTTTTAGATTGCCTGGAGGTTGGACTAGATGAGTTATTTTGGTGCCTTTAGGGATAGAAAAATCCTACAATTCTTTGGCACATTCTGCGGCTTGGGCGGCCTATAGGTTGGTCTTGAATTTGGCTTCTGCCTGCTCCCTAGCTTCTGTGGCAAGTAATTCTCTTTGTGCTACAATAGCCGCTTCAATTCGTGCTTGGATAGCTGCTTCTACAGATGTTGCATCTACAACTACTGTGTCTGCCATGGATTTCTCCTTGAGAAGTCTTTTGAGGGCTCTCTCAATTTCAAGATCGAAAAGCAATCCTAAGTCAAGACTTTTAGATCTTCACATGTGCTAGGAGTACCTAAAAAGAGGCAGACTGATCGTGAGTTGTGTTGAGTTCGAGAAGATTTTCAATAATATCAAGCAAAAAAAACCTAATTACACTTAGACTTCTGAAAATATTTAACTATTGTTGTCCCCAACAATGACACTAATTTTTGACAGGGCTCCAAATGTCGCACCAAGAAAAACCCTAAAAAGATAACTCCTAGGTTTAACAAAAAGTAGTGCACTAATTCTCCACTTCACAAAAGTGGAAGCCTTATTGCAGTATACATTAGGATCAAACTCAAAGGACAACCTTTTTAAGCTGTTATATAAATTTAGACATTTTAAGAGTAATATTTAACACTAAAAATTTGATTGATTGATTGATTAAACTAAATTCTTTCCAGTAGTAATAGAGATTAAGAAGTAAATGCTGATAATAAAGAGAACCAAGGCATGGGGTTTTGCTACCAAAGCATGCATTATTATCCTAATAAGATCTAACTCTTCAGTAGTAGTTGCTAAATATAGGCTTAGCTACTGCAACCTCAAGGGATACAGATCGTCAGTTGGCCTAAACTCCCTTGCAACTGATCATCCTTAGCACCCAAGTTCCCAATTTATTCCAACTGGACTCCCTTACTTATGACCGACCATCCTCAACACATTTGCAGATCGTATCCCAATCACCTCACTATCCATTGCTGACACCTCAGGGGGATAATAAGATTATTCTGGTGTTCGAATCACGCTCACAGCAACATGCATATCCATGATTATAACATATGTGCAAAGTAAGTCATCAATTTTCAAGGCAAGGAAATACGCAAAATAATACTTTAATGAGCAATAATATTGTCAAGTTTAGATACAAGATAGGATAAAATACGGGCTATTGGGGCTAGTCCCCATACCCCAACACAAGCCTCTACTCTCTCATGGAGAAAGACAACAACAAAAAGATAGAAGGAACAATGGAAGAGGTCATGCCGCCTAATATAGGAAGACTAATCTCTCTGCTGCAACCGCTGCCTCCTCACTCCTTGCTAGGGTTTACGCTACACAATATGGCTTCTAATCACTGACCAGAAACCTGTTAGAATGGCCGATAAGGGTTCCCTTTTATAGATGCATTCGTCGTTGTTGAAATCCTAATTTTGAATACTTGTGGTCAAAGACATCTAATTGCATGGCCCACACTTGGTCCAACAAGCGACTCACGTGGGTTACTCAATTTAGACCTTGCATCTGGTTCTATGGCGGACCAACATGGAATGAACCAGATTAGGCTAAATGTTGGAAGCGCACACCAGAACTGAAGAACTGGAGGACTCTGGGTAGAGAGCGGCTTAGGTTGGGCGAGTGACAAAGTCGATCATTTGACTAGGCGGTTGGAAGGTGAACAATGTTAAGCTTTCGAGACCTTCCTTCCCTTGAGGCATAGAACCATGATGTCTTGGTTGTCTATCTGAGCATTATCACATATTTTTTGGTTGGTTCTGCATGAAAATTTTATAAAGTGCATTAAATTTTAGAAAAGAGGAGATAATTGCATTTAAGTAAATATAAAGATAAAATTAGGAAATAGAATCACGACAACCCCTAAAAAGTGAGCAAAACAATATGCAAAGATGGGTATAAATATACTCATCACATAGTTACCCAGATAGACATCTCACTTTCTACAAGTATGATTTGAAGTTATGAACAAGCCATAGTGGTCACTAGGATGCCATTATCCACATTCTCTACTATCTTACAAGAGCTCCTGGGAAAGGTATCCTCGATACTAGTCATGGGCACCTAAAGTTGCATGGTTTTTCTAATGCAGACTTGGTAGGCTCTATTATTGATAGATAATATATGATTGGAATTTATGTCTCTATAGGGGGTAACTTGGTATCCTATAAAAGCAAGAAGAAAAATGTCATTTCTTGCTCAAGCGATGAGTCAGAGTATGGGGTTGTGACTCAGGGTAAAGGAAATCATGGAAGAACTAGGTATTCCACAATATGAAGCCATGGAATGATAGCACACAATCAAGTTGTAGTCCACATAGCTTCCAAACCTGTCTTTCATGAACATGCAAAATTGATCAAATTCGAATGTCACTTCATCAAAGAGAAGGTTTAAGAAAAGTTGATCAAACTCATACTGGTCCACTTAGAAGATCAACCTACAAATCTATTCACTAATTCTTTGAATAGATGTCAGATTGAAATGTTATGTAACAAACTAAGTTCCTACGATATCCACACACTAGTTTGAGGGGTTTTTATGTGTATAAGTCTATCGATACTCTTGTATATTGGGATTCATCTCACATTGTGTAAATGGCTATTGGCAACCACCCATAGTCCTATGCAGGCTATCTCTCCAATCTATAATACAAACAAGTTATTATCTACCTTCTCTCTCGTAACATAATATATTTCAACATGAAAAATTTTAAGTGATCATTTGGTTTTCCCCTCCTTAGTTATACTAATATAATAACAACGAGGCTGATCCAATGCTACATTGTCTATTTGTGGCTATTTGCAAGCTAAAAACTAGCACAAGGGGTTAGCTTTCATTTTTTACTAGGCCCAAGGGGATCAAAACTGCTACAATCCTCATGTGTGACTCTTACTTGAATAAATACTTGAGAAAAACTTCATCACTATAAGAAACAAGGGGTACCTTTATCCTAACCCATATACATAGTTCTCAACAAAGAAATTGTCGTTGATTTATTTGTGAGTTCATTAGATCCATATACAAGGTTGTAAAATGCAAGTTATGAGCTTGGTGGAAAAACTTCCGACCTACTTCGGTCACTTCTAAGTAAATAGAGGTGTAAATGAAATGGTGAAGAAAGGAATCCATGCACAAGTAAAGATACAAAAAAAGTTTGAGGTCCATATGATATTTTTAGTCTAGGAATAAAGTTAGTTGAGTAATAATATTTTTCAAACTGGGTTTTGATGTCACAAGGCGCACAAATTCAATCGAGACATCACATTATCAAATCAGACGTCACAAATGTTCAAATAAAATAAGAATGATGAAGTGAGATCATTTGAGTGACATTGGGTGGTACAATGGCATAGTTGTAATTTAGAACATAATTGTGGAAAATCCTCTTCATCACACTCTTCCCTCCTTAAAAAGAACATTGTCCACAAAATCCATCAATCAAGATTGGGGTTCATATTACATATCATAACCAACTTGGAATCCCTCCAACATAAAAACTATTTCATAATCGAGTAATCAAGCATCAAGGTCAAGCATAGTCACATAGTTCTTCAAATAAGAAAAATCATCACATGAGTCATAAATCGGGATAGATCATCCTATAGATCACAAATTTGGAGAGATCAAATTTTAGGTCAAATTTGGATATAGATCTTGAATCAAGAGTACAACACAAATTCCAATCCTAATGTTTAGGGTCCTAGCTTCTACATTGACCTAGGTGGGTTATACATCCATAATCGAGATTTCATATTTCAATAATCTGAGACAAACATCATAATTCAATATCATGATTTTGTGCTCAAAATAACTAAAGGTCCCACTCTAGTTCTCATGAGAGCTCATCTCTAAGTCATAAATTGGGTGAATCAACATAATCATCATTTCAAAATTTTGATATTAGAGAACATAAAATTCATCTATCATAAAATGTGGGTGATCCCAAAATCCATATAGGTAAAATAAAGATTGATACTCATGAGTCAAGATTTCATCAACAAATATCAAGAGTCAAAGTTGGACATCAAATTCATAGTTCCAACCATTTTGAAGATAAGGTATAGATTCTTACTTAGACTGTAGGTGTTATCATTCATTTGTATACAATAATCAAGCAACTTTCAAGAAATATTCCAGCAACATCTCAAGATATCGATATCAAGTTCATTATCATGTATTCAAGCTGATGAATGATCTAGACCTAGGCCTTTCTAGGAATTAAACCATAACCTACAGTCAACATCTTCATATTTAAATATCATCATTAGATAAAGTTTCAAGATCAGATATCAAGATCATCATGGATTTGACCTATTAGAGACTTGGGCCAAGAAATCTAATTGTGATAAAGGGATTATACCTCTCTAAAACTCTAAATAATCAACAAGATGGAAATTGAGAGGCAATCATAATAGGGATGTGACCTAGGTTAGGGGAGTCACGAGATAACTACCACTCTAATCTAGCACATTAATCTTCATTAGTCATGAGACATTGAGCATATCCAAATAGGGAAAATATCAATGATTAGATCATAATACACAATGTCATAAGATTAAAATTCAAGATTGTAATAGGGAAACCATGTCTCAAGATTTTGCAAGATCGATGTCATAATTGCATTTCCTTCCTGTTATGATCAATATAATGTATAAATTTGAAATTTAGAGTTGGATCAGGCACTCAAAGAATCAGAACATAATAGTGAAAGATTAAGAATCATCTCCATCTTATCTTTCAAAATCGATATTACAAAGAGATATAGTAATCAATAGGGAGGTTGCCTTTTGTATCAGATTTTGATATCTTAAATTTGAGAGTCCTGAGGCATAGTCATTTAACGACATGATCATGGTATGTACAAATAGGGGGAAAAGTTTTCTTGAGTATGTTTGTGGTTTAATCAACAATAGGGAAACATGGACTTATTAAAATAGGGACCTCATGAACCCTAAGGTAGAAGGTATCAATCGTCGTAATTTCACCATATCCAGATTATTATCATTTACCTCAAACATAGGAAGCATGTAGTGTAGTTTTGGTGAAACTAAGTTTACATGATATGTGTGGTCATACATGAGTACTTGACTTCAAAATTACTTTTTATTAATAGGGTTTCCACTTTAAGGTCAGATCATGGCATCATCACCTTGTTCAAATTTCATGATTTCAAATGAATTAGTTTTCTTCATGCACAAGCAACCCATAATTGAGACATCATGTGGTAAATAGTCATGAGAGAAGAACTACACAGGGAGAAGAGAAGACTAAGTAATCATCATCTACTTGGGTGGCTTAGGTAGTCCTTAGAGAAAAGGTGAAATCCTAAAAGACTTTCTAGGGTTATTGGCAATCTTGTCAATCCATTTTTGGATGCACTAAGTCTAGCTAGAGTAGGTAAACCTCAGCCACCATATCTAGATAGATAGAAGGAATTATGGCCAGAACTCATTATGCTCTTTCTAGACACCTCAATTTCACCATACGAAGCTTTAGGGTTTGCTTGGTTTATAGATTAGTAATGCTATTTCATAAATGGATAAAAAGTGTGTGGTGGCTCTGATACAAAGTTTCACAAAATTGATCTTACCCTAATCCCAATCCCACTGCCAAGGTAGGCAGTGTTAAGGGGATAAGAGCGTATGTCTTTGAGTGTCCCAAAAAGCAAACACACATTAACACAAAAAGAAAACACATTCCTTTTTTTGTAAAATATTGACAAGGTTTATTACATAAGGGCCCATAGGCAACATTGAAAAGAAATAAGAAGAGAAATATGATAAACTGTGAATTACATATCATTTACACAATATCCTATGTAATGACCCAATGTGGTGTAGCATTCTTTATTCCAATGAATGTTGGTAGAGTAAAAAAGAGATAACAGATGTCATGTCTTCAAGTCTTCAATTTTTTAAATCAAGAAATTCATGACACAATCAATGCAAAGCATTGGTGCACTTTATAAAAACAATATGGAACAATTTATAAATACAATATGGAACAATTTAAAACATTTTCTATCCAAATAGTATACTTGGTAGGAGCTATATTGAAATAATCAATGTGATATTCAAAGTCAACTCTATTTCAAGCAATTCAATTTTTCTTACAAATTTCCCCATTATGTTGAAATCAAGAAGCATATAAATGGCTCCATCACCCCAATAAGATGGAGGTCTCTTGTACCCTCTGATATGAGGAGGTCTCTTGTACCCAATATCAGCTTATCACAGGAAGTCATAAGGGGCATTATCATTTATGTTCAAGGATTTTCAAGAATACATACACAAACCAAAAGAATACTTAGTAGGGAATGGTGTGGCTCAAACAAATACATAGACAAGTATAGATTCAAGACAGTGCATACAAGTGTCATTCAATACCACTTGTCTATTCAAGGAGGGAATAATATAAAGGCATACCTCTTTTGGAGTCTATATTGATCGAAAATACAAATCAACAAGTCTAATGAGTATTACATCCCGGTACAAATGAGAAAAACCATGTACCAATATATATAGTTCATTTATCTAATGACCTATTAGTGCAATCATTCATGTATTGTTATACTCAAATCATTAGGCTTTTAGCAAGATTAGGGTTTGAAATATTAATAGAAAACCCTAATTAAGATGTATGAAAGAGATATTAAATATAATCATCAAACCCACTGTCAATTTTTCTAAGAAGATCCATATTTTGTGGTCATTTTTCTGATAAACTAGCTATTTTTAATACATTTAACAAGAAGGACCAATTGGAAAAATGCTATATTAAATAATGAAAATAAAAAAATCCAGCCTTGCCCTACGGATCAAGGGAGAGATCTGGATCTGTGGAACCTCCTCCTGAACTACAACTAGGATAGGCTCAAAGGAGGTCAGAGTAGGGACCAAAAGGATTAAAAGGCCCATGTGCACCAAGATAATATATTTGACAACCCTTGGACAAATCAGTCAAAAGTGGACCTCAGATGTCTGATCAAACATGGGCAATCATATGCACCATTGTGGTAGTGAGAAGAAGAATAAAGGAAGAAGAGGAGATGCATGAAGGATGACAAAGAATCCATGCAAGTCTAGGATGAGGATGTTGTCGACTTTATGGTGTTAGTGTGCAGTCAGTAGGCTATCTTCACTAGCTAAAACCCAAGGAACATAGATGCAAATAGGTGTTTGTTTTGTAGGTAGAGGAAAATAGAAGGAATAAGATTAGGTTTGAGAGTTATACTGCAAGCCAGAGGGAACTAGGCATCTCATCATATCTGTGAGCCTTTTGAGAGTCATCTGATGCCTTTCACTCCTCATGGCAATGCATAGAAGTGATGGTCGATGAATCAGGATGAGAGGTTGAGGTGCTCTGTCATGGGATCCTTTTGTGCCTCTACACCTCCTCGTGATGCCTGAGTTAGCCTTGCCTAGGTCCCGAGATGGAGTAGACATAAGCAATTGAAGGGTGAAGCTCGGGAATGGGGGCTACTTTCTCTAGTTCAGGTATGAGAGGGAGGATTTGGGTGGAGAAGTTGGGGGCTCAAGGTGAGAAATTAATGCCTTGGTCAAGATGAAGGGATGGTCAAGGATCCACTGAAACTTAAATAGGTACCACAAGGACTAGGGCTACGTCAAGGTGAGGTGTCAATGATCCAAGTCCATGGAGATATTGGCCATTTATAAGATATGGATTGTTACTGAGGTTTTTAGGGCTCGTTAGAAAGAGGAGGAGAACTCGGATCTGGTGCGACAAATTTAACTTGGTGATGAGTTGAGAGGATCGAGATATTAGTTTATAAAAATTCATGCTATGGTATGTGGATCCCTCTATTGTGATGGGTGGGGACGATGACCGCATGATGAAACCTTCCTGAATCTGGGTTGGGATCAAGTTAGGTCAGACAAATGGTACTTTGGAGGATATTTTATGGTATTTTCTTCAATTTTTCATATCTTTTAAGTGGAAGCTTCACACCGAATGAAATTTTGTATGTTTCTTGATAAAAGTCCTATAAATATATATAAGAATTTGAGGTCCATATGATAACTTTTAGCCCATGAACAAAATAAGTTGAGTAATAATATAGTTCAATCTATGTTTTGATGTCACAAGATGCATAACATTCAACTTTGACATTGCATTATCAAATGGATATCACATACGCTCAAATATGATACGAATGATGAAGTGGGATCAATTTGAGTGGCATTTGATAGTACAAGGGCATAACTGTGATGGAGTAGACTTTTGGAATCCTAAAATGTCTAATGACACAAGTGAATTTGTTCATGTTGAGTTATCATAAGAGTTGCATGTGCTTTGGCGAAGTTGGATGGTGATTGATTTTTATATTATGATTAATATCCCAAAGTTAATATTAATTGAGGAATTTAATTGACAAGTCAAATAGTTAGTTTTGACACAAAAATGGAATCGAATGTAGCTTAAGTTGTGAATGAGCTATGATCTGAATTTTGTAATGTTTTGCTCCTCCTAGAAAGAAATACATAGGTTTGAATGTTTTAATATATATGTCACACGGCCAACTCTTTTTAATTAGCTTTGTGTCCGTGTTTCAGTAGCCACGGATTAGGCTTTCATGGGAAGTCATCCTGACCCTTGGATATGATCAAATGGCTTGGAACCTACCTTCTTTGCAGTAGTTACGATTAGTCGAGGAATGTGGGACTCACATAGTCAAGAAAAACCTATCGTGGGTTGAGAGTACGTGGGGAACCGGGTAGTTCACCTCAACCTGACTGTGGCCTTCGTACCAATCCTCGCTAGAGGGAGAGGAACAAGGAAGTTTCACTTTCCTTCTCCCACACTTCCTTTCCCGCCTAATACATATCTTGGGTAAGAGAAGGAGCCAGAGAAGGAGAGCTAGAATGAGGAGTTGAAGCATCTTGGAGTGTCTCCTTCATTTAGCTAGGGTAGTATCATGCATCAGTGACAGTTCACGGTGGGTCTGTGGAGAGCATGGGACACTAGCAGAGTCTGCGCACTAGATGAGGTTACCACGGCGGCGGCTGTGGAGAATGAGTCCATCGTCATGGATAACTTGCTGATGATCTGAGGCGATACCAACCTAGCCAGGCTTGAGTCAGCGTCGAAGAACGATGGGGAACACATGCATCATGCACTGAGATCACAGCCGCATGGATCGTGAGGAGAACGAAGCCATCACCAATTACACGCCAGGGTTGAGTCGTGTGGCGGCTTTGTGTGACCAAACTAAATGCACGCAGCGCTGGAGGCGGCCGGTCATGTCTTGGAGGCTGCCGGTCGTGGCCTTGCTTTGCGGTGGCTCAAGCGCTCATCGGAGAACGCAGTCGACGGCGCAGAGGCATGTGGAAACATAGCTTTGTGGCTGCACAGAGGTGTTGAAGGTTGATCGCTCACTGAAGTAGAGGAGCACGTACAGCTGTGGGCATCGTGTGACGTCGGGAGCAGATGCACGCAAGCGGCGGCGGTGTTTCACGGAAACAGAGCCGCACAACGCGACTGGCGCTGGACGCGTGAAGAAGAAAGGAAAGTGGACCGAGTCCAAGGCATGAATCGACCGGCCCAAGTGAGAGCAGCGCCTCCTCAAGGCCACGTGGCAGACACCGATTGGCTTAAAAGGGTAAATATTCTCATAATCTGTGGATCTTAGATAAATCGTAATAATTAGATCAGACATCAGAAAAATACAAACAAGGTACCAAAATGTTCAGAAAAATAAGTAGAACAACATGGAACCACCTTTTTAGTCTTTTGGTGCATTAATAATAGTGATATCATGTAATATGTGTAATTCTTCTCTAATGGATAATAAATAGCAGACAATGACATAAAATTACAAAAAAATGTCAGTAAATCATAAATCATGTTTATAATGCATATGATGTTAGTTATGGTCATGTTGATGTACGAAAGTATATAATTTGATTAATATGTCTAATTAGGGCTAATAACCCAAAGTAAAATGTAATAAATACATGCAAGCTCAATAAATGATGAAATTTACAGAGTAGGTTTATATCAGTAATCTGAAGCTAATAAGTAAATCGGATATCAGTTAGATACACATAATCCATGTTATATGATGATGTTGCTCTTAATATGATACAAACCCTAATATGATTAATACATGTAACATAGGGTTAACATGTGCACATAATCATATGTAATCAAGTAATCAGATTATGTATCCTAATCTGGAACATAACATCAGTAACATAAATCCCACATAAGGATGAAGATAATACAAGTAATCATGAGAATATCATAATGAGATAAGCAAACCCTAATATGAACACGATTAGGGTTAAGATGAGATATAATAGGATGAGAACTTGATGATAGTTTATGGTCTTGTCTTGATCAGGTTTGACTAAGCTTATAGTTGACATCAGTGATGTGTGATTAGTATGATCTATCTCTTGATCAAGGTACGACATTACCTCTTACTTGGCTTATTATACAATATGCTTGTGTTATATGTGTACTAGAATACTTGGCATATGATATTGGATGAATGATTGTTCATGTATGTTATGTTGCTTGAGATTTTCTATATTTATTGCTATGAACACTTGAAACATAATATATCTGTTCCATTATATGAAAGCACTATATCTCTTTGGTAAGCATAGTGCTAGTGAGTGATATATCTCTTTGGTAAGCAGATCACATGTACAATGATCTCTCTCTTTGGTAAGAAGATCATAAGGCCTGAATGCATCTATCCCATTGGTAGGCAGATGCACGAGCATATAATGGAAAAATGAGATTAAAACATGTGTTCTCTTTTGTTGATAAACATCTTTGTACAAGTATATGATTTTCTTATATTTCTTCTATTACTGCCAAGTATTAGTTTTATCTTATTGCCAAGATATGATGAGAGGTAAATAAAAGACACGTAGGCGTACTCAGTACAATATTCTTGAAATATTGTGCTGACGTGTACCGCATGTAATCTTTTGTTTAGGTTGTGGTTATGCTCTTGAAGATCCAGGATAGTGAGAGTTGTGTGGCGAGCTGATGTACAGGTGGACCTGTTGTCTTAAGATCCTGTAGTTTAGTTGTAGTACATGTATATGTTTAAGTTTGTTGTTCAATATGTAATATCAAATGTTGTAACAATTCATGTTGTAATTATATGTTGAATGGTGAACATGTGTGTATGGTTTTATTATTGTTCATGTACATGTGCTACTGATTGTTTCCTTCTGACTCCCTTGATTTTCTTCTTCTTAGCCTAGTGTGGGGTGTTTAAATTGGGATTCTCGCTGAGGTGAGGGTTTCAATTTGGGAATCACACATCAGATTAAGTTTTAGAAAATCTGGGGACGTCACAGGTGGTATCAGAGCATGAACAATAGCAAAGCCTGACATTTGCTCATTATGCAACTCAAAACTAGAAAACCTTGAACCTAATAATATCTTTAGGGTTAGATTAGTCATCTTTTAGAGACTAGATCTGACCTAGCCTCTAGGTTAGCACCTAGATGTCTGAGAACTAGGTCTAGACTGGTGCTTGTTGAGTAGCAAGTCCTTAGATGTCGTTATTTCCTTGTAGTGCAGCGGTATGGGACGTTGCACTATTTGGAAATGACGTGCATCAAGGGAAGAGAAACCCTAGACATATTGTGCACGTTGTCTAGAGTAGCTACACTAGTCTACCCCTTGTTCTCACCCCTTTTCACTAGTTTTCATGACACTGGACTCTCTACTATGTGTGGGACACTCGTTTCTGGTTTTGGTTTTTGATTCCAAACGAATTGAACCTCGATAGTTTTCTCTGACGCTTGCTTTATCGAAGAAAAACTATATAATATTTTAATATGTATATGTATTATAAAAATGTGTCCCCACACATGTATGAGTAGGAGGTGGTCATGCAACCTGAGTGAAAGTGAATGACATCAGTCTAGAAGAGAGTGTAGTTCTAGATTAGATGTCTAGAGCCTTTTTGATAGATGGAATAGATGATATAAGTTTTGATGATATGATGTAAGTCTTATATAAATCACATAAGATGGTTATGATGATCTATGTTTGTCTTCGAGGACTCAAGTTTAGTTTGAGGATTTGAAATAAGTTTTGATGATGCAAGTATGAGTTCTTTTATGAGATGAGATAAGTTAAGTTAAGGCAAGGTTGTGAATCAACATGAGCCTCAATCTCTTTTACGATGGAGGACCTCTAGTGTTAGGACCAGTTTTGGGGTTAACTCCAAAGAGAGTGAGACCCATTGGGAGAAGGTTAGAGAACCTAACCTCCAAGATATGAGAATAATGAGAAATATGAGATATGATACGTCCTAAACTAGACTACTCCTGAGTGATTGAGTTGAGTTGCATTATGTATGATTCCTATAGTTTTGTTGAACCCTAGATGTCCTTGGAGGACCAAACCCTAGAGTCAACGAGAGGCTGGTTATATGTGCATATGTGAATAAGAATATGAGTGCCTATCATCCGGGTGAGGGAGAGAGCCCAAGACCCTGGAGGAGGTAGCTATGTTAGTTTCTGTGAAGCCTCATGCTTGGGTTGGTGGTTTCCCACATAGGAATCTAGTGGTGTATATAATAGAGTTTTGGGTAAGCATGTTTCATGGGTAGAAGGCATGTGATGAGAACATCATGTCATAGCATGTTTTGGTTTGTGCTTATGTGGCTAGACCTTGTGAAGTTAATCACTAGTGCCAATGAGGTAATCTGAGAACCCTAGACTAAGAGAGGGAAGATAAAGCATGTGCATGTGAGATACTCATAGAGTTGTTTTAGCTCACAGAGAGTGAGCATGACACTACCCTCAGGAATGGGTTAGGAGAACCTCAGTTGGACTAGATAAAGTTTTGATATATGTTTAACAAGCCACTTATATAAGTTTGTTTAGAACAGTCATGATATAATATATGTAAGAATGTGATCTAATCTCGAGACGTGGGATATGTATATGATATGATGGAAACCTAGAGATGGTTTAATAGATATCAATGCATAAATGATTAACCACATACATGAATAATGATGATAATGTGGTATAGTTGGTTAATCTTGCGATGAAAACCTAAGTAAATGTTGCAATTTATTATGAACAATGAAATAATATCATATGAATGAAACATGTTACATGAGATGTTAATCTTAGTGCTTAACAAAGATGGAAGTTATGGTTTGACAGCTAGCACAACATAATGATTATGATACCCTGATATGATCTAGATGGAAAAAGTGGGTCAACTTTAGTTAACTCCCTCCTAAAAGGCATATGTTGATGATGAACATGTTCTTACAATGAGCTAAATAACATGTTGATGACACCTTAATGTATGAGTTAATCTTAGTAAACTCCTCTAGAACATGGTAATATGATGTGGGAACCCTAATGCAAGGGTAAATATGAGGATGTAACTCCTAAAATATGAATGACGTCATGAAATAACCTAATCTTATAAACCCTTGTATCACCTTAGATGTTTGAAAAACATCCTAATAGCTGGGATATAATTCTGGAGCTTTTGACTATGTTGTACATAGAATGATGCCTACATGTGGATTTGAGAGCAAGATAAGGTTTTCCCTGGAAGTATGATTATGGCTTACTTTCGAGGGCGAAAGTTCTTTTTAGATGTATATGATGTGATGGACTTGATTTTTTTTTCTGGCTTAATTCTGAGGACAGAATATCTTTTAAGGTGTGTAGCATGTGATGGAGTAGACTTTTGGAATCCTAAAATGTCTAATGACACAAGTGAATTTGTTCATGTTGAGTTATCATAAGAGTTGCATGTGATTTGGCGAAGTTGGATGGTGATTGATTTTTATATTATGATTAATATCCCAAAGTTAATATTGTTTGAGGAATTTAATTGACAAGTCAAATAGTTAATTTTGACACAAAAATGGAATCGAATGTAGCTTAAGTTGTGAATGAGCTATGATCTGAATTTTGTAATGTTTCGCTCCTCCTAGAAAGAAATACATAGGTTTGAATGTTTTGATATATATGTCACACGACCGACTCTTTTTAATTAGCTTTGTGTCCGTGTTTCAATAGCCACGGATTAGGCTTTCATGGGAAGTCATCCTGACCCTTGGATATGATCAAATGGCTTGGAACCTGCCTTCTTTGCAGTAGTTACGATTAGCCGAGGAACGTGGGACTCACATAGTCAAGAAAAACCCATCATGGGTTGAGAGTATGTGAGGAACCGGGTAGTTCGCCTCAACCTGACCGTGGCCTTTGTACCAGTCCTCACTTGAGGGAGAGGAACAAGGAAGTTTCACTTTCCTTCTCCCACACTTCCTTTCCCGCCTAATACATATCTTGGGTAAGAGAAGGAGCCAAAGAAGGAGAGCTAGAATGAGGAGTTGAAGCATCTTGGAGCGTCTCCTTCATTTAGCTAGGGTAGTCTCATGCATCAGTGACAGTTCACGGTGGGTCTGTGGAGAGCATGGGACACTAGCAGAGTTTGCGCACTAGAGGAGGTTACCATGGCGGCGGCTGCGGAGAGTGAGTCCATCGTCGTGGATAACTTGCTGATGATCTGAGGCGATAGCAACCTAGCCAGGCTTGAGGCAGCGTCGAAGAACGACGGGGAACGCAAGCATCATGCACTGAGATCGCAGCTGCATGGATCGTGAGGAGAAGGAAGCCATCACCAATTACACGCCAGGGTTGAGTCATGTGGCGGCTTTGTGCGACCAAACCGAACGCACACAGTGCTGGAGGCGGCCGGTCGTGGCCTGGAGGCTGCCGGTCGTGGCCTTGCTTTGCGGCGGCTCAAGCGCTCATCGGAGAACGCAGTCGACGACGTAGAGGCATGTGGCAGCATAGCTTTGTGGCTGCACAGAGGTGTTGAAGGTTGATCGCTCACTAGAGTAGAGGAGCACGTACGGCTGTGGGCATCGTGTGACGCCGGGAGCAGATGCACGCAAGCGGCGGCGGTGTTTCACAGAAACAGAGCCGCACAACGCGACTGGCACTGGACACGTGAAGAAGAAAGGAAAGTGGACCGGGTCCAGGGCATGAATCAGCCAGCCCAAGTGAGAGCAGCACCTCCTCAAGGCCACGTGGCAGACACCGATTGGCTTAAAAGGGTAAATATTCTCATAATCTGTGGATCTTAGATAAATCGTAATAATTAGATCGGACATCAGAAAAATACAAACAAGGTACCAAAATGTTCAGAAAAATAAGTAGAACTACATGGAACCACCTTTTTAGTCTTTTGGTGCATTAATAATAGTGATATCATGTAATATGTGTAATGCTTCTCTAATAGATAATAAATAGCAAACAATGACATAAAATTACGGAAAAATGTCTGTAAATCATAAATCATGTTTATAATGCATATTATGTCAGTTATGGTCATGTTGATGTACGAAAGTATATAATTTGCTTAATATGTCTAATTAGGGCTACTAATCCAAAGTAAAATGTAATAAATACATGCAAGCTCAATAAATGATGAAATTTACAGAGTAGGTTTATATCAGTAATCTGAAGCTAATATGTAAATCAGATATCAGTTAGATACACATAATCCATGTTATATGATGATGTTGCTCTCAATGTGATATAAACCCTAATATGATTAATACATGTAACATAGGGTTAACATGTGCACATAATCATATGTAATCAAGTAATCAGATTATGTATCCTAATCTGGAACATAACATCAGTAACATAAATCCCACATTAGGATGAAGATAATACAGGTAATCATGAGAATATCATAATGAGATAAGCAAACCCTAATATGAACACGATTAGGGTTAAGATGAGATATAATAGGATGAGAACCTGATGATAGTTTATGGTCTTGTCTTGATCAGGTTTGACTAAGCTTATAGTTGACATCAGTGATGTGTGATTAGTATGATCTGTCTCTTGATCAAGGTACGCCATTACCTCTTACTTGGCTTATTATACAATATGCTTGTGTTATATGTGTACTAGAATACTTGGCATATGATATTGGATGAATGAGTGTTCATGTATGTTATGTTGCTTGAGCTTTTCTATATTTATTGCTATGAACACTTGAAACATAATATTTCTGTTCCATTATATGAAAGCACTATATCTCTTTGGTAAGCATAGTGCTAGTGAGTGATCTATCTCTTTGGTAAGCATATCACATGTATAATGATCTATTTCTTTGGTAAGCAGATCATAAGACCTGAATGCATCTATCCCATTGGTAGGCAGATGCACGAGCATATAATGGAAAAATGAGATTAAAACATGTGTTCTCTTTTGTTGATGAACATCTTTGTACAAGTATATGATTTTCTTATATTTCTTCTGTTACTGTCAAGTATTAGTTTTATCTTATTGCCAAGATATGATGAGAGGTAAATAAAAGACACGTAGGCATACTCAGTACAATATTCTTGAAATATTGTGCTGACGTGTACCGCATGTAATCTTTTGGTTAGGTTGTGGTTATGCTCTTGAAGATCCAGGATAGTGAGAGTTGTGTGGCGAGCTGATGTACAGGTGGACCTGTTGTCTTAAGATCATGTAGTTTAGTTGTAGTACATGTATATGTTTAAGTTTGTTGTTCAATATGTAATATCAAATGTTGTAACAATTCATGTTGTAATTATATGTTGAATGGTGAACATGTGTGTATGGTTTTATTATTGTTCATGTACATGTGCTACTGATTGTTTCCTTCTGACTCCCTTGATTTTCTTCTTCTTAGCCTAGTGTGGGGTGTTTAAATTGTGATTCTCGCTGAGGTGAGCGTTTCAATTTGGGCGTCACACATCAGATTAAGTTTTAGAAAATCTGGGGACGTCACAATAACTATAATTTAGGTCATAATTGTGGAAAAAATCCAGTTCGTCACTCAAGCATATCATATGACAATGATTTGCATCATGCATGTGCTAATGATTTTTTTCAAAGGAAAGTAATATTATCAGTATGATGATGTGATATGATTGTGTTTCTAACTCAAACAAGATCTCGTGATTCAATTAAGCTTAGGTGTCATTTAGGTCAACTGTCACCTAAGGTTCAAGCAATGATTTTTTCATATAAGAAGTGTGCACATATAGAAAGTGCTCTCTTCGGTCCAACCATGAACTTTATGTGTATGTAGTGTACACATAGTGATGGAACACACTCCGACGTGTAGGTCAGGACATTAAGTTGTTTGTTGGCTTCACTAGTCACCTCACTAACATTAGAACCCCTATAATCACTTCTATCAATCAATTATAAAGTCACACATTGCATCAATAATACATGGAAAAGTATTCAAGACTCCCTCTATTAGCCAATATTGTAATTAAAATCAATCAAGTCATTATTATATTGAGTGCCTTTGACCCCGAGTTTTACATTTAGGAATTAATTATCTTATAGTGATATTTTGAGTATATACCCATATAAGTCTTTCATTTTGATATTGTATCATTTTCTTCTTTGTGTTACTTTTTTATTACCCAAATAAACTTTTATAGAACTCATATGAGTCCTATGTTTTGATGTCATAACTAGTTAGCCTAAATTTACTTTTCTAGTATTCTTCATTTTTGTGATTGTTTCTATTTGATGTTTTACTGACTATTTTTACCTTAACCATGGAGGGTAAAACACATTGAAGAACTATGGGTAATCATTACAATGATGACTCAATGTTATACATTAAGAAGAGTGTATACAATCCATTCCTCTTGTAGCACCCTCCCTAAGTACACACTTTCATAGAGGAAGCACACAAAGTTATCCATTACTTTTGCACTCAAGGGGACATTACATAAAGTTGGCATTGATAATAAGAATATATCAATCACACAAACTGAAATGCTAAACATTCCCACAACTATTCTCATAATAGGAACATGAAAGTCTATCACATGGAAAACTTGTTTAACATTTTAAGATTGAGTTACCACTCTAAAGTCCAAAAAAATGAAACATATAGCTAAATCTATGAAGATGAGAATTATCTTATAGTTGAAACCCCAACAAATGATATGATCTTCCATGTTCTCTCTAATCTAGGTTCTACTTCTGCTCCTAGTTCTTCTCCTTATTTGAGAACATCTCATACCCAGTCATGCATTGGATAAAAAAACTCTAGTAAGTGGCATGAATATTACAAAATATGCAAAAATTGAGTAAAATATACTACAATATACTCAGAACTGACATTAACATCTGTTGAGAATCTTAAACATGAACTGCTACTCTTTCTTTTCTCTTAATTTTTTCTTTTTACATATCATTCTCTGGAGACATTTACTCTGGTAGTTGGGTCTCATGACCTTCACTTTGGTTCCCCGTTTATACAACTAGTATTGTCATATACTAAGGTTCCTAGGACACATGACTTACACAAAGGATGTGGGTCTTGTCTCTTGGGTTAACCTACACTAGGGCCTGGGTCTAACTCCATAATTTGATGTCATCTCATCAAATCTGATCTTATATGAATCTTATTGTATTCTAATCTCATGGTCTTATCATAGTCATTAATCTTAAATATTAATACATGGATCCTATCTTGGAAATAATCATGGCCTAATTTGTAGATCTTAATAATTTTAGAAATTTAAGTAACACATTTTGACTTATAATCTTAAGCAAATATGAGGACAAGCCATTAAAGTATGAAAATTTTACTTGCATGTCTTATATTAATATCTTCGAACATTGGATCTCATGAATCATGGAAATCTTTCTTACAATAAGAAACATGAAATTATGCTAAGGATAAAAATATTCAATATTCATAGGCATGAACCACCTACCTAGTTTAGTAGGAACAATGTGCTTGTGATTCTATTAATCTCAAACCTTAATTAACATGTATTACAAACCCAAACCCTAGATTAGGATCTTCAAACCCAAATTATCTTAGGTTTATATATTCATGAAAACCAAATAAAAATATGCCCTAAAACCTATATCACCAGATAGATCTTGAAAAACCAAACAACATCCATATATGGGTCATCTTCATTTGAGGCTTGTAGCATTGATTTATGCAAGCTACAAACATTCTCTACATTCATAATTATCATTACCTTGTTTTAAGAGGTTCCCAAGGGGATTCATTTGTGCCAAGATTCACACACTCGCCCATTGCCCTTATATGTTAAAAGATAGTGATGCCTATGTTCCTCTGTGAAATAGAGCGTCCCTCCATGGTTGGTGGGGAAAGGATAAGAAAGGATCATTGCTCATTGTTGGGATTGTAATATGGGTCCTTTAGGATCTCTACTTTGTGGCACAGTTGAGGTGCCTAAAAGCTTCATGGTGAAATTTAGGACAACTTTTGGTCCTTAGCGTGGCACAAGCAGGTCAATACCTCACTACCGACTAAGCTCTTGCAGCTTTAAGAGGTTAGTTCTCACAGGGAGAAAACACCACCTAAATGCACAACTAAGTGGCACTTGTGGAAGATCCATAGACCCCTTGTGAAGGTCCTTGCTGAACAATTTGGCTCTGGTGGCCTTTGTGCCAAGGACAGATCTAATGAGAACAATGAGGAAGACAATTGGGTATTAGGAATTGGGGCAAATAGGATGAAATTGCTTCTATAGAAATATTTCATAGAAGAGGATGTGGCAATATACATTGCAAGGAGGATGGGGGAACCTTGTGTGTCTGTGTACGAAGACCACTATAAGAATAGGTGGAGGAAGATGATGACATGAGGAGAGGCATCTTCCAAAAATGACGAGCTAGGGTTTGTATCTGGGCTTGAAATACTAGACAAAGAGACCTAAAAGCAAAGGAATCCTTATTTCCTAATAAGATCGACTAGATCGCAAGAGAAGTGGTGTAGATCAAAGTCCAATCTACTGGGGTTTCTATTCCCTTTGGAATCTTTCCCTGTAAATGAGGGCTTGTCCCTCAGATCCCCATCCAATGGCTAGGGCATGGGTTCCAGTTTACTAACCCAAAGTTATAGTCATGTGACAACCTGAATTAGCATTATCAAGATTAATTTAGGTGCAACTAGATAAATCCAATGTATAAATTGAATAGCTAGGTCAAACAATGGTTAAATGCTCCTTTTTCTACCTAAACTTGATTAGGATATTTATGGTTGTCCAAACCCAACCAAATTTTGACTATGTTCTTGTTATTGTTTCCCAATAAGTATTATTAATTTAGATTCTCAATTTAAGCATTATAAACTTGTAAACCAATGAAGATTTTTTGAACTTCAATAATCCCTAATATTTTGTAGGGTGATTATATATGTTCCAAAATTTGAAATTATGCCCAACTTCTTATCATCTGAGAAGATTTCAAGTTTGATATCAAAAATACTTTTGTATTCTAATGTATTATCAAATATAGGCATACTCAATATTCTAAATTAATCTCTTGCATTTAATATATCTAAAGTTTCTTGGATATAGATTTAATGTCTCAAATTATAATACTAAGACTAAGATGTCACTTCAATTCATATTTTAAATTATACAAATTTAATTCTATGGAAGTTTTGTGTGAAGTACCCTTGTGTTATTAACTCTTCATTGATGTACATATTTTCAACCAAAAAAATTATGCATGAATTTTCTTGAAAAAATTGGGATATTACACCGCTTTCCAATCCAATTCCTTGAGTGAGACAAAATAAAGTCATCCTCTCTCTTCCTTACTCACACTCCAAATTCTCATGTAAGTTAGTTGGGGATGTCTTTAGTGAGACCACTCATCCACTCCTAGTACTTATAACCTTGTCTAGATATATAGGAATCGATAAGGTATCACCTCATGTCCTCGTGGTGGGAATTTTGTGTGTAGTATTCTTGCTCATGTGGATGTGAATGTGAATGGAAAAGGAGTGAAATATTTCATGGAACAACATGTTGGGGTCTTTTGCCTCCTTGTGGAAAACTATATTCTTGTCTCTTACTGCACTATTACCAAGCTGTTTGTTTGGTGTCATGGTTGATAAGTATGTTACAAAGAACCCATTTCTTACATTTTCTTCATGCCAACTCTGCTTCTCTTTAATCATTTTTATCTTTTTGTGAGGTTTCAAACCCCTTCGTTACATGTTTGCTATGCATTCTAAATCATATTTGAACTCCTAGATAATTTGGGTTCAATGTTGTAAATTTCATTACTCATTATATCCCCTATGATATATTCTTTGTTGTTGGGAAGTTAGTAGGTACAACACCATGACTGTCTTCCTAGACCAACAAGAATCCTAAGGAACATTACATCATGACTGTAACAAGAAAGGCTCTTTCATCCTAGGGTTGTGAAATACCTTCCTAGAGACCCCTTTTCATGAATATAGAGTTTGTTGAGTTCATCCAATTTCTTTTATAATCTTCTTTTAAGTTGTTATTGTTCAATTGGTTTAGACAAATTTTTCATAGTTTCCTTGACAAATCTAGCATTTCTAGTCCTCTTCTTCTCTTCTAATTTGGTATAAGAATTTTATCAAGAAACAAACAAAATTTCATTAGATTTGAAGCTTCCATTTAAAAAAATGAAAAATAGAAGAAAATATCCAAAATTACCCCCCTCCCAAAAAAACCATCTATCTGACCTAGGTGGATCTCGACCTAGATCTATGAAGGCTGCATCACCCGACCGTCTTCCCCACCCATCACCTGTAGATGGAGCCAAATACTATAGCATGAAATTTTAGAGACGCATATCTTGCTCCTCCCAACTTCTCTCCAATTCAAATTTGTTGCATCTGATTTGGGTTCTCCTCCTCTTTCTAACGAGCCCTAAAAACCTTGGTAACAATCCCTATCTTGAAAACAACCAATATCTCCATGTATGCGGACTATCAGAACCCCTGTTAATGTAACCCTTGATCTCGTGGTGCCTATTTAAGGGTCTTAGTACCTCGATGGACATCCCTTTAGCCTACCAAGCCGTCAATTGCTCACCTTTAGCCCCCTACTTCTCAACCAAAATCCTTCCTCCACACCTAAACCTGAGAAAGTAGCACCCATTCTGAAGCTTCACCCTTCAATTGCATGCGTCATTTCCATCTTAGGACCTAGGCAAGGCTAATCCAACCATTTCAAGTAGGTGAAGAGGTGTGAAAGGCTCCCCCAACAAAGCTCCATCAACCTCTCCTCCTGCTTCGTCAACCAACACCTCTGGATATCACCATGAGAACTGAAGACATCATATGACTACAGCAAGGCTCACAGACCTGTTGAGATGCCTAGTTCCATCTGGCTTGTGGTATAACTATTAAACCCGATTTTCCTCCTTCTCCGTTCCTCCACATGCAAAACAAATGCCTACTTGTGTCTTTATTACTAGGGTTTTCTCTAGCGACGATAGCCTAGTGACTATGCACTGACACCATGAAATCTATGACATCCTTGTCCTTACCTCACATGGATTATTTGTTAGCATGTGTGCTCCTCCTCTTCTTCCTTTGTTCTTCTTCTCACCGCCACAATGGCACATGTGTTAGCCAATGTCTGGTCAGAAAATTGACGTCTAGTTTTAACCAGTTTGTCCTGTGGTTGTCAATACATATCATTTTTTGCACATTGACATTTTGGTCCTTTTCCCCCCTACTTGAACATCCTAGCAACCCAGCCTAGCTCGCGGGTCAGGAGGAGGATCTGCTAAGTTGGATCTCTCCCCTGATCCAAAGCAAGGCTGACAATTCTTTTTATTTTCATTTTCTTTATCTAGAAATTATCTGATTGGTCCATCTTGTTATATGCATAAAAATAACCCAATTATTAGGAAAATGCCCAAAAAATATTGATCTTCTAAAAATGTCTAGATTAAAATGAAATAATTAAATTTACTTGTTACAATAAAACTCGATGATTGTGTTCAATATCTATTTCATACATCTTAATTAGGGTTTTCTATTAATATTTGAAACCTTAATCTGGCTAAAATCCTGATTTACATGATATATGATCAAATCACAACCATGTACTACTTTAATGATGAATTGATCACATAATTATAATTACTAAATTATCATCCAATCTACTCTTGACATATTTGTACACGAAATGAGTAAATGATTTAATATCCTTGATCGTCGATATTTTGTACATCAAATCAGACCCTGATTCAATATATAAGTTTACGATCTCAATTATATGATCCTAGATAAGTAATCTTAATGACTATAGGGAAAGAAATGCTTTGAGCACAATAATACATGAAAAAATGCCCTAGTAAGTCATTAGAGCAATGAACTATACATATTTATACATGGTTGTTATCATTTGTACCAAAATCTAATACTCACTATACTTGTTGATTTGGATTTAGCTAACACTATAGACTCCAAAAGAGGTATGATTTTATATTATTTTCTCCTTGAACATATTAGTGATATGAAATTATACTTGTATTACTCTCTTGATTGTATACTTGGATATGCATTTGTTTGAGCTACAACATTCCCTAATGAGTAATATTTTAATTTGTATGTGTATTCTTGAACATCCTTGAACATAAATGACAATGCCCCCCTTATGACTACCTATAATAATGATGTTGATATTGGTTACAAGCATCATCCTCACATCGAAGGGTGGAACTTGTACAAAATGGTGACCTCCCCCATTTTGTTGGGGTAATGGATCCATATATATACTTGTTGGTTTCAACATAATGGGGGAATTTATAATAAAAATTGAATTTCTCAAAATAAAATTGAGTTTGAATGCCACATTGATTATGTCAATATAAGTCATGCCATGTATACTATTTTGATAGAAAATGTTTTAAATTGTTCCATATTATTTTTTATAAAGCGTACCAATGCTTAACATTGGTTGCGTCATGATTTTATTAATTTAAGAAATTGAAGACTTGAAGAAATGACATTTTTTGATCTCTTATTTACTCTACAAACATCTGATGGAATAAAGAATTCTACACCACATAGGATAAGTACATGGGATATTATGTAAATGGAATGTAGTTCATACTTTATTGGATTTCTCTTCTTATTTCTTTTTCCATGTTTCCTACATGCCTTGATGTAACAAACCTTATTGTTCTTTTTCAATAAGTGGAGTGTATTTATTTTTGCATAACTGTTTGTGTGATTTTTGGGCCACTCAAAGATGGATGTGCTAATCCCCTAAATACTGCCTATTTGGAATGTTCCATGACAGCTTGAGTACGCAAGTTTATTCAATATACATACATGAGTAATTGAAAATATATATTATAAAATTGTTTATCATTGCTTGAGGAATGGTTTTGTTTTATGACTACTACTATTAAGTTGCCAAATTAATTATTCCTTGATTTTATTGATTTTGCTTGAAAAATGTTGTCAATTGTCTCAACATATTTACAGATGATTCCTTCTATGATGAAATGCTATATTTGAAGGATTATTTCTATGCAAAATGTGAAATATCTAGGAATATGCATCCATAAGGGACAACAATTTGATCCTTCCTAAAAATGACCATTTTTTTAGCTTCTCAGACATAACATCTCCAAATGTGAAGTGTACATACTTTATCAAGCTTATGTTTTTGACAAGTTTTTCCTTAACACATACGATGATTATTTCCTTAACTATCACACAATTGGTATTTGTTTGATGAGTCCCACAAGTTTGTTTGCATAGTTTTAGAATGAATATTTTGTGTGTGTATCTAATGATATCTATTTCTTAAAATAATAAAGATTGATTTTAGACAATTAGTTATCTATTCATTGGCCAAACCTCTTCATATATATGTGCAACAAAGATCATTATATACATAGAGGAGTGGTTCATCACTGAACATGGAAATTGGTATGTGCTTCAATACATCTTAGAGCATATACACTACAAACTAAAATATCATCATCACCTCCCTCAAGATTCCAACAACCCAAACATTTGAAGGAAGAACATGTTAATCAAAGCCACATTGAACAGATATCTCACACGTTCAACTGATACATGTACAAAGATTCTACAATATTCTCACATATAACTATCAAAATCTCCATATGTAATCTTGTCAAAGAAATAATTGTTGTGAAACACATGTGTGTGGAGGTTTGTAGATCTTCCTGGTCTATATCCACTACAGAGATACTTCCTATACTGTTTTACTTTAGGGAAACAGTCTTCTTGTTGGAAGAAAGGTGTGCTAGAGAGAAGCTGGAGGTCTACTATCTAGTAAGTTGTAATTAGGGTGGAGGTATGTAACATACCAAAACCTAGAACATAATCATATTTCAATGTTAAGAGGTTAGACACCTTAGATCTTTGGGTTTAGCCAAACAAGGATAAAGGTATGTTCATTAGTGGCTTAATTGTAACCCTAACATGTTAACTCATAAACAAATCAACTTAACATGTAGACATAAAACAAATACCTTCGTATTAAACATAAGATCAATAAAGGATACATAGAATAATTCACTTGTGATAATATTGATTAATATGCAAAGGAGAACTATGGAGTAAATGTTACATCATCCAAATAATATATAATTAATAAACTAAATAAGATAAAAGATGAATATATTTGATTTCATTCATAAAGTGACATATAACCTTTTGGTTGCAATATGAATAATAATAATAATAATAATAATAATAATAATAATAATAATAATAATAATGAAATAATATGTTGACTAATAGACCACAAATGTCAATTATGTAAACTCATAAAAGAGAGACAAATTGGTTAAAAATAACTTGAGATTCGTTTTCTTTGTTTATTTTTTGGCTTGGAGGCCAAGTTTCACAAATTTAGGATAATGCTAATCACATCTGTTTTATTCAGAAAAGAAAAGGTGATTTTCCTTCAAAATATTAAATAAATAACATAATGACTTGAAAAGTGGAAAATAATCTTAGATTCATAATCTACACATTAAAATATGCCTTCAGGTGAATTTTCACTCAATTTGGAAAATATTTGATTAAAAGGTGAATTCAGGAGAGAGAGAGTGTGTAGAACCTTCAAAATATTAAATGAATGTACAAACAACTTCAACATATAAAATTGATGTGAAATTCGCATCCAAGACACTTAATGTAACTTGTGGGTGAGGTTTCATCAAATTTGGAGAATCTTAGAATCATTGATGCATGAGGAAAGAGAAAATAAGATTTGTTAATTTAATGAATCAAAAGTTTCCAAAAGAGAAATCTAACTACATATTTGAGTTTTGCATATAAAAATTAGGCTAGGTGTTGATTTTTAACTAATTTTGAGTTTGTTTGCCTCCTTTTGAGAAGAGAGAGAAAATGAAAAATTAATGTGAATACACTATATTCGAATCAGAATAGAAATCCATTTATGTGTCAAGCATGCTTTCTATTTCTTTTTATATATTTCTCCTCAACTGTTTGATCTTGGATCTGACGGTCCAGGGGTTGTCTTCTACCCCGTGCTTTTTTTTGGAAACTAGTAGGTAATTTGTTTTCAAGATTTCTCCCCCCTCACTCGATGATTCTTCAAGATCTTTTCTCCGTTGGATTCCTTGTTCAATTCCGCAACTATTGATCCCTTGCTCGAGCCCTAGAACTCTATAAATAGGAAATGCCCAATATGGATTTCTACACTAATTTTCATAGACGAGCATCTATTGCAACCCATCCTCACATGAGTGCACAAAAACCATGCCCTGCATACTTGCAACTCTCTCCCATCTACCGTTTTGGGACCCTGGTAGTGAGAGTTGGTTGTTCTTGGGCTTCTTAGTTTTGTGATGCTCTGGCGATGACGATGAGACATTTCCTGGGTGATTTGCCATCTTGACATCTCAATGGTTCCTCACCTATTACTGTTCCACATCCATGGCACAAGATCAGGTTCAAGCCATGATTCCCCTATGTGTTTTGTCCGTGATACCCTCATGTTTTCCTCTTGTTTTTCATTTTTTTTTGTAGAGGGGCATTTTGGTACTTTCACAATAGATTTTTCCTTTCCTTTGTGTCGAGTTTTGCTGATGTGTTTGAGTGGTCGGTCGAGTTGGCCAACCCTGATTCGACCAACTCAGAGTGCATGGCCCTCTCCCTCTCTCTCTTCCTCTCTCGATGCATAACACTGGCGTTGAATTATCAGTTTGGTCTATTTTCAAAAATTCATAACTAATTATTTATAGCTCAATAAAATAAAATAAAATATGTTCTAAAATTAGAAAATATGATGTTTCTAATGGTACTGGTTTTCTTACCAAAATCTAATGTGTAAATTTGTGATTTTAATGGATTTTTCCTAAATAAGTAATAACTTGCAAAATTCATAACTAATAATCTATAAGTCAGAAAAATATAATTAAATTTGTTTTGAACTCATAAAAAGATAATCTTAAAATGGCATGGTTTTGATAACCTAATCCTAATTCTAAATATATGCATCATAAGTGTTTTGGAGACCTAGGCTTGGATCCAGGACAAACTTTGGACTATTTAAGATTCTTAAGTGAGGTATGTTTGCATATGCTATTATTCCTTTGAGCAATTAACCTATTTTCTTCTTTCTCTTGGTGCAATGGACATTAGCCTACACAATATCTTGTTCTTTTGGAAAATATGCTTCATGTGAAATACCTTATATTGTTATTGATCTTTTGATCATATTATCATGTTTGGACATTCTCTTGGTCTCTTTCTTATGCTTTGTTCATAATGTAACTTTATATGATGACATGTGATGTCTTTTTCCCACATGTGAGGTGGATGTATATGTTGGTCACTTTTTTGGTGACTAATTTTTATAATCTGACTATACTTTTTACTTGCTTCTCTATTTAGCATGTTATGTGACTCAGTAGCCCTAGAGTAGTGTAATTGCATTGGTTTTGGGTTATGTGCCCTTATTATATTTTTGGGATGGAGGTTATGTGCCCCATACCCGAGTTTCAAGTTTATGAGGCTTGACCCACACTTTATATTGGGGAGTTTGGTTATGTGCCATTCTCCACTAACTTTCAAGTTTATGAGGCTTGGATGCTTTTGTTATTTATATTGTTCTAGTGCTATGTTTATCTCACATACATGCAGGTTGTTATTATAATGATGGGTTACGTTCCCAAAAGGGTGACATGTGCTTTTGTGGCACCACTTTTTTAAATTGTTTTTATGACAAGTAATTCCTTTTGTTATCTCTTGTTTGCAAATCAAGTTCTTTTATGCCCTCTTTGGGTAGTCCTTTTCTTTTCTATGGGAAACATCCGTCACTTGATGTCCTTTATTTCCATAAATTGTCAACTCTATTTTAGTATGCACATACCAACTTTTTACTAATGTTATATTTTCTCATCATTTTGTGGGGGTATGCTTCCAACCCCAGGTGTTGGACAAGGAGAAGACAATCAAGGTGGAACTGGACCACAACAAGTGTAGTTGAAACCTCATAGGAGACTTGCTTGAAGTTGTAAGGTGATCCTCAGCTAGTCCTATGCTTAGTTATCTTTTCCTTTATATCACCATGTGTGGTCAAAAACTAGTAATGATAATAAGCTTTTTAATGGTTAGATATATATGTTTAAATTCTAATGCTACTTTGGTGTTATGATACATTCATGTTGAATAAATTGGTTATCATCCCTTTTTGAGAAAATTTTTATGTTGGTGTTTGGTTTGGTATGTTGAATTTTTACTTTAGTAGGGAGTGTTTCCCCTCTGAGATCCCACTCCTTACATCATGGTATCAGATCCAGTCGGTTATCTAACTATCTCAATCTTGCCTCCCTTAGGATGTTTACCTTTTTCATAGGTTTCTTATTCCTAGTACCCTTGCCTTGTGCAGGTAAAACCCTGATGGCGGGAGACAACTACAACTGTTGACAACCAGTATGGTTATGAGACACCCCAAAACCCTAGGTTTAGGATGCCAAGGATGGATCCACCCTTTACCACTCTAGTGACTCAAGGTAATCCTTTGACTGGAAGTGGACCATCAGTAGGTCAAAAAACCCCAACCTTTTCTAGTATGAACGTAGTCATTTCCGCCAGAGCAAGAGTTGGCCATGTTTTGACAACTTTTTTCCACAACTATGGCATGGAAGATGAACATCCAGTCTATGCCTGAAAAGCCTAAGGAGTGCTCCATAATGGAATTCATGAAGATGAAACCACCCTCCTTCAAGGGTGAAGATGAAATAGAGATGGTCGATAAAGTTGATGATTGGGTGTTAGACATAGAACAAACCTTTGATGGTATGGCATGTCCTCCACACTAGAATGTTAGATTTGATTCATATGTTTTGGATGGACCCGCTCAAGTTTGGTGGAATAGGATAGAAAGGACTCATGATGTCTCTATCGTTATCTGGGAGCAGATTTTGGTGCTTTTTTTTGTAGGAAGTACATCTGCACTGCTTCCCTAAAGAAGAAGGAAGTTGAGTTCTACATTCTGAAGCAACGTTCATTGACTGTTTCTGCTTATGTGAAAAAGTTCTTGTTGATTGAGAGATATGCTTCTGGACT
Organism: Alisma plantago-aquatica; assembly: GCA_963693085.1. Lineage (NCBI taxonomy): Eukaryota > Viridiplantae > Streptophyta > Magnoliopsida > Alismatales > Alismataceae > Alisma > Alisma plantago-aquatica. The sequence continues at coordinate 75,986,487 of OY856413.1, read as the reverse complement.
TAGTGAAGAACGTAGAGCTGATCTATATCTGCAAGGAATTAACTATAGTGTGGGATGTGCTCTTATCCTACAACTTCCTCTGACCTTTCAGCAAATGGTAGATAAGGCTTTGGCTGTGAAGTCTTACCCAAGGTTTCAACCTAGGGAGTTTGATAAGAATAGGAAGCCCTCATGAGATTAGTAGAGAAGAGACAAGTGTGCTAAGTGCAATAGTTACCATCCTCCAGGGAAGTGCTCTCAAGATAAGAATCAAGCAAAATATCAACCTGAATTTTGAGTTGTGTGCCAACATTGCAATGAACCTGGACATATTCACCCTAGATGCCCTCAGCTTCATAATGACATGCACATGTTCAACAACAACCTCAGGTACCTCCTCAGAATAATGGCAAGAACAATAATAATGGTAGAAGGCCTGTGGAAAGACATACTGGAAGAGTTTTTGCTTTGGATGGTCAAGAAGTCTATGATGATGATCATGTTGAAGGTAACCCTTAGTTCCATAGTTAGACTTTAAATTCATGTTTCCTTTTTGCATGATACCTTGTAGATGAATGTAAGGAAGTTATCCTTGTACCTACATATTTTCTTATTGGGGTGAAACTTTTTAAGGGGTGGTAAATAGTTGTTTGTTAGATTTGGATGTTTAGATTTTGAGGACGAAATCCCTTTAAGGGGTGGTATGTTGTAACACACTGGAACTTAGAACTTAATCCTATTTTAAGGTTAATATGTTAGAGACCTTAGATCTTTGGGTTTAGACAAACAAGGATAAAGGTATGTTCATTAGTGGCTTAATTGTAACCCTAACATGTTAATTCATAAATAAATCATCTTAACATGCATGCATATAAACAAATACCTTCACATTAAACATAAGATCAATAAAGGATACATAGAATAAGTCACATGTGATTATAGTGATTAATATGCATAGGAGAACTATGGAGTAAATGTTAAATCATCCAAAAAATATAGAATTAGTAAACTAAATGAGATAAAAGATAAATATATTTGATTTCGTGCATAAAGTGATATATAACCTTTTGGTTGCAATATGAATAATAATAATAATAATAATAATAATAATAATAATAATAATAATGAAATAATGTGTTGACTAATGGACCACAAATGTCAATTATGTAAAACTCATAAAAGAGAGACAAATTGGTTAAAAATAACTTGAAATTCATTTTCTTACGATATGTTTTGGCTTGAAGGACAAGTTTCACAAATTTAGGATAATACTAATCACATCTATTTTATATAGAAAAGAAAAGGTGATTTTCCTTCAAAATATAAAAATACATAATGACTACAAAAGTGGAAAATAATCATAGATTCATAGTCTACACATTAAAATATGCTTTTGGGTGAATTTTCACTCAATTTGGAAAATATTTGATTAAAAGGTGAATTTGGGAGAGAGAAAGTGTGTAGAACCTTCAAAATATTAAATAAATGTACAGACAACTTCAACATGTAAACGTGATGCCAAATTAGTATCCAAGACACTTAATATGACTTGTGGGTGAAGTTTCATCGAATTTGGAGAATCTTAGAGTCATTAATGCATGACGAAAGAGAAAATAAGATTTGTTAATTTAATGAATCAAAAGTCTCCAAAAGAGAAATCTAACTGCATATTCAAGTTTCATATATCAAAATTAGACTAGGTGTCAATTTTCAACTAATTTTCAATTTATTTTCCCCCTTTTTGGAAGAGAGAGAAAATGAAAAATTAACGTGAATACACTTTATTCGAATTAGAATAGAAATACATTTATGTGTCACACAAGCTTTCTTTTTATTTTTATATGCGAGATTTCTCCTCAGTCATTTGATTGTGGATTCGACCACAGGTTTTCTTCTACCCCATGCTTATTTCAAGACTAGCAGGTAATTTGTTTCATGGATTTCTCTCTCCTCACTCAATGATTCTTCAAGATCTTTTCTCCATTGAATTCATTGTTCAATTCCGCACATGTTGATCCCTTGCTCGAGCCCTAGAACTCTATAAATAGGAAACACCCAATTTGATTTTCTCTGTCGATTTTCACAGACGAGCATCTACTGTAACATGTCCTCACATGAGTGGTCAGAAACCTTCCCCGCCTCCTTGCAACTCTCCTCCATCCCCAATTGGATCACTACTCCAAAAAAAACCTTCGACCTAGTCACTTTTCTTCTCTAGAAACCTTGGTTTTATTGTATCCTTCTCCTTCATCCCAACCTTCAATCTGATCTGTGGTGAGCTTCCCTAAACCTCCATTGTTGTTTCCCTCCACTCGTTATGCTTCGGGCTGCATTTGATCATCATACCCTGTAACTATGATTAAATCTCCATAACCACAAGTTTTGTTTTGGCAATCTAGTAGCCTTCGAACCTGAGGATCTTGAACCTATCTTCGCATTGCTTTGGCGATCGTCTCTACAGTCTTCATTTGTTGGGAATTTGATGTTTCGAGTTGTTCAAGATGGTCTATGTTCCAGGCATGGAAGAGGACCATTTTGGGACCCTAGTAGTGAGAGTTGGTTGTTCTTGGGATTCTTAGTTTCCTAACGCTCTGGCGATGATGATGGAGACATTTCCTGGATGATTTTCTATCTTGACATCTCAATGCTTCCTTGCCCATTGCTGCTCCACATCCATGGCGCGAGAGCAGGTTTGATCCATGACTCGCCTTTGTGTTTTGTCCGTGATACCCTCATGTTTTCCTCTTGTTTTTAATTTTTTATAGAGGGGCATTTTGGTACTTTCAAAATGGATTTTTCCTTGCCTTTGCACCGAGTTTTACTAATGTGTTTGAGTGGATAGCTGAGTTGGCCAACCCTAATTGAGCCAACTCAGAGCACAGGGCCATCTCCCTCTCTCTCCCTCTCTCGATGCATAACGCTCCTGTGGAATTATCTGATTGGCCTATTTTAAAAAATTCTTAAGTAGTTATTTATAGCTCAGAAAAATGAAATAAAATATGTTCTAAAATTAGAAAAATGTAATCTTTCTAGTGATACTTGTTTTGTTACCAAAATCTAATGTTGTAAATATGTGCTTTTAATGAATATTTCCTAAATAAATAATAACTTGCAAAATTCATAACTAATAATCTATAAGTCAAAAATATAATAAAATATGTTTTGAACTTAAAAAAGATAATCTAAAACATGGCATGGTTTTGATAACCTATTATAAAGAAGGTTATTTTTTTGGGTTTTGAATAATTAATGTAAACCTGACCCTAATTCTACATATATGCATCATTGATGTTTTGGAGACATAGGCTTGGACCTAGGGCTGACTTTGTACCGTCTTAGATTCTTAAGTGAGGTATGTGTGCATCTTCTATTATTCCTTTGATCAATTAACCTATTTTCTTCTTTCTCTTAGTCCTATGGACATTAGCATACACACTATCTTGTTCTTTTGGTAAATATTCTTCATGTGAAGTACCTTATATTGTTACTGATCTTGTGATCATGTTATCATGTTTGGATATTCTCTTTGTCTCTTTCTTATGTTTTTGTTCATAATGAAACTATATATGATGACATGTGATGTCTTTTTCCCACTTATGAGGTGGATGTATATGTTGGTCACTATTTTGGTGACTAATTTGTATAATCTGACTACACTTTTTTACTTGCCTCTCTATTAAGCATGTTATGTGACTCAGTAGCCCTAAATTAGTGTAATTGCATTGGTTTTGAGTCATGTGCCCTTATTATATTTTTGGGATGGAGGTTATGTGTCCCATACTAGGGTTTTAAGTTTATGAGGCTTGGCCCACACATTTTATATTGGGGAGTTTGGTTATGTGCCATTCTCTATCATGTTTCAAGTTTATGAGGCTTGGACGCCTTTGTAATTTATATTGTTCTAGTGCTATGCTTATCTCACATAAATGCAGGTTGTTATTATAATGATGGGTTACATGCCCAAAAGAGTGACGTGTGCTTTTATGACACCACTTTTATTATTGTTTTTGGCAAGTAATTCTTTTTGTTATCTGTTGTTTGCAAATCAAGTTCTTTTATTCCCTCTTTGGGTAGTGCTTTTCTTTTCTATAGGAACCATCCTTCACTTGATTTCCTTTATTTCCATTAATTGTTCAACTCTATTTTGTATGCACATATTAGCTTTTTGCTGATGTTATCTTTTCTCTTCCTTTTGTGAGGTACACTTCCAACCCCAGGTGTTGGACAAGGAGAAGACAGTCAAGGTGGACCTCGACCACAACAATTGTAGCTAAAACCTTGTGGGAGACTTGCTTGAAGTTGTTAGGTGATCCTCAACTAGTCCTATGTTTAATTAGCTTTTCCTTTATATCACCCTCTATGGTGAAAGACTAGTAATGATAACAAGCTTTGTAATGGTTAGATATCTTTAAATTCTGTTGCTACTTTGGTGTTATGATACATTCATGTTGAATAAATTGGTTGTCATCCCTTTTTGAGAAAGTTTTTATGTTGGTGCTTTGTTTGGGATGTTGCCTTTTTATTTTAGTAGGGAGTGGTTCCCCTCTGGGATCCCACTCCTTACAACATGGTATCAGAGCCAGTGGTTGTCAGTTATCTAACTATTTCAAAATTTTCTCCCTTTGGATGTTTACCTTTTTCATAGATTTCTTATACCTAGTACCCTTGCCTTGTGCAAGAAAAACCCTCACAACGGGAGATAACTCAAATGTTGACAACCAATATGGCTGCAAGACACCCCAAAACCCTACATTTGGGATGCCATGGATGGATCCACCCTTTACCACTCTAGTTACTAAAGGCACTCCTCTGACTAGAAGTGGACCATCATTAGGTCAAGAAACCCCAACCTTTGCTTGTACGGGCGTAGTTATCTCTCCATAGTAAGAGTTGCCCATGTTTTGATAACTTTTTTCCACAACTATGGTAGGGAAGATGAACAACCCGTCTATGCCTGAAAAGCCTAAGGAGTATTCCATAATGGAATTCCTTAAGATGCAATTGCCTCCTTCAAGTGTAAAGGTGAAATAGAGATGGTCGATAAAGCTGATGATTGGGTGCTAGCCATAGAACCAACCTTTGATGGTATGACATGTCCTCTACACCAGAGGGTTATATTTTCTTCATATGTTCTGGATGGACCCACTCGAGTTTGGCAGAATGAGATAGCAAGGACTCGTGATGTCTCTACCATGACATGGGAGCCATTTTTGGTGCTTTTTTGTGGGAAGTACATCTACAATGCTGCCCTAAAGAATAAGGAAGTTGAGTTCTATAGTCTGAAGCAAGGTTCATCGACTATTTCTGCTTATGTGCAAAAGTTCTTATTGCTTGAGAGATATGCTTCTGGACTTGGTGAAGAACGTAGAGCTGATCTATATATGCAAGGACTTAACTATAGTGTGGGATGTGCTCTTATCCTACAACTTCCTCTAACCTTTCAGTAGATAAGGCTTTGGCTGTGGAGTCTTACCCAGGATTTCAACCTAGGGAGTTTGACAAGAAGAGGAAGCCCTCAGGAGATGATCAGAGAAGAGACAAGTGTGCTAAGTGCAATAGTTACCATCCTCTAGGAAAGTGCTCCCATGATAGAATCAAGAAAAATTCAACTTGACTTCTGAGTTGTGTGCCATCATTGCAATGAACCTAGACATAATAGCCCTAGATGTCCTTAGCTTCATAATAGTCATGCACCAGTTCAACAACAACCTCATGTACCTCCTCAGAATAATGGAAACAACAATAATAATGGTAGAAGGCATGTGGAAAGACGTGCTAGAAGAGTTTTTTTTGGATGATTAAGAAGTCTATGATGAAAATCATGTTGAAGGTAAACCTTAGTTCCATAGTTAGACTTTTTAGTTATGTTTCCTTTTTGCATGATACCTTGTAGATGAATGTAAGGAAGTTATCATTGCACCTATAGATTAGCTTATTAGGATAAAACTTGTTAAGGGGTGGTAAATAGTTGTTTGTTAGATTTGATGTTTAGATTTTGAGGATGAAATCCCTTTAAGGGGTGGTATAATGTAACATATCAAAACCTAGAACCTAATCCTATTCCAAGGTTAAGAGGTTAGAAACCTTAGATCTTTGGGTTTCTCCAAACAAGGATAAATGTATGTTTATTAGTGGCTTAATTGTAACCCTAATATGTTAATTCATAAAAAATCACCTTAACATGCAGACATATAAACAAATACCTTCATATTAAATATAAGATGAATAAAAGATACATAGAATAAGTCATATGTGATAATATTGATTTTATGCACATGAGAACTATGGAGTAAATGTTACATCATCCAAATAATATAGAATTAATAAACTAAATGAGATAAAAGATAAATATATTTGATTTCGTGCATAAAGTTACATATAGCCTTTTGGTTGCAATAAGATGAAGAATAATAATATAATGCAATAATATGTTGACTAATGGACCATAAATGTCAATTATTTAAAACTCATAAAAGAGAGACAAATTGGTTAACAATAACTTGAGATCCGTTTTCTTTGGATATGTTTTGGCTTGGAGGCCAAGTTTAACAAATTTAGGATAATACTAATCACATTTGTTTTATATAGAAAAGAAAGGTAATTTTCTTTCAAAATATGAAAAAAAATACATAATGACTCCAAAAGTGTAAAATAATCTTAGATTCGTAATCTACACATTAAAATATGCCTTCAGGTGAATTTTTAATCAATTTGGAAAATATTTGATTATTAGGTGAATTTAGGAGAGAGAAAGTGTGTAGAACCTTAAAAATATTAACAAAATGTACAAACAACTTCAACATGTGAAATTCATGCCAAATTCATATCCAAGACACTTATTGTGACTTGTGGGTGAAGTTTCATCAAATTTGGAGAATCTTAGAGTCATTAATGCACGAGGAAAGAGAAAATAAGATTTGTTAATTTAATGAATTAAAAGTATAAAAAATAGAAATCTAACTACATATTTGAGTTTCACATATCAAAATTAGGCTAGGTGTCAATGTTCAACTAATTTGGAGTTTGTTTTCTCCCTTTTTGGAAGTGAGAGAAAATAAAAAATTAATGTGAGTACACCTTATTCAACTCAGAATAGAAATCCATTTATGTGTCACACATGCTTTATTTTTCTTTTTATATGCAAGATTTCTCCTCAGTTGTTCGATTGTTGATCTAATGGTCCAGGGGTTGTCTTCTACCCCATGTTTGTTTTGGAAACCAACATGCAATTTGTTTTCGGGATTTCTCCCTCCTCACTCGACGATTCTTCAAGATCTTTTCTTCGTGGGATTCCTTGTTCAATTCTGCATCTGTTGATCCCTTGATCGAGCCTTAGAACACTATAAATAGGAAACACCCAATTTGGATTTCTCCACAGATTCTCACATATGTACATCTATTGCAATCCGTCCTCACGCAAGTGCACAAAAACCATCCCCTCCCTCCTTGCAACTCTCCTCCATCCCCAATTGGATCACTGCTAAAAAAACCATAGACCTAGTCACTTTTCTTCTCCGACAACCTTGGTTTCATTCTGTCCTTCTCCGTCATCCTAGCCTTCAATCAGAGCCACAGTGAGCTTCCATAAACCTTCATTGTTGTTTCCCTCCACTCATTAAGACTCGGGTTGCCTTTGATCATCGTATCTTGTAACTACGATTAAAGCTCCATAACTGTAAGTTTTGTTTTGGCAATCCAGTAGACCTTGAACATGAGGATATTGTGCATGTCTTCATGCTTCTTTGACAATCGTCTCTAAAGTCTTTACTTGTTGGTAATTTGAGATTTCGAGTTGTTCAAGATGGTCTATGTTCCAGGCATGGCGGAGGACCATTTTGGGACCCGGGTAGTGAGAGTTGGCTGTTCTTGGGCTTCTTAGTTTAGTGACACTCTGGCGATGATGATGGAGACATTTCCTGGGGGATTTTCCATCTTGACATCTCAATTCTTCCTCTCAAGTTGTTGTTTCACATCCATGGCGCAAGTGCAGGTTCGAGCCATGATTTGTCTCTGTGTTTTTCTGTGATACCCTCCTTTTTTTCTCTTGTTTTTCATTTTTCACGGAGGGGCATTTTGGTACTCTCACAATGGATTTTTCGTTGCCTTTGCGCTGAGTTTTACTAACATGTTTGAGTCTACATCTGAGTTGGCTATCCCTATTTGGGCCAACTCAGAGCACGGGGCCCTCTCCCTCTCTCGCTTCCTCTCTCGATGCATAATGCTGACCTGGAATTGTCTGATTGGTCTATTTTCAAAAATTTGTAATTAATTATTTATAGCTCATAAAAATAAAATAAAATATGTTCTAAAATTACAAAAATATGATCTTTCTAATGGTACTAGTTTTGTTACCAAAGTCTAATGTTGTAAATATGTGATTTTAATGGGTTTTTCTAAATAAGTAATAATTTGCAAAATTCATAACTAATAATCTGTAAGTTAAAAATATAATAAAATATGTTTTGAACTTAAAAAAGATAATCTAAAGCATGGCATGATTTTGATAACGTAATATTTAAAAGGCATTTTTTAGGTTTTAAATAATTAATGTAAGCCTAACCCTAATTCTACATATATGCATCATAGGTGTTTTGGAGACCTAGGCTTGGATCTAGGACTGACTTTGTACTATTTAAGATTCTCAAATGAGTTACGTTTGCATCTCCTATTATTACTTTGAGCAATTAACCTATTTTCTTCTTTCTCTTGGTCCTATGGACATATCATACACAATATCTTGTTCTTTTGGAAAATATGCTTCATGTGATGAACCTTATATTGTTACTGATCTTTTGATCATGTTATCATGTTTGGACATTCTCTTTGTCTCTTTCTTATGCTTTGTTCATAATGAAACTCTATATGATGACATGTGATGTATTTTGCCCACTTGTGAGGTGGTTGTATATGTTGGTCACTTTTGTGGTGACTAATTTGTATAATCTGACTATACTTTTTACTTGCCTCTCTATTAAGCATGTTATGTGACTCAGTAGCCCTAGAGTAGTGTAATTGCATTAGTTTTAGGTTATGTGCCCATGTTATATTTTTGGGATGGAGGTTATGTGCCCTATAATAGGGTTTCAAGTTTATGAGGCTTGTCCCACACACTTTATAATGGGGAGTTTGGTTATGTGCCATTCTCTATCATGTTTCAAGTTTATGAGGCTTGGTCACCTTTATTATTTATATTGTTCTAGTGCTATGTTTATCTCACATACATGCAGGATGTTATTATAATGATGGGTTACATGCCCAAAAGGGTGACGTGTGCTTTTGTGGCACCACTTTTATTATTGTTTTTTGACAAGTAATTCCTTTTGTTATCTGTTGTTTGCAAATCAAGTTCTATTATGCCCTCTTTGCGTAGTCATTTTCTTTTCTATGGGAAGCATCCTTCACTTGATGTCCTTTATTTCCATTAATTTCTCAACTCTATTTTAGTACGCACATACTGACTTTTTGCTGATGTTATCTTTTCTCTTCCTTTTATGGGGTACACTTCCAACCCCAGGTGTTGGACAAGGAGAAGACAATCAAGGTGGACCTTGACCACAACAAGTGTACCTGAAACCTCATGGGAGACTTGCTTAAATTTGTTAGGTGATCCTCGACTAGTCCTATGTTTAGTTAGCTTTTCCTTTATATCATCCTCTGTAGTGAAAGACTATTAATGATAACAAGATTTGTAATGGTTAGATACATCTTTAAATTCTGCTGCCACTTTGGTGTTATGATACATTCATGTTAAATAAATTGGTTATCATCCCTTTTTTGAGAAAGTTTTTATGTTGGTGTTTGGTTTGGGATGTTGCCTTTTTATTTTAGTAGGGAGTGGTTCCCCTCTAGAATCCCACTCCTTACAAGGTATCACTCACTGATTTTCTACACACCACATTTATAAGAACATGTCAAAAAACTAGGGTTGGGAACAATCATGTAGTGGACACATAAATGCTACTATATTTCATAGTAGTGTGCACCGCTATACATCTTGTCTTGTCATTGCTTGAGTTGTCATTTACCTTTTATTCACACTAACACACTCATATTCTTGTTTGAGTGTTTTAGTATGAAACTTCTTCTAAGAAAATTTACCCATCTAGGTTATTTGATCTTGTATAAGGGATCTTGGACTTCACCAAGCATCTCCAGTTATTATTGAAGGATGGAAGAAGAAGGTCAATGTAGAAAAAATAATGAAAACAACACCACGAACAACAACACCACAATGTTCAACCTTGAAGGATTTTAGATTGGAAAGGTTACTTTCTTTTATAGAATTGATCAACTCCATCGGAAACAAGATGCATACATATTCATCCCATTTCCTTTGTTAGTTTAGTGTAAGTTATTGACAAATTGATCACTAATGTATGTTTTTTTTGAGAAAATATAGCGGATATAGGCATACTCGCTTGTGCATCAATTCTAGCAGTTAAGAGGTTCAATTCAACTATTTTATTATATGTATTTGATATGTTGAGAATATATGTGTTGTATAGTTTACTAATAAAAGGTCAATGCATTGATCTTAAAATCAATTCTATCAACTTCATTACCATCAAAATAGAATCAACGAGCCATATGTGATCGTGCATCCATCACTAGTTGTTAACATCATATTTACTACTTCATCATCAAATGAGAAAAAGGAGCATTGGATCCCCTATCTCAATTCATAGACACCATTTTCAATATAATTGACTTTGTTGATTGAGTTTTAGATACATCCAACCACAAATTGATGTGTTGATGTATGTCACTGAACTATTCTTACCCCAATCCCAATCCCAGTGCCTAGATAGTGGTGAAGTGATTGAAGCACCCGTCCCTAGGTTGCCCAAATGGATGTCACACACTGGCATATACACTAAGATATAATAACTCATAAAATAAGAGGTATAAAGGACTAACCAACCCAATTTATGATTTTGAAGATTTGTCCTTGTCATCAGAGTTTGTCAAGAGCGGAAGTGATCTAGTCCATTCTTCATAATGATCCATCTTGTTTGCCTAAATTAACACAAAATTCAGAAAGTCAAGACACAATCAATGCAATTGCAAGGTACGCTATTAAAAATAAGTAAATAGTTTTATATCAAAATAGTATACTTGACAGGACTTGTATTCAAAATAATCAACAAGTGATTTTCAAAACAACATTTATTCATCAAATATTTTATTATAAATTTCTCATTATGTTGATATCGAGAAGCATGATTATATATTCATGTGGCTCCATCGCCCCAACTAGATGGGTGAGGTCAACAAGCTCCATTTCTCCATATGAGAGAGGAGGTCAGTGACATGTAAGGGTTCAACCCTCCAAATGAGGAGGTCACTTATATTCAATATCAACAATTATTACTAGCAGTCATAATGGGAAATATCATTTATGTTTCAAGTTTTTTTGTAAACTATAAAATAGAAAATCAGAAGACTAATAAGTAGGGAAAAATAGAACAAAAAAATACATATGCAAGTATACATTTCAAGAGGTACATAAAATATGCCATCAATACTATTAGTCTATTGAAGGAGGAAATATAATAGTGTACCTTTTTGGTTATTTTTGGAGTACAATATCTCAAGAAGTAATAGGTCAACCCCTTGAGTTAGATCCTAAATCAACAAGATTTGGAGCAAGGGTCAAGGTCATGACATTTGAAGATCGTGTTTCAATTTTCAAGATTAGAGTTATTCATTCCTATTAAACCTTGGGGTTAGGTCATTCACGTATGATCAACAAATCTCAAGATGTTCAACATTTATTCAAGTGCCAATTATATTTTTGAGTATGAATGACCTACCTAGGTATTTTAGGAACATATAAGCTAACCCTAATTATTATGATCAACATTCAAGTCATTATCAAGTCTCTAGATTATCATCATGATAGGTATGTGTGTAAGATCTGATTAGGGTTGATTGATGTAATAAGTAAAGTCATGGATCATATATTAGGTCAAATGATCAAGTATTTAACAATAAAAGGTCACATATATGCATTTGAATGGATGATTTACCAAATGTGAAAATATGGATGTGAATCAGGTCTTGTAGCCATTTTATTAAATCATGCTAATTTTTCTAATGAAAATGGACTATAATTTCGATATATCTGGAGTTACGATGCATTTTCTAAGATTTAATCAAGATCTAGCCATTTTCTTGATTAATCATACGAGAAGGAAAATAAAACCTTTAACATTGATAAGGATGACCATTCGATTTCAATATGGGCGATCTAGATCAAGCCACGCAGGCAATGTGTCTCACCAATTTCTAGATCGGTTCAAACCTTGGCCCCTTGGTTTGATCTTTAATTTGCTGATTTGAACCCTGGGATCACTAAGCCCTGGACCGGGTTTATTTCTCTTAGACCGACGGTTGTGTGATCTTCTTCTTCGTTTAGGCCTCCGTGCAAGCTAATAAATGAGGCATAGGGGCTCACCAAAGTTTGGTGGAATTAGGAGAAGAAGGATCCTATGTTGGCAGTGGAGTTGTCGCTCAAGCTCGTTGCGACCTTGCGAGGTTGTGGGGGATCGAGATTTGCGTGCAAAAGGTGCAGTTCAAGATGGCCAAATAAGGCAGGCAGCGACACTGTCCAACCAGTAGGTGAAATCGAGGAGTAATAAGGGGTGCTCGAGGTCGAGAGAGAGAGAGCAAGGGCAAGATTTCTAGCAAGGTAGGGTGGCGGAAGTCCATGGGGTGCTTCTATAGTGTCAGGGGCTAGGTTTAGGCTAGATTGGGTCTAGGTTGCACCCATGGCTGCTGGAGTGAGACGAGAGAGAAGAAATTTCACTGTGATGGTGTAATCAAACATTAAAGTAGTCAAAGTGACTATGGTTGAGCGCAAAATCATGAGACATGGATTTTTGCTTGATTAGAATTTCAAATTGGGGTTTTATTCGAGTGATTTCTCCTTTCAATCTCATTAACTTCTCCCTATAATAAGTGGGAGGTAGGAGATGAACCCTTTGCTGCTTATCATTCCTCTGATCCATGCGAGCCTGATCTGAGGGTTAGTGTTTGTCCCTAAACCTTGGCTCAGCTTGCTGATTTGGAAAAAGGGTCATGTAATAGGGAAATAAAGGGGTTTTTAGCACATAACTTCAAGAAATCATAGAAAATTTTAAGAATGTCCAAATGAGATGAAATTTGGATCATAGGTTCAAAATAATGTGTAGAAAATTTAGAAGAAGTTTGAAAAGCAAAAGATAAATTTACAAGGACAAATGTATACCTTTGGATAAAGTGATAAATTAACTTAATTTGTAGTGTCACAAGGTGTACACAATCCATATTGATCATTATATTCAATATTGAGTATCAATATTAATCAAGTAGCCAAAGAATAATAGTTCATGAGTGAACATAATGAGGGAAAAATAGGAATTGAACAAGAATAGTGGAAAAAACTCACTTTATCACATCCTCCCCTCCTTATTAGGAATTTTGTCGCCAAAATTCAAAAGCATCCTCAAAAGTTGGGACTATCTAATTCAAATCATATCCTCAAATACTAGAACTATTCAATTCATGTAACATCTTCAAATATCTTAATCAAAATCATGTCCTCAAAATTATAACCACATCAAAAGTCTCTTATAAACTTGTATTGATAAATCAAGGGGTCAAAAGGATCATAGTTCATTGATTAAGTTCATTTTCAAGCCGTCTCCATATTGGGTGAGAATCAGGATCGAGAGTTAAGATTATACATCATGAATCAAATTGGGTCATGTACTAACAAGTTCATGATTCAAGAGTCAAGATTCAAATATCAAAATGTTGGGTTCTAAACGTGCAAGTCTATGGTTTTAATTACTATCCAGACCATAGGTGTGGTCATTCACCCATAACAACAATCTAGAAATATTTTGAGACTTCAACATAAATTTTTTCATCAAGTATATTCGAAGTGAGTGAATGATCCATACCTCGGTCATTTTTTTAGGAAATTAACCCTATGCATATGTTCAACATTAATATCACAAAAAATTATTACTGAGTCCACATCTTCAAGATCAGAGTTTTTGGGGATATGAAAGTCACTAGTCATATCATGGGCGATCTATAAATCCACAGGGGTGATTATATGAGTCACATTAATATCAAGATTCATAATCATGTTTCATGATTTCATACATCAATATCAAGAGTCAAAGTTTGGACATCAAGATCATAGGTTGAAACATTTCAAAGCTTAGGGTTTAGGTTCCAATTTAGACCTTAGGGGAGATCATTCATCCATAATCAATATCTGTGCAACAATTAAGCAATATTCAAGCAACATTCGAGCAACATTTGTGATATCAATCACCAAATTGTTTTATTACCATGGTATTGAGGTTTGATAAATGGTCTATACTTAAGTCTTTCTAGGAATTTATCCACAAGCTATAGTCAACATTGTATTTAAATCAAAATTCAAGATAAAAAAACATTATTTTCATAGACCTGATCTTTTGGAGACTTAGGTTGAGAAATCAAAATCGTGTGGAAGGGGTTACCTTTCCAACTCTAAATAATCACCATGATGAAAATTTAGAGGTAGTAATTAATAGGGATGTGACCAAGATTAGGGGAGACAAAATTAGAAAGTACAGTTCAACTATTTGAGTACTGTGTGATTCAATAAGGGTCCAACCATGTCTAACTTTTCTCATTATCACTCTCAGTATATTAGTCATTATGTAACAAACTGACTAGTAACATGTTTGAATACTGAAGTTCAAAATAGAAATGATTAAATGGATCCAATTTCGATGTGAATTTTCAAATACAATGATAGGTCTGAATCATAGGGTAGTGAGCCCAATACATCATGGCATCAAATTTCAAGTTTCAAAGATATGGTGAGTACAAGGTTCATTTCAAAAAGTTTTAAAAAAGGGTTGCATAATAAATAGATCATAATCTAGTTCTAGTAATGATTTCATTGGTTCTTTCATTGCTAGCAAGTCTTGACATGGACTTCTGACGAATCACTAGATTTTGCGATTGAAGATGTCCTCCTTTACAATTCCAACCTCTATTTTTGTGTCTATCTCCATGACTACGGGCTTGGATGTTGGGGTAAAGGCAGTCATGGTGATTTGGACTCCTCCAAGAATTGTTGATGTTGTGTATTTTGCCCATTTGGTCATAGTATCCATTAGTATTTTGGTTTGTACTTCCCAACCATCATCCTTGACATCCCTTTGTTGTTCATCCTCATCATCATCAACATTATTGCACATAGGTCTTTTTCCCTTGTCCACATCATTCTCAACTTCTTCTTCAAGAACTTTCTTATTCTCAATTGTCTTTTCCATTTCTTCATGTCTTTTCTTCTTAGTCTTCCTTTTATCAATTTTCCCTTCTTGATCATTATTGGTTCTAGAGGGTCTTGCTCTTTAACAATGAGTTTGTGGGGCCATCTGCAAGGTACATCCATTTATGAGGCCTTAAATCACATAGGTCGAGTTAAGAGTATATCAGATTATAGGATATTCATCTATATAGTTTCAAAATTTATTAAAAAAAAATTTTGATTCCCATACAACCCAAAAAAATAGGGAGAGTGCATATCCAGTCATCATACTTAGCAAAGGAAGAAACGAGGAGTCACCCTACTTCAAACTAATAGGTGGTCTCCATGTAATCCTTAGAGAGAAGATAAGATAATTGGAAGACTCTCTAGGGTTTCAAAAGAGAACCTTTAGGTCCAGTTCTAGATCAATTAAGGCCAGGTAGATCAGGAAACCTCAACCACCATGAAGACGGATAGGAGGAATTATGCCAGAACCTCGAGCCTAAACACCTCAATTTTCATCATTATGGAATTTAAGATTTCCTAGGTTCAAGGTACTTAAGATGTTATTTACTTAATGCATATGAGAGTGTGTATGCTCTGATACCAACTATCATGGAATAGTTCTCACCCCAATCCCAATCCCACTGCCTAGACAATGGTAAAGGGATTGAAACGACCATCCCTAGGTTGCCCAAATGGATCTCACACACTAGCATATACAAT
The DNA here is from genome assembly GCA_963693085.1 of Alisma plantago-aquatica. NCBI lineage: Eukaryota > Viridiplantae > Streptophyta > Magnoliopsida > Alismatales > Alismataceae > Alisma > Alisma plantago-aquatica. The sequence continues at coordinate 75,970,481 of OY856413.1, read as the reverse complement.
AAGAAATAATAACTCATAAAATAAGAGATTTAAAGGACTAACCAACCCAATTTATGATTTTTTTAGATTTGTCCTTGTCATCAGAGTTTTTTAAGAGCCTTAGTGATCTAGTCAATTCATCATAACGATCTATCTTGTTTGCCTAAATTAGTTTACAATCAAGAAAATCAAGACACAATAAATGCAATTGCATGGTACACTATTAAAAATAAGTAAAACAGATTTATATCAAAATAGTGTACTTAGTAGGACTTATATTCAAAATAATCAACATGGGATTTTCAAAACAACATTTATTCAACAAGATTTTATTACAAAATTTCCATTATGCTGATATCGCCCCCAACAAGATGGGGGAGGTCACCATGCTCCATATCTCCATATGAGAGAGGAGGTCAACGACATGTAAAAGTTCCACCCTTCGAATGAGGAGTTCACTTGTACTCAATATCAACAATTATTACTAGCAGTCATAATGGGCAATATCATTTATGTTTCAAGTTTGTTTGCAAACTATAAAATATAAAATCAGAAGACTAATCAGTAGGGAACAATATCTCAAACAAATACATAGCCAAGTATACATTTCAAGAGGTACATAAAATTTATCATCAATACTATTAGTTTGTTCAAGGAGGAGATATAATAGTGTACCTTTTTGGTGATTTTTGGAATACAAGATTTAAACAAGTAATAGGTCAACCCCTCGAGTCAAATCCTAAATTAATAAGATTTGGATGAAAGGTCAAGATCATGACATTTTAAGATCATGTTTCAATATTCAAGATTATGGTTATTCATTCCTATTATACCTTGGGGTTAGGTCATTCAATTATGATAAAAAATCTCAAGATGTCCAACATTTATTCAAATGTCAAGTATATTTTTGAGTATGAATGACGTACCTAGGTATTTTAGGAACATATAAGCTAACCCTAATTATTATGATCAACATTCAAGTCATTATCAAGTATCTATATTATGATCATGATATGTTTGTGCTCAAGATTGGATTAGGGTTGATTGATGTCACAAGTAAAGCCATGGATCAGATATTAGGTGAAATGATCACGTATTTAACAATAGAAGGTCACATATATGAATTTGAATGGATGATTGACCAAATATGAGAATATGGATCTAAATCAGGTCTTGAAACCATTTTTATTAAATCAAGCTAATTGTTTTGATGAAAATGGACTACAATTTTGATATATTTAGATTTACAATGCATTTTCTAGGATTTAATCAAAATCTAGCCATTTTATTGATTATTCATATGAGAAGGCAAATAATACATTTAATAGAGAAAAGGATAATAGTTTAATTTTAAGATGGATGATCTAGATCAAGCCACACAGGTGAGGCAGCTCATCAATTTTTGGATCAGTTCAAACCTTGGCCCCTTGGTTCAATCTTTAATTTACTGGTTTGAACCCTGGGTTCACTGAGCCCTAGAGCGGGTTTATTTATCTTGGATCGGCGGTTCTATGATCTTTCCTTCTTCATTCAGGCCTCTGTGCGAGCCAAGAAATGAGGCGGAAGGGCTTGATGGAGTTTGTTGTTCTTAGGAGTAGGAGGAGCCTATGTTGGCAGTCGAGGTGTCACTCGAGCTCGTTGCAACCTCGTGAGGTTGTGGGGGCTCACGATTTGCGTGAAGAACGTGCAAAGGAAAGATGCCCAAATAATGCAGGTGATGCCATCCAACTAGTAGGATAAATTGGGGAGGAATAAGGGATGCTTTAGTCTGAGAGAGAGATGGAGAAAGGGCGATATTCCTAGCAAGGTAGGGTGGCGGAAGTCCTTGAGTGGTGCTTTTATAGTGTTAGGGGATAGGTTTAGGCCAGACCGAGTCTTGGTTGCAGCCATGGCCACCAGAGTGAGATGAGTGAGTGGAAAGTTTGTTGTGATGGCGTAACTAAGCATTAAAGGTAGTTAAAGTGAGTATGGTTGAGCACAAAATTGCGAGACAAGGAGTTTTGCTCGATTAGAATTTCAAATGGGGGTTGTATTCGAGTGATTGCTCCTTTCGATCTCATTAACTCCTCCCCATAATTAGTCAGAGGTAGGAGATAACCCCCTAGCTGCTCAATCAGGCCTCTGATATGTGGGAGCCTGATCTGAGGGCCAGGGTTTGTCCCTAAACCTTGGCTCGGCTTGCTAACTTGGAAAAAAGGTCAATTAATAGGGAAATAAAGGGGTTTTTAACACATAATTCAAGAAATCATAGAAAATTGTAGGAATGTCCAAATGAGATGGAATTTGGATAATAGGTTCTAAATAATTTGTAGACTATTTAGAAATTTTTTGAAAATCAAAAGATAAAGTTACATGGACAAATGTATATCTTTGTATAAAGTGATAAATTAACTTAATTTATAGTGTCACAAGGTGTATACAATCCATATTGATCATTATATTTCGAATTTGGGTTCCAATATTGATCAAGTGGCCAAGAATAATAGATTTAGTTCATGAGTGAATATAATGAGGGAAAAATAGGAATTGAACAAGAATAGAGCAGAGCATCGTTGGGAGGAGGCAGAACATGGGATGAAATTGGGCCCTTCAAAAACCAATACCAGGTCGAACAGGACGCAAATCAAACCTTGACAATGCTCGCGGTAGCAATGCAGAGTTACAGGACCAAGAACCAAGGTTGGAGGAGCACCGAAGACCCCAAAATAGAGTGGCGTCAGCAAGGTGTTACCGGCTTCTCTAGGACTCGACGCCCTGGGCTATCGCGAGCCAAAGGAAAAGTCGAAAGGTGTTTAAGGGGGGTCAATGAACCTTACTCAAGCACTAATTGTGAGTGATGAGGGAAGAGTAGATTGGGGTTTCTATGAGGTTTCCAGAAGTAAAACTAAATGGGTCCAGGGGCTTCACGATCGCCGAGGGGAAATTGAAGGAGGAGAAGGATTCAGGGTGATAAGAGGGTGGTTGTGGGTGCCTTATATAGGCAGAGGAGGACCATAGCTCCCTCTGTAACCTCTTAGTGGAGATGAAGAGAAGGCTCAAGAGAGGCGTTTCACCTATGGTGTGAGAGAGAGGATGAGCTAATGCTCATTCAAATCGGTGGGATGAGACGAATCCACCGGAAGAAGAATCACCCAAAATGGTTGAGAAATGAGAGGGAAAGAGGGCAAGGAGCCAAGGCGTCGGTACTGTGATGTGGCCCGTGCACGGCTGGAGGAAGAAGACGATGTCGAGGCCGTTGGATGTGTGCCCACAGTGGAATCGGTCGCATGACAGAGAAAATTGACCAAACCTTAGTGTTACACTTCAATATCATTAATTCGATGCATGCACTATAGTTATACTATATTAAAAGCTTTTAAATCAATTTGAAGGGTCAAATGAAGTCCAAAAGGCACCAAATTTTAAAAACATGCACAAATTAAAGTCTAGAATCATGCTATGCAATTAGATTATCGTTTCACCCATTATTTGGCCCTTAATAAATATATTGCTCATTAAAGTGTATATTAACATATTAAATATAATGAGTTATATGAAAAGACTTCTTTTAATGGATTACATGAGTGAAATTCAAGATATCCAACCCTTATTAACTTTAAGAGCAAAAACTCACCATAATATTCTATTTTGATATATTATTATCATGTTTGAGGAGAGAGAAGGCAATTAGGTTAATTACACCCATAATTAATTCTATTGCATATTTTTGCTCATATCTTATCCAAAAAGATATAAGAGCTCCAAATTAACATTATCCACTTATTATCTCTCATAAAACTCTATTTTGCATTATTAGTCCTCAATTATTATCTTAAGTGGGTTATTTGTGCAAATACCCCTTTGTAATCGTAAATGGGGGCAAAAATGGAATTTCACCATCATTAAGGCTCAAATTGCATATAGCGTCCAAAAAAAAATCAAAAGGATGGGAAATTTATGAAAAAGGTCCAAATGGACTAGAAGGCAAAGAAAAGCTCAAAAGTGGGTAAATTACAGGGAAGACCCTAGATTTCAATATGTTACATCACTCCACCCCTTAAAGAGGATTTTGTCCCCGAAATCACCACAAGAGGGAAGAGAGGGTGAGTGTGTAACATCCCAACCTTAAACAACTAGATGGGTACTAAAATCTCTACAAATGAGCCAGGTGTTACTGAGGTTTCTACCAAACCTATAGCTTTTTATCAAACACAACATTGTGAAACATCATCCTTATTATTCCATCACTTAGATCACATTTTATTCATATTATTTTCAAAATAATTACATCTCAATATTATATCATATGTATTTCCCTCGTCAAGGGTTTTAAGCACAATTAGGGTTTACTAAGTCATTTTTAACATTTATAGATGCATTAGATCACAAGCCTTAATAAATTGATATTATTCTCCATTAACTTCATCGTGTAGGATTACCACATATTATCTTGGTGAGAACCATATAATATTATCCAACAAATTATTAAACTTATTACAAGTCCAAATGTGTCACATTAATGGCTTATATCTAAGTTACATGTTGTCACAACATCTTTCATACTCATATCCATGGCATCATTAATCGTTTTCTCTTATTACACTAATTAATATGAATTATACATTTTTAACATCTCATTATGTGAATCAAATTACTCATTTTCATATTACTAGTTTGATTCATAAACCAATTTATGATAAGATGATTAATGAGATGTATTTAGTCAACAAAGTGATATGCCTAACATATGTTGGTGACTTGATCACAATTTTGATTAGGTGATTATAATTCATTTACATGTACCAAGGTATATTATGTGATGGCACCTAATGTCACTAGTGTATCATGAAAACATTAAGGATGTGTATACCTCGTTAAGGCTAGATAATTACATCTTAGGGTTTAGGTCAACATGACCATTACATATTATGCCTTCATCTATAATTAGGGTGACCTAATCAAAATTATGTATATTCACAAATACTAATGAATAACTAATTGTTATTTGCATCAAGAATATATTAAGGCTCGAGCATATGATTTATTCTTTAGATGACTTATTCATTTGCTTATAAAACAAGATGAATTACAATTATATTACGTTTGTTCGACTCTCACTAATCCCATGTCTAAGGAGTTGGGGCTTCTTGATTTCAAGGCATTGAGGGGCTCCACCCCCTTAAAGAAGAGGATTTTGTCCTCAAAATCGGCAACTCCCAAAATCTAACACTGCCACCTCACGTAAAAGGGTTGACTAAGTCAAACTATCCTATAGGTGAAAGGGTATATAACCAAGTATAAGGTCCAACACTGACAGTTTTACTAATCACTACCATCCCAACTTTAAGGTATATCATAGGGTACACTAACCCTAATCATGGCATTCTAAGACTCATATAAGGTACTTAAGGATTACAAGATGATTTTTGTTTGAGAAAATCAAATCATCATATAAGGATTTCTAAGGTTATTAGACAATAAGGTAATATGCCTAAAGGTAGACTATTTTAAGTTGTTCATATCAGATCAGGACAGGCCGGTGTCATATGAACTCGGGAGTCCCCATAAACCAAGCTAGTGGCGTGGAGGAAAAATTTTCCAACCCCCAAATTCTGACCCTTTCTAGACACCATCACTTTCAACTTCTTGCTCTAATAGCTACTCAATAGACTAATCACCAAAAATTTGACAAAATTTATTCCTAATATGAAATTATTACGATCCTAAATCAAACTTTCATTATAGGTCAACTATAAGGTGAAAAACTTACTGAAGGAAACTACATGAGATAAGGGTTCTATCTAGGAGACAATTGAATTAGTCAAGAATTTGACTACCTTGATGCTCTAATACCAAGATGTAAAGACCAAGTCTATACTAAAAACCATGGAAAACAAAAACACCAATTGTGTAGCAACGAAAGATTAAAACTTGACTTTATTCAAAATGTATAAAGAGTACTATACAAAATTTTCTCAAATGGGGTACATCTTTATACAAGAACAAGGATCTAGGTACATGAAGACTCAAACTAATACAACTTGTCCCCACAAACAACATAACAAAATTATATGCAACTAGTTCAATCTAACTAGATGTGCACGATCTCCTTAGCCTTAGGCAGGTTCACCAAGCTTCCCATGCGCACTCTGATCCTAATCTGGGTGGTTGGGATCACCCAGCAAGAGAAAGATAAAAATGTATGTGTCAATAAAGGGTAAGGACAATTATAAAGCTAAAGCATTGCATATTAAAAAGAATCCACTATACTAAGGGATTTTAAGAGTATGAGGCAAGTGATCAAATAAGAATTGGAAATCTGCCACAGTACAACATCAACAATTATCACATTGCATGAATATATTATGACACAAACTCATCTCAATGTAGGGTGAGGCACCTACCGGACCTCACCATATATAAAATGGTAGGGGGACTAAAACCCCAGTGCCTGGTAGGAGGACTAAAACCTCAGTGCCCTATATAAAGTGGTAGGGGGACTAAAACCCCAGTGCCTACGGCAGGGGGACTAAAACCCCAGTCCCCTATGGGTGGTTTGTACTCATGTACACTACATTGTCACTTGGCCAATAAATACATCATTCATAAATAAGTCACTTGGAAGCATTGAGAGATATAAATAAAATTGCATCATAGCAAATGGGAATAATTTCCAACAAACATTCCAATTAGGTAAGCCAACATTGGCATTTCAAGTAATGATCAAGTACATCAATAAAGGAGCGACCTTAGGCATTATAAGAATCAAATAATGAAAAGAACCAAGAAATGGCATTAGAGGGATTACAAGTCTAGAAATTTAGTAATGTGGAGTTGGATAAAGTCCCAACTGAGGAATAGGTGTATTTGCACATTAATCATTCCACATTCATTCTTCACAATTATAATAGGGATCACATTCATGAATATGACCAACACACTTAAATAGGAGTCACATACTGAAATAGGGCTCACATACATAAATAGGATTCACATACCTTATTGTAGATTCTTAATCATCATTTCTCACCAAAAGCTTGTTATCCAATTACATTTTCCTAGGTATAAATATTTCACATGAATTAATATATATTAAGGCATAAAGCATAAGAAAACCCTAATTTTGGAACTTATTTTGAAAATCATGATTTAAGACTCAAAACCTAGTACAATCGATTAATCATATTCTTCTAATTAAGAAAACATCTTTTATTTCCCAATTTGAAGTTAAAATGAATTAAATACACATTATAGATCATTTAAGGTGATTAAAATGATATTTAAGAAAAACTTCAAGAAAACATTTTGAAACAAGACTCAAAACTAGAAATTCAGATTCTACTCGAAAAAACCTTTCCAAAGACTATTTATTTGCATTTTTCTGACCAATGGTTGATTTATTATGAATTAATTAAATCAGACCAATCTGAATGCAAGAAAAATCCATTTCAGCAAAGTAAATGGGCGAACGTGATTGGGCCACTGAGGTCGGGACCATGCTGACGCGGACCAATCATATTTGGCTGCGTCGGCGGGTCCATTTTCGCAGACTTAGGTCAACAGTGAGTGAGAAGGGGGAAATCACTAGAATGCCCTTACTTGTCAAATCAAACTATTTAAGTAGTGAGGGCAGTTCAGTCATTTGCAACTATCGATTCTTTGCTGCGAGAAACAAAATGAGGATGTGAGATTATGAAATTACACATGCCCAGATTATGGATCAATCGAGGCAGTAAGGGTATTAAGGTAGTTTAATAACCTGAGATCTACTTCCTTCGGTCATGGCGCTGAGCGCAAGATCGAGAGACAACGAGCGTTGTGGCTAGCGAAGGGGGGTGATTTTGCAGTGAAAATATCACTATTGTAGGCATCCTCGCACTCACCTGAGCTCATAGAGAAAAAGCTCGAGTTCTAAAGAGTTCAGGAGCTCAGAGAGCATCGTTGGGAGGAGGCAGAACATGGGATGGAATTGGGGCCTTCAAAAACTGATACCAGGTCGAACAAGATGTAAATCAAACCTTGACAATGCTCGCGGTGGCAATGCAGAGCTACAGGACCAAGAACCAGGGTTGGGGGAGCACCGAAGACCCCCAAATAGAGTGGCGTCAGCAAGGTGTTATCGGCTTCTATAGGAATCGACGCCCTGGGCTATCGCGAGCCAAAGGAAAAGTCGAAAGGCGTTTAAGGTGGGTTAATGAACCTTACCCGAGCACCAATTGTGAGTGATGAGGGCGGAGTAGATTGGGGTTGCTACGAGGTCACCAGAAGTAAAACTGAATGGGTCCAGGGGCTTTGTGATCGTCGAGGGGAAATTGAAGGAGGATAAGGATTCAGGGTGATAAGAGGGTGGTTTTCGGTGCCTTATATAGGCAGAGGAGGACCATAGCTCCCTCTGTAACCTCTCGGTGGAGATGAAGAGAAGGCTCGAGAGTGGAATTTCACCTATGGTGTGAGAGAGATGATGAGATAACACTCATTCAAATCAACGGGATGAGATGAATCCACCGGAAGAAGAATTGCCCAAAATGGTCGAGAAATGAGAGAGAAAGAGGGCAAGGAGTCAAGGCGTCGGTACTATGATGTGGCCCGTGCATGGTTGGAGGAAGAAGACACTGTCAGGGCCGTTGGATGTGTGCCCACAGTGGAATCAGCCGCGTGATAGAGAAAATTGACCAAACCTTAGCGTTACACTTCAATATCATTGATTCGATGCATGCACTATAGTTATACTATATTAAAAGCTTTTAAAATCGATTTGAAGGGACAAATGAAGTACAAAAGGCACCAAACTTTAACCACATGCACAAATTAAAATATAGAATCATTCTATGCAATTAGATTCTCGTTTCACCCATTATTTGGCCCTTAATAAATATATTGCTCATTAAAGTGTATATTAGCATATTAAATTGAATGAGTTATATGATAAGACTTCTTTTAATAGATTACATGAGTGAAATTCGAGATATCCAACCCTTATTAACTTTAAGAGCAAAAACTCACCATAATATTCTATTTTGATATACTATTATCATTTTTTAGGAGATAGAAAGAAATTAGGTTAATTACACCCATAATTAATTCTATTGCATATTTTTGCTCATATCTTATCCAAAAAGATATAAGAGCTCCAAATTAACATTATCCACTTATTATCTCTCATAAAACTCTATTTTGCATTATTAGTCCTCAATTATTACCTTAAGTGGGTTATTTGTGCAAATACCCCTTTAAATGGGGGCAAAAATGGAATTTCACCATCATTAAGGCTCAAATTGCATATAGAGTCCAAAAAATGATTCAAAAGGATGGTAAATGTATGAAAAAGGTCCAAATGGACTAGAAGGCAAAGAAAAGCTCAAAAGTGGGTAAATTGTAGGGAAGACCCTAGATTTTAGTATGCTACAACTAGAGGCATGGAGTAGTCACCCTCATTATTATTCAATATTGTTTCTTGAACCAAGAGCAGACTATCTGAGATATATGTAATCTCAATATCACATATTGACTCACATGTGCATGGCCATGCTTTTCTTAGTCTCACTTATCAAGATGCATATGACATCATACTCCAGTACAAGGGACAAATCCCATACCTATCACTCACGGTCAATACCCATGTGTCAAAGCCACCCAATCATCACTGTTAGTGATTTCAGGTCTAAGAACCACAACCATCACCGTCATTGTGAGACTTGACTATGACTTCCACGGTGATGGCTTCCATGTGTAAGTCTCACGGTGGGTCTGTCTGATACATTGTTCTCTAACATGTATCTATGTGCTTGGTTTGATATCGCCATATCATGACTAATGAGATTTAGTCATCAACCAACTCACACTCTGATCTTATGCGTCATTGTTGTCTATCAACCTTCCACAATAATAATCGATCAGGTACATAATGAGAATATGTATATGTACTCTTAACATCCGTGTGATATCATCCACAAGGATAGTAACTTGAATGCATACATCATTGAGTAATATAATTCTCTAGACATTTATAACGTTACTTCATTATCTCGTAGCTAAATTAAATAAAATAAATTAGAATCTTGCCTTTCATTAATAATCAAATCGTTCTACATTATATGCCATTACAATCATCACACAGTTGGCTCTCAGGGCATACATAACCAACAATAACTGCTAGTATAAAAGGTTAACCAAGGGGTCTGGTCACTAGAGTTCTTGACATCCCTTGAAAGCATTGACACAAAATTTTCATTAAGCCTTGTCCATAAGGTGAGTCAACAATATATAATTCACCAAGCTACTATAAACCATAACAAATCATCATCAAGCTTCATATAATCATTTTGATTCTTCATTGCATCTTCTTGGTAGATTTCTTCCATTGTAGTGTCAAGGATTGACATCAATGAGTGATCCTCTTAAGATCACATGGAGGAGGTTCCAAGTATAATCGATGTATTGACACATCAAGCTAAGCCAATGTGGTTAGCTTCTTAAGCAACAAAAATAAGCAAAGGATCAACACTGAGTGAGGTCCGGGAGTTTTTCTTCCATGTAATATGGAATCCAAGTAGATAGAGTTGGTATTTAGTTGGATGTAATGCTTCTGGATCACATCCAACTATATGTAATTATGTATATCTAGTTGTTACTTTTGGGTATTGTATGGTTGGGTCTAGTCGAATGACAACTTAAGAATTCAATGTGTATTTTTTATACAATGAATTCACCATGCATCCTAACTACACTCTACTAGTGTGTCCCTTACTGTTTTCAATCATTAAGAATTTTAGTGCTCTATTCACCACTACAAAATAGAGTTGTATTAGACCATATAGTATGTAACCACCCTATATTGTAGGTACCTAGATTCCAATCCCTCACAAGTTTTATAGAAAAGAGGCTTTTTCTTCATGCTAAATTTGACATTGTGGTAGAGTTAAGCAAAACAGTTAATAATCGATTAACCACATGGTTAATTCCAAATAGTTATTTATTTGAACAATTTGGTTAATTCGGTCAATTTGATTAATTTATTTTGGTTAAATTGTTAAAATATTAATTTTGAATCAAAAATATTTATGTTGGTAAACCTAATTAACGAAATTTATCATGATCTATTCATAGAAAATTATCCTACACGCATATATATAGTTGTACTTGTATTTAGATGAACCTCTCCATATATATATTAATCAAGATATACTTAGCTATACAAATTATATTTATATGCAATACTACTACAATATGATTTTTTTCTCCAAAATATTATAAGTACTTTCAAATAATATTAAATTGAACAATCAAATTAACTGACCAAATAGATGTTAACAGAATAAAGGTAGTCATGTTAACTAACTCCAGTTCACTTAGAATATTAGTTAAAATATGAAACCACAAATCTACTGATTAACTAAAATGAAATCAAAATTTTAAAATATTAATTGGAGGTTCACCCCTACACATTGGGGTTGGTTTCTTAAATGCCTTTAATCATTGTAGTGTTAAAAAAAGGAACAAAATATTTCTAGCATCAATGGATCTTAGTAAGGGCGTGGGAGGCACGATCCCCCCATTCTACTTAAAAATATTGTGCTAAACTAAGTCGCCCCCAACACGTTTGAGTATATATATATATATATATATATATATATATATATATATATATATATATATATATATATATATATATATATAATTTTCTAAAGCAGAATGCAATTTGATTGTAATAATATGTATTATTGTATTATGGCGTGTACGTATTCAAATAAAATTTATATGCTCAACTATGCTCTACTATAGCTACATTATGCTTAAATCAATGTATATATAACTACACTATATATATATATCTATATATATATAATGTTAGGAAGTGTGTATCGGTCGGTACATGTACCGACTATTAAAATGATACATGTGGAGTATGTTCATAAAATCCAACTGTATGAAGTGATTAATCACAATATAGATTAGATATGTTAGAAAATCATAACCATATCTTGTATAGATCACAAGATATAGCAAGATACCATATAATGGTTTTTGCAATTTCTACAACTTACCTTTGAATAGGAAATACACATATTATTTCTTTGGATGGTCTATCAATATTGTATTGTGATGATTTTTTATACACATCTTATCTAAGGGGTATACCTCGCATCCATAAGGTTGGAATGTTAAGTAGAACTTTATAGTCATCATAAATGAAGATTGATACATGTAAGCTACATGTGTTTGTGTGTGTGTGTATATAGAGAGAGAGAGTCAGGCTAGAATACACTCGAGTGTATTCAGAGCAGAATACACTCAAGTAGTTTTTCATGATGTAATATTTTTTCAAAAATCTAATCCATTGATCTTGTTAAACATCTTGTGAATAGCTCATATACAAAATTTGAGCACATTTAGACATTTATAGGTCATGTTATAAAGACCGCAAAAAATATGCATTTCAGATTAGTTTCGCGTGTCGATTTTGTTGCCCTCGGATGAGTGACTTACACTCATCCAAATGAGCTCAAAATTTGTATGTAGCTAAATTATAGTATTACGGTGAAGATCAATGGTTTACATTTTGCAAAAAAAAGTCTTCATAAGCAAGTAGAACTTTATAGTCATCATAAATGAAGATTTATACATGTAAGCTACATGTGTTTGTGTGTATATATATATATAGAGAGAGAGATAGTTAGGCTAGAATACACTCGAGTGTATTCAGAGCAGAATACACTCAAGTAGTTTTTCATGATGTAATATTTTTTCAAAAATCTAATCCGTTGATCTTCTTAAACATCTTGTGAATAGCTCATATACAAAATTTGAGCACATTTAGACATTTATAGGTCATGTTATAAAGACCGCAAAAAATATGCATTTCAAATTAGTTTCGTGCGTCGATTTTGTTGCCCTCGGATGAGTGACTTACACTCATCCAAATGAGCTCAAAATTTGTATGTAGATAAATTATAGTATGACAGTGAAGATCAATGGTTTACATTTTGCAAAAAAAAAGTCTTCATAAGCAAGCACACTTGAGTGTATTTGTGTGATATGTACACTCGAGTGTATTCTAGCCTGACTTTATATATATATATATATATATATATATATATATATAGACACACACACACATATATATATGAATATATAGACACACACACACACACACACACATATATATATATATATATATATATATATATATACACACACACACATATATATATATATATACATACATATGTATATATATATGAATGAAATAATGAGTAGAACAAAGTGTGATAGCCAACTAGGAATAAAGTTATTGCTAAATTGTCATCATCCTCAATAAAGAGACTCGGGTGCAAACCACATAGACAAGTATATATACTTTTACCACCCTATTGGGTGTCTAGGACTCCGCCCCAGGCTGTGGGAGAAGGTTTAGATAAATCATTCTCTCTTATTCCTACTAGAGTAAAACAATCAGCAAATTAAGTTTAAATGCAAAATAATAAAAATTATAACACATAAATATTGAATAATTGATTGTATTAAATAAATTTTAGACGTGAGAAAAGTAATTAGTGCAGAGTTGTTATAAAAGTGACCAATCTATATACTAGAAAACAAAATGTAGAGTCAGTAGAAAAATGATCAATGTCTAATTAGGAATTAAATATTGGAACTTCCATTTTGGGAACCACACTCAAAGCCATAATGTTATTATAGTTTGTCTTCTCATTGAACTACTTTATGTAATGATTTAAGAAAATTACTTTACACAATATAAACACATGTTAAGTTTGGTATAAGGTGAATAAGGGGAAGGAAGGGGAAAAGAAAGGAGGGATGTGAAGAGACACCTATTTGAAATGTATGAGAAGGAAAAGAGAATGATATCATAAAAGCAAATATAATATTGTTATAAGAAGTAGACTACATGTAGTTTTGTATATCGATTGTGATACATAAGTATATCCCTCTCTCAACATTTCCCATTACAATTTCTATCCACATATCTATGTTTCTTGTATATTTAATGTCTTCTTCAAAGTATAAATAAATATTAGGCAATTCTATGTTTTCCTCGACATCTCAGTCAAAATTGCCCCCGAATTACCTACCAAATTATTTTATAGATTTTATGACATTGTAAAATATTTTTTAAAACTTTATTGAAATTATTTCTTTATATTAAAAATTTTACTATAAAGTTTTTTTATGTTTTGTGTAAAGGATTTTCTCCAATTTTTTATATGCCTCAGACCATAAAATCATCCTTTTACATGTCACCACTCTGATTTAGTGGGAGAAAATATGATAGAATATATATATATATATATCTTAATAATTGTTAGCTTATTATCATGAGGGAGAGGTCTAGTCTTATCACAACATGTGAAATCAAATTTTTTTCTTCTGAATACTCTAGTTGAAAAATGAACCAATGATCTGTGGTTAATAAACCGGCCATAGTTATAAGTTGGACCAACTTGACAAGCATAGAAAATACATAATAAGCATTTTTGTTCTCTTCATTTTTCTTATCTCCCTATCACTTTGTGTAAGAATATAAAAAATTATTTTCTCTTATTATCCTTCCTCAGAATTTCCTCTTGTGATAACAACCTTTTCAAATTTAACTGGCGGTACGACAAATTGATTAGATCTTCATGTTTCTTTTTCTTTGATGAAAGTTCGATGTATAGAAGATAGATAAGCAAAACATAGAACCACATGTGATTCTTAGTACATAGATAAGAGATGACCTAGTTTGAACTAGACCAGAAGTGCCTCAACACTAGTCATCCAGTAAGAGAGGTGGTATTGGTAGAGTTTTCATATATAGTAACAGTGGGGGAGCCACCCCTTAGGCAATAAGCCTAATAAAAATAATTGTTGAAAATAGTTGGAAGTAAGAAAATTAAAATCCACTAGTGTCTGCCAAGATTTCTTCCATAGTATCAATTTGTGATCACTGCCTCCTCCTCCAAATGTCATAGTAGGTGCTTCATTCTCTTAATATTTCTCCATGTTTATTTTGTAATCCTTTGACGAGAGTATAAATCGTATGTGTCAATTATATTTTCAATGAGCGTATGTATCTTGTTCTGGTGAGAGTTTTGTTTTTTGTGGTTTCTCTCCATCCATATATTCCATATCATAGAGGCAATGAGTATTTTATGGAGTGTATGTGAGGGTTTTTTGGTTTATGATATAGAAGAAGACTAGTGAGGTTGGTAGCAGTGTGGTAATTATGGTGGATGAAGAAGAAATCATGGATATGTTTGGTGATGAGGAAGTGCATGAATAGATGAGTGGTGATTTCTTCTTGTTTAAAGCACATAATGCATCTGGATGGTCCAAAAAATTCCCTTTTGGAAAGGTTTCCATCGGTTAAAACTTTATCATGTATGATGAGCCATATTTTTTTTATGTTTGACTCGTCAAATAGTTTTCCAAACATCATGTAAGGGATAGTTGTATCCACGATATGTAAGGAATTGGTATGCTTTGTGTAATGTGTATATAGGACGTCATTTATGTGACACTTGATTGCCTGTGTTGGTTTCCATATGGTGAAGAATATCAATAATATTGTCTAGAGGTATATATGATATCAGGTTTCTTTTTAGTTTGTTATTCCGTTCACTACTAAGGAGGGTCAAGGCATTAGAAGTGGCGAGTTTGGATATGTTATGTTGTATGTAGAGGCAAAATTGAGATTTTTAATGGTGTTGCCACAATATCATGCATCAGTACAGAAATGGATGTTTTTGGCAACATGTGGTGAAGTATTGATAATATTTTGGATAACATGTTTTTGTTTGTTGATATTCTTCCATAGGGGTGATGTAGTGCTCTTAGTGATGGGCCACTAAGGATTTTTTTTGTTGTGGTCTTTTTTTGATGTAATCCTTCCAAAAGAAATCTCTGGGAGATCCTAAAGTGGTAATATTTTTGACAATCAGACATATGACATGTGTTTTGATATTAATGATATCCGCATCCCCTATTATTTTTGGTGCATATATAACGTCCCAATTAACTAAGTGCATATTGTTTCCTGAGTGTTCCCGTAAGAATTTTCTCTTGATTTGGTCAATGCTGTGCAAAATGTTAGTATGGAGGGGGATGAAACTGAGATAGTTGGCGGTGATGGTGGATAAAGAGTATTGAGAAACATTTGTCTACCTTCCAGGTCGAGGAAATTGTTATTACATGAGTTGAGTCTTTAGTTGAGTTTTTTTATGATGAGATTCCATATAGATTTAGATAGGGGTGAGGTGATACTGGCAGACCGAGGTATATGAAGGGATGTGGTCCATTTTATGGTACAATAGTGCATGGTATCGAGACATACGATTTGTATCAAAGTGTACAGTGATGATGGTAGATTGATTTTAAGGCCACTCATGTAAAAGAAGATATTTAGGATACATATGATGTTTAAGACACTCCTATCATTGGGCGTAATAAATAAAATGGTCTTTAGCATATTGAGCAATGTTTTCAGAGCATTCCATTGGAGATTCTATCAATCTTTGTTGTGTGCCCATATGAATCATATTGATGAGGATGGATGCAATGATAATGACTAATATGGTGATAGAGGATCTCCTTGTCTGAGGCCATTTGTGTTCTTGAAGTACCCAAATGGTGATATGTTGATGATGGTAGAGAAATTACATGTGGATATGCATGCATATATCCATTTGATCCATGTTTGTGGGAATCTATACTCTCTTTCATGCACAGTGTGAAGTTGTTCCAGTTAACATTATCAAAGACTTTCCCAAAATCAAGTTTGAGAGAAAGAAGATGTATGTGATTTCTATGTTAGGTGTGAATGATTTCGCTCACCATAATTTAAGAATCCTAGATGTTTTTATTTGCCAAAAAATGCATTGTTGATTACCAGTGATCCCATCACGTTTAGACTTCATTCTGTTGCTAAGGATTTTGACAATGATCTTTTAAGATGAGTTGATAAGACTAATGGTTCTGAAATGATGTACCGTATCAGGTTGATCAATATTCTTTTTATCATGGCAATGTGTGTGTGATGAGGACTCCTATTTGTGTATATATGTGTTCGTGTGAGTGTATGTATTGGAGAAGATGCACGAAGCAAGAATGGATATGGTCCCACATACACGTGTAGAATTTTGTGTTCAAACCACTAGGTTCATGTGATTTATCTCTACCAAAATTGTATGTTGCAGTCTTAAGTTCCTCTATGATGAAGGGTTCTAGCAAGCTAATAGGGGTGTCAATGTATTTGGGGCATATTTGTTCCCATTTAATACACGTGGGGCAATGGGTTGTGTATGTTATTGAAATTATTTTGGAAGTGGGCAACAATGTGAGTGATAATGGTGTGTCTATGGGTAGTGCGGGTGTTGACCTAGAGGTTATACATTGTCCATATTTTGATAATGACTTAACCATTCGATTCATATGTATCTAATATGTGTATTCAAGATTGATTTCAGGCGTTAGGTACATGAAAAGGATCAAATTACTCAAGCCCTAATTTGCTACAGTTCAAGTCAAAAGCAATGCAAGTGTGCTTTTTAGGAAATCCATGTAAATGACCTTAGAAGAATTTTGTAATCACTTGTATTGATGATATGACTTGTAACTAAGATGAGAAAATTATGTGGTACACTTAGAACCAAGTTTTAATCACTTTTTATGCACTTTAGAAAATTGATAACATGCGGTCAATCGGTCGAGTTACAATCTTGACCGATCCACTAGATCAATTCTTTGAAGAGTGAATTAGTCAAGTTGCACACTCACAGTACTCGAACGATCGGGTTACTGACCAAATGAAACTTTCATTGGTCGGTCGAGTTTCCTCAGGACAAACTCGACCGATGGTTTGAAAATTGGGTTTGTCTTTTACCCAATCGGTCGAGTTACCTTTATTGAATCTCGACCGAATGTAATGTACGGAAAATGTAGAAAAAGTGATTCTAACTGTTGGTGACTTGTTTAGACAAAAATAGATCTGTTGCCTTGTACAAAAACGGCTACAATTCGGCCCTAAGTGTTCCCCAAATCAAAGGGGCACCCCCAGCTATAAATAGGACCACTTGGAGTTCATTCTAAGGTTTCTCATTCCATATATGCTTGGTTCTTGCTTAGTTGAGAGTGTTGCACACCTTTGAGCCCATTTCTCTCTCTACCTTCAAGTCAAATCCATGAGTATGAGTGAGTTAGGATCTATTGTAAGAGAGCTACCTCTTGTATCCATGTAAAGCTCTCCACCTCCATCTTCCTATCCCCTTTCCTTATTTGAAGAAAAGGCTTGAAGATATTCTCTGAGTGAAGGAGAAGGAGTTGTTGTTCTTCAAGGTTGAAGAAAGCATGGTGTTCTAGATCTTCGAGTGAAGGATATAGGCAAGGCAGACGTTCAAGAAGGATAGATAATTCCTTGAAGGCCAAAGACTTGAAGATGGAGTGGGTAAGTCCTTGTTGAAGGCTGAAGACTCCCCGGTTCAAGTGGGTAAGTTCCTTCAGTAGGTTGAAGATCCTTGCTTGAGGTATTACGTCCTTGGATGAATGTGGTTTTGTCTTATAATCTTATGAATGAATATAAGAGCATCAAGATTGTAAAGTCCTAGAGCCTAACCACCTCTAGGTAGTGGACTGACTCACTTCTAGTTTGAAGTGTGGAACCGCTCTAAACCACTTTGTCCAAGTGTATGTTCTTCCTTGTCTCCCACCCTTGCCATGCTTGTTAGTTAGGACTTCAAATTGGTTGTATGCTTAAGTTTATGCACTTAATATAATTTGAAGGTTTAATTCATTTTGTGAGATTTGTGAAGCTCTATTCACCCCCCCCCCACTAGAGCCCTTGATCCAACAAGCGGTATTATAGCAGGTCTTCTCCAAGATACTTCCACAAGTAGGAGAAGATGGGTGATTTAGCACTTGGATCTCTCAACTTGGAGGGAAGCTTCTCCATGCGACCTCTGGTATTTGACGACACCAACTTCCTCTATTGGAAGAGAAGAATGCAATTCTACCTCCAAGGAGTAAGTTATGAGATGTGGAAGGTGGTGCACCTAAAGTATGAAGATCCAAAGGGAGAAATCTCCACATGGACGGAAGTCCAAATGAAGCAAGCTCAGCTCAATGCTAAAGCCGTGAGCATCATCTATGCAACCCTCACCCCATCCGAGTTCAACTGGATCTCCTCATGGGACACCACACATGAAATTTGGAACAAGCTATGTGTCACCTATGAAGGAACGGAGCATGTGAAGGAAGCCAAGATCTACATGCTTGGTAGTCTACTTGATAATTTCAAGATGGGCAAGAATGAAAGAGTGGTAGACATGTACACAAGGCTTAATGTGATCATCAATGGATTGACAACCATTGGTAGTATGATGGACAAAGGCACAATCAACTCAAAGATCTTGAGATCTCTTCCAAAGAGATGGGAGCCCAAAGTGACATCCATTGAAGAAGTGTACAAGCTTAGTGAATTGTCAACCAAGGAGTTGGTTGGCAACCTTCAAGCTCATGAGCCAAGGCTTGATAAGCAAGAAGAAGAATAAAAGAGAGAAGACAAGGAGTCCAAGAAGATCAAGGACACAACCTTCAAAGCTCAAATTGAAGAGATGGTTTGGAAGCAACAACTTGCTCTCAAGTCCCATACTCCTTCCTCAAGTGAAGATGAAGGCCTAAATGAGCATGAAGCTAACTACTCCAAGGGCAAGCACTTCAAAGGGAAGTCTTCTTCATATACTCCTAGGTACTATGAATGTGGTCAAAAAGGCCATTACAAGAGTGACTGCCCCAAGGCCAAGAAGAGCCACCACAAGAGCAGCTACAAGAAGGACAAGGAGTATAAGAAGGAAGACAAATACAAGAGAAAGGAGAAGAAAGAAAGAAGAAGCAAAGATGCAGCTCATGCAGCTTGGGAGGAGTCTTCCTCAAGTTCTTCTAGCTCCGAAGATGGAGAATGCCACCTTGCTCTCATGACCTCTACAAGTGATGATGTAGGTGAGGTAAGTGATGTAAGTGAGGTAAGTGATGCATGAGTTGTATAAAGAAAATCTTATTGATATGCTTAATACTTGTCGATAATCTTTTACTAAATGTAAAGCTAAATAGAAAAGGTTAGGAAAAATTATAGATGATCTTTATGCTAAAATTGAGATTCTTCATCAAAATGAAAAGCCGCATCTTGATAGTATTGATACCTTGTAAGGGCAATTTCTTGATCTTGAGCTCCAATACAATGGAGTTGAGGTTGAGAATGGTGTCTACCTTAAGACCTTTGCTACTCTTAAGGAAGATAACCAAAAAAGCCTAGATGAGATTGATGTTCTTAAAACTGAAAATATAGAACTTAACCTCATTGATGAATCTAGGAAGCAAGAAACTCATGCTTATCAAAAAGAAATTCTTTTGCTTAAATATGAAAATGCTAAGTTGCTTGCTCAAGTTAATGATTTATCCTCTAGACCTATTTTGTAAAGTAGTGAGGTAGCCAGCACTGCTCCAGAACGTGATTCTTTTCATACTAAAGCCCTCTGTTTAGAGGCCGACCTGTTGCATGCTAGAGATGATCTTGCTAGCTTATCTACTACAATCATTAATCTTAGTGATGATAATGCTAAATTAAGAGCTTCTTTACAAAAGTTTCTTACGGGAAAGAAATACCTAAATGTTGTCCTAGAACACTCTACCAAAAAAATATGGTACTAGTGGTTTAGGATATGATGGGATTTGTAAGGACCCTGACCTTCGTTTAGGGTTTACCCTATTTGTTTTGCTTAATCTTGGTGCTTTGGTGCTTGCTAATCACCTTTAGTGGTGATTAGGGTTTTGTTGTGCTTTGTTGGGAGTTGAGGGGGCTACTTGCAAATAACCCAAGATTAGGGTTTTGGGTGCAAGATTGCCATCTTGTGAGGTGTTTCCCTCTCTCTCTGCTTCCTCTAGGGTTGAGAGGAAGGCTTGGGCTTGTTGCTTGAGTTCTCTGGGCCTGAGTTGAGCTTGTTTGGGCCTTGAGGTGCCTTGTTTGGGCTTTCTTGAGCCTTGTGTCGGCCAAGACTTGTTTGTGTCGTCCAAGGTGAAGTTTGTGTCGACCTAGAGTAGCTTGTGTCACCTAACATGGTGGTGTGTCGCCCTGGAGCCTTGTTGTGTCGCCCATGTTGCTTGGTCTTGGTTGGTAGACACTTGGTGCATATCTTGGACAAGTGTCTCTTAGTGTGCTATTGTGTTGGTTTGAACCCTAGGACAAGTGTCCCTTGGGTGGACGACACTTAGCATGGATCTACCTTGGTTTCTCCTCCCCTTCTTTCTATATAGGTGGCTTTTTCCCTTGCCTTAGCTTCCTTTGCTCTTTTGGTCTCTCCTCCACCTTGAGTGCACGACACTCCTCTCCTTCTTGTATGTGTTGGCCGATACACTTCCTTGGAGTAGTTGTGGTGGCCGATACACCCTCTTGGACCAGCTTTGGTGGACGATACCCCTTGGACCTTGGAGTGCTTCTTCTTCCTTGGAGCTTAAGGCGGGTTGCATAATTTCTAACCCTAACCCCTTTACCTCTATCTATAATCTTATTGCATGTTAGTAGCTTAGCTTAGTTCCTTGCTTTTGTACCTTGCTTGATAGCTCTTGGTGTCCGATTCCCTTTAGGGTTTAGGGTCTCCTTGTACCTTGCTTTCTAGGGTTTGAGTCTCCTTGTGCTGGAGGTTGGTGATGACCTGTGATGGGCGATACCCTCTCCTATTTGGGTGAGTTGGACGACATGAGTGTCTTGTGATGGACGACATGGTGAGGTGCTCTTGTGTTGGGCGATACCCTTGCCCTTGTGTTGGGCGATAGGTGGTGCTAGGATGAGTGTTGGCCGATATACCTCTTGTTGGACAATATGGTCTCCTTGTGCTGAAAGATATCTTCTTGTGATGGACGATAGACCATGGGCGTCGTGGTGATCTTTGTAGTGGTCCTTGTGGTGGACGACAGGGCCAAGTATGGATATGTTTGGGGTTGGATGATAGGCACATATGGTGTGTTGGCCGATAGATGTTGTTGTGTATCGGGCGATACACCTTCTTGCTGTGACGGCCGACAGGATTGGGTTGTGACGGGCGTCACACCGTTTTTCTTTGGTGTGTGCTGGCTGTTAGGCCTTGAGTTGTTGTTGCACGTTTTGTGGGAGTTCTTCTCTCTCTCTCTTTCCCTCTCTCTCCTGGTGGTTGAGGTGAGGTGTGAGCTGGATGATAGCCCTAGCATATCGGGCGTTATGGTTGAGTTGTGATGGGCGTCACACTTTGAAGTGTTTCGGCCGGCAGGGTGCAACGGGTGTTGCCCGATAGCACTGACGTGCGACACCCCCCCCCCCATGTGACGCTGTGTCGCGGGGTAGGGTGCAACGCAGCGTTGCTGCAACTCTTGTGCTTGCCGTTGAGAGCTGAGTTTGAGTGAGGGCTAAGATGGGTTTAGTGAGGGTTATGTGGTTTTCTAATGACGGTCTCATGTGTCATGGAAGTGAAAGGTTATGCACAATGTTAATGATAACAATAACGATGTTAATGTTGGTAATGACGATGCTAAGTGACAGTTACACTAATAGCTTGTTTAATGACATAACAATAATGTTAATAGTGCTAATGATAGTAGTGATGTTAATAATAATAATAAGTGATGGTAATAATGGTAGTAATGATGATGATGGTAATATATGATGATGATAAGGAAGGTATTGGTAATGAGATACATGAAGTAATCCTTATGTTTATTTGTTAATGGCAATAGTAATTGGTAGTTACATTAATGGTTGCTTAATGATAAAGATAATAATTATGATAGTGGATGGTGACAGTAATGCCATTGGTAATAATAGTGTTTGCTCTGTATTCTCAGCATCTTGTTTATTCATATAAATCCTGAGATAAGGGTAAGCATGAATATGGTTTGTTAATGATGTGTTTAATACACTTGATCACCAAATAGTGTAAGAATGATAAGTAGAGTATCTTGAATGATATTTCATGATAGTGAGCATATCCCTTATGTTGGAAGTATGATTATTGTGTATCCTACCCATGCAGGTGATGATTAGCCATGAAAAGGCTATGAGACATATGTGATGAGTAACATCACTTTGATAATTATCTATGAGGTTGTATGTATGATGTGTTTGTCCCATGATGATGATGTGAGCCTTGAGAGGCAGTGACAGTACATGATGAGGGATTGAGTTCCCATAGTATGTGATGATCCTTGAGATGGATCAGGTTGATATGGTTTAAATAATAATATAATGTTGTTTACTTTATGTTATATCTTGCATGCTATACAACTTGGTTAAACCTTGCAATCCATCTAAAAGATATTAATTAATTACAGTGAAATCATATCATGTAGTTTGCCCTGGCCATAGATCCATCATCGTCAGGACTTGGTGATGGTGAAACGGGTTCTCCTACGGGTTAACCTGGAAGCGCATATTGTTGAATATGTGTAGGTTGCTCCTAGCCTGAAAATGAGGAGGTAAGAGTGTAACTTTAGTTACACACTCAGATATGTATAAAGAGCATGGTGAACAGGCCCATGGCTCAGGATATGTGATATGATGAGCATGAATGCGTTCATGGCTCAGAGTACGGTGAACAGGCCCGTGGCTCAATTTTACTAGCGCCGAGACCTGTACCAAGGCGGGCTAGAGTGAGGGTAGCCTATGGAGCTGACCCTGTGGCTTAGACCACTTCAACATGTGACTACGGTCTTGCTTGTGTTGTACTCGTGTACTGACCACGAGGTGGGAGGTCGTGGAGTCCGACTCTTCCATTGACCTTGTATGGCACTAGATTAGGCTTCGCAGCCAGAGGTTGGATTTGAATGGTACGATTCAAATCCTCAGGGCATAATAATACGTAATACAACCATTTAGTATTTGCTACTTAAGATAAACACGAAACATTAGTTGAGGCCTTGTTTGTATAATATTTCTGTTACATCTTGTAGTTACTCTTATATTCATCAGGTATGTGACAATATGTCTGACCTTGATAATCAGGTTATGTGGCAATATCTCTTATTCTAATAATCATGTTACATAGTGATATATCTTATCTTGTCAGTCATGTTCCATTGAGAGATATGTGGTTATATGCTTTTGTACAGCTGGTAAGCTTGTCGGTAAGAATAGCTTTGTTTTATATAGACTGCTCTTGTTATACTCGATATTTAGTTATCTGTTGTTATAGTTTATCTGCTGAGGTTCTATAGTTGCGGTGGGGAGTTATGTTTCCCGCAGGGACAATTGTTCAATTGTCTCACCCCGCTGGTTTACACCCCTTTTAGGTGGTCGAGGTAAACGTGATCGTGGTCGTGGTGTTGCGGACGAACAGCTTGACGAGCAGTAGAAGGCAAGCGATGGACATGCTGCTGTTTGGATGTTTTTGTAGTAGAGTCTAGAGTCATCCATGTACTCTCAGGTCCTTGGCAGTGTTTTTATGTTGTTTCACGATGAACTATTGATGATGTTTGTATATCCTACTATTGGCCGGATGTGGGCCTTTATGTATATGAACATGTGGTGAAACTCATGTGCTGGATGGACAGCTGTTTCCGTATGTTGTAGACACGTATCAGATCTCGTGTATGTATATATATGACATGTTTCAGTGCAGGATGAGGACTGAAAAGTAATAGTTTCACAGTTTATCAGTTTTCCGCAATCAGTTTTAATTAATCCGTGTTTTCATAATCTGTGGTTAGGTGATTTCCGCACGTTTTCGCGTAACACCTTGTTATCTGTATGATAATGGGATGTGTTGCCACAAGTTTTGGTATCAGAGCTATAGGTTCGCTGAGTCTACAGGGATTTAGGACTAGGTTGAGTCTGTTCTTATGAGTTTTCCAGGTTTTCTTACAATATCTTCTGCCCTCAGCGGAAGAAAAGTCAAGATGTCTGGAAACCATGAAGAACACTCTGCTGAGTACAGTGATGTTGCATCGGTTGATGGAGCAGATGGACAAGCACATGAAGATCGGGTGCCTGAGGCTCCCCAATTTAACCCAGCCATACTTGAACATCCTGCTTACCAACAGCTTATGGGGCAGTTAATGGCTACGATGAATCTCATGGTTGAGCGATTACCAGTGCCTCCTCCGCGAGCACAGGTTCCCCATGGAGAAGCATCGGGTATTGGGAAGACCTTCGAGTGGCTTCGCCGAGTCGGAGCTTCGGATTATGCTGGAACGGCTGATCCAGCGGATGCAGATCTGTGGCTGACAAGTCTCGAGAAGGCTTTCTTGATCCTTGACATCCCCGAAGCGGACAAGGTAAAGCATGTTGTCTACCTTCTGAAAGGTAGTGCTGGTCACTGGTGGACCATCGAAGAAGAGAAGCGGCCTGGTGAGGTGATCTGTTGGGAAGTGTTCCGACGCGAGTTCGTCACCAGATACTTTCCGAAGACGTATCTGGATGAGAAGGTGAGTCAGTTCGAGAATCTGAGGCAAGGAACGATGAACATCACCGAGTACGAAGCTAAGTTTATGGATCTGTTGAGATTCTGTCCTCACATGGCGGCAACAGATGAGGAACGTATCAGACGTTTCGAGAAGGGTTTGAGTGCTGAGTTGAAAACCCTTGTGTCTGTGTTGGAGAATCGAGAACGGTTTGCTACATTCGTAGAATTTGTTCGAAGGATTGAGAGGACGGTAAGGGAGAAAAGAGAGTCTATGTCTCACAAAAGACCTGCTCAGTTTCAAGGACGAAGGTTTGGTGGCTTTAAGAAGCCTAGGTTTTCGGCACCGTCAAAAATGAGAAGTTCTGGTGTACCATCTCAGTGGTCTCCGAGTAAGGGCAGAGGTTATGTTTCTTCACCGTCTAAGGTGCACAGTTCAGCTTCTGTGGCAGTGACAGGGCCATCTAGGCCACGGTTTGAGGACAAATCATGTCATCTTTGTGGACAAGTCGGGCATTTCAGGCTTAATTTCCCGAATAGAGACGTTGAAGTGACGCAGCAGCCGAGACAGAGTTTTCAGAGGTCAGAGAGACTGCAGACCAGTGGTAGCAGAGGTCGAGGACGCGGTCAAGCATCTCAAGCTGGATCGTCTGCTCAAGGAAGCAGAGGTTGTAGACAGCAAGCAATGGCTCGATTCTATGCTATGAGTCAGCCGAAGGCGATAGTCAACCCGCGAGTGGTGACAGGTCAGATGGAGTTATTTCATTCTGATATGTCTTCTTCTTGCTTTATATATGTTCTGGTTGACCCGGGTGCTACACACTCTTTTATCGCCTATAGTATGCTTGAAAACTGTCGTTTACCTGTTAGTTGTAAGAAGGATAGCTTGTTGTTAGAAACCCCTCTTGATGGTTCCTCTTTGCTTCGAGAAGAGTGTCCATCTTGTGTCTTGTCTTTCTTGGGGAACCGCATCCAAGTGGATCTTATACCACTTGATATGCATGGTTTCGATTTTATCCTTGGGATGGATACCTTAGAGAAGTATAAGGTTGTTTTGGACTGTGGTTCCAAGCAGGCAGTGTTTGATGTTGTCAGAGAGAAGTGGATCTTCCAGGGAGATAGGAAGATTCTTTCGACATGTTTGGTGTCAGCTATGGTGGTAGATAAGTTATTACGACAAGGATGTGAGGCGTTCCTAGCTCACGTGGTGGATATCGTTGTGGCTATCAAGGCGAAAGGTCCTAGTCTTTAGGAGGTATCAGTGGTTCAAGAGTTTGCAGACGTGTTTCCTGAGGAGTTTCCTAGTGTTCCTCCACCCTGAGAGATTGATTTCGAGATCAATCTGGTTCTAGGAACACAGCCAATAGCACAGTCACCATATAGGATGGCTCCAGCAGAGATGGCAGAGTTGAAGAAGCAGTTGCAAGAGTTGTTGGAGAAAGGTTTTATCTGACCGAGTATGTCGCCGTGGGGTGCTCCTGTGTTGTTCGTTAAGAAGAAGGATGGTTCGATGCGGTTGTGTATAGATTACCGACAGTTGAACAAGGTCACGATCAAGAATAAGTACCCATTGTCGAGGATAGATGATCTATTCGATCAGTTGTGTGGTGCTACAGTGTTTTCGAAGATCGATCTACGGTCTGGATATCATCAGTTGAGGATTAAGGCAGATGACATACCAAAGTCAGCTTTTAAGATGAGGTACGGTCATTTTGAGTCTGTGGTTATGCCGTTTGGGTTAACCAATGCACCTGTAGCTTTCATGGACCTGATGAACAGAGTGTTCTGTCCGTTCTTAGATCTGTTTGTTGTAGTCTTTATAGATGACATTTTGATCTATAGTCGGGACAGACTAGAGCATGAACAACATCTTCGTCGAGCGTTAACTCTTCTTCGTCAACATCAGTTGTATGCCAAGTTCAGTAAGTGCGAGTTCTGGTTGGGAGAAGTGACTCTCTTAGGTCATGTGATATCTGCTGAAGGAGTCAAAGTAGATCCGAAGAAGGTGGAATCTGTTGCAGATTGGGAACAACCAAAGACGCCGACGGAAGTTTGTAGTTTCCTTGGTTTGGCAAGATACTACCGAAGGTTTATCAAGGACTTCAGTGTGATCGCGTTGCCAATGATGAAGTTGACCAGGAAGGATGTACCTTTTGTTTGGGATGATCGATGTCAGCAAACTTTCCAGAGTTTGAAGGAGAAGCTGACCAGTGCTCCAGTGTTGATCTTGCCAGAGCCTGGGAAAGGCTATGTTGTTTTCTGTGATGCTTCCAAGAAAGGTTTAGGTTGTGTGTTGATGCAGGAAGATCATGTAGTTTCTTTTGCCTCGCGACAGCTCAAGAAACATGAGGAAAACTATCCGACTCATGATTTGGAGTTGGCAGTAGTGGTTCATGCGTTAAAGATTTGGAGACACTATATGTATGGGGAAGTGTGTCAGATCTTTACGGATCATAAGAATCTGAAGTATATGTTTACACAGCAAGAGTTGAACATGCGACAACGATGATGGATGGAGCTGATCAATGATTACGACTGCACGATCGAGTATCATCCTAGTAAGGCGAACGTGGTAGCCGATGCGCTTAGCAGAAAGTCTTCTTATCTTTCTTCAAAGAAGGCACAGTTGAGTTCTCTGGTATGCCATAAGTGAGATATGTTTGTTTCTCTTCGACAGATGAATGTGCAGATGGAATTTTCTTTGTTGTCTGGTCTTTTCACGCAGATGTAAGTTAGGCCTACGTTGAGACAGCAGATCAAGGATGCACAGCAGAGAGATGATGCGGTACAGTTGATCATATCAGAGTTCGGCAGCGACAAGCGTGATGGGTTTCATGAGTCCGAGGATGGACTAGTTTGCTATCGTGATAGGATGGTGGTTCCAGATGTTGATGATCTGAGGAAGTTGGTGCTTGAGGAAGCACATGCGTCGATGTATGCTATGCATCCAGGTGTCACCAAGATGTACCATAGTCTAAAGGACTTGTATTGGTGGCCCGGTTTGAAAAGAGATGTAGCTGAGTTCGTGGCGAAATGTGCGATTTGTCAGCAAGTGAAGGCTGAACATCAGAAGTCGGCAGGTACGTTGCAACCTTTGTCGATACCGCAGTGGAAATGGGATCATATAACCATGGATTTCGTAGTTGGTCTACCCCAGACAACTAGGAATCATGATTCCATTTGGGTGATAGTGGACAGATTGACTAAGTCTGCCCATTTTCTACCACTGAAGACGACGTATACAGCTGAGAAACTTGCTCGAGTATATGTGGATGAGATAGTACGTTTGCATGGCGTACCAGCAACAATAGTTTCCGATAGAGGTCCTCAGTTTACGAGTCATTTTTGGGAATAGTTACACAAAGTGTTGTGAACGCAGTTGAGGTTCAGTATAGCTTTTCACCCGTAGACAGATGGACAGTCCGAGAGGAATATTCAGATTTTGGAAGATCTCCTTTGAGCGTGTGTCTTGCAGTTTATAGGCAACTGGGATGTACATCTGAGTTTGATAGAGTTTGCCTACAACAACAGTTATCAGCAGAGCATCGACATGGCTCCTTATGAAGCTTTGTATGGAAGGAAGTGCAGATCTCCCTTGTGTTGGTATGAGTCTGGTGAGTATCAACTTTTGGGTCCTGAGTTAGTACAACAGACATCAGATAAGATCCAAGTGATACAACAACAGTTGAAAGTGGCACAGGACAGGAAGAAGTCTTATGCAGACAACCGTCGATGACCTTTGGAGTTCCAGGTAGGAGACAAAGTGTATCTCAAAGTCTCTCCGTGGAAAGGTGTGCTAAGGTTTGGTCAGAAGGGTAAGTTAGCTCCCAGGTATATGGGGCCTTACTCAGTCAGAGCACGTGTTGGCAAGGTAGCTCATGAGTTAGAGTTGCCTCCAGAATTGTACATATTATATCCAGTGTTTCATGTCAGTATGCTAAAGAAAAGTCATCCAGATTCAGGTACCGTGATACAGCCAGTTGAGGTTGAGCTTGATGCAGATGTGACCTACGAGGAAGGTCCTATGGCGATCCTTGACAGAAGGATCAAGAAGCTGAAGAGGAAGGACCTAGTTCTTTTGAAAGTTCTTTGGCAGCGTCGCGGCGTTGAGGAAGCCACGTGGGAGCTTGAGGCAGAGATGAGGAGGAAGTATCACTAGCTTTTCTCTTCGGATTTCGGGGATGAAATCTCTTAAAGGGGGTTAGCTTGTAAGGACCCTGACCTTCGTTTAGGGTTTACCCTGTTTGTTTTACTTAATCTTGGTGCTTTGGTGCTTGCTAATCACCTTTAGTGGTGATTAGGGTTTTGTTGTGCTTTGTTGGGAGTTGAGGGGGCTACTTGCAAATAACCTAAGATTAGGGTTTTGGGTGCAAGATTGCCATCTTGTGAGGTGTTTCCCTCTCTCTCTGCTTCCTCTAGGGTTGAGAGGAAGGCTTGGGCTTGTTGCTTGAGTTCTCTGGGCCTGAGTTGAGCTTGTTTGGGCCTTGAGGTGCCTTGTTTGGGCTTGCTTGAGCCTTGTGTCGGCCAAGACTTGTTTGTGTCGTCTAAGGTGAAGTTTGTGTCAACCTAGAGTAGCTTGTGTCGCCCAACATGGTGGTGTGTCGCCCTGGAGCCTTGTTGTGTCGCCCATGTTGCTTGGTATTGGTTGGTGGACACTTGGTGCATATCTTGGACAAGTGTCTCTTGGTGTGCTAGTGTGTTGGTTTGAACCCTAGGACAAGTTTCCCTTGGGTGGACGACACTTAGCATGGATCTACCTTGGTTTCTCCTCCCCTTCTTTCTATATAGGTGGCTTTTTCCCTTGCCTTAGCTTCCTTTGCTCTTTTGGTCTCTCCTCCACCTTGAGTGCACGACACTCCTCTCCTTCTTGCTTGTGTTGGCCGATACACTTCCTTGGAGTAGTTGTGGTGGCCAATACACCCTTTTGGATCAGCTTTGGTGGATGATACCCCTTGGACCTTGGAGTGCTTCTTCTTCCTTGGAGCTTGGAGCTTAAGGTGGGTTGCATAATTTCTAACCCTAACCCCTTTACCTCTAGCTATAATGTTGTTGCATGTTAATAGCTTAGCTTAGTTCCTTGCTTTTGTACCTTGCTTGATAGCTCTTGGTGGCCGATTCCCTTTAGGGTTTAGGGTCTCCTTGTACCTTGCTTTCTAGGGTTTGAGTCTCCTTGTGCTGGAGGTTGGTGATGACCTGTGATGGGCGATACCCTCTCCTGTTTGGGTGAGTTGGACGACATGAGTGTCTTGTGATGGATGACATGGTGAGGTGTTCTTGTGTTGGGCGATACCCTTGCCCTTGTGTTGGCAATAGGTGGTGCTAGGATGAGTGTTGACCGATATACCTCTTGTTGGACAATATGGTCTCCTTGTGCTGAAAGATATCTTCTTGTGATGGACGATAGACCATGGGCGTCGTGGTGATCTTTGTAGTGGTCCTTGTGGTGGACGACATGGCCAAGTATGGATATGTTTAGGGTTGGACGATAGGCACATATGGTGTGTGGGCCGATAGATGTTGTTGTGTATCGGGCGATACACCTTGCTGTGACGGCCGACAGGGTTGGGTTGTGATGGGCGTCACACCCTTTTTCTTTGGTGTGTGTTGGCTGTTAGGCCTTGAGTTGTTGCACATTTTGTGGGAGTTCTTCTCTCTCTCTCTCTTTCCCTCTCTCTCCTGGTGGTTGAGGTGAGGTGTGAGCTGGACGATAGCCCTGCATATCAGGCGTTATGGTTGAGTTCTGACGGGCGTCACACTTTGAAGTGTTTCAGCCGGCAGGGTGCAACGGGCGTTGCCCGATAGCACTGACGCGCGACACCCCCCCCCCCTTGTGACGTTGTGTCGCGGGGTAGGGTGCAACGCAGCGTTGCTGCAACTCTTGTGCTTGCCGTTGAGAGCTGAGTTTGAGTGAGGGCTAAGATGGGTTTAGTGAGGGTTATGTGGTTTTCTAATGACGGTCTCATGTGTCATGGAAGTGAAAGGTTATGCACAATGTTAATGATAACAATAACGATGTTAATGTTGGTAATGACGATGCTAAGTGACAGTTACACTAATAGCTTGTTTAATGACATAACAATAATGTTAATAGTGCTAATGATAGCAGTGATGTTAATAATAATAATAAGTGATGGTAATAATGGTAGTAATGATGATGATGGTAATATATGATGATGATAAGGAAGGTAGTGGTAATGAGATACATGAAGTAATCCTTATGTTTATTTGTTAATGGCAATAGTAATTGGTAGTTACATTAATGGTTGCTTAATGATAAAGATAATAATGATGATAGTGGATGGTGACAGCAATGACATTGGTAATAATAGTGTTTGCTCTGTATTCTCAACATCTTGTTTATTCATATAAATCATGAGATAAGGGTAAACATGAATATGGTTTGTTAATGATGTGTTTAATACACTTGATCACCAAATAGTGTAAGAATGATAAGTAGAGTATCTTGAATGATATTTCATGATAGTGAGCATATCCCTTATGTTGGAACTATGATTATTGTGTATCCTAACCATGCAGGTGATGATTAGCCATGAAAAGGCTATGAGACATATGTGATGAGTAACATCACTTTGATAATTATCTATGAGGTTGTATGTATGATGTGTTTGTCCCATGATGATGATGTGAGCCTTGAGAGGCAGTGACAGTACATGATGAGGGATTGAGATCCCATAGTATGTGATGATCCTTGAGATGGATCAGGTTGATATGGTTTAAATAATAATATAATGTTGTTTACTTTCTGTTATATCTTGCATGCTATACAACTTGGTTAAACCTTGCAATCCATCTAAAAGATATTAATTAATTACAGTGAAATCATATCATGTAGTTTGCCCTGGCCATAGATCCATCATCGTCAGGACTTGGTGATGGTGAAACGGGTTCTCCTACAGGTTAACCTGGAAGCGCATATTGTTGAATATGTGTAGGTTGCTCCTAGCCTGAAAATGAGGAGGTAAGAGTGTAACTTAGGTTACAGACTCAGATATGTATAAAGAGCATGGTGAACAGGCCCATGGCTCAAGATATGTGATATGATGAGCATGAATGCGTTCATGGCTCAGAGCACGGTGAACAGGACCGTGGCTCAATTTTACTAGCGCCGAGACCTGTACCAAGGCGGGCTAGAGTGAGGGTAGCCTATGGAGATGACTCTGTGGCTTAGACCACTTCAGCATGTGACTACGGTCCTTCTTGTATTGTACTTGTGTACTGACCACGAGGTGGGAGGTCGTGGAGTCCGACTCTTCCATTGACCTTGTATGGCACTGGATTAGGCTTCGCAGCCAGAGGTTGGATTTGAATGGTACGATTCAAATCCTCAGGGCATAATAATACGTAATACAGTCGTTTAGTATTTGCTGCTTAAGATAAACATGAAACATTGGTTGAGGCCTTGTTTGTGTAATATTTCTGTTACATCTTGGAGTTACTCTTATATTCATCAGGTATGTGACAATATGTCTGACCTTGATAATCAGGTTATGTGGCAATATCTCTTATTCTGATAATCATGTTACATAGTGATATATCTTATCTTGTCAGTCATGTTCCATTGAGAGATATGTGGTTATATGCTTTTGTACAGCTGGTAAGCTTGTCGGTAAGAATAGCTTTGCTTTATATAGACTGCTCTTGTTATACTCAATATTTAGTTATCTGTTGTTATAGTTTATCTGCTGAGGTTCTGTAGTTGCGGTGGGGAGTTATGTTTTCCGCTGGGACAATTGTTCAATTGTCTCACCCCGTTGGTTTACACCCCTTTTAGGTGGTCGAGGTAAACGTGGTCATGGTCGTGGTGTTGCAGACGAGCAGCTTGACGAGTAGTAGAAGGCAAGCGATGGACATGCTGTTGTTTGGATGTTTTTGTAGTAGAGTCTAGAGTCATCCCTGTAAGCTCAGGTCCTTGGTAGTGTTTTGACATTATTTCACGATGAACGATCGATGATGTTTGTATACCGTATTGTTGGCCGGATGTGGGCCTTTATGTATATGAACAGGTGGTGAAACTCATGTGCTAGATGGACAGTTGTTTCCGTATGCTGTAGACACATATCAGATCTTGTGTATGTATATATATGACATGTTTCAGTGCAGGATGAGGATTGAAAAGTAATAGTTTCACAGTTTATCAGTTTTCCACAATCGGTTTTAATTAATTTGTGTTTTCATAATCTGTGGTTATGGTGATTTCCGCACGTTTTCGCGTAACACCTCGTTATCTGTATGATAATGGGATGTGTTGCCACAGGATTGCTCCTAGGGTTAAGAACAAGAACAATAGTAAGGGTAAGAAGAAGAGTGTAGAACATCCTATCTTCCATGGAGAGACTTATGACTCTAAGGTGCTCATTGTAAATGTGATGATCATTACTCTACTTATTGTCCTTACAAGCCAAAGGGGACCAACCCAAAGATGAAATGGGCCCCCAAGCTAACCCCAGATCCCAAAGTTTGAGTTGGGTACCAACATCCTTCTTTCATGCAGGTCAACAGAAGGTGGATTGTTGATAGTGACTGCTCAAACCAAATGACACGTGAAATTAGCCATTTCAACAAATTCATGAAAAGAAAGGAGGATCGGTGACCTTCAGGGACAACAAAAAGGGTAAGGTAATAGGTGAGGGTGATGTAGGCAATGAGCTAAGTATTAAAAATGTTTTGCTTGTCGATGACCTACATCACAATTTGATAAGTGTAAGCCAACTTTGTGATAAAGATTTTCTTATTCTATTTACTTCTTTAGAATGTTTGCTTCTAGATTTCCTCACTTACAATGTTATATATAAGGGAACTAGAAATGATAATCTATATGTTATTGTGCTTGATGATCTAAAGCCCCTACTTGATAGATGCTTAATTTTGGATAAAATGATATTTCTCTTTGGCATCACCGGTTGGGTCATGTGAATATGCATCAAATGAAGAAATTGAGCAAAAAGGAATTGGTTCAGGGACTTCCTAAATTGGATTTTGAAAATGATGAGGAATGCCAACCTTGCACACAAGGAAAGCAAACCAAGTCCTCCTTCAATTCCAAAGGAGTCCTTAGTACCAAAAGAGCTCTTGAGCTTCTTCATATAGATCTATTCAGACCTATGAGAACTCAAACGCTTTATGGTTCCAATATTGTTTTGTGATTGTCGATGATTTCTCTCGCTATACTTGGACATTCTTTCTCGTTTCTAAAAGTGATACTCTAGATGTTTTCTCGAGCTTTTGTAAAAGAGTTGAAAAGAAGCTTCTTGCCAGATTGTTTCTATCCGTAGTGACCATGGGGGAGAGTTTGAAAATGATCTTTTTGAGCATTTTTGTGAAAATCTGGTTACTCGCACAATTTCTCTTCTCCTAGTATACCTCCACAAAATGGGGTAGTAGAGAGAAAGAATAGGTTGGTACAGGAGATGGCTAGGACCATGCTTCTAGAATATGATATTCCAAAGAAGTTTTGGGCTGAAGCCGTTAGCACCTCATGCTTTGTGCAGAACTGAGTTTTTATGCATCCATCTTTGAAGAGAACCCCCTATGAGTTATGGCATAGTATAAAGTCATCCATCGACTTCTTTCACGTTTTCAAATGTCCTTGTTTTATTTTGAACATGAAGGATTCTCTCGACAAGTTTGATTTGAAATCTACAAGGCTTTCTTCCTAGGCTATAGCACTACAAGCAGGGCTTATAGAGTTTTTAATACTAAACTGTCTAAAATTAAAGAATCTATTAATGTCAAGTTTATTGAATCTAACCCTACTATTGGAAAGAATGTTGTTGATAATGATATTGCAGATGACTTAACTCCTATCTTGAAAGATCTCAACATTGACAACAAAGGTAAGCAGGTGATTGAAGCATAAGATGAAGAGAAGAAGCATTCCACTCCTTGCTTCGCAAAGAATCATCCTAAAGAGCTAATAATTGGCAATCCATTTGAGAGGGTGAAGAGACGAGTTGCCTACAACAAAGAACAAGCAGACAATGCCTTCGTCTCACAGCTGGAGCCAAAGAACATCAAGGAAGCTCTTGGAGATGACAAGTGGATCCTAGCCATGTAGGAGGAACTAGAGCAGTTCGATAAGAACTGAGTCTGGACTCTAGTACCAAGACCAAGTGACAGAAAAATCATTGGCACCAAATGGGTCTATCGCAACAAGCTTGACGAAAATGGCAAGGTGGTAAGGAACAAATCAAGGTTAGTGGCTCAAGGCTACAATCAGTAGGATGGTATTGATTTTGATGAAACTTATGCTCCTATTGCTAGACTTGAATCTATTAGAATGCTACTTGCTTTTACTAGTCACAAGAATTTCTGGATATATCAAATGGATGTTAAATGTGCGTTTTTGAATGGTACAATCGAGGAGGAAGTATTTGTTGCTCAACCTCTGGGCTTTGAAAATGACAAGCTAACTAACCATGTTTACTTGCTACAAAAAGCTCTCTATGGACTCAAACAAGAACCTCGAGCTTGGTATGAGAAATTAAAGAACTTTTTGTTAGACAATGGCTATGTCATGGGCAAAGTCGATTCTACTTTATTTCTAAAACACACTTCTAGCCATTTTTTTATTAATCAAATTTATGTTGATGATATCATATTTGGTGGAACTAATCTTGATCTTTGCAAGGAGTTTAGTTCTCTTATGCAGAGTGAGTTCGAGATGATGATGGGTGAGCTTACTTTCTTCCTCGGCTTCCAAATCAAGCAAACCAAAGATGGAAACTTCATCAACCAAGGCAAGTACATCAATGAACTACTCAAATGCTTTGGAATGGAGAACATGAAGTCGATGGACACACCCATGTCCAAAACCACCAAACTTGATAGAGATGAAGAAGGTGAGAAGTTAGATGAGAAGCTCTATAGAGGTATGATTGGAAGTTTACTTTATTTAACTGCCTCTAGACCTGATATAATGTTTAGTGTTGGCTTGTGTGCTCACTTTCAATCAAGTCCTAGGAAATCACATCTTATTGTTGTTAAGAGGATTTTGAGGTACTTAGCCAAAACTCAAAACTTTGGACTATGGTACCCTAAGTCAAGGGACTTTACTCTTGTAGCATATAGTGATGCGGATTATATAGGTTGTTTGGTTTATAGAAAGTGCACAAGTGGCACTTGCTTCCTTCTAGGACCATGCTTGGTGTCTTGGTTTTCCAAGAAACAGAGCAACGTGGCATTATCAACCACCGAGGCTGAGTACATTGCAGCCGGGAGTTGTTGTCCCTAGGTCCTATGGATGAAGCAAATGCTCTGAGACTTTAACATACATTTTGATGCTTCTCCTATCTATTGTGATACAACTGGTTCAATCAATCTTTCTTATAATCCTATATTGCATAGTAGAGCTAAACATATAGAGGTTTGTCATCATTTTCTTCGTGATCACATTGCCAAAAAGGATATTTATATCACGCATGTGGACACAGAAAATCAGTTGGCAGACATTTTCACTAAACCTCTAGCTAGAGAGCAATTTAACTTCATTAGATCTAAACTGCTCATAATTGCTTCATATGATATTGACATGTTATCTAGCTAGTTGCTTTTATCCTATATGTCTTGCTCATGCTTTACTCACCTTGATTGCCTAAAATTGCTTAATTTGCTTGTTGACGTGCTTAGTTTCACTTGTTTTTGGGCATTTCTTGAATTTCGGGTTTTTATCGCTAAATAGTACCCAATGATGAGTGATATGTGCCTAAGTATGTTCAATACACATAATAGACTTGAAAAATGAATTTAATTAGCATTCATATGGCTAGAAATTAAGTTTGATAGTTTTAGGTCAGGTTGACCATCGGTCGAGTTTCCCCCAGGACAAACTCGTCCGATCCGTGGCTGAGAGCTGTTCTAAAATGGACCAATCAGTCGAGTTTTTGACTCTCAGAACTTGACCGATCAGCGGGCTGGAGCCAACTTAAGTTGGGTCCGGTCGACTATTCTCCCTCTCAACTAGAGAATAGCTGACCAATTCCCCTTCTTATAGCTCTAAGCTCTCATCCCCAACCCTTACCTTCCCTATCCTAGCCCTTTCCCGACCTAGATAGGTTGACCTAGACCTCCCCTTTTGCTCTTCCTTGGTGTTTGGATGTTTTTGGCAGCTTGTTTTGTGCATTTTCTCTCTTCTCCTCCTTCTTTTTGCCTCCATGACTTCTCATAGAAGAAAGAGACCCGCCCCTAGCAATGCTCCATCATATTCTTTGTCATCTCACTTGATTTCCTTTGATGACACCTCCTTTGTCTCGATAGAAGTTGTAAATAGGTATAAGGATGTTCTTCCTAGGAGTCCTTTTCCGTTTAGAGCTTTGTTTAAGCCTAGCCCCAGGCGTCAAGCGGTCATAGACCAAGTGGCAAAGTTGCTATCCGTTCATCACCTTTCAGCCCTGGCTGCCGAGCGTGACTGCTTTCATAATCTATGAGAAGCACAAAAGCAGTTCACAAATTCTACGCTAACTTGCGTTGGAATTACGACACCCTTATACCCCCGCTGAATACTCAAGTGATCCTGACTTCCATGATCACCGGGAATAGATTTCAAATCTCCGAGGATATCCTAAATGTCTTATTTTCCAGAGATGATAAAAATGACACCTGACACAAGGATTACGAAGAGTATTTTGACCTCTTAGATCCTGATGGTTTCTATAAGCAGAATGAGATCACTCTTCCTGATATCCATCACTTTCTCAAGAAACCTGATGTTCCCTACAAGAAGAAGAGTACCCTACCCTCCTCCTCCCTCGATCTCAGAAAGTGTATATTAGTCCTAGTGGTCAACTGCAACATCCATCTGAAGGAAAATCAAAGGGATATTGCAGAGAACACTGCGGTCATAATGTACTGCCTTCTTGAGAATATAAGAGTCAAATGGTCAAGATACATTCTCCACCACATGACCTATTTTGACTCTGGTAAGAACACCTGAGGCACCTATCCACCTTATCCAGCCCTGATTTGTGGTTTGTTTCAATTCACCACTAAGAAATCACTCTTTTCCGACTTCCATTACAAGCTTGCAAGGAAGGGTGTATGTATCAGTGAAACCACAATTCAGAAGTCCGTGCCTGTCTTTGCCTCCACCACACACGATGCTACACCCTCAGCCTCTGCCTCTGCAGCCCCTACTTCTGCCTCTACCCGAGATCCACCTCTTCAGCCACCTCGACCTAGCCGTGCCTCGTTTCATGTATCCAATGAAACCCTTATGGGCTACATGATGCACCAACATGCATACAACCTTCAGGTCCAGGAGCACCTGCACCAGGATTTATATTCAATCATGTCAAATATGAACATATCATGTGCACACCCCTACCCCACCTACCAGCCTTTCTCCGGTAGTGATTATGCTTCCTATGCATATCATCATTACTACCCTACCCCCGAGCCTTCTGTTGCTGCTCCTCCACCCTCTACTACTGGCAGTTCTACTCCCTTTTACCTGTCGTTGCCTGCTGGCCCCTTGGCCACCCTGCTTGCCAGTCTTGGCAATTCTGCTCCATCCTTCCCTCAGGCCAATGAGCTATATGCTCTTGGTATGACTTGGGATGAGCAGAATGCTCGTTGGCCTAGTCGTGATTTTGGTACTCCTGTAGACGAGGAGATGCCTGACCAGGCTGATGTTGAGACTACTACTACTGATGACGATGATGGCGATGGCGAGGATGCTTCTGATGATGGTGATGGCTCTGGTGGTGATTTTGGTGATGAAGCCACTACTGTTGCTGCACCTTCATATGGAGACGAGGACTACGAGCTTGGAGCTGATGATGATGTTGTGGACATAGATAGTCTAGATGTCTAGTTGTTTCTTAGTTTTTAGTCTAGTTTGTTGATCATATATATCTTTCTAGGCTATTTTGTATTAGAAATATTTGGGCACATTATTTGAGATATACTATTTTATCTTCAGTTTTCACCGCTTCATGCTTGTAGCTGCTTTTATGAGAACATACTTCTGAGTTGTCATATATGCTATGTGCACTCTTGCTCTTTTCTCAGTTATATATTATAAGTTGGTGCCATATTTCACCATATTTTGATTACGACTGAGATTATTTCTTTCGTCTCTGGTTGACATATGATATGAAATTACATGTATGATTATCTGCTTGATTGTGTTTGAAGAAGACCTAATTATATGCTTTCAACCCCCCTCACTTTTTGATAATGTCAAAAGGGGGAGAGAACTTCAATGTCTTGAAACTCAATCATATTGCTATTCCTTATTATATTGATGTTTATTGCTTATGAGATCCTTTTTCTTGTTCATTATATGCTTTATCATGCGACTTGCAAACGAACATATAGTACATGTATTCTATAATTGCTTTGCGTAGATAGACTAACTATGCATGTTAAAAGTAAGCATAGATTGAGGGGGGAGCAATTCACATTGTTCAAATATTGAATCCCCTTAATTCACAAGGCAAAGGTATAATTTATATATCCTTTTCAATATGTTTGAGGAATGGTTTGTCATTGTTAAAAAGGGGGAGAATGTTGACCTAGAGGTTATACATTTTCCATATTTTGATAATGACTTAACCATTCCATTCATATGTATCTAATATGTGTATTAAAGATTGATTTTAGGTGCTAGGTACATGAAAAGGATCAAATTACTCAAGTCCTAATTTTCTACAGTTCAAGTCAAAAGCAATGCAAGTGTGCTTTTTATGAAATCTATGTAAATGACCTTAGAAGAATTTTGTAATCACTTATATTGATGATATGACTTGTAACTAAGATGAGAAAATTATGTGGGACACTTAGAACCAAGTTTTAATCACTTTTTATGTACTTTAGAAAATTGATCACAGGTAGTCAACCGGTCAAGTTACAATCTCGACCAATCCACTAGATCAATTCTCTGAAGAGTGCATTGGTCCAATTGCACACTCACAGAACTCGACCGATCGTGTTATTGACCAAATGCAACTTTCATTGGTCGGTCGAGTTTCTTCAGGACAAACTCGACGGATGATTTGAAAATCGAGTTTTTCTTTTACCCAATCGATTGAGTTAACTTTATTGAATCTCGACCGAATGTACTGTACAGAAAATATAGAAAAATGATTCTAATCGTTGGTGACTTGTTTGGACGAAAATAGATCCGTTGTCTTGTGCAAAAATGGCTATAATTCGGCCCTAAGTGTTCCCCAACTCAAAGGGGCACCCCAACTATAAATAGGACCACTTGGAGTTCATTCCAAGGTTGCTCATTCCATATATGCTTGGTTCTTGCTTAGTTGAGAGTGTTGCACACCTTTGAGCCCCTTTCTCTCTCTACCTTCAAGTCAAATCCGTGAGTATGAGTGAGTTAGGATCTGTTGTAAGATAGCTACCTCTTGTATCCATGTAAAGCTCTCCACCTCCATCTTCCTACCCCCTTTCCTTATTTGAGGAAAAGGCTTGAAGATCTTCCCCGAGTGAAGGAGAAGGACTTGCTGTTCTTCAAGGTTGAAGAAAGCATGGTGTACCAGATCTCCGAGTGAAGGAGATAGGCAAGGCGGACGTTCAAGAAGGATAGTTAATTCCTTGAAGGCCAAAGACTTGAAGATGGAGTGGGTAAGTCCTTGTTGAAGGCTGAAGACTCCCTGGTTCAAGTGGGTAAGTTCCTTCGGTAGGTTGAAGATCCTTGCTTGAGGTAATAAGTCCTTGGATGAATGTGGTTTTGTCTTGTAATCTTATGAATGAATATAAGAGCATCAAGATTGAAAAGTCCTAGAGCCTAACCACCTCTAGGTAGTGGACTGACTCACTTCTAGTTTGAAGTGTGGAACCACTCTAAACCACTTTGTCCAAGTGTATGTTCTTCATTGTCTCTCACCCGTGCTATGCTTGTTAGTTAGGACTTCAAATTGGCTGTATGCTTAAGTTTCTACACTTAATATAATTTGAAGGTCTAATTCATTTTGTGAGATTTGTAAAGCTCTATTCACCCCCCCTCTAGAGCCCTTGATCCAACATCGGGTACCTTGGATATTTAAACAACTTATGGAGTTTATCCTAGTGTTATTGTTCCAACATTTGTGGAAATTTTTGTGTGGTTTTCCCTTCTTTCATACATCAAATTTTGGATCTCTGTTTCCAAAAGGTTTCATGTTGTTGTTGAAGTGTGTCAAGTTCAGATTTTAAGGCGAGGGTATGGACCCAATCCATAACTGGGTTGCTATCAACTATATAGAATTTGGATTCAAGATCTGCTAGTTTTTTGTGTGGATGTTATTAAAGATCATCTTATGCCATGTCTTAAGAAGGTTTCTGGTGAGTTTATCTTTTGGTGAATGTGATATCCACGTTCATAAGCAAGGCAAGGTCTCCTAGATAGTAAGACAAATAGTTTTAAAATCTAGGAGATTCATCCAAGAATTTTCCATCTTGAAGGGTTTGGGTTCTCATGCTGAGTATGTAGTGTTCATGACAATAAGAAAGTGATCTAATATGGGTCTATATGAAGGGTTTGTGTCCCCATGCGAAAGAGTGTGATCTTCATGTTTCTTATCACGATAAAACTTCACATTCCAGTTCCTTGTCATATTCTGATAGTTCATTTTATTAGAGATATTGTCAATATTTTTAGACATGTTGATTACCAGTTACTCCAGAAATCCAAAAAATAAATAAATGAATGCCATATTTTAAAAGTGGAAAATTTACGTTGTTCTTAATAATGTATGTCTAGTTTTATGTTATGCTCTTACCGTGTATAGATAATTTCTGACTTTTGTATGCGTACAATATTAATTAAACAAAAGAAAATTCACAGTGAAATAGTTTGCCAATATACTGTTACGTCAATTCTTTCTGTATGACAAAACTATTGTTTGAAGTCAGCGAAAAATTGCATGATATGGTTGTCGTCACGAGTAGAACATCAATGGGGTGTATGTTATTGGCATCAAGCTACGACTATGATTACTTGTGTACGTTTCAAACATTTATGTTCATTTTTAAGAATGTGCTTGTTACGAACAGAATGTCAAACAATTTTTGTATGTGTTGCTTTTAGTATTTCTTAAAAATGTATGCTATTGCATCAAGCTACAACTATAAATACCAATAGTGTACGTATTGACATCAAGCTACAACTATGAATATGAATGATATATGTTATTGGCATCAAGCTACAATTATGAATGACTCATTAAGTTATTATTGAATGCTTCTAGTAGACAATACCTACAACAAATACATGACAAAAAATAATTTTCAGGTATTACAGGTCGGGCTGGGTCCCAACTTTTGGTGGTCAAAAAATGGGTCAGGTAGATACAGGGCAAAAAACAAATTTCAGGATCTCAACTTTTGGTTCATGTCAAAAACGGGTCGGGTAGATTTCGGGTCCGAGCGCACTAAAAATTTCGGGTCAGGTCGGGCCCAGACCCTATACCGTTCAGGTCGGGTCAGGTCCCGCGTCGGGTCCGAGAAACCCGACCCATTGCCAGCCCTAGCTGCTACTTTTGAGGCTTGACTCTGAAATTCGTTGTGAAGATCGTACTATTCAGTACAAGTATGAACAATAGTGCTTTATTGTATATATCTACAAACTCCCTCCTAAAAATAAAATTTAAATGTCACCTGATCTGGAAACCAAATCTCGGAGAGACCATAATGGTAATCAAAAGTTAGATAGATGATTCCGCACCCAACCATTTCCGACTTTCCGAGTTCCGACCGAAACCGGCACTACTACCCCCTTCGACGCAGCCCTGGTTAGTCGTCAATGGGCGCTGTGCTGTGCAGGCGAAATTGTGAAACACGGCCAAATCCGTAAGTAATCACTCTCTCGGCCGCCCCGCCTCCAAACCTCCGTTTTCCCCAGGCGAGGCGGCAGGCCGCGGCTATCTACTCCTCCTGACCTGCAAAAGCGAAGAACGCCGCCGCTGCAATATTTGCCCTGTCAAGCAGTCTTCTTTTCCCTATCCCTGGTCGAGCTCCCATACCTTGCCGCCTCACATCTGACCTCAAAAAACCAGCCTGCCTCCTGCGGCCCTCATGGACTTGGAAGATGATGACGAGTTCGGAGACCTCTACAGTGACGTCCTCCTCGACGGTTCTGGTGCTTCTACAACGTCGCCAGTACCGCCGCCACCGCCGATGGCGGCTACGCCAGCTCGGACGTTTCCTTCTGCTGGTGCACCCCCCTTTTCCTTTGCCGCTGTAAAACCCCCCTCACAGAGCGAGGACCACGCGACAGACCAATCTGTCGCCGCTGGAGTTGCGAATGAGTCGCCTGGTGGCACGCAGGTTACGCACCTGGAAGGGAGCAAGGCAGATCGGGAGGAGGATTGGATTCTCGGCCCTGCACCGATACCAGAGGATCCCGCACTGGATTGGGACGATGATGACGATACCGGAAGCGTCGCTGCTACTCCCTCCGGAATTCCCAAAATTACGACAGCAGAAAAGGAAGCCGTCGCGGAAGAGGTTCCCGCAACAACCAAGCAAGAAATTGGAGCCGCCGCCGCCATTAGCATCCCTCTAAAGCCAAAGGATACGCCGCCGTTGGTTGGGGAACCGAGCGGAACGATGGGAATTGAGGACGGGATCGGCGACTTGGACGCCGAGCAAGCCATTCCAGGCCTGGATGCTGCTCCTATTCCTGGTTTATTCCCCAGATCGCAGGACGAGAATTCCAGGGCTTCAAGGAGCGATGAGTGGGACAGCGACAGTGAAGATGACATACAGATCGTTCTGAACGACGATAACCTTGTTCGACTCGGTAGAGGGCCAGCTGGGAGTGACGACGATGAGGACGGGGATGATCTTGTCATTGTTGCAGATGATGCTCAACATCTTCACCACCAGGCCGTGGAGGAGCAGGATTGGGGTGACGAGTCTATGCAGCCCGGGCTTGATGCTGGCA
Organism: Alisma plantago-aquatica; assembly: GCA_963693085.1. Lineage (NCBI taxonomy): Eukaryota > Viridiplantae > Streptophyta > Magnoliopsida > Alismatales > Alismataceae > Alisma > Alisma plantago-aquatica. The sequence goes on along the minus strand of OY856413.1, from coordinate 75,926,213 downwards.
AGGATGGCTCTGATGTTGCCAAGGGTGGCTTGGGTGTTGGAGGTATTCCTGGTTCACGGGCTGGGTATGGCCATGGGTTTCATCCACAACATCATTCCCAGTTCAAGGTCAGTGTTGCGAGGCCTATTGTTTACTTCTTCTAGAGGAGTATGAGTTTTGGAAGAAATATTGTAACAAGTTTCTTTTCTTCTTTTTAACTGAAATCTGAATCTGTACATGCTGAAGGAATGTAACTTGTCCTGTATATATTCCTTGTGAATATCTGAGAGTTTTTTAATACAATTTTCCCTCAAGAGGAGTTTTTAAGTGGCTGTAAAAAAATCATTGCAAACCTTAATCGCCAAAGTTGAAAGCAAACCAATACAACGTGAAACGGATATATTGGTTACCAAATTACTAAATGTTTGATGGATGCCGTATTACTGAATGTTTGCATTTACAATTTATCTGGTAGGCGGTGAGGAAGAAAGTAAGAAGGAAAGGGTAGGGATGTATGGATAGGTGAATAAGCTAATTGATTTGTTTGGATAAACATGGGGGTAGGAGGCAATGAGAAGCCAATTTAATACAACTTGCAGTTCATCTTTCCTCTTCACCATGTTCCACCCAGATTTGTCGAGGTATGTAGAAACATGACTTCCCCTCCCTTAACCACTAATATATACCACAACAAGGTGAACTTTCTCTCTGCCCTTCCCTTGCCTATGATTTCCTATGTACCAAGTAGGCCACAATAGTAGACAGGGGTCAACCTCATAACGAATCGGACTTAATAACTTTTTTTTGCTTACCTAGTTATTACCGTTGGTTTGTTTACAGAACTAGATTGACAGTCCTACATGCTTATTTGTCCTCCCTTTTGAGGACTCTTTCACTATATTCAAGCATTGTCCCTTTTGTAGATCTTTTTGGGAGACCAAATCACATTATAAACTCCCTCCCCCCATCCACTCCAAACATAAGGAAAAACTGAAAAAGTACACACCGACAGCGATACAGAAAAAAAAAACAAAGTGATACTGAATTTCCTCTTCCTTAAACAAGGGAAGCAAATTACTTCCTTGCTCTAATTTAAGTCATAGGCATGTAGCAGTGATCATCACAATATTCGATCTTTTGATCCTAAAATCAGCTTTCTATAAATTTGAAAATGGACTATGCTTTTTTTGACTTTTGTTCTAATTGTTATTGTTTTGCATGTAGTATGTTCGTCCTGGTGCTGCAACTTTACCTGGGGGTGCTGTAGTTGGTTCCATGGGCGGTACAGCTCAAGTACGACCACAACTGGGCACTGGAATGGTTGGTGGTAGAGGGAGAGGCATGCAGAAGGGATTTCATTCTGGCTATGGACCAAGCTGGGCTGGTAATTCTTCCGCTCGCCCTTTTGGTGGTGGGCTGGAATTCACTCTTCCATCACACAAGTAAGCATATTTGGTTGTAATGAACCAGGTGAATGAGTTCCTTGAGGTACACAGTTAATCTTTATATAGTGAACAGGACTTGATATTGTGAGCTTTTTCAAAGTAATATATTTAAATTGGCTAAAAGAAGAGTTTTATGAAAAAGAAGGATCTATATAGCCAACCCCCGACATAGCTGAGATTGAGGCTTGCATGATCATGAATATGTTGTATCTTATAACTATGATTTCCTTGTTGAAACATGCTCTATCGGCTATCTATTTTCTGTTTAAAATGATTGCTTTCTGTACAACAATGTTCGGGACAGCAGTATGCGGTGTGCACACAAAGAGGGTACCTCATCGAGTATATGTCGTATGTGGAAATATATGCGATTTTGGTTCTTTTTAACAGATGAATTATGTATAATGATACATAAAATGTTGTGCTAGTAACAAAATATATTTAATGTTGAAAACTCAATTGTATATATTTTTATGTAAACTATTTAGCATACGTGTATAATCCTTTTATATATGTATATATAATTGGAATGGGCTGTGTACTATACATACAAATACTGAAATTTATACATATAAATGCACTAATATGTGTAGATGTGTATATACATTAATAAATAAAAATGTATACATAAACGTAGGAATATGCGTGTGGAATGTGCATACATGTAGCTATGCTATATATGTATGTATATACGTACAAATATATCAAAAGGTATACATAAATGTACAAATATGTGAGTGGAATAATATATGTTTATATGTAGGTATATTATATATGCATGTATACTTATAGATTTATAAAGGTATACATTTAAATGTGCGAATATGTGTGTGGTAATTTGCTATATGTGTTATAATGTATACCCATAAATATATGACTGTATATCGAAGTATATAATGAGAAGTATATATCCATATCCATATACATGTGTATGTATGCATGCATGTGTGAGTGCAAGTAGAAGGTTTTTGTAGAAAGTGGAGTTTAATCGGCCAAGCTGTTGGATATGCAGCCCAGGACCACTTAGTGGACTTATTAGCAATATGCGGTGTGGTAGGGTGACTGCACATGCATGAATAGGAGTATATGTGGCATGTGGACTGATTTCCTGAACAGTGCTATACGGATCTCAAGTTTTCTATTACAGTCATTAATAAACCATTGATCTATTAGCTACCACTATATTGATCAACCAGCTGAAATCTCATATTACTGATACTGATGATGGTAGCATACTTGTCAGTAAAAGCTTTAGATGGCAATGTGGTGGTTGGCACTAGTGTCGGTAATTAAAAAACCCACAAGAAGTTGATAATTTCAATGCTCTCGCCTGCAGTGCTGATAGTTCTTGTGATACTTATATCAGTTTATGACTGATCCAAGGGTGTAACAAATTTTAAATACCATAATGGTAAGAACCACTGGCAGAAGAAAGCTCACAATAAAAAGCTAGATTTTTGACCTATAACAAATAGCTGTTAATTAGATGATGATTAAAAACTGAAGCCTTCATTACACACAACCCTCTTTAATTTTACTCTAATGTATGATAAAATTTTAAACATGTTGACTTACAGGGGAGACAATGCCTTTTTATCTAATAGGTGGTATAGTTTTAAACATAGTTCTAGACATAGACTGACAAACATGGATGTCGGCACTGGACATGGCAATTATAAGAAAAATAACCAAAAACATGGCATTTGGGATCTAAAATGTACCTGGAGTGGCGGAAATTGAGGATAACTATAATGAAATATATATATGTTTTTAGATGTTATGGAAGTATATTTATATTTATGGAGATGATCCATTTTTATGCCATAAGGGATAGCTATTACTGTTAATTATAATACAATCATTAAGTAGAAGAGATAGAACAGATTGATCGTTGTTTATGGCCAATATATCAGCAACATAGAAGTTTGGGCCTTTGTTGTGATGTATGCTCATGGCCTTGAAGACACTATCTTGTTATGAAATTCACGTTTATTTTTCTTCTTCTGTTGTTAATCTTCTAGCTAAAGTCGGTTTTCTAAGTTAAATAGACAAGCATGCGTGTATTGTTTGCAAGGCTCTTTATCTTAATGATGCATTATTATAAACAAGAAAATCCAGCGATGGCCTGATTAAGTGGTCTGCTTCTCCGGTTCTCCCCCAACTCGTTTTTAGGTGATCGGCATAGTATAGCTGCTGCAGGAGGTTAATCCTATGCCTATTAATTCTAAAATCGACAACCACATGTGTGAAGGAAGGAGGAGTCGTCATGTGTATTTGGACTTCTTTCCCATGAGATCAACTACCTTTTATGTGTTGAGAGCACAAATCATAGCCACTCACTTTAGACTGTCCTTTTTGCTGATCGAAAACACACTGTCTAACCGCATTTGAGGAAGGTTGACTATGAACTTCCTTGAGGCTGCAAATATCAGTCCTTTTATTCCACAGCATGCGCTCAACCAGTCATTATTGAATATCGAGTCTGTTTCTAGGAGGTACCAATACTCTTCTCTCTTCTTCAAGGAAACACATTTAAAAATTTCCCATACTTCTGTGAGGTGTTCCTTGCCTTTTTTCTGCTTCTAGGATTGGGCTATTAATATTTCATCTACTTGTAGTTCAGAAGCCACTGCAACAAACTTGATCAAGTTTAGGACTCCTTCCAGTCAATCTTTGTTTGGCATTCCAGCAATATCTTGTTGGCCTTCAGGTCTGGTTATAGCTATCAGCTGGTCCAGCTGCCTTTTCAGCAGTTATTCTTCCATCAACAGTCACTCCACATGTTCAAGTAGTCAACCCTATGCCACATAAGTCTCAAAAACTTCGGACATTGGAGTCAACCATATTCCTTTTTTTTTATATCCTAGGATCTGTTCTTGTCGGTGACTCCTCTATGTAGCACTGTTGACTGTGCAACACTTAGTTTCTGTTGGTCTACTAGGTAAAATCAACGATTTCTAGTCCAGTCATGCTCCTCTTTTCCATCCTTGGTCTTTGCATTTGCTGGTTCCTGTTGCTGCTTTTTGCTCTTTAATCACTGCAAAGTGATTTGTTTTTTTAATCCCTGTGCAAGTCATGGATGCTCAAGAAAGGAAAACTGAGAATGACAGCCTAACATTTCCAATCAACATTCAACAATATGAATCAAGCGATCAAGGTTTTTGAGATGGATTATAATGCATTCTTTAAAGGGGCGTGCTGAAGTTTGCCAGGCCCAATAGGATCAATTTCTATCTCCTTTAGGGGCGTGCTGAAGTGAGATCACCACCTGCTTCTAGACCGGTTGCCACTTCCACCGTAAAGTACCTCTAGACGACTTTTCAACAAATGAACAAGATTGGAAAAAGGAAACGTTTGTAGCTTGAAGGATTTTGTGTCTAAGCTTCTCAAAAGGATGAGAAATATTTTGGAGTAGGACAAGCTCTAACTTGAGCACTAATCTGAACACTAAGGTACAATCACAATTAAATCACTTTCATAATGTCTATTGCAACCCTTTGTCAAAGTAATGAAATATGGTCCCTAGATATAGCTATAGGTTAGGGTTAGGTTAGCCGAGCATCTAGGGTCAATAGATGTGTTAGGGTTAGTAAAAAATGAGATTAAGAGGCAAATTCTGCATTGAACATGCTGCTTGGGCGAACTTGTACTTCAATCGAGATTGCTTTGGTCGAACTGTGACTTCGACTGAAGACAATGAGAGGCATAACACATATACATAACGGCTAGGAATTTATCTAAGAAGTCAGTTTGACTATCCTACAATCAAGTGAGTTTGGTCGAGATAAGTGACGCGGTCGAACTAACAGTTTGACAGATCATCTCCCAGTTGAATATTTGAATTATAAATCTGGCGGACATCATCTCGGTTGAACTTAAGAGTTCGACTGAAAATCTAAATGTTCTAGAACTCTTACAAATGATTTTCGGCTCCAGGCAAGATTATGTAATAAATGATAACAATTTCCATTACTTCCTAGGGTCCTAACTAAGACCAAAATGGCTTGTGGGCTCATCAACAATAATCCTTATACAAGATAAGAATTAAATGGACAAGTAGATGGTTTACAATGCTTTGCAAAATGAGTTTCTTACAAATAACGATTCCTTGAAATTTTTAAGTCCATTATGTGTTGCTCTAACTCATATAAACCTAAAGCATTGATAGAACAGCAATACGAGGAAATATGTCATTTATCAAAAAATTCAAAATAGGCGCCTAATATGCGCTTGGGCCAACGACGCATGCACACACACAAGTTATCGATAAAGGCATGCAATTTCACGAAAAAAACAACAAATAAATTAAAAAGTTTATACAATATATGTTGTCCATACAAAAATTAAAGGGCAGCAGTCACACAGCAAAATCACCAGGTTCCTAACACTTAGACAACCATGGAAAGGACACTGCTGGCCAAGTTTGCCACATGGTAAGTTTTTTTATATGAATGCGCACGTTCAACATTTGTCCAACATAGATGCAGCGTATTTGTGCAAGTATCTTTGCTTCCTAGATTGATTGTCCTGTCTTTGTGCAAGTGTCTTTGGTTTTCACTGGACTTGACAAGTTAAGTGGCTGCGTCCGTGTGCCCTTATGCTCGTACCAATTCATATTCTGCGTGTGCAAATCCCATTGTTAGAAAAGTCCAATTTCAGATCCCGCTGAATTTCTTTTTAAAGAAAGTTCTAAAAAATTCCTACTTGTGATATATCTATCATAATGTCAATGGTTTTGAGACAAATGAGATCTGGGATGCATTAGAGTTTGCTTATATAAAGTCTATATATAAATATACATCATTGTATACTTCTAATTACTACTAAGCTCTAAAAGTACGTCATGGAGTTGAGGTGTTGCGTCATTCCAGTTTCAGAGACCAAATAGGTTTCAATTCGAAATAGAAAGCAAATAAGATGCATAGATGTCTCATAGACAAAGTTGTTATTGTGGTGTATGTGAAACAGCATGATTACTACTGCCTATTTGTTCAACTACTTACTACATGACCAGCGATGCATAAACTTAACAGTTGCAACTTGGGATTTGCTATGTGGACACATTTTGGGACCCAAAATGGAACCCAAAATGGAACCCAAATCATTCTCCACCACAAAACAAAGGGTATCCAAATAAAGTAACATATTTTATTTGTTATACCATGACGTACTTTTAGAGCTCTTTCTATGACATGGATCCTTGTTTTGATTGACGGAACAAAAGATGGATTGAATGATAAAGTTGAATGTTGGAGAAAGGCATTGGAATCAAATGGATTGATGATTAGCAGGAGCAAAATTGAGTATATGCATTGCAATTTCAGCCAGTCTCGCAGTGTGAATGATGGAGCCAAGTTGGACGGAGTAGATATACCAAAATGTGACAAATTTCGTTACTTAGGTTCTATTATTCAAATAGACGGGGATGTCCAAAATGATGTTTGTCACCGGATCACTGCAGGATGGTTGAAATGGAGGAGTGCAACTGGAGTTTTATGCGATCAGAAGATCCCTCTCAGGTTAAAAAGTAAGTTTTATAGAACAGCTATACGACCAGCCATGCTCTATGGGAGTGAATGTTGGACGGTGAAAAAACAAGGTCTCAACAAGTTGAACGTGGCTGAAATGCGTATGCTGAGATGGATGTGTGGGAAGACAAGAAAAGATCGTTTGAGAAATGACTATATCAGGAATAAAGTGGGGGTGGCGAGCATTGAGGACAAGTTGCGTGAGGGCCGACTCAGATGGTACGGACATGTGCAACGCAGACCTACTAGTGCGCCTATACGAAGCAATGCTATTGAGCCAAACACTATAAATAGAAGAAGAGGAAGGCCTAAATTAACATGGGATGAGCTTATAAAGAGAGATTTTGAATCTCTACATCTCAATCAGAATATGACCCATGATAGAGCTGAATGGAAACGAAGGATCCATGTAGCCGACCCCAACATAGTTGGGATTGAGGCTTAGATGATGATGATGATGATGATGATATTTGTTATACCCTTTGTTTTGTGGTGGAGAATGACTTGGGTTCCATTTTGGGTTTCAAAATGGTGTCCACGTAGCATTATTCCTGAATAAAGTAATTATGCATGCACAGTACCCTACTTGAATAAAAAACAGAAAACAAGCTCTCTAAATAACTAACATATAGTTAGGCTGAAAACACAATTAGCAAGATAGTGTAAAGGAAAATGGCTTCGCTTGGTCCTGGCGCTAGTCCCAGCAACGTGTTTTGCCTTGTTTCACTCTACCCAAATGAAGTTGGGTTAAGGAGCTCAATTTGTGAAGCATGATTGGCGTTGACTGTTAGCAAAGTAAGCAACTAAAGGGGCCGTTCCATAATACACCAGTTTGATATCATATGATAGACATCTTTTGCATAATTTTTGGCAATTCTCTGCCCTACCCAACTATTGCACACACTTGAGAGTTCCCGTATCTTATATCATTGCATGATGCTGTGAAGTTCTTGAATAAGCTGTAAGCCTGTAACCTTTTTTACAATATGTAGTGATTTTTTTATAAATTTGTTTCTCAGGACTATATTTGATGTGAATATTGATGCTTTTGAGGAGAAACCATGGACACATCCGGCTTCTGATCTGACTGATTTCTTCAACTTCGAATTAAATGAGGAATCTTGGAAAGATGTTTGCAAGAAGCTGGTAACTTGCATCTTTTGTTCTATATCATAGGACAACCTCTTTAGAACCAAGTGTTTTTCATCATCTACAATTTGCAGGAACAACATCGTCTTGAGGCTACAATGCAAACCAAAATTCGTGTTTATGAAAGTGGGCGATCTGAACAGGTAAATCCGTTGCATTTGAGGCACCTTTCTGCTCAATCTTTACTGGCTCTCATCATAATTGTTTGTGTACCAGGATTACGATCCTGACTTGCCCCCTGAGCTTGCTGCTGCCACGGGTGTTCAAGAGTTACCTGCTGAAAGTAATCAACCTGGAAGGATGGTTTCTGGACAATCCGATTTGTTTGGCCAAGAAATGGGAGCAGCACAGAGGCGGGTTCAATTAGTATGCCTTTCTATCCTGAGTTCCACTTTCATTTATACTTTGTTCTTAAATATCGTTCTTGTGTTTCTGATAAAGGACTTGATTTCTGGCTCGATTTTATGCCGTGTTTCCTCTTTTTACCATGATTCCATTATCCATTTCTGATTTTTTTACAATTTTTCTCGTTAACCAGAAGTAGTTTTTTCGTTGTTGTTATTAGCCGACCGGGAGGGCCATACAAGTTGAAACTGGTTATGGGGAACGTCTACCATCCATGGATACAAGGCCACCTAGAATGCGAGACTCTGATGCGATAATAGAGGTATTCATGATGATTGTATTATATTGGATTCTGACGACTCATGAACATTTGTTAGTGTTATTGTCTGTATATTATTTAGTACATATACTTCCTGTAAATAAGATGATAACTGGCTGTATAGTGTCTTGTTTATATCTAATTGTATATTTCTCTTTTTCAGATTGTCCCTCAGGATTTTGAGGATGACTCAGCAAAACCTGATGCTGCTTTAGAGCATCATGGAAAAGATTCTAGTAGTTCTGATAATCCAAGTGGTTACAAAAGTGAAGCTAATGGACACGATGATTCAGAAGATTCTAAACGTCATCTTTCACACAAGGGCAGGAAATTAGCTAGTAGTGAAGTCCCTTCTTCTGGATCTCATGAGAGCAGTTTACCGGGCAAAACAGACGTTTCACCCTCTAATTTACGGGACCAATTTGAAGATAACCACAAGTCTGTTAAAGTGAAAAGTACTTTGTCTTCTGAAGAGGTTTCAAGACAACTTCATGATAGCAGGTAATTTGCAACTTATGATTACATGATTGAACATTAATTTTGTTTCTGCATCGTTAAGTTATAAAACAGCCAAATCCCAGTTGCTTCTCTATTGAGTTTCGACACAATGGTTGCAATTAGGTGTTGTAGTATTGTCATGAGGCCCATGACACCACACAAATTTTAGATAAGGTGGAAATATTTCATGCCATCGAGTCAAGGTTTAATGTACACACGTTACCCTCTAGCATGATTTTGTACGTTTTCTTTTTCTTGCTATCTTCAAAAAATCATAGGGTATGTTCACTGTACCATGAGGATCACTGTAGTAGATCATGAGGAGCCAAGAATGTCTAGGAAAAAAAAAATTGAAACAGATTTTTAATGGCTCACAAAAAAAAAGGTAGAAAAAGTTGTTTACCCATGGGATCCCCGCTCATACATTCAAACCATATTAGCAACACATAATTTTGTGTAATCAGGGAATTTGGTAGAACTGGTAAGACCCGTTTCTTATGAACTAATGAGCACATACTCTCCAATAAAAATACGAAATAGAAGTGCTGGGTCGAACAACATAGTGAGAGGTGGGTAGAATATGAGGTTCAATATAAGAAGCAAGGGCATAGATCTAGACATGGACACAAACATGGAAATGGAACACAGTTATTTAAAAAATGTAAGCCTAGTTGTCAGGGCGCCCGCCTAGGCGCCCTACGCTCTGGGAAGTCCGCCTCAAACTGGGTGCCCAACCCCCTAGATGACATAAATGGCCGCTTAAGATCTTTAGGCCCAAGTTAAGCCCCTTATAGGTTAATTTGGCATAAGTTGAGTCTGGATTTGATCAGGTTGAGTCATTTTATGGTTGAATTGGGTTTGATTTATCCCAAATCATGTCAAATTAGGGCCAATTAGGTCTGATTTGGGGAAAACAGGCCTGATTTGTCTTATTTGGGGGAATGAGGTCTGAGTTGGCCATGTTAGGCCTCATTTAGATCGATATAGGGCAAATTAGGGGTAGTTAGGTTGGATTAGGTCATGTTATGCAAAAATAGGTTTGGTTTAGGCCAAATTATGTCAAATGTGGCAGATTAGGTCTGATCTGGGGAAAACAAGTCTGATTTAGGGGAAATGGGTCTTATTTGGTGAGATTTGGTCTAATTGGTCAAATTGGGTCTTATTTAGGTCAACATAGGGAAACTTTGAGGAAGTTAGGTCTGATTGGGTCATATTATGCAAAGTTAGGTTTAATTTAGGCCAAATCTTGTCAAATTTTGAGCACATAGGTCTGATTTGGGGAAAATAAGTATGATTTGTAGGAATAACTCTAACTTGTGAAGATTAGGTCTGATTTAGCCAAATTTGTTCTCATTTAGGTTAATATAAGGAAAATTTAGGGAAATTGTGTTTGATTAGGTCATGTTATACAACATTAGGCTTGATTTAATCCAAATTAGGGCAATCTAGGTCAAATTAGATCAAATTTGGACCAAATGAGTTCAAATTAGGGCCAATCAGTTCTTCTTTAGGTCATGTTAGGTGCGATTTAGCCTAAATTCTATGTAACACTATGTAATAATGTCATTGTATGATATTTACGTATATAAATTATGAATCTAAATATAAAAAATTGCATTATTTATAAAAAAGCAAAATGCCTGGGCACTCGCCTAGGCGTCCCCCCAAGAAACACCTAGCGCCTAGCCGCCTTAAAAACTCTGAATGTAAGACACAAACATGAGGCGATCTAAATATGTGTATGTTTATCATAAAATAATTGGGGGCGAGTATGCGGTAAATAAGTGTATGATGCTATAGGAGTCCAGGCTTCATACTTGGGTTGCAATTTTATACATATATATATATATATATATATATATTCCTTGTCTGGGCAATATATATATGTGTATATATATATATATTCCTTGTCTGGGCAATATATATATATATATATATATATATATATATATATATATATGTTGTTCACAAATGCAGTAGACACACACAAAGGGTACCATGTAATATGTAAAACACATGAGAGATGTATGGCAGACACATTTTTTAATTATTCAGATATAATTATAACCCTAAAATTTATACAATTTTAGACTCCTTGCCTTTTAAACTTTGGAGTAAGACATTTAGAACTCCACTTCTTAAATTAATACCTTTTTAGGATGGCATGACTTTTTACGTGAAAAAAAATGGTAAAGAAGTTTTTGGGGAATCAAATGGTGAAGGGCCTCCATGGAAGAGACCTGGCAGTGGAGTGAGGAACTGCAAAAAGCTATTAGACTAAAAGGAAAATTTATAGGAGCTTACCAAAATGTGGAGACACTGCCCCTCTGGAGAGCTGTAAGCTAGCAAAGGAAACCAAGAATTCAGTTAGCGAGATCATATATGATTTTTTATGACTTACAAGAAGCTATATATATATATATATATATATATATATATATATATCCTGTGAGAGATTGAAAAGGAAGAGACACGGGACAAGTGAAATGCAGCAAAAATGAAGATGGTAAAGTGTTAGTAAAGAATGATGATAACAAGAATCAATGGTGTTAGAGAGTCTAGTTAATTAAGTTCTTTGAGTCTATTTGTATATGAGCCCAATGATGTTTTGGCCCATTAGGGTTATGTCTGCTTCCCTGTATCTCCTCCTATTTATAGGAAAGGGCATGCCCTTCTATGTTCTATCAATAACACACATGAGTATTTCCCCATTATATCGTTCTCAACAAATGGAAAAACTACTACGACAAACTTTTTTATATATTAAACAAATTTAGAGAGTTGTGTAACGTGGAAAAAGAGTTCTCATCGACACATAGAGGATAGCATAATCAAAGGTCAAAAATGCTTTGGAAAAGATGAAAACGGGAAAGACGTATGGGTTGGGACGGTATTTGTACTTATGTTGGATGAGTATTGGAGATCAGAGACAAAAGATTGACGTGGTTGACAATTCTATTTATTAAGATCACGTGAATCAAGAAAATGCTTGATGATTGGAAAAACAATACCGTTGTTCTCATTCAAACACGAGAGATATCCAAACCTGCACACCTGTAGAGGTTTCAGACAAGCAGTTTGGTTTTGTTCCTAGGAGACTTGAGTATGGAGGCTATTATTGATAAGGTTGCTTATGAAAAAGTATAGAGAAAGTAACAATGATTTCCTTATGGTTTCCATTGATTTAGAGAAGACATATGCTAGAGTACTGAGGGAAGTGTGTTGGTGGGGTTTAAAAAAAAGGGGGTGTCTATCTAACTTGATAACTTGATGAGAGACATGCTTAACTGCTAAACTGTCAATGTTACACCAGGAGGTGAGACATTGTATCAGTTATGGCTCATTAGGATCAACTTTGATAGTTTGACTCCATATTTATTTGTGTTAGCTGTTGATTTGCTGAGAAAACATGTTGTAGATGATTCCCCTTGGTGTATGTTTTTTTGCTGATGACATTGTACTGACTGAGGAAACTAAAGATGGGAGTAATGACATGCTAGAGCTATGAATATTGTCTTAGAATCTAAAGGTTTTAAGATTAGTAGAAATAAAACATTATATATACATTGTAATTTCAGTCAATCTACAAGTTTGGAACGAAGTGGATCTGATGTGGTTTTTACTGCACTAACAAATCCACCTAGGGCTGAAATCCCTAAGTTTTTACCAAAACCTTGTGCAATAGTACCACCCCCAAGCGGACGGGTCTTATTGCAGTATAGGTAAGGATCAAATCCCAATGGACAACTTTTTCTAAGAATCTTGCTAGTCGAATCTGGTTTAACTAAGATTAATATTTAGAACAAGAATTGATTTGAGTTTAGTTAAACTAATTGCGAGGGAAGTAAAAGAGCAGTATTAAAACTGAGTTTAGATTAATGATAGGAATCACTGGGGTGGAATCGGGTTTCACCACCACTACACATGCAAACACATCCAAAACACATCCAGGCAAGATACAACTATCCAAATGGAGTAGCAAACCATCCGTTAGGAAATAGAGTTTGCGTAAGCATCTCCATGGGCTCGATGTCTCGTTACCCATGGGTCACACTTACTACTCTGAAGATATCCTTTCGGAAGTTCTCGTCCGGGCATCAACCATGTTAATCGATATTCAAATCCTATGTATTGAAGTTCTTACAACAAAGGAATATAGTAGATCATGCAAGGCAAGTGATCAATCTACAAAGCATGCATTAAACGATTAACAACGAAATGGAAAGTTATATACAAGCCATGGAATGTTATAAAATGGACATTTAAGCACAGGTAGCGGGGCTAGTCCCCGCACCCCAGCGAAAAGGACTACTTGCTCCTCATGATAGAAATAAAAAGAACAAGAGAGAGGGAAGATTGCGCCATAGTCATGGTGAAGAAGATGATCGCGGCTCAGTGGAGAAACAGTCTTCTACACGATGGCGGGGCAGATCTGGACGAGGGGAAGAACACCAAGACGGACGATGATGATCTGAAATCCCTCTCTCGCAGGAGATGGAGCGGTAGATGGCTGATGGATGAAGGTGCTACAGATCTGAAATCCCACCACTTTTGTGGCTAGGAGATAGATCTTGATGGAGCGAAGGTGGAGTAGCAAGGACACCACAGAGGTAGTCTTTGGCGGCAGAGATCGTCTTCCTTGACTGGACACAGAACGACAGCCTGTCGGCGTGGATGGAGCGGAGGCGATACCTCAAATGAAGGAGGGGGTCGTCTATTTATAGGTGCAAGTCTGTGGAGCACTGACTTAACTTCCGCGGTCGCGACCTTCAATATCGGTCGCGGTACTCCTCGACACGACCATGCTGAGGTGTTCGCCGCGGTCGGGGTCTTTCCTGCGGTTGAGGTCGTGTGCCGTGGTCGAGATGTCTGTGCCGTAGTCACGGTCTTGCTTCTCGGTCGCTGTGTTTGCTTCTTGGTCGCGGCGGGGTGCCACCGTCGTGCTTCCTTGACCTTGGCCCGACCGTGTCGAGCTGGGCCCGGTTGTGCCGAGTGTCGGTCGACATGTCTTGTTGGTCGCGGTCGCGACATCCTCTTGTTCCGCGGTCGCGACATCCTTGAACAAACCCACCCGCGGGGAGTATTGTTATGGGTCGATGGGCTTGCGTCAATGAATCCTCTGACAAATGGGGATGCTTTCCGATGAAGGAGCTGGCCATCGAAAATGTGGTCCAAATTATCGAAAGTTTCTTGGGCCTGCTAGTTGGTTAGCGGGACCACCGTCTCCTACACTGGTGCACATAGTGCAATGCTTAATCCTGCAATGAAGACGAATGGATTTGATAAAAACTCTATATAATCATCTGAAATAGAGGAAAATTGTATATGAGCATATTCAGGGAGCATATGAGAGCTTTCAGTGCAAAATTGGACAAAAAATGGCGACTAAAACTAAGATGAATATGCATTCATCAGGATCAAATCTTAATGGAGCTGTTATCCTAAAGTATGATATGTTTTGAACTTGGGCTCCATTATATATATGGAAATTGAAGTTGAAGTATAAGAGGATGTCTGCCACATAGTCAATGGAGTTTGAAGTGCGTTTGTGATTTTGTATATATATAACATCTTAGGATTTGAGGGCTCAGATAAAATGATCTTAAAAGGAATGATTTGACTACCCTTATATGCAGTCAAATCATCATTTTTAAGATCATTTTATCCAAGGCCTAAAATCCTGGGATATATATATAACGTCTCAAGATTTGAGGCCTCAGATAAATTGATCTTAAAAGGAATGATTGGAATATCCATATATATAACATCCCAAGATTTAAGGCCTCAGATAAAATGATTTTGAAAGGGAATGATTGGACTACCCGTATCACCAAGGTGCACCTCCTTTTCAGGGAGTCCGTCTCTAAGAACTTTGTGGTTAAGTGTGCTTATCTCAGAGTACTACTAGGATGGGTGACTTGTCAGGAAGTTGATCCTGGGCTATGCGTGAGTGAGGACAAAGCGCGCAACTGCGGCTAGTGGTGATCTGTGGGGCTAGTTGTCAATCTTGCATATGGTAGTGAATGCTGAGACGTGAAAAAATAAGGTATGCAGAGTCTAACTGTGACAAAAATGAAATGCGAAGGTGGATATTTAAAAAAAAGAGGAAACATTGATTTATATATGACTAAATATAGGATGTAAAGTCGAAGTGACTAGTATTGAAGGTTAAACTATCGAAGGATTGCCTTTCGTGGTTTTTACCTATACAATCAAGACCGATATATGCACCAACCCATAGTAAATTTATTGACTCAATTATGTTAAAAGAATAAGAGGTTGACCTAAGTTAACATAGGAAGAGCTTATTTGGAGAGATCTAGATTCTTTGCATGATCGCATCTGAAACTCAAAACAGAACTGAATGAAAAAGAAGCATCTATGTTGTTGATACCGAGATGGTCAACTAGTTGAACCGGCTGGTCGAGTTTCAAAACTAAGCAATTTAGGAGAAATTAGAGAGGGAGGAAGAGGTATCCGTGCACTAGTGCTAAGAAGAAATATTATTTACATTTATATTAGAGAGGCGGAAGATTGAACAACTTGGACCTATGGGAAAAGTAGAGGAACACATAGAGACACACCAGACATCACTTTAGCTTGTGACCACTGTGTAAGAACGCAACAACAATTTTATGAAGCTTTGATCTCCTTCATGTGAGCAATTGTAGCACTTTCCAAGATGTTGCTCTCCTTCAAGCATAAATGAAGTAATGCTTGGAAGGGCTTTTTGAAATTGTGAGGGAAGGGGAAAAGGTGGTGGGAAAGGAAGCTAGCATCAATATTAAGAGAATGGAGAAAGTAGGGGGTAGAAGATGTAACAACTGCACCTCATAGCATCTTCTACCCTTGGAGAAGGCAACTAGGTGCTGCTGCAGTGGTTGATACAACAACTTCTAGGCCCTACAACTACGCTAGCCAGAGGAGAGGCCACGATCGATGGAGAAGCCACGACCAACAGGATGCAATGATCGCTCGAGTGGACGGATGGAGGAGGGGCATCAGTGGAACGAACCCTAACAAGGTGGGAATGACATTTATGATTGTTGGTGTAGGGGTCGTGGGAGTTAGGGGGGTGTATTAGGGGGTTTTGACCTTTTTCGGGTGGGCTAGTGGCTAGTTGTGGAGAAGACCCAACCTGGTTTAGTGGACCCCTGATCAGGTTAGCAGGCGGACGGTTAACTGTGTTAGTCTTTATTTTTTTGCCCAAAAACAAGATTAAAGGTTACTCGACCCATCAAGTCTACTGGGTGATGGTTCAACCGGTTGAACCGACCGGGTCAAGTTGGTTTTGATAACCTTGACAAAGGATATGCTTCCAACTAATAGAGTCAAAAGCTTTCATAAGGTCAGCCTTAATACACATCTTTTTTGCCCCATTACGCTTGTTGAAATCACTCATATTGTGTTAGATAGAAGAATAACATCATTAATAGATCTTCCCTGAACAAAAGCACATTGATTCTTGATGATGTGTGAATGAGTGATAAACAAACTTCTAAGAGAAAGGGTTTTTGAAATTTACACATACGCGCAATCATAGAGTGCAATTGGTCTTCAATATTGACCCTAGTTGCATCCTTAGTTTTAGGGATAAGTTTGCTAAAAGAACAATTTATTTCCTTAAGAAGTTTTTCATCCAAGAAAAAGTTAACAATGGCTTTAGTGATATCATCACCTATGATAGGCCAAGCAACTTTCTAAAAAACAACATTTATTCCATGTCTCTATAAACGTTCTTAATAACATTATTGGTTTCCTTGGTTATAAAGATTAACAAGCATCTCAGGTTTAACATCAAGATTAGGGGGTTTGAGAACCCGCAGAGTGGTTTTTGGAGATTAATTCATATATTAGCTCTATACCATTAGCTTCTAAGCACATTATTATGAAGAGATTTATGTTTTAATTTAGGATCATAGTCTCAACCATTGTAATCTAGTTTTTTGTTTATGAAAGGATTCCTCATGCTTAGCACCTTTCAAGGCTTCACCTCTTTAAAGATATGCAATATCTCTCAACTCCTTATAATTATACCGAAACTCAGCAACAGAGAGAGCATCTAAAGCTTCAACCACACTTGGCTTTATCATAGATGTTACCACACACTTCATAATCCATTTCTTAAGAGAGTTCTTGACAGATTAACCCTTACTACATATTCTGTACATTGGGTTACCAACAACGTTAATATCCAAATATTCTTCACAATATGCAATAACTCATTGTGACTAAATTGGGTATCAACAAACCTAGAAGGATAATTCTTTTGTTTTGAGTAGACCCAAAATGAACGGCAACCCGTCTATGCTCACGATAGATACTAGGAATAACCTCACCCCAGATACAAGGATTAGTAGGAAGAAGCTCAAAATTGTAGAATACACTATGAACTGTCTAATGTAGGGTAATCATTCTTCTTTGGTTATCCCATGTTAAGAAAGATCCCATGAGGTCTATTTCAATCAATTTCGAATTAAGCAGGAAGGAGTTCAATTTTTCATAGCATTTTCAACATGTTTTGACTGTCCCTGTGTTATACGGTGCCGCGTCGACACCCCTGGGTGCCACCCAGCCTCCCAACTCTAGGTGCCCAGCCTCTGGGCGTGTTGGCGGAGTGGGCGGTCCACCTAGACGTAAAATGCGCCTACCTAGTGGGCTCTATCTTAAAAAAACCTTTAAAACATCTTACTTCTTAGCTAAGTCACTCATGCCTCTCCCTATTTCCATGTTCACATCTAGCCTCCTGTGATAGTCCCGTCTAGCCTCCCATAATACTCCTGGCGGACAAGGAGCAGCAACAACAAGCCAACAACCTTGTATGGATCAAGGAGCAGCTACAGCTGGGCGACTTCAAGGCTTTACAGTGAGGTTTCTTTTTTCTTTCTTCTTTGTTATTTTTTAGTACCGATATTCTCGCCCCCTCTTTGTCCTTCCCTACCTCCTCTTCTTCCTTCTTCTCCTCCTATCTCTCCTCCCTTGCTTCCTGTTCGTGCTCCTCCCCTTGCTTTTTTATGATCAAATTTTACTGCTGCTGCTGTGGACCTCCTCCCCTGCCTTCTCTCCCCGCTTCCTCTTCCCCCGTCTTCTCTTCTTCTTCTTCTTCTTCTTCTTTGCTGTCGTCTTCCACTGCCTTCTTTTTCTTCTTTTTGGTTGCCGTCTTGCCCTCCCTCTTCCCTCGCCTCATGTTCTCCTTCCTCCTTCCCTTGCTTCCTCTTCCACTTCCTTCTTCTTCTCCTTCTTTGTTGCTATCCTCTCCCATCTTCTTATCCTCTTCAACTGACAATGGCGAGGTGTATAAATGATAATATGTATATAATTATATATAACTATATAGTGATATAAATGAAAAAATAAAAGAAAAAAGCCTAGATCTCCTGGGCTGGCTGGGCGGCCATGGCCGACGCCCTTCCAACTGGATGCCTATACAACTATAATTATATATAACCATATAATGATATACATGAAAAAAAGGAATAAATGCTTAGGATCGCGTGGGCAACGCCCTTCCGACTGGATGCCTATACAACTATTGATCTTCCCAATCCTTTCAAGTGACATTTGGTTGCATGAAAGTTCCTAAGTTCGAGCCATTTTCCTGAACATTAACTTGGAATTGAAGAAGAGATTCCCAAAGAAAAGATTCCTTACTGTTGTTATTATGACCATACACAGTAGAAACAATAAAAGTTTGACTGTAATAAATTGTTATAGCAATTTATAACTAAGTTTGATTAACCTGTAACAGAGATCAAATTGGGATTCCTACATGTCTCAATTCTCCCAGGAGGTGACTGTTGTGGTTGGAGATCACTTTAAGCATTAGGCAAAGTCTGAAGGACTGTAGTAAATCTTTTTCCTTCTATTCTTTCATCTTCAACAAGAATACTAAACATGAACGTTAGCCTTAGTATTGCTTTTAATTACCTTCTTTTCGTTTCCAGGTCTATTAAGACCTCTGATATTCAGAGGAAAATGGAGAGATTATCCTTAAGGTGTGTTGATAGGAGAGAGGTCTGCCACCTTCGATATAACTTGACTCAACAATGTCTCACAAATTGGAATATGCTATGCAATTGTCAACATGTGCCATATTTGTATCCTGAACATCAATGGAATTACTAGCAGAGATATTAGAATGTACTGTGGTCACAAGTTAATTTTGGGGACCCAAACTTGTTTAGGTTAATGTTCTTGTTGACATGATGATGTTTTATCCCAGAACAACCACATCTGGAACAATTCTCAACAACCCACCACTATTAAATAGAAATCATATTATGATCACCACCAATTTTTTTTTGTCACGACAAAGATGAATTTCAGACAGGATATCAGAAGCTGTAGATATAAGAACATGTATCCTTGCATACCTTCATCCCTTTTGTGGAAAATAAGGTGGAGGTTGATTAGTTGATTTTGTTATACAAAACCCCCTCCTATATATTGGAGAGGGGGACACATACAAGTGGACTCAAACCCTAATGGACCAGACATGCTCAAGCTTATATACATAATTAACTAATAGCCCTTAACACTCCCCCCTCAATCTGGAGCATAGGTGAAACATGTGAAAAATAAGATTGGATTGAATGCAATGGGATGAATACAAGACTGGACGCCCCTGTCCTATATATAGGAGCAAGGGAGAAACCCTGAGAGTTGTGTCCCAAGTAATCTAAACGGGCCGAGACACTAAAGGCCCACTAACTAATCAACCTACTAACTAAATAGGCTAATATAGACTCTCTAACACTCCCCCTCAAGCTGGAGCATGGGTGAAATAAATGTCCAAAGCTTGGAGGTTACAAGACTCGATAAAACGATAAAAGAAATAATAGATGAAAGATAAAAGATAAATATCACTCCCCATACAAAAATTGATACTCCCCCTTAAGTAATACTTCCCCTGAATCGTGTGGTGACAATTCCTCTCTTCTTTGAAATTGTATTCTGTAGGCTGGAGATCCTGAGCTTTGATGAAGGTCTTTTGGAGTGCATCTGGAATGAAGAACATCTGAAATGGAACCTGAATACTGCAGCAGTAATTCGCCACTTGGAGCAGACGATCATCAATACCACGACTACGACAACTTCATTGGATTACGTACTTAACGCGACACGAACTCGGATGCCCAATGTAGATGTAGCAGTAGCGAAATCTTTGAATTGTTTGAGAAGACGTGCATAACGTGGCACGAACACGAACACGAACGGACGATATGCTGGTGATACGATGCAGGTACCATAACTCTGACGCATGAACCTTGGGGGCTTGACGGGAAAGGAGATCATCCATCAAGGAAAGGCCCAAGTAGATTAGCGGAAGGCGATGTCGTAAGAACAGATGCACTCAGAGAAGACGTGATGAAGCAGCTCAGTGAAGATATCTCTGGATGAACTATCAACCTTACAGATGTAGACTTGGCAGGCTTGCTGAGCTTCTGAAATTTGAAGAAGCACCCATCTGTCTCATGTAAATGCAGCTGAAGAACACCATCAACACCTGACGTACACAATGCGGTACGAACGCGGATAGATCGGTGTTGATGCTGAATGAAGATCCTTCATTGCTGTTTGGAAGTAGAGAACAGATGTGTCTGAAGAGGCTCCATGAAGATAATAGCCTGGAAGATATATAGCCTGAATACATATATCATCTCTTCTCATACTCTCTCTCTCTCATACATATTCTCTCACTCTCTCTCTTCCTCTCCTCTCTATCCCCGCACACCAAATACGACGAGAGTGAGTATTTGGTGTGGAGAAATGGATATATGACCCCTCGCACTGTGGAAAGGGATACACACATGATATGGGTGGGTGGGAAAGGAATTGGTGGATTCGAGAGGATTTTGTGATATTGAGGTGTAATATGTGGAGAATGAAACCGATAACCGGAGAGAATATGCTAAATGGGTCAATGTAATAACCGAATAGAAAAATAAATGTATCTGATTCCGACCCGAAAAGGGGAAAAACCGATTAGGCTTAAAACTGGATCCGATTAGTCAACATGCATCTGGTATATGGTGGCAGTAATAGGCCTGTTTGGTAGCGGTGGATAGTGATGGGTGACCGTGCTTCAGTTAAGGATAGGCGAACACGTTGGGGCAGCAACGACGAGATGGAGAGCAGTTGTGGAGTAGTGACGAGGGGCATGGATGACGACGACGACTGAATGGTGTGATCAACGGCTGGGTATATGGTTGTTGGATGATATAGCAGCAACACATCATCATGATAAATGACGATGATTGTGTCGCTCGGCTGATGTAGCACTTGGCCGCAACGAAAGAGATGATACTCGTATCCTGCACGATTCTGGAGATATTGCATGCCATGAGGCTGCATGCAGAGTCAAGTGTGGAGCCTCTACTTATGAGACGAAGAAGGATGGAGCTGAGGACATCATGGCGATGCAGCGGTAGGTGGTTGCTGAATAATGCGAGTGCGATGGCGTCGACGGATGCAGATGGTGGCTGCTTTTTTTTGGCCGCTCAAAATGATGGCTGGTTGATCGCCGGTGGCGGCGTGCTGCTGGTGGAGATGGCGCTTGGCGGCTGTTGTTGCTAGCGGATGACAACACTTTTGCTGTTGCTGCTGGCGACGACACTGATTACGCGGGATAGAGGCGTGGTGGCGGCGTTTGCACGAGAAGGATGATGATGGCGCCGGGAAGGTGATGATGCCGACGCACGGAAAGAAAACTAGATCGTTTGAGAAAGAGAAAGATATGCCATGGAGGTTGGGAGATGCCTAGCGGGCAACGGCCTAAGCCATAGCAACGGTGGCGGCTATCCGCAGGTGGAGGTTCTTCCCCTCGGTTGTTCTCTGGAAAAGACGAGCGGCGGTGGCTAGGGCTGCGTGCACGCCGGAAAGGAGAGGGAGGAGGGGCGGTGGCTAGGTTTCCCTCAGGAGCGAACTCGTTCTGTTCATGCAGAAATTACTGTTCATTCTGTCGCACTGTTCACGCCGGATTTACTGTTCACGTCGCGTACTGTTCACCGCTGGAGTTACTGTTCACACTCTGATACCATGTGAAGAATAAGATTGGATTGAATGCAATGGGATGAATACAAGACTGGACGCCCCTGTCCTATATATAGGAGTAAGGGAGAAACCCTGAGACTTGTGTCCCAAGTAATCTAAACGGGCCGAGACAGTAAAGACCCACTAACTAATCAACCTATTAACTAAATAGGCTAATATAGACTCTTTAACAAAACACGTCCAACTTGCCAATGTTGAAAAAGATAATAATAACCCTTACAAAAAATTTGATCTATACCAGTGAAATGAAAAACGTTCTGTGCGGCCGCTCTTAATCGGTTCAGCAGTCCAGCCGTTTAAAATACCCCCTAAGCGCCCGATTAATTTTTTTTCAAAAAAATGGGCGTTTTTTTCCCGCTTAACCCGCTTAATCAGCCGCTTAATCGGCCGCTCAGACCCGTTTTTTAAGAAAACTGCTGCAAGCCTGTAACATTAAGTAATTTTTGAAAGTAAAATAATTATTGACTGTAATATATTGAACTTATATACAATACATGTTCTATGATAAGCCTTAGTTAATTTAATATGCATACTTTGTATGTAAGACATAGTAATCGGGTACTGCTGTATATCCAAGTAAATTACATGTAACTAATCATGACATAGATTTTAGAATGCATACTTTGGTTAAATGTACTGCTGTAATTTTTGATCAAGTGATGATATGTAAATGTAGCAATAAGTTAGTAAGGTATCAATGATAAGTCTGCTGTAATGTGATGCAAAATAGTTATTGCATCATGCATATATACTTAATACTTTTTTGTTTTATAGTTGTATAGGGTGTTTTATGTGTGACAAGTCTATTGTTTAATAGTTTAACTATAATCATTGTTTTATAGTTGTGTTATAAAGTATTTGGGTGTTTAGTATGGTTATTTAGGGTGTTCATATATGTATAAAGGTTCCAAAAAGTATAGTATATATATGCATACATGTGCATTTTTTTATAAAATTGTATAGAAAATCAAAACCCGTTTTTTCAAAAATCGGCCCCTTACCGCTTAACCAGTTACAAGGTGCTGTCCGCACGCTTACCGCTTAACGTTTTTTAAAACATTGATCTATACCTAAATTTTTCTATACAAAATCAAATCTCTCAAACACCTCCTGCTGTAGATAAACGTAGCACACATGTCTTTGCCCCTTTATTTAAATAACATTAAGGCGAGTAATATCATATGAGACTACCTGCAATTGATGATTGCTAGATTCTTAGGAGCAAAAAATATAAAACTGTGGCGAGCTTGTGAAGCATTAGATGGTGGAAGTTTTTTGCAGCAGTCATTTGAGATACCATTGTTATTAACATAGTTTTCATAATCGAATTGGTGAGCGAACCAGTGAGGCCTCCGGTTTTCGGTTCACCGGTCAACCGATGGTCGGACCGGTTCAATCAGTGATGTAATCACTAATCATGAAGTCATAAATGATTTGAATAATCTAAACATATGTCCAAATTATGGAAATATACAAATGAAAAAAATGAATAATAGCAGGCTTGCTCGTAATAATGTAATCGAGTACTTGACGAAATAGTCTAAATTCCTATATCAAACTATCAAAGTACAAAAGCATTTAAAAGAGCAAATACATTAATGAATAAATCAAGTAAACCTAAATTGTCCATAATCCTTCAATCAAACTTCAAGCCTTAAGATGAACTAGATAGCTCATGACATATTCACATAATTCCCAACTTATAACAAGTAGTCAAGTACTAGTTGACCATACAATTCCAAACAAACAAGCAAGGTAACAAGGTAACAACTAACAGTGAACCACACACATAGTTCGTAGTACAAAACTCAGAATGGTAACATACTATCATCGTATGACATGTCCATCATTATGAGTCACGACGCATGGGATGTAATCTTCATCTACGTTCTCTTCATCATCATCACCCTGATCTTCTTCATCACCAAGATCATCTCCTAGTTCCACATATGTTTTTGAGTATATAATTAGACCCTTTTACTAAGCGACATAGATGGAGTTAAGAGTTTAAAAGTGAGTCTCATAAAAATTGTACCTCAAAGTTCTCAATTATCTTCATTGCTTTGCCTCTTCCTCTTATTTTGAGGCATTGCAATCTCAGTAAATAACTCGTCTCTCATTATCATCAAGTGTTGGTGGTTCATCCTCTTCTTCCAATACCCAATCATTCGTGAAATCAATAGCATCAATGTCAATAGCATCGACATTTGATCCTTTAAAATATACCTAGACATTCATAAGAAAACGATATATGATAAGTACGAAGTAATTAGGATTGCAAGAATATTTAAAAAAGAAATTGATTTGCACAATGCTTACGTGTGCACAATCTCAAGTTGCTTCTGACATTAACAAGGGAATTGACCCTTTCATGCTCTTCCTTATTCCTCCTCTTTGAATGGATGTTATCAAATACAGTCTAGTTCCTATCACAACCGGATGAGCAACAAGTTAGGCTCAAAACCCTAATAGCAATCCTTTGCAATTTAGGAGTATCTCCATCAAAAAGATGCCACCAATTATGTGGCACTTCAATATTCAATGATAATTGTGCCGATCATCTTCCAAACTTCATCTCCTTGTTTCTCTAGTAAACTTTGGAAGTAATCTATCATTCCCTTGGCACATATTTTCAATAGCATCATACAACCCACTAGTGATCTCAGGATGTTTGGAGAATGTGGTGTTGTTGTAGTTCAGCCTTGGATTCAGCCAATAACCTGCAACATGTAAAATTTTGTGCAATTGCTTATCCCACCTTGTGTTAGTAATCTTCCACTAAGGATCATACAATCTCTTCTCCCTCCCACATGCTTTTCTAATGGCCTCTTTGCCTTGTCCAAGGACTCATACAAGTATCCCATAGCTGGTCTTTCATTAGAATCAACAATACGCAAAACACGAACTAGAGGCTCAAAAATGCGAACTATAGTTGCACACTCTCTCCAAAAAGATTGATCAACAACAATTTCTTGGACAACTTTACCTTTGTTGTTGTAGTATCTGGAATCATTGATTTTTTTGCTCAAGAACATACTTTGCAAGTCCAGCTTGTGTAAAAGGACACTTGTGTGGCAAACCTTGTAGGCTCAGGGCATATGATTTGTACCCATCCCGACCTCTGCCTAAACATGTGTAAAACATATACACGGTTGTAAATAAATGTGGAGATCTTTGTAGCCTTACTCACAAGAAATTTTACTTGTATCAGATCAGCAATATCCTCTAAAATCAGATCAATGCAATTTGCAACACATGGAGACCAATATATAGAGGGATAAGTAGTTTCAATCATCTTACCACATAAGACATAATTGGAAGCATTGTCACTTACAACATGCACCACATTTTTAGGACCAACCCATTCAATAACTTCTTTAAAAAGATTAAATAGGTTCTCCTCAGTCTTCACAATCTCACTAGCATCCACTAAGTTTAAGAAATCGGTCCCTTTATGGGAATACACCAGGAAATTGATCAAGTTTCTACTCCTTTTATCTTTCCAACTATCTGCCATAAGAGTGCACCCATATTCTTCCCATGTTGCCCTAAATGAATCTACAAATATTTCCTTTGACTTTGCTAGAAAATTAAGTTGAAGATCATGATAAGAAGGTGCCTTGATACCTGGACCTACAACTGCAATGCCATCTACCATTTTTTGAAATAATGGAGAATTGATGGCATTAAAAGGAATACCGATGCCATAAAACTAGTCTGCCATCAAAGAGTGCACTTCCTCTCTTGCCTCAGATGTAAGAAATGCAGTCCTAATAGAAGGTTGTGACCCGGGAGTAGTTCTTGGGGCAAAAAAATTATGTAGTTGACCCTTCCCTTCTATCCGTCATAGAAGCAGAATGCCAGAACCTTTAGATAAAACCCTGGAAGGGGATTCCAAGACTTGAAGATTATCAACATTCTGACTCTGTGCTGCAACAAATGGATTGATCTCCTCATTACGTTCTACCATCTGCTTCTTTTTCTCCTCATGCGCCTTCAGAAGTGCTATCATCTATTCCCGCAAATCATGTGAAACACCGTTGCATGCTTGAACCTATCCTCCTACACCAATCAAGTGTTTTTAACATGTTAATACCACCACCCTTGAATTTGCTTTGGCAATAAATACAAGCCCAATTCTTCTTCCCATGTTCATCAATTTTCTCCACCACATGCTTCTAAGTTGGGATCTGATTTCCCTCACATAGATGGTGCATTGGGCTCTTGAGGAGGAGGTTGGGGAAAGACATATCTTAAGCGATAAATCTGCATAATTCCATTCACAAACCCAATCAACAAGATCTTATCAGCAAATTAACAATAAGTGGCATTGCAAAGCAGTACAATTTTAAAACATATTTCAAGGCAATACAGTCAATAAGTGGTGAAATTTCTAATTGAAATTTAAATAAGTAAACAAACAAATTAGCAATCTTATTTCGCAATTATTGTATCATTGCGTTTAGGGAGAAGAATTGGTACCGCGTAGGGTAGGCAGTACATGGCAATTGCAATCACAGAAATTTGACAACAACAAGCACCAAGAAGCAACAATGCAACACCCAATTCAGGGCAGTAACAAACTGGAAATGTAGCAAATTTGACACCAACCAACTTGAAGCTAGCAGTAGAAGAAAGAGATAAGAGGAGAATTGATAAGTAACAGTATAAATGGATCAAATAGCATCATGATTAGGTAAGAAATAACAAATAAGAATAAAAAGTGGATGCAAACCGAAGTGCCCAACAACCCAAGAGAAGGGAGGTGTACATAAAGAAATGTGACATGAAGAGGACAAAAAATGGTACAGAAAACAAAGGGGGAGGAGGAAGATCGAAACAGGGTATAAAGGAGAAGGGAACTTAGAGGAGGAGGAGAAGAAGAGAAATCATGGAGAAGTGTGGCCATCATCACCTTGTAGGAAGAAGAGGTGTATAGTAAGGAGTACGAAGGGGGTAGGAAGCAGAGGAAGAGAAAAAAGAGAAGGGGAGAACTTTAAAGGAAATGTGGGGGAGGAAGATGAAGACATGGTATGAAGGGGGTAAAGGAAGAGGAGTTTGAGGAGGAAGAGAAATTTAAAAGCAGGGGATGGTTGCCATTGTCACCCTGCAGGAAGAAGAGGTGTATAGTAAGGAGTACGAAGGGGGTAGGAAGCAGGGGAAGAGAAGAAAGAGAAGGGGAGAGAACTCTAAAGGAAATATGGGGGGAGGAGGAAGATGAAGACATGGTATGAAGGGGATAAAGGAAGAGGAATTAGAGGAGGAAGAGAAATTTAGAAGTAGGGGATGGCCATTGTCACCCTGCAGGAAGAAGAGGAAGTGCACGCGAGAAAAAGGGAGGAATAGGTTGGGAAGGAGATAATTAGAAGAGCTGGAGGTAGAAAAGTAAAGAAGAGAAAGAACTAGGTACCTTGGCGGTGGTGGCGCCAACAAGTAGGGGCAACAACTCTCTCCGCAACAACACTCCCAACAATGGCCTTGAGTAGCACCAACAACTGCAAAAGTGACATTCGGAGAAGTGCAACAACGACGACCGGAGATGGAGCGACGACGGTGGCCAAAGATGAGTAACAACTGCCGAAGATTAGGAGCAACAGTTTTGTCTTCCGTTAGGGCAATGTCTTGTGGGGGAATCAGGGTGGGGGGATCGAGCAAGAGGGGTTTAGGGGGGTCGAGGATTTTTCCCTTTACGGGCATGTGAGGAGCACATAGCCAAAGATTTGGAAAGGGAACAAACCGACCGATTGATTATAATCGAGCCAATTCGCTGGTTGAACCGACTAGTTGCCTGGTTCATTCGTTATTGGGCGGTTAAGCTTGATTAGCGAGTCTGGAGTTCACCCTGACCGCTTCAGTGGTCGGTTCGTGGTTCAACCTGTCGAACCGGCCTGTTAGGTTTGCTTTTGACAATGATGGTTATTAATGTGGTTCCACATCAGAATTACCAACACCACAATGATGCATAATAGTTGGATGAGGGCACCGCTATAGGGGGAATATTGTGCTATTGCAGGTAGATCAACGTGTTTGAAACACACTACTATAGGAAAGATGCGGTATAACGTGTTTCGACAAAACACTGATGAATACGTTGGAACTAGATAACATGGTTGGATGACCGATCTTCTATCCTCCTCTATATCTCCTCCTCACACCAACCATGGAGAATAAGACAATGGTTGTGGGTGGACATATTAAGGGGACTTGACAAATTGTTCGTAGTATTGCTGGGGGGTTTACTGGTAGGAGTTGAGGGGAGGCCACCCTTGCGAGGAATTAGGGTGATGCCCTCTAAAAAAGGTCTATGATGATTTTCAGTGGGAGATCAAGCATAAATTTGCTAAAATAAAGCTTTGAGACAAGCAACGGTCTGGCTTCGATCATGTAAATGGCATGTTGATGGTGGGTTGTAGCAGGTGATGGCTGACTCTATTTTCGGTGAAAGCTGCTATTGGAGCTGCTGTGGTTGTTGGTTGTGGTGAGTGTGGAGACTATCATGGATAACAAAGTTGAGGTAGACCACCTTCAACATTGTAGATATTGGACGAGGTCTTGAGCTTGACCTTGACAACCTTACTGACTAGTATGCACTCACAAGAGGAGTCAAAAGGCAAGAGGGCATCGAAAACCTTGTGATCAATCATGCATAGAAGGAAAGGATACAAGTTGTTCTTTACGTAGTCGTCCTTGGTCACTAGCATGAACAACATTGATCCTTGATGATGACTCTACTCGCTCAAACTGTTGTTGTGGCTTGGGAATAAGTCATAGCCGAATTCATTGTACCCATGACGATGAAAAAGTTATCGTCAAGGAGGATCTGGTCAGAGGCGTAAGCATAATGACAAGGTAGCCTGGTGCTCATTCTGTTGGGCTAGCAACCATGGGTGATGAGGCAGACGTCTCGGTCCCCACTCTCATACTCATTTGCCCGGACTAGCGTCCCTTTGGGCAGGACGCTGCCAGAGGAGCAACGAGTGTCAGTTAGGATAATGAGTGGGTGGATGGTGTTGGTGTGGTGGTACAATTCAGGTGAGAGAGTATGGAATTGTAGACTGTAGCCAAGGCTCCCATCACATGAGCAAGACATGGATGTTGGGCAATCTAAGGAGAGATGAATGGCGGTGGTTCTAGGAACAAGAATGAGTTGCAAGGGGCATCCCTATGGGGAGCCAATCACCTACAAAGGCGGCGACTGCCCGCAAGGAGACGACTCTTCTATATATCTATTACTTAGGTTTAGGTTGGATCATTACTCTAATACCATGTGGAAAATAAGATGGAAGGCTGATTAGTTGATTTTATTATACAAAACCCCACTCCTATATATTGGAGATGACACTTACAAGTGGACTCAAACCCTAATGGCTCAGGCATGCTTTTGCCTATATCGTATACATTATAAATTAATAACTGTAACAATCTTCATGTTTCTAGTAAGGTAATCTGATCAAATAGGTTTGCCGAGGTAACTCCCCATGAGACTTAACATATTGTCATCCCAAAATAAGGGAAGATGAGGGATTTTGATTGAGATTGGCATTTCCCTCAATTTGAGTTTCTCAAGTGGTTCCCTAATCACCATTTCTTAAGTATCAAAGGTTTTTCTCCGACTAACAACAGACCAGAATCAAGAGTAGTGATCAAAGGCTGCTTTCAGTTTCTTTATTGATTGAAGATGCTCCATCAATGTAGGCCAATGGTGCTTTGATCCAATTACATAACCAGATACACCATTTCTCCATTTGCTGGCATTATCCATACCTTTTGATGTTGAGTAGATCAGTTCACCATTAATGATCCACCCATGATAACATTTTCTGCCACCGAGATTGCATTAGTTTGTCTTGAACTTGAATTTTGTCGAGTAAATAACTGTAATTGTTAAGGTGGCTAGTACCAAGCATGGACCTTGATTCTTTTGATTGGCTTTTTAAACCTGTACATATTACCTATTAGATACATATGTTTTATTATTTTATAGACATTTCCCCCTCATTCATATTTCTTTTAGCTATACATGTAGGTTTATGCATATATTTAGTATCTAACTTTTGGAAAGCGGGAAGCGGGAGCTAGGCGGCCGATCCTCCCACGCCCGTGGCGGAGGCCGAACGCCCGGGAGGGTGGTAAATCAAGGCGACAACTGGGATTTTAACCCAGGTCCCTTTGTTAGGGTACACCATGCTTGACCACTTGAGCCGCTCCTTGTCGGTTTTATATATGTATATATATGTATATGTATGTATGGGATTAAGAGAGAAAGATTTCTCCCCCCCCCCCCCCCCCCCCCCACGCCCATGGCGGAGACCGAACGCCTGCTAGGGTGGTAAATCAAGGCGGCAATTGGGATGTATGTATATATATTTGAATGTATGTATATAGTTTGACATAAATAATCAATACGAAGTGACCACATTATTAGTACGATATGTTAGACAAATCATTTAGAAATTATTATACTCATGTAGTTATGTATGTTTGTATGTGTATGTATGTATGTATGTATAGGATTAAGAGAGAGATTTCTCCCACCGTCTCCCACACCCGTGGCGGGAGGCTGAACACCCAGGAGGGTGGTAAATCAAGGTGGCAGCTGGGATTCGAACCCGGTCCCATTGTTAGGGGACGCCGTGCTTGACCACTTGAACCACTCCTTGTCGGCATGTATGTATGTATATAGTTTGACATAAATAATCAATACGAAGTGACCACATTATTAGTACGTATGTTAGACAAATCATCTAGAAATTATTATACTTAATGCTTAATTAGTACTTAGATATTAGTACCTAGTACCATTTCAACAGCGGGGCTTAGGTTATAAACACTTAGTAATTAGTCATGAGCTGTGGGTAGTAGTACTTAGATACTAGTGCTTGGTATAAATATTATTGGCAAGGTAAGGTACTGCTTCAACACAATTTTGATAGATACACACAAATAAACAGTAGCAATAAAGAGCAATACTTGACAATATAGCAGAACAATCATTAATCAGATATTACGGTTAGCTCTAAAGAACAATAGATCGCTATACTTAATACATAATAGCCAACATAATAATATCATAAAACATTATTCTACCGCAGTCCACAGATTGCTGATCAATACAATGTTTTAGTATGTGACAGTATTGGTGTACAGTGTGTCAGACTGTTAGACTTTATATATATAACAATAAACTATTAGACTTAATAGGTACTAGACAATTTAAATATAATATGGTATGATTATATTGTAAACTCTACATATGGAAGATGACAGTACATAGTTCTTATATATGTGTACAGAGTGTACATAGCGTAGACCAGTGAATTAAAAAACGGCCGCCTGGCCGCTTAAGCGGGCAGCAAAGCCCATCCGCCTAATATCGCCCTTAAGCGCCCGCTTGAGCGGGTTTTCAAAAAACGCCCGCTTTTTTCCCGCTTCACACGCTTTTTCCCTGCGTTTTGCCCGCTTTTTCCCGCTTTTTAAAAAAAATGCTGCTGTAAACATGTAATGTTAATTAATTATATAATCCAAGTAGTATTGAGTATAATATATGAAGCTTGTATACATTAAATGTTCTATGATATACCTAGTCCTACTTTAGAATGCAAACTTTGTATGTAAGCTGTATATAATAGGGTACTGCTGTAATATATCCAAGTAAATATCATATTACTCTATTATACTTCTAATGGTTTTACTGATTTTACTGATATTCTTGCAGATTTCGTTCATTGGTAATTGATACTACTGGTTAGTATTACTGATTTCCTAGAAATATATTTTTTATATACACATACTTGTTATTTTGTATATAAATATATAAAATTTTAAGCATCCGCTTTTTAAAAAATCGCCCGCTTAATCGCCCGCCTGCCGCTTAATCGGCTACAAGGTCCCGTCCCCACGCCTCCCGCTTCCGGCTTTTTAAAACATTGGCGTAGACAATTTATTAGAATTTTATGACAATTAAAAAGAATATATAAACCCATTAATGGTTGTTCTTCATAAACATAGCTCCAAAACAGAAACTAAAGTGAAGAGTCTGAAGACACAAAATAAGACTGCAACATACATGTATTAAGAGTATTTAATCACAAAAATTGACATTTGGTACATGAAATAGACAAAAGAATTTAATCTGAATACTGCGACAATAAAATAGAACATATGAAGTTATGAACCTATGAATACGCCTCTGAAACCTGTAAAATGACTGTTGAGAATGATACAATGGGGAAATCGCCCTCTGTGCATTATTGATAGAAGGACAAACCCTCTCCTTTAAATAGGAGGAGATATAGGGAAACAGACGTAACCCTAATGGGCCAAGACATGATTGGTTCCATATACAAACAGACACAAATAACTTAAGTAACTAGACTGTCTAACACCCCCTCTCAAGTTGGAGCTTGGAAGAATCCCAATTCCCAAGTCAGCTTGCAATCAGAAAGATAAACAAAAAACAATGAAGCAGAAAAACATAAACCAAGGCTTCACTAGAATATTCTCTCCCCCTCAATATTACAACCGAACACTCAAAACACCCACCCTCAAGTAAATTATACGAAGCATGTCATAGGCAGGTAGCAAAAGCTTCTCGATCAAAAGGATGTGGGATCTGAAGTAGTAAAAACAACATTTAGGCGTTAGGGTCTTTCTTCATGCTTCACTACAACAACAAACAACATGCATACAAAGCACAGATAGGAGGGTACATACAAGCCAGAGTGTGTTGGAACATCGGTAGCATGCAGATAATGTAAGAACAAATCACTAAATACTAGAGACTACATAGCCGGATAGAAGACCACTTGCACTAATCAATAGGCAATAACAATCTTCAAGATGTGTATACTAGCAAAAATGAAGCTCCAGATACTAAGCCCTCCAAAAGGATCCATATAGCAACAAAAATATCACCACATAACAACAAAAATTAACATGAAGATCCATATATATAGCAATAGAAACAAACTCTTTCTTTTTGCATCTCTCCTCCATCTCATTATTTCCCTCTACCATCTTCCTATATTCTCTCCCTCTTGCCAACCTCGAAAAGAATGAAGAGAGTGATTGGAATAAAAAGGATAAACTATGGTAGAGGTAAGCATATGTAGGCAAATATGTGGAGGATTGGAACCGAAACTCGAGTCAATGCGCAAAATGACTCGATTGGATAGATTCAGATAGAAAAACAAATAGATCTTTGTGCGTCTAAAAAAGGCGCATTTGTCCGACCCTTCGGTCAAAAATAAGATCTAATTAGCAATAAACATATCGTATATGGTGGGAGATAGTACAAATATTAATGACTTTGTAGCGGTGGAAAACCGCGATAGGCAGTAGCAAACAGGGAGAAGGCCAAGGGCGACAAGACAGGATAAGGGGTTTGGGTTAGGGCCGGTGGGGCAGGCTGTAGGGGGTGGGTAGTGGGTGCAACAACATCATGGAGGAGAAAGGAGGAGCTAGGGGCGACAAACATGGACAAAAACAACAGGACGGGGAAGCAACAATAACAGGTTAGGAAAGGCTGCACGCGGGGAAGAAGAAGCAACATAGACAACACCAACAATGAAGCAGATGAACGAGATAGCGGGGGCAACAAGGTGGACAGAGGGTGGTTGGGCGACAACACGTGAGGGAGCAAGAGGAGGTGGCATCCACTTGGATTTCTTCAAGCCATAGGGGCGGCGGGTAGTGAAAGCAGGAGGGTGGCGGTTGTAGGGGATAAGCAGGTCACAACAATTTAAAATAGAAGTTTCTTGGCCATACATGGTTGGAGACACACCCGCTGAGCAAACAAGCCAAGAAATAGATGCGCCTGCCTGCAGGTGGAGGCACTCTTCGTCTCTGTTCTCTGTAGGGTTTCCCAAGAGCAGCCTGCTTTGATACCATGTTGAGAACGATATAATGGGGAGATACCCCAAAGTGTGTTGTTGATAGAAGGGAAAACCGTCTCCTATAAATAGGAGGAGCAGATACAAGGAAGCAAACATAGCCTCAATGGGTCGTGATTGGGCCTCTAGAATAATAAAAGGCTTCTTATTTGATGAGTAAAACAATTAAAGAGATCTCTCTTTTATAGGACAAGAGAGTAAAGAATAAAGCAGAGACAAGCAATATGGGATAAAAGAAAGAGGCTAATGGACAAGACAAGTCTAAAGTCCCTAACAACAATAATAAAAAAGAAACCTAGTAAAATATATATACTAATACTCCCCCTGAAGCTGGAGCATAGATATCAATCATGCCCAACTTGTCCATTAGAGTAGTGAATCTGGTCTTCTGAAGAGTTTAGGTGAAGATATCTGTGACTTGATTTGAAGTATGTATATAAGGCGCAGAGATCTGACCAGATAAGGCAACATCCCGCACAAAGTGCCAATCAACTTCAATATGTTTAGTGCGTTCATGGAAGGTGAGATTGCTGGCAATAAAGATGGCTGCTTTGTTGTTACAGTGCATGGGAATAGGTTTAGAATCAAAGACCAAAATCTTTCATAAGTTCACGTGCCCAGGAGAGTTCACACGTAGTATGAGCCATTGCTCGATACTCGACTTCAACACTAGAACGAGCAACTACAATTTACTTCTTGTTTCGCTAGGTAACTAGGTTACCGCCTACAAAGGTGCAGTACCCAGATATAGTTTTGCGATCTATCTTGCTTCCAGCATAGTCAACATCAGAATAGCCAATAAGATTACAATCCCATGTTTCTTGTAAAGTAGGCCTTTTCCTGGAAAGCTTTTTAGATACTTCAAAATATGGCGTACAATGTCGCAGTGACATTGTCTGGGCTTATCTAGATATTTGCTAAGCAGTCCAACAACAAACATGATATTAACCCTGGTGGCAGTGAGATATATAAGTTTCCCTACCATTCGATGATATTGATGATGGTCAGGGTAAGGAGGGGAATTCTCGTCATCCCAGTTAGTATTGGGATCCAAGGGAGTTACAATAGGCTTGACCCCAAGCATTCCTGTTTCAGACAGGAGATCCAGAACGTATTTCCGTTGGGACAAGCGTAGACCAGAGGATGATCGAGAAATCTCAATGCCCAGAAAATATCTTAATTTGAGTATTTTTCCAAGTAATCTTTAGTGGCATGAATTTCTGCTTGGTCACCGCTAGATAATATGATATCATCAACATATACAATCGGGATCACAAGACCAGAAGTAGTTTTCTTGGTAAACACAAAATGAACAAACTGAGAACGATGAAAATTGAACTAGTGAAGAATGGAGCTCAGCTTGTCAAACCAGGCTCGGGGACTTTGTTTAAGTCCATAAATGGCTTCGCACAGGTGACAAACTTTGAACGACTCCCCCTTAAATCACAAATTTGGGAGGTTGCTCCATGTATACTTCCCCATGCAGATCACTATATAGGAAGGCATTTGTAACATCTAATTGAAATAAAGGCCAGTCAAAATTTATTGCCATAGAAATAAGTACACGGACAGAGTTCAGGCGCGCAACTGGAAAGGTCTCAAAGTAATCTATGCCATATTTCTGAGTGTAGGCTTTGGCTACAAGACGAGCTTTGAGTTGCTCAATAGTTCCATAAGGATAGTATTTGACTGTAAAGATCCATCGACAACCAACAAGTGAACAATCAGCAGACGCATCAACCAACTCCCATGTATGTCGATAAGTAAGAGTCTGCATTTCAGATTCCATGGCTTGACGCCATGCAGGATGCTGAAGACCCTGGGTATCATTTTTAGGAATAAAAACAACAGATAGACCAACATTGAAGTTGGCAACATTAGTTCCCAAGTTAGCAGTAGTACAGAACTTCCTAATGGGATGCTGAGTGCAAGACCGAGTTCCTTTGCGTAAACTGATAGGAATATCCAAGTCAGAAAATAACTGAGGTGGAGGTGGATCTGCCAATGAGGATGCAGGACTTGGAGGGGTCATGAAGGGAGTTTTAGCTTTTGATCTTCTTTGCTAAACCTTCAGTGGAGGAGCAGCTGCAACCGTTGTATCCGGTAAAGCAGTATCATCAAATAGAGGTAAAGGAGTATCCACTAGTAAATTAGATGTCAATGTTGAGCCGACAGAAGAGTAGGACGACATATGCTCAAAAAAGACTACATCGGCAGAAACCATCCACTTCTTTGTAATTGGTTCATACAACAATACTCTTTTTATGTCCTAGAGTACCCTAAGAAAACACACTTGGTAGCACGTGGATCCAGTTTGGTTAGGCCAGGACGCAGATTTTTCACAAAGTAGGTACTGCCAAAAATTCGAGGAGGCACAATAAAGAGAGGTGCATCAGGGTATAAAATTTGATATGACACTTAATTGCCAAGAACAGAAGAAGGCATGTGATTATTGAGATAACATGCAGTGGAAACGACTTCCGGCTAGAAAAATTGGGGGACATGGTAGTGGAAAAGGAGAGTGCCGACAAACTCAAGAAGATGACGACTCTCTCGTTTGGCAACACCATTCTGTTGAGGTGTGTATGCACAAGAAGTTTGATGATCGATACCCATTTTTTGACAAATGACTGACTGAGGTTTGCATGAATTCAAGGGCATTATCACAAGGAACGAGGTGACCGATACCGACGCCGTTTCGACAGCTTGGAAATAGGTATTTACCGGTATACCGACGGAAATACCGACAGATGCAATCCTGGCCGTTTCGACGCCAAAATGAACGAATTAATTTATGAAATTTTACAGGTGTAATCTCTACACCTAAATGCATCGTTTTATGCAATAAAATTCTATATTGGGTGTGGGGGAGGGGGGTCCATCATGGGGGAGGTAAGAAATCTATCCTGTTTCGTTGGGATTTCGATGACAAAATGTAGGAATTAAGATATGAAATTTTACTAGCACAAACCACACACTTAAATACACACAATTATGCAATAATATGCAATTTACAACATATGAATAACATATCTACTTACAACTCACATTAGCTGTATGTTGAGTGGCGCGCTGGTTCTCCATACAGTAATGAGTTGATATTACTGAGATATTGCGGCCATGACATGCACATCCTATAAAGGTGGTTGTATGTAGTCACATGCTCCTCATACACATCATTATTGGCAAATTATATGAAGTTCCATGTTGCTCATTCATGTGCGATACTGTGTAAGTGTATAATACTCGTTTGTATTATATTCACATTACTCTTTAGTAAAACATCTTCCACTAAACATAAATAAGTAACTAATTATATCAATACTAATTGTAATATGTTAGACAGATTGTATGATAATAGTAATTAAGAGTGTTGTAAGTAGGTAGATCTAGTGATAATATTGTAGATCTATATAATATACTTATAGATGTATGTATAGTTCGCGTAAACATATATAATTGGAGTAATATTAGGCTTTGGCGGTAAAAAATAATTTTTTTAGGTAAAGTGGAAGAAAAAAGTAGGAAAAAGAGATGGAGAGGTTGCTAATGGTAGAAATGAAAGAGATTAGTTATAATTACCTTGATTTGGGTTGGTATTAGCTCCAATCGCCAAAAATCATCCAAATGCACCTTCTTTTCTCCTCCCAATAAGTAACTACAGTCATTCTCGCAAAAAACGGTATACCCATCGGTATACCGCCGGTTTCGGTCGGTACAGTGAAGTTAGTAGTGCATTTTGCACCGAAATCATCGAAACATGGCGGTATGGGCGGTATACATGTCGGTATATCGGTATTTGCGATCCTATCGGTACGCACGCATGTTTCCGTATCGGTACGCGTCGGTATCGGTATTTCGGTCGAAATACCGGCGGTACGGGCGAAACTTCATTCCTTGCATTATCAGTGCGAAAGATTTATATAGTTTTATTGAACTGAGTACGAATTTGAGCAAAAAAGGATTGGATAGTATCGGATATATGAGATTCGTCTTTTAACAAAAATAACCGGGTAGTTCTAGAGAAATCATCAATAAAACACATAAAATACCGAAATCAGAAATACTGGACACAGAACAAGGGCCCCAAATGTCAACATGTACTATATCAAACGAAAATTTTGAGCCAATACAATTTTTAGTAAAAATAGATCTAGTTTGTCTGCCCAACTGGCATGTTTCACAGTGAAAAACTGAATCAGAAATATCAGTCAGTAAGTGCTTCAACTTAGCTGGTGAAGGGTGTCCCGATCGAAAGTGCCACTGGAGGCCAATCGCAGAAGTAGTCAGTAGCGCAACAGTCTTCAGTGTGTCCAAGTAGTATAAGCCATTTGGTCCCTCATGGCCTGAAACAATTTTCATCCTCGTGCAAAGATCCCGAAATATAACACCATCCGGGTCAAAAGTTATTGAGCACCGTAGGCTCTTAACAATTCTACTCATAGATAACATATTTAATGAGAATTTAGGAACATATAGTGTTGAACATAATAAAAGACGTCCGGGAGTGCAAATATTCCCAATTCTAGAAACATCTGTTTGAGAACCATCGGTAAGAGTAACAAGCGGAATAGTAGAAGTTTTATGCAGGTTAAAAAATAAAGTATGATTGCCAGTAATATGAGAGGTTGCACCAGAGTCGATCACCCATGTATTTTTACCAGACTGTGCCAGGGGAGCAGAAATGTCATCAATATAGGGCTCAGTGGAGGAAGCCAGTCTTGCTTGGAGTAACTTCTCAAACTCAGAGCGGATCCATTCTGCAGAAGGTGGGGCAGATGAGGATGCAACAATGTAGGGATGTTCTGACGTAACTTGAAGTATGGAGAAATGCTCCGAAAATAAACAAGTTCTTTCTTGAATCTATGCATAAATGTCCTATGTGACCTAGTTAAATGCTAACACTAGACTTCTACGAGTTGTAGTTGGTAAGTTTGGAACTTGTAACTGTAAATTTTAAATTCTAAGCTGTAACTTGAAGCTTTTAACAGACTAACTGTCTAGCAGACTTGACATATCTATTCATTTGTGCACTCACTCATCAAGACATGTATCCCACCCTAATCTCTAAACATATAAATGTATTATATAGTCTAATGTGTTTATGTCTCAACATTGTGTTTGCAAAATTTCAAAAGTTAATTCCTTTTTTTTGCCATTGAAATTGCCATCAAAATTCTGTCAAAATTGTTCAGCTTCCTTCACTTACAAATGTGGGAGACCCCCCCACATATCCAATATGAAATATTATTGCATATTTGAATATATCTTGGCGTTTCAATTGTTCTGGTAAGTTTTCATGATTTAAATCGCTTATTTGGTTATCGAAATCGTTAGGGTCATAAATATCAAAATTTTGTGCGAAATTTCGAAAAGTTTATGTTTCTGGGCTATCAGACACGACATCGAAACCGGACATTTAATTCTATGCGACCCCGCCCACGACCGCAACCACGACCACAGAAAGAATCACCAGTCCTAAAGCAAGTGCAGCTCTATCAGAGGAATTAGGAGAAACTTGAGAGATCGAGGGTAAGTGCTGTACACGTTTCAGAACATCACTCAAGGTAGGCATATGGCCATTGGATAGGATTTGATCAACAACACCAGCAAAGGAGTGTGGTAGCCCAACAAGGAACTGAGCGAGCTCAAGCTCGTTGCGTTGTCGTTGGATTTCCTTAATGTCAGCAGTGAGCGGATGGTAGATCTCGAATTCATCCCAGAGCGCACAACACTGATTGTAGCACTCCTCCACAAAATCAATATTGGTATACTCCTTGGCCAAGTGTTTGAAGATTTCAAACACTTTCTTTGGATTTTGCTGATGAGAGTACACATGGGAAGTTGATCCCACATGTCATTAGCCGTCTGTAGTTGTAGAAGAAAGTGGTTGATCTTAGGTTCAACACTGTTAACCATCCATGTCATAACACTAGTGTCCTCCTTTGTCCAAAGATCATATGCCTGCTTTGTTTTTTACCAACTGTTGCAACATGAGCAGCCAGACCGTCAGTAGAAAGATGGGAGTAGCGTCCTTGAGCCTTAACATAAAACTCGAAAGAAGCAACCCATGTGTAATAGTTGGATCCATCCATCTTGACAATAGTGATGCACGGATTCCAGAGCGGATCAGTGGACGCCATGAGTCACGTAGTATGCAAGACACAGAAGTAGGCAGTAGCAACAATCAGGAGTAGCAGGCGGGAGGTAGATGTAGCCATCAGCAGAAAATAGGAAGAGACACCCAACACATGAGCAGTAGCAGTCTTCGAGCAAGAGCTTGTAACACCCACACGGGAGCAGAAGA
The DNA here is from genome assembly GCA_963693085.1 of Alisma plantago-aquatica. NCBI lineage: Eukaryota > Viridiplantae > Streptophyta > Magnoliopsida > Alismatales > Alismataceae > Alisma > Alisma plantago-aquatica. Next base: position 75,885,699 of record OY856413.1, on the reverse strand, counting down.
TAGCAGCAGGAGATTTGAAGCATCAAATCTAAGAAACCCACGCAGGGGTAGCAAATGAGACAGAAACCTACGCCAACAGGGAGGAAGAATTACTTTACCATGAGGCGTAGGCAGACAGTGAGCAAAAATCGATTAACCCGTCAACATGCAATAACTTGCAAGTTGCCAAAGACATCCGGAGAGTGGTAGGGATGAGATAGATTGATTGGGGTGGCTAGCCGGAGGGAAAGATGGTTGGTGGATGGAGAGACTTGTGGTGTGGAGAGGGGGAGGGAGGAGAAGAGGTGGTGGCGGGCTGTATGAAGGGGGTGGCGGCGGGCGAGTAGGAGGTAGTGTGGGTGGCGGTGGGTCTAGGGCTGTGGTGGGTGTGGCGGCAGGTGGGGTAGATGGGGAGGGAGTGGACGGCGGTGGTGGTGAGAGGGAGAGGTTAGCAGAGCTAGGCGCCGATAGGAAAGATGGCCTGGCGGCGCTGGTGGGGGGCGACAACAAAGGGGAAGAAAGGGGAGAGGGGTGGCAACTAGCTAGGGTTAGGGGGCATGGGTAGGGTTAGGGTGGGAAGGGCTTAAGGAGGATCAAGTTGCTCTGATACCATCTAGAATAATAAAATGCTTCTTATTTGATGAGTAAAACAATTACAAAGATCTCTCTTTTCTAGGACAAGAGAGTAAAGAATAAAGCAGAGACAAGCAATATGGGATAAAAGAAAGAGGCTAAGGAAGGATGGCCTGGCGGTGCCGGTGGGGGGCGGCAACAAAGGGGAAGAAAGGGGAGAGGGGTGACGGCTAGCTAGGGTTAGGGGGGCATGGGTAGGGTTAGGGTGGGAAGGGCTTAAGGAGGATCAAGTTGCTCTGATACCATCTAGAATAATAAAAGACTTCTTATTTGACGAGTAAAACAATTACAAGGATCTCACTTTTATAGGACAAGAGAGTAAAGAATAAAGTTGTGACGAGCACTGTTCGGGAAATCGGTCCGCACGGCCGCATATACTCCCGCATATACCTCTTCAGTCACCCTACCGCACCGCATATTACTAATCGGTCCACTAAGCGGTCATGGGCCGCATATACTCCCGCTTGGCCGATTAAGCGGCCGATTAAACTCCGCTTTTCGAAAATCCCACAACTAATGTTCACACATTACGTACATACATGCATATATATACACACATTTCAATATACATATATAAATTGAGATATAGTCATTGAATTATATGTATACATTGTAATACATATAAAACATTTCCACACGCATATGTACATTTATTCGAATACCATTTGATATATTAACATCTATAGATACATATACAATATACCTAAATATACAATCACATATTTGTGCATGTATGTATACATTTTGATTTATTCATATTTATACACACTATACATATATTTTTACATCGATTTACCTACATTTTAGTATTTGTACATATATTACAAACACATTCTATATATAGACATATATACATATATAAGCATATCATACATCATAGATGCATATTAATATGTTTATAAGTAAATAGATGTATGTGCCTACTCTATATATTTTAATTTATGATCTCGCTATATTATTTTATATATAATTAGTTTATTGAAATAAAAAAAATCCAAAACCGCATATACTCCCGTATATACTCCCGCATACCGCATATACTCTATGCAGTACCCTCTCCGCCCGTACACCGCATACCGCTTTCCTGAACCATGGTGACGAGCAATATGGGATAAAAGAAAGAGGCTAATAGACAAGACAAGTTGAATTAACTAGTAATAAGGCCCATATACAAATAGATTCAAATAACTAGGGGTGGGCGTGGTTTGGTAAAGTCTGGTCTGGCCCTAGAACCAACATATAGTGGTCTAAAATTTTTCCAGACCAAACTTGACTGCTAAAAGGGTCTAGACCAAACTTAACGTAACTGTTAAAATGTGGTCAATTTTGGTTTAAGTTCGGTCTAAAACCACTACTACCTAGTATTTACTAGCCACAAACTTAAATTATGATCGAAAAAAATAGTTCACTATAATTTGATTAAATTTTGATGTCAAGTTACTGGTGCTCCTCAATAAAAATCATACCTTATAAAGATAAAGTAAATCTTATTATCTACACAGTAGATGGATTGTTTTGTATACTACATACAATAAATAAACGTTAAACTATTTAAAAAAAATATATATATATATATATATATATATATATATATGTATATAGACACACACACACACACACACACACATATATATATATATATAGAGAGAGAGAGAGAGAGAGAGTCAGGCTAGAATACACTCGAGTGTATTCGGAGCAGAATACACTGAAGTAGTTTTTCATGATGCAATATTTTTTTCAAAAATCTAATCCGTTGATCTTCTTAAACATCTTGTGAATAGCTCATATATAAAATTTGAGCCCATTTGGACATTTACAAGTCATTTTATAAAAACTGCAAAAATTATGCATTTCAAATTAGATTCGTGCGTCGATTTTGTTTCCCTCGGATGAGTGACTTACACTCATCCAAATGGGCTCAAAATTTGCATGTAGCCTAATTATAGTGTGACAATGAAGATCAATGGTTTACATCTTACAAAAAAATAGTCTTGATATGCAAACACCACTTGAGTGTATCTGTGCGATCTGTACGCTCGAGTGTACAGATCGCACATATACACTCAAGTGGTTTTTGCATATCAAGACTATTTAGAGTCAGGCCAGAATACACTCGAGTGTACAGATCGCACAGATACACTCAAGTGGTGTTTGCATATCAAGACTATTTTTTTGCAAGATGTAAACCATTGATCTTCATTGTCACACTATAATTAGGCTACATGCAAATTTTGAGCCCATTTGGATGAGTGTAAGTCACTCATCCGAGGGAAACAAAATCGACGCAAATGCATAATTTTTGCGGTCTTCATAAAATGACATGTAAATGTCCAAATGGGCTCAAATTTTATATATGAGCTATTCACATGATGTTTAAGAAGATCAATGGATTAGATTTTAAAAAAATATTGCATCATGGAAAACTACTTGAGTGTATTCTGCTCCAAATACACTTGAGTGTATTCTAGCCTGACTCTATATATACACACACACAACAACAATTCTAACATTAATATAAAAGTAATTTGCAACAGTAATGATAAATATACTGTTGAGATAACTTGAAATATTGTCTATACCTCAAATAAATTACGACTAGAATAATTTACTTGTATATAAGGATATAGACACATACACATGTATAGAGTTGGTCAAGTTTAGTCTGAGCGGTTAACCAGCCGTCTAGACTATGACTAGACCACCTAAGGATGGTCTGAACACTTTTCAAACCAAACTTGACTGCAATACCCATCCAGACCATACTTAACCAGGCGGTTTGGTCAAGTTCGGTTTGATCTCATGGCCAAGTTTGGTTTCCTGTCCAGGCCTACAAATAACTTAATTAACTAGACTCTCTAACAATGACCAAGATGGCAAATTAGGCACACCCCCTTAGGGTGCCTTGCCACCTAGGTGTACGCCTTAACAAGTAACAAAATGATCTAAGAAAGCAGCCTTTGTGGGATGAGTGTCCCATTTCATATCGATAAAATTTAGTAACACAACAATTTACAGAGTTCATTTGACACTAAGCTAGCTATATAATGTCACACTCAATCAGCAATAACATTGTTAATGTAATACTAAGTGAGTAATATGATGCATCATTACAGATTAGTACCTGTGACGTATAGCAATGACACTGTTAGGAATACAATGAAATTGAAAGAGTTTACACTAAAATAGTATATGGAATTGGAAATAATAATGTAAGTACTTGCGATATTGTCTTTTTTCCAAGGAGATATGTGGGTTATCGGTTAAGTGATAACTTGCTGTCTGACCCAATCAAAAGCACCTTTCCATTAAATGCTCTTAAATGGCCTCTTTATAGGCCCAGAGAGTGGAACAATGTGGGTTGCGCCTACTTACTGTACAGACGAAAGACCTCCCTAGCTCTAGATTACATAGGTTGAGCCAAAAAGAAAAAGCTTAAGCGGGCCACTCTAGGCACGTCTTAACGTTGCATGTTATTTAATATAGGGGCACTTGTACCAATCGTGGCTCCAAAATTTGAGCCTTGCATACATGTCAATTTATTTCTCCTAAGACGTGCATAATAGACAGTTATATGTCCACTCTATGACCAATAGGCATAGTAATATATTTTCCAGCATTGTCTCCGTATGGTGCTTTAAAGTTTATATGGATCTCCGAAAATTTCTTGAACATAAATGACACTTGTGTTGATCTCTTCTTTATTTACTTCTGAAATTTTGATATTGTAAACATATACATCTGATGGGCTCACTGATATTTTTTTTTTTTTGTTGTTGTGGTAATTTTGAGTTTCGCTGTAGTTCTGGTTCACATTTCCACATAGTGCAGTACAATTTCTTTGAGAACTTTGAGATCTAGATCCTATCATGCAACAATGTTAGTATATATAACAATTGTTTAGTGTATTTTGAGAAGTCTGATGATCATACTGCTCATTTGATTACTTTTCCAGATGATTTCATTATTAATCTTTTACCATCTCGCAATCATTCTATAGATGGTTGATTCTATCATCTTCATTTGAAACTGTTCTTTTATCTCATTCAGGGTGAACTGCAGACCATCAACTTCTGGGCCCTCAAATGATGCCCTTCATAGTCAAAATGGTGAACCAGAAGCTCTATCAAACGACAGCAACAAGATATTTCACAAAACTTCAGATGTTTCTCCTACAGTTACTGAAGAAAATGAACAAGGTCCAGACTCGGAATCTGGAGATGAACATGGCGATACACTTGAACTTGGCGGTACTGATGTTGAAAATGAAGATCTGGCTTCAGTGCATCTTTCTGGTGACACCTGTGATGATAATGATTCACCATCGTCCGTCAAAAAGCTAAAACTGAACTCTCGAGTTGAACAACTTGCTTGTCTTGAAAGCAGTGATGCTGATGATATAAGGAAGATACACAGTAATAATAGTACACGACGGGATGAAAAAGATTATGGCAAGAGAGTTCAAGGTGGTGAAGATGAAGCTACACAATCCTCAAGTTCTAGACCTGGCAATGCTAGAAAGCACCACAATGATGAGACTTTTCCACATATTCAAAAAGAAGATCATGGACAGAGCTCTAGACATGAATTGGCCAGAAGAGAGGATTTTCACCGTAGCCGTCCTCATAGGGAAGCAGATGCTAAGTCTGGTTTTGCAGGCAAAAACAACAATCTTGAGAAGCCAAAAGGAAGGGATGCTTCTGGTGCTTATATAAAAAGGGAAGAAGATGTGCATGGGATAAGGATAAAAGAGAAAGACAATAAGAGGGAACGGATTGATGACATTGGTGCAAGGCACAGACCTAAGCATAGATTAAGTGACAGGAAGGACAGAGATGTTGACTTATGCTTTAGAAAAAGTGTTGACAGCAGTGAGCAGAGGTCGCGTCTTAGTAGGGATGTTGCAGGAAAAAACAGAGAAAGGGATGAAAGTTTAATGAAACATAGTGACAATTTAAATGACATTTACCCCAAAAGAAGAAAGGTGGAGGAACATTATAAGAGGGAAAGTATTCCCAAAGAAAGCTTGCATGGCTACAGGAATAGGGAAGAATCCAGCCTAGATAAAAGAGGAGGCAATGATGGTTCTGATCATCTAAGCAAGGAAGAAATGCCTAGAGCTAGGGATAAAATGGTGAGTCTCCATTCCGCCAGGCATAGAGAAGATAGTCTACGCCATTCTGACAGGGGCGATAGACAACGGCTTCAGCAGTTCAATGAAGATTCACATGCACGTCGAGAAAGAGAGGACCGAAGTGGTGCTAGAGACAGTCGTTTGGAAGATAAGCCTCCAAGTGGCAATGTCAAGGCTAAGGATGATCGTAGAACTTTTGATGTAGATTCTCTTTCAAAAGACAGGAGGCGACATGGGAATACCAAGAGAAACCTCATTGAAGAAAAGGCTCGTCCACAACATAGAGCACGAGAGGAAACACATGCAAATGATACTCAATCCACTAGAGATGAAAGACGGTCTAGACATGGAAGGCAGGCTGGTCATAATGGGCAAACTTTGAGTTCTGATTGTCAAAATATACGCAAGGAAAAGAACAAAGATAACTTACCGAAAAACAAAGATGCAGAATCTAATCAGAATTCACTTGTTCTTGGCAAGAGGAAAAATGAGAACAATGGCCATAGAGATGAGAAGGTATGCTTACCAAACATGCATCTGCTTTTTTAAACTATGATGCAGATTATTGAGAGCTGATGCCTTCTTCCTGGTGAATACTTCAATTGAAAACATAGTTAAAATTGTTTCATGGCATCTGTTTTCAAGTGGTTATATGGGTAATAAAATCTTGATGTCAATGGGGTTATCATTCTTCAATAAAACCATGCGAAAATAGTTGTAATTTTTTTTCACGCTTTGGGTAAAAGCCTCTAGCAAGGTTTTTGACATGAAGTTCGTTCCGTAGTAGAATTGGTTTCGTTGCTATACATCATAAATAAATGACGCAATAGGGCGACTCTGAATCCTGTAGTACTTTTTTGGGCATTCAATGGCTTATGGACCTGTGGGGCTTGCTCGGTTGCACTCATATGTCCTTTTGTGGCAAGAGAGGAACTGTTCCCCCTTTCTCTTTGTCGATTCCCTTTTTAGCATGTTTGAAGTAGTAACTTCTTATAATAATCTTTTGTGGTCATCATTTATTCCACATTTTATTTTTTGTGTAGCAGCATTATCGGAGAAATGTTTCTGCATTCTTCTCATCTCAAGTTTAAGAATTAAATCTTTTGAAGTGCATCTGGTTCAAAAATGGGCCTTTCTGCTGATTTGGTTACTTATCTTCACAAGTTTCCTTTTCTCATTCTTATACATAATTGGCATATTGCTTTTGATGTACTTGCTATATCTTTGTTGCTTTTTACTTACCGCGTTCCTACGTAATATATATATATATATATATATATATATATATATATATATATATATATATATATATATATAGTCAGGCTAGTGTACACTCGAGTGTACTGGAGGCACCGTATGCCTCAGTCATTTTTAAAGATGCAATAACTTTTTGAAAAATCTAAACCGTTGATCTTCTTAAATATCTTAAGAACATACTATATACTAAATTTCAACTCATTTGGACACTTATAGGTCATGCATCCGAAGGAGGCAAAAATCATGCATTTCAAATTAGTTTTGTGCGTCGATTTTGTTGTCCTTGTATGAGTGACTTACACTCATCCAAATGAGCTCAAATTTTGTATGTAGCCTATTATTATTGTAACCATAAAGATCAATGGATTAGATTTTGGAAAAACATGGTCTAGATAGGCAAACACCATTGGGGTGTACAGCGTGATCTGTACACTCGAGTGTATTCTAGCCTGACTCTATATATATGTGTGTGTGTGTGTGTGTGTGTAGGGTAGCAATCTAGTGAGAAACATGCTGTGCTGAGAGCATGAGAGGCATTTGAATAATCATACAATTATAGCTTGTTTCAATATCCAACCTTCTGGATGGGAAGAACATCGTTTTATTTATCTTCACAAAAAAAACCATTGAAATCTGACATTTTTTACGTCTCCATACGTACAATATACACATTTTACATCCAACGCTCAGTCTGAAACTCAAAATCGAGTATTGAAAAGTTTTTGCTTGCTGTGATTGCAATTCAAGACCTACGATGATGAGATCTTGTAGGAAGGTAACTAATAACGTAATTAATTCATACAATTACACTATGAAAAATTGATCATTGTGCAAAGTTATTCAAGTATCTCTCATTCTCTCTCCAAGATAAGTTTCTCACTAGATTGTTATACTCTATGTGTGTGCGCGCGTCTGTGTAGGGATTGCCATGCTTAATCACATAGTGACAAATTGGGATTCAACACTTTTGACTGGCCTAAAAAACTAGAATTTAGCAAAAAATGTGAAAATTAGGGGAAAAATTGCCGAAGTTTACTCAACTATTAGGGGGAAAAACTTGAACTTATGATATCAAGTGGAGCGTAATTAAGGTTTTGGAGATGGACGGATATGGCGGCGACATATGAGGGTATCAACCGCAAAAGACTGATTCTCGGGGTCTAGAAGGCAACAAAGACCATACTGAAGGGTCCGACACTAAAACTTTAGGATCAAAACCAGGGCAGACAAAGAGGCTACAAGGAGATGCTGCTGCCATGGGTGGCCCACATGCGTGAGGCAACACACATGTGAAGCAGAAACTAGAAGACCATTGGGTGTAGTACAATCCAATATATTGAAAGACCTCAGAACTAATCTAATCTTCTTAGATAGGCAAGGAGGAAGCATTACCAAACAACCAGAGCAGATCCAAGATGCCTCCGTGGAAGTGGGTGCCATGATGAGTGCGAAAAGACATCCCTGGATCTGTATAAAGGTTATCCAACAGAAATGAGGATTGGAGACCAATCAACACCATAGTTATCCAGGCTCTTGCCTGGGCTCCGCCTAGGCGCGTCTAGGCCTCCTTGGCTCTAGGTGGGCCGCTTTCAACTGGGCGCCTAGGCTTTCAGATAACTGTAGTGGATGCCTAAGGGCTCGTAGGCCCACATTAAGACACTTAAAAACTAAATTATCATGGATTAGATCTGAATTTGGTCAAATTAAATCAGGTTTAGTTATTTTAGGGAAGAAATATATCTGATTTAGGCCAAATCAGTTCTAATTTGGGCAAATTAGATCTGATTTGGGGGGAAATAGGCCTGATTTGGGGAAAACATGTCTTGTTTGGGGAATTAGGTCTGATGTTGCCAAATTAGGGCTCACTTAGGTCAATGTTGGACAAACTAGGGGAAGTTGCGTCTGATTAGGTCATGTTATGCCAAAATAGGTCTAACTTAGTCCAAATTAGGGCATACTAATTTAATTAGGTCCAATTCAGACCATGATAGGTCAAATTAAGGCCGAATGGGTCTAGCTTAGGTCATGACGTGTTATGTAGGTCAAGTTATGATTAATTAAGCTTAGGGATAACCAATACAAATGTATATAGTGATGTATATATTTGAGTATAGCTAAATGTATACTGAAATTTATTTATATACATATATAATATAAACAAATATGAAGAATGCTTAGAAACGCCTTGGTCCCCTAGGATTCCCTTGGGTGTGAAGGACCGCCTAGCCGCCTAGACAAGTATGATCAACACTCCTGTGGATCTGCGTTGACTTGTTTCTTACAAAAACATCACCAATGGAGGAAGCAACCACAATACATTGCCCTTCCTAGATTTAACGATTTGAATGCACAACTCACAAAAAAATATATTAAGGTTAGTGGAGTAGACGACACACCATCGTTTGAACTTGAAGAGTCCATCTTCGGCAAAATGATGAAACCCTGGAGCTACTCGGTCATTAAGAAGGTGTGGCTAGAGAGGTAGCTTCATGGCTTTGCAAGACAGATCTGTTTAATGTGGAAGTCGATCAAAAATTTCAAGCAAATAGACTTGGAAAATAACTATTTTCTTCATCTATTGTTTGTTGATTGGACCATTAGCTGTAATCAATTTTTTTCCTCAGATTTTAATCAGTTATAGATAGTAATGATTGATATTAGCTAGAAATAGGACAAAATAATACGATTAACGAGTCCAACATTTACGATAGAGTTAAAATGGATTGTTACTATACAAAATATGAAAGAAGATATACTTGTGCTACTTGAAGCATATACATGTTTTTGCTTGTGGTCGTGTCTGTCCCCTATATTTTTTTAAAATTGGTGTGTTGCATGTGCGTGTCCATGCTTCCTAGGTATAGACACATATCATCTATTACTCGAAGATGGAAGAAACTTGCTTGCATTCCAACTGTAAACACATGATATCAATGTTTTAAATGGTAGGGATCCAACGTAAGATACCACAAAATGATGGAAATGAGTAAATTGGTCTATTAAATGACCCAAATAGCAAACAATGAAAAGGAGAACTATTCTTAGTCTGCCTAAATTGAAGTCGTCATCAGTCGGCTCATTAGTGACTTCACTGTCTCCATATACTGCTTCCTCTTCATCATTACCTTCCTCTTGATCAATGACTCCATATGTATGAGTAAAATCATTATCAAATGCATTGTTTGTATTACGATCAATGGGTTTTACATCGATTTTTTTCTTTTGCCCTGAATTAAATATGGACCAGGCACTGCTAATGCGGCTCAAACCCCTAGGCACGTGCCTCACATATTTCATTGAAGCAGCTGATCAGGGCCGCTCCAGATACCTAATTGGCCACTTACTATTGTTGTAGGCACCCGCCTTGTTAGGAGGTGACTATGGACCCAAATCTAAGGCCTAAAAATGTCATCGACCCATTAAGACTGCAAAAACTGAATTTTCCTCTAAATCTATGTCCTCTAATCTATTATGTTATGCAATATATTTATTCTCAACTCTATCTACGTAGTTTAACAACTATAGAGATACTTGTACAGCTAGCTACTGCGTATAAATATTGCATTATTGTGTAACAATCTAAATGTGCATTCTTTGTATATTTCACTATTTTTTTGCATAATAGTATAACGTGTGGGCTTATGAATTAGTAAAAAGTGTAATCGTTATTTTATAATCTACATTATTCATATATTGATATAATTTACAAGAGTTTTTATGTTCTTACAAATATACTATACTACAATCTTGCTACTTGTGTACTACAATGCCTGTCATTCTTCGCTTATTATACACAACTAGAAACCACAATATATGAGAGATGGATATTGAGTTTCTGCACTTGTTGATTTAAATATGTAAAATGTTTCAGAATGAATATATTCTTATACATACATGTGTATAATCTATAAAACTACTTCGAAATTAAGAATTCATTTTTTAGATAGTGGGATGCTTAAGCACCATGAGGTCTTGTTTGCTTGTCTCTCACTTTATGTTTTTTTTTTGAGACTGGCAACAATGGTCTATTTATCTAGCTGCACAACTTGGTAGGTTCAAACTGATTTCTTTTGTTAGTCTGGGCCACATTAAAAGCACTATAGTTTCTTCCGCATGAAAAAGTGCTACATAATTGGCGTTGTAGTCTGATAGCCAAAAGTTGCAAAGCATAGAGTTCCACACCATTTGTATCCCGTCAAACTCCTATATAGAAAAAATCGAATCAGGAATAAATAGTACATTAGTACTAATGAAATCAATACTGAAATGTGTGTGAGAAAGGGATTCAATACCAAGTTGGTTCAAAAATCACAATCCAAAGAATGGTAATCACGAAGCTCATGTTTTATTTTGGATCTTTCAAACACATTAACCATTCTCTGAAATATTTTGTTCAACCCTTGCTTTATCTCTACGACATCCATTTTGACCAATGTTTTAAAAAGCGCAAATCGGGAATCGTTCGGACGAGACCTTGTAGCCAATTAATCGCCAGGCGGGCGATTAATCGGGCGATTTTTCAAAAATCGGATTTTTTTAATGATTTTTCACATTTTATAGACATATATTATATACACATACTTAATTTAATATTTGTGACTATTTTACAGAACTAAACCTATTTATTCCTTTAAAAGAAATACGATGTAACAGAATTAAAGAGCTAATAGATTCAACAGCTAAACATAAATAAATGTATGTATCAGTAAACAATTTCAGGCATGAACAAAATATAAATTGAATTTAGTTGGTTACCTGTGGATGGAGCATGAGCAACATCATACGAGTAGACAACCAGTTGGACAAGGGAAGTAATGTGGCCACATGAAAATACATGGAACAAGAAACAATTAGTACAATATTGATGTAATATTCACAATTTTTCACCTGATGATGTTGCTGAAATCTAAAAGCCAACTTGAACATCCAAAAGATAGAAAATCCAAAACACTAGTACAAAAATAATTGAAAGATAGGACATCCAAACAGCAAAATCAAAACATAAATGATAAAACATCCAAAACAACACAATCAGCAATTAGTTTGGGCGATCCAACAAAAAGCGGGCCTAACCGGCCGCTTAAAATTAATCGCTAAACGGCCCAAAATCGGGCTAACCGGCCCAAAATCGGGCGCTTAATTCAAAAAGCCTTAACCGGCGATTAAATAAATCGGTCAGCCCCGCACCACGGTTAACCGGCCGGTTGGGCCGATTTTTAAAACACTGATTTTGACTCTTTTTTCATTATGCAACTCTTGGTTTAATTGGGACTGTGTAACATATCTGCCTACTTGCTATTTGTAACTTTCCGATCAGGGCATAAGAATTTGATTGACTGTCGAACACTATTTATTAGTTTCCTTGGCTTTGCCCAATGCCTCAAATATATCCAATGGTTGTTCCATCTCCATTGATCAACCTCAACTCTTTCACAATTTTCTCAATAACACATAATTGCTTTACTTGTAGTTCGAAACTTATGTTCTCAAATAATCTGTTCAATTTGCACACCTCCTTACTTTTAGATTGAGGGATTTCTCTCCATTCATCTGATGCAAGCATAAATCTCAAGGGTTGCTATTGAGTCAAAATAAAGAATAAAAACAAAAAGTGGTTGCAAACTGGGTTGACCCTGGCCTTTTTTTAACCTCCTTTATTAGTATGCTTCCTCATCAAATCTAGCACATGTTGAAACTTTGCAACTATTGGCTTAACATATAGACACTTGTTATAAGGTAAAATAGCCTATTTAGTTAATAGGTTAATTAGTTAATGGACTTTCGTGTCTCGGCCCGTCTAGTTTGCTTGTGTCCCAAGTCTTTAGGGTTTCCCCCTTTCTCCTATATATAGGAATAGGACATGGGTGTACAATCTTTTATATCAATTCAATATACAACAATATTATATCCACATGATATTAGAGCGGGAGAGAGAGTGAGAGAACCCTAGTCGCCGCCTCTTCTTCCCTCTCCACGCGAGCAACAACCCTAGCCGCTGCCTCTCTCCTAGAGAGAGCAACAAAGGGGGCGCCTCTGCCTGCGGGCGGCTACCGCCGTCTCCATGCCTTAGGCCGGCTGCTCGCTAGGCACCTTCCTGCCTCCATGACTTATCTTCCTCTTTCTTAAAGATCCAATCTTCTTTTCGCCATCCTTTCCCGCTTTCTCCAATCTATCCATCCGCCACCGCTGTCCTTCTCGGCAACCGATGTATCAGCCACCATCGTCACCCTATCTGTCATTGCCGCTGCCCCTATCTCGTGCAAAATGACTATCAGCCAACGACATCAAACAACGCCCCCACTAGCCAGCAACACCAGCCGCCGCCGATCCCCAGTGGCAGCAGCCAGCGCCACCAGCAGCAAGCAACGCCACCGCTGCAGGTCTACAGGAGTAGCAACTGCCGTCACCATCTACCCTGTTGCCCTCCCGTTGGTCCTCTTCTGACCGTTGCACATTGCTGCCTCGCTAGCCACTTCTGTTCCATCTCGCCGCTGCTGCCCCAACGCCACTACCTATTCACTCTAGCAGTCTATCCAGCAACTGCCATTATCAAACATCCAACACCATCTTCCGTGTTCGTCAGCTGCTGCGTTGCTGCCTCTGAGTCCAACAACCGTATCCTCCAGCCGACGATCGCGCCGCTCATCGCACCAGCCATTGGAGCGGCCACACTTGTCCTTGGCTAAAGCACACCATCGCTAGCAACCTCCACCATGGCATCACCCCCGTTTCTACGATAACACCCAGTTTAAGATGTCTTTCAAATATTTCATCTCCAAAATTTTTGTAGGGGCTCCACCCCTGAACATTTTCGGGTCGAGATTATATCCATTTAATTTTTCTATTTGGATCTTACATCGACCCATTTGGCATCTTCTCTCCAGTTATCGATTTTCATTCTCCACACACTATACATCTCAATTTCACAAATTCCTCTCAAATTGCACCAATTTCTCTCCCACCTTCCCGCCCATCATGTGTGTACCCCCTTTCTATGTGCGGGGGGGGGTCATATGTCCCCTTCTCCGCACCATATACTCTCGTCGTATTGGGTGTGCGGGGGGGGGATAGAAAGGAGAGGAAAGGTATGAGAAGAGAGAGAATGAGAAGAGTATGAATGAGAACATCAAGAGAGATGGAAGAGATGATATACATTCCAAGCTATCTTCATAAGGAGCTTCGTATTGTTCAACACATTTTTTCTCCACTTCCAGACAACCTTGATGGATCTTCATTGCATCATTGACACCGAGCTTCTCGTGTTCGTACCACATTATGTACGTCAGGACAAGAGTTTGTTGCGCATATTTCTGCCTCTTGTTTTCTCCTTCCCCCGGTGTTAATGATGCTCCATTGATCATCCTCGCTGCATTCTCATGAGACAAATGGATGCTTTTTCAGACATCTCAGAAGCTCAACAATTTCTAACCTGCACATTCCATATCTGCAAGGTTGATGGTTCATCCAGATTTATCTTCACCGAGCTGATTTCATTACATCTTCTCTGAGTTGCATCTGTTGTTTTGGCATCACTTGTACATGATCTACTTGAGCATTTCCTTGACGACACTCTTCATTCCCATCAAGCCCTGAGGTTCATGCGCTAGATTTGTGGTACCTGCATCTCGTCATCAGCACCACGTCCGGTTCGTGTGCGTGCCACATTATGCACGCTTGTGGTCTTCAACGCTAGATTTCAGTCGATTACACTTCTCAGATGATTTGAAGACACCACTACTGCTATATCGACATTGTTTATCCGCGTTCCTGCTGCGTTAAGTACGTTGGATGTGTTGATCGTGCCCCTATTCCACTCATACATTCCTCTTCAGTGAAGAATGCACAATTATGGTACTTATGATCGTCTGCTCCAAGGTGGCGAGTTTCTGCTATGGCGATGAGGTTCCATTCATCAGATGTTCTTCATTCCAGATGCACTTCAAAAGACCTTCTCTAAAGCTCAAAGATTTCCAGCATGCAGAATACAACTCAAAAGAAAAGAGACGCCGTCATCATATGTTATAGTTGGGAAGTATTGTTTAAGGCATAGTGACAAATTCAGTATTCGACAACTTTTCGGTTGGTCGGAAAAGTCGGAATCAAGGAATTAAATGTCCGATTTCAATGTCGTGTCCGATGGCTTAGAAGCATAAATTTTTTAAAATTTTTGGCTGAAATTTCTATATTTACGGTCCTAACGACTTCGACAACCAAATGAGCAAATTTAATCATGAAAATTTACCAGGACAATCGAAACGCCAAGATCTACTCAAATATGCAATAATATTTCATACTGGATATGTGGAGGGGGTCTCACACATTTGTAAGTGAAGGAAACTGAACAATTTTGAAAGAATTTCGATGGCGAAATAAGGAATTATCCGATCATAGGCTTCAATGTCCGATTGCAAAAAAATAAAAATAAAATTTCGAGCGAAATTATGTTCCATGGTAGGAATTAAAAAATAAAAAATTTGTGATAAAATTGATATATTTTGGTTCAAGTGTGATCAACTATTTGTAAAAGATCGAGAATAAGTCAGGTATATATATGTATATATGTACATATATATACTTATATATACATATATATATATATACTTATATATACATATATATATACACACATTTATGTAAAAATATGTATATATACATATATACATATATAGATATGCGTGTGTGTGTGTGTGTGTCTGCACATATACATACATATCAGATACAAATATTACTATTCAGGTCACTAAACATACAATCTTATTTAGTGAAAAAAGTAGGAAAATAATTAAAGAATAGTTGAACAATAACAATGGACTGTCGGTTGGAGGTTTAGTGTATATCAGGAGTTCTGTGTACGTGATTTGGTAAAAAAAGAACAAGCGACTTGAAAGAGAAAAATCATGAAAAAAACATGAAAAGTCATGAAGAATCGTGAAAAAAACATATAGATCGCGAAAAAGCGTGAAAAATCGTGAAAAATCTGCCATCGACGTATTAATCGTGGTGTACATTTGGGAGCCTATAAAATCGCAAAAATTTGCCGATTCTTAAAATTCTGAGACTTTTGTTACTATGGTTTAAGAGGGAGTAACAAATTTTGTATGGGGGGTGACATTTCTATATTTCATTTATCATTTCTTCGATCCCTTTATCGATTCCTGTAACTCCAAGCATGGACATGTATTGCACCCATGATCCAACTTGAGGGGGAGTGTTAGAAGGTATTATTTACTTGTGCCTATTAAGTTAATATGTTAATTAGTTAATGGACTTTCGTGTCTCGGCCCGTCTAATTTACTTGTGTCCCAAGTCTTTAGGGTTTCCCCCTTTCCCCCTATATATAGGATAGGGGTGTAGAATCTTTTATATCAATTCAATATACAACAATATTATTTTCCGCAAAACTCATTGCCTTAAAATGTAAGATTAATATAATTTGTTACATTATTGGCGTTGACGGTATTTGTTCTCAAGCATTTGCTTTGCTGAAGCATAATGGCTTCTATTATCGGAAACAATTTGGATCACATCTTTTCGACATATTATCTTAATGTATTTAGAAATAAAATCAATCATATATTGGCCATCCTTGACACGGGTAACAACAAAGATAAACTCATAAAGCCCCACCCCATTAGGGCGTGCAACCAACAGATTGACGTGAGGTGACCTTTCCCATTTTTCCAACTACCACTCTTGAGTGTATATCCTGAAAATTCCCAGCTCACCCTTATGGATTTGACATATCCATCTACATCACCTTTGAGATCTTCCAAGAGTATTTCCCTTGCAGTTTCACTTCTATTCATAACTCGGCCCAACCTGTCCATTTAAAAGCAGAACTTCACAAAATTCAGGAATTCGTAAGATAGGGAAAGCCATGTTGTTTACTATTATGCATTTCATATTGGCCTTGTCAACAATCCTTTTCTCTTCTCTCTTTTTTAGTGAACGAGCAGTTTGCGACCAGGGGCATGAGCAAAATATTTATTAAGATACATCTAACGACCAGATTAGATTAGACATTTGGTTGAGTTAGAAGTTGGGAAGTTTCACTTGCAAAGAAATATGCAACCTTTTGCCGTTGGCTTTAGCCTGAAAGTCACCTATGACTTCTGTTGCAGCCTCCCTAACCACATCATAAACTGCTGGATATGGCTTGATGTCCTTGTAATTTATTCTTGCCAATTGAAACTAAAACCGCGTAATGGAAGCGGTGAAGGTTTCATGGCAAAACTTGCACTTCAGTTTGTTATCTACAGACTCAATACACTCCTACAGCGGATTTTTTGCTTTATGCATTGTTGTCCTACTGTGAGTAAGAGACACATGATATGAAAATGAGCAAAAGCAAACAAAAACAACCGAAAGCATATGGCGAATGAGCCACCAAATTGTTGTCTTATTGTAAAAGACATACATGATACAGAAATAAATATCAAACAAATAAAAAGACAACATACCATAAACTCTCTCATGGTGATATAATTTATATGTATATTAATTAAGTAAAAATTAGTTGATGTTTTCATTGTGTTTTGATAAACCAACAATACCTGAATAAGCAAATGATTGTTTGAGCAAGCATGTTAAATCTAACTAAAGAAAATGAGTGAGTTTCAATCAAAGAAGGTAACACATTTTCAGCTTCACTGCTACGATAGGGAAACAGGAAGCAAACATTGTACCTGGTTAATCAACCTGGAGGATTTCTAGGGAGCTGTGATATCTTTGAAGTGGACATAGGCAGAGGTAAGGAAGGAGGAGAGCCCAAAATATTAGTTGGCTATATTAGAGAAATAGAATAAAAGACAGAAATGGGAGAGTGAAATTAGATATAGGGGGAGGAACAGCGGTTTTTAGGAAGTGGGAGAGGGGAGAAAGCAAGAAAGGGGTGATGGTGGCAGGAATATAGAACGAAAACAAAGAGTTACGACCTTGAGGGAGGAAGGAGGATAGGGGAAGGAGGAGAGGGGGACACAAAGCATGGGGGCTGGGAAGGAGAAAGAAGATGAGACTGTAGTAGGGGCCATGGAGGAGGGAGATAAGAAAATTAAAAACAATCAGGGATCCAGGAGGGGGAGAAAATGAAAAGAAGAAGCATTACAACAACCGGGGAGGAAGGGCAAGAACTATCCTCATGGATGGCACATGGGTTGGTGTGCCCCTCAATACTGATGATTACCCACCACTTAAGTGGCCATTTTGCACTGGTTACTCTGTTTTTTAATGGTATACCCACTACTACTGATATTGATACACCTACTAGTATGTGTGCCTATATCTATATTCAACACTACCTGATTCTATAATGGAGCGAATAAATGTAGTTTTGAAGACTATTTTGTTCTTTGATTACGACCAATGTAATGATGTTGCTACTTGTTGTGAGCAAACTACTATTCAATGTGAGGACTGCCGTATCGAGTTTGACCGACATTTTTGAAATGCAATGATGTCCGACAGCTTTTCTATTTTTTCATTGACATCTGAAACCGAGCATTTGTGTCTCATCATCAAACCCTTGACCGAAATGAAGATTTGGGAACTATGTGGTCAGTTAGGCATTCATGATATTTACACACCAGCTTCGGAAATGCTGATGATATTACTTCTTTGCTGCAATTTCTATTGTTCCTTTCCTTTGGTCTACCTTCTTATGTAATAGTGTTGGCAAACTTCCGTAGGCTTTATTAATGGCATTGCACATTTCATTGAATATCTTTATGACTTATAGGTATGATATCTTGATATGATAACTTCTAAAAGTGTGAACATGGATTCTTAGATAAATATACATTTGATTGGTTATTATTACGCATAGTAATTTTATAGGACTCTCTTACAAAAATATATTCCAGGTTAATGTGTAGGATGTGAGTCTAGGAAGCCAAACACAATTCTAGACACGGACACTGAGGTGGAAGTGGCACATGTCATACTTTAAAAATAAAAAAGCTAGTAGGATGAAAATATGTATATGCTGGTCATGAGAACTTATTGATGGATCTGTGGTATGCATATTCTTTTTCAGAATAATTTCCAAATGTGTTTATAGGAGTGGTCCAATTTTGCTTTATTGTAATTCTTAGGTCATGTTATTTTCTGATATTATCTGGCTAACATTTGATCATCTCTATGATTGATCAATTCAAAATGAGCAGAAATGACTTACAAGACATGCTCCAAGGCCTCTAAACAAAATAATAGATGCAAAACTCATAACACATAAATTTTATTCTGGTTAAATGACTATTCAATTATATATCATTCTTTTGAAATGAGACGGATGAAGCTGTTTTGTTACATTTTTTGACTTTATTGTGTCTTAAAAACATGTTATCATGAAAGAATAATAGTTAAAAGTTTTACAAGAAAATATAATGTCTTTTTCACCTTTTGTCATTCCTTATAAAGTAGGTCAAGCCTAAACATGTATAGGACACAACTAGGAGTGTCTAATAGGTTCAAGGTTCGTCTTAGGCATGTCCTTGTCCAATATATGTCAGAAATGTACTTAGGATTTTGGGGAAGCGTCTACGCTTCATAAATGTAGACCTTTCTCCCCATGCCATCCACCATCTACCATCTACAGAATGTGTACAACTTTCATTATCTTCTAGGACCTTGATAGCATTTTCCAAAAATGATCATTAAGAATTTTCCTAATATTGTTTCTTGCTCAGTTTTACTATTAGGGTGACAACCCCACTTAGTCCATGTTTGGTAGGGAGTAATTGAGTGTAGTTGTGTGATTTATGAAACAAAAGGCTTAAAAGAACTGGTTTGGATAAACAGGTAATTTGTTTCGTTGGTTGTAGATCAAATGCAATGTTTCTCTTTGATATCATTTGGATGGATGCAACCGGACGCTGCTTTTGATGCAATGTACTCGGGAAGCACATTGACTGTTTCTCCGCTGTACCACCCTTGTTTAGGACACGGTACAAACTCTGTCATTTCAGGGCCAAAATCAACCCAGCTGTGAGTTGGAAACTGGTGAATTTGTTTTCACTTGCTTAACCAAACAAAAAAAAACCTATCTAATTCCTGACATTTAAATTCAGTCATTTCATTCGACATCAACCAAACCAGCCCTTATCATTAAAAAAAATCCCAAGATCAGGTTAATACCTGATCAACCGACATCTAAAACACAAGTGGTAGTTTCATTATTATTCATTCAAGCATGAGTCTCACCACCTGCAAGGGGTCATCCGTGTAATCTTTTTTATTATAAATATATGCCCAATCAAGGTAATTCTTCGATCATGAAGTATTTTGTTGACTTGGTGAATCAATTGTGACAACATCTCCTTCAAGCTGATGTTGTAATGCACATATATCAACGTGTTCAATTGTTTTGTCCGCAGTATGTTCCTTCTTTTTATGTACAAGTTGAATGGGCTCCAATTTCTTTGTTAGCCCCCTGCAACAACTGTTCGGGGCAACACTTTAATAGCTACACTTCTTAACTCCTCGCAGACTCATAGTTGATTCCATACTCGACGTACCAATCAGCTGTATATTATATAATAGAAAAATCATATATCAATTATAGCAATATATGATATATGATAGGTAATAGTAGGAAAACTTGGGAGTTCCTGCCAGGTGACATCTTGTCCCTTGCATTTATGGCACTCTATATTCCAAATACTCCTTGTGCTCCCTTGAACTTCTTCATCTGTTCAAGGGGAGATAGCACAAATATTTAGGCTTCTTACTCAATCCGGTTATTTCTATTACTAGTTTACAAAGTGAATTATTAAGTAGTAACTTATTTGCGCCCATGACTAGTAATGATGTATTTGTATCGGAATAACTTGTCAATCACCTCATGTATCACCACTTCTAGATCTCCTCTGACGCTAGGTCAAGGCTGTTTTCTGACCTAGCATTGAGGTGATAAGCTGGATATAAGCAAAAAAGTTTATGTGAAATTTTGAAAAAGATAGCACAACAATTTTGACATTGCAATTTGTAAGTTAATTTAGAAATTTTACAGCTTTATGCATGGGATGGCTAAACACCCAATCTCTGGTCAATTATGTCGAGGGTATTGTTTACAAGATCTTGGTCCGCTGCCTCCTCTATACGATCACTCATCACATAGAGTCTCATAGAGATAAGTCAAGGTGGTTATCCCTCCGCCATCCACCATAAGCCCTTTAAGGGAAGTGGCTAAAAAAGTGGCCTGCTTCACGCTTAAGTGGCCGCATAAGTGTTCCCCAAAACTGGGCCGTTGTTTTTCTGAATGAAGCAGCATACTGTGCCTTTTAAGGGGAAGTGGGTGCCTCAGTCCACCTAAACCTGCTTTTGGCTGCTTCACTTGGCCTGCTTAGGTGGCCGCTTATAGATGCTTTTTATTAAACCGGTTAGGGCCCATTAGTTAGTGCCATAGACAATAAAACATGAGATCCATATCATTTTCCTACCCAAGCTGTTGTTCCCTGCACAACTTCCGTCAAGGACCTCTCCTTCCCCAAGTAGGAAACAACACCTTTTATGACTCCGATTGGGAGTCCTTTAGACTCCCAGGCGCCCCTTCCCTTCTATTAATGGAAGGCCAAAAACATTCCTTCTCTTCACATCTTCTCCCGCATAGGAACCCAGACGGATGCCTTTGAGTCGACCAAGTTGTACAGTGGGGGGAGGCTCGTTGTCGCGTCTTGGCAACAATAGTCCTCTGTTGGAGGAGCTGCCAGAAAGTGAACAAGCCAGTAGCAGGCACTTCCCGCCATAAATAAGCATCACTGAAGCCTGTAAGTTAGTAGTGAGAGCCAAATACCAATGCATTTGTGTTGTTTTTACCTTTTTCACTTTATTCCAGTTACTTCGTCCCTGCTTAGTCCTCACACATCATAATTGCTGTATTCATCTATTTCTCAAGAGTCAAGACGTATGTATTACTTCTTTTGACTTTGGTCTCTGACTGTCCTTTTCATATAATTCTTACTTCATTGAATTAAATGACGCTCTACTGTTTTCTTGATGGTTGTTTTCGATGTTTAAATGTTTTTAGCCTGTAGCCATTTACTTTTCTAATCAGGACTCTTTTTTATCTGTGAAACTCATTTTCATGCAGCGAAATGTCATTCGAAATCCTTGATTCTTAAGTAATATTTCTTTATGTTAGTAGTATGGCGCTCGCTACATTTTTCTTATTTTTTAAACAATGCTGACCGCTTTTTTCAAAAAAACTCCCGCTTCAGTCCGCTTCAAACCAGCTTCACGCTTAAGCAGCCTAGGGAGTCAATTTGCTTGCTTTCTGCTTCCCGCGTCCCACTTCACATTTTCTGCTTCACGTTTTCCACTTCATGCATTCCAGAACCTAGTTCAAGGGCCTTGATAGCTTTTTTCAGAAAGGGTCATCTTTAAGATTTTTTAATGTTGTTTCCTGCTCAGTTTTACTTTTAGGATAATGACCTCACTTATCGGAGAAACTTTTTGATGAAGGCATCTTTTTCTTATCCTTCCGACTTTGCATTTTACTACTAGCATAGTTATCCAGGCTTGCGCCTGGGCTCCGCCTAGGCCACCTAGGCTCTAGGCAGTCCGCCTTAAACTGGGCGCCAAGGCTTTTAGATAACTAAAGTGGATGCCTGAGGCCTTTTGGCCCCAAATTAAGACACTTGAAGACAAAATTAGCATAGATTAGGTCGGAATTTGGTCAAATTAGATCATGTTTAGTTATCTTGGGGAAGAAATAGATCTAATATAGGCCGAATCAGATCTAATTTGGGCATATTAGGTCTGATTTGGGGGAAATAGGTTTGATTTGGGAAAAAATATCTTATTTGGGGGAATTAGATCTGATTTCGCTAAATTAGGGCTCATTTAGGTCAATGTAGGACAAACTAGGGGAAGTCAAGGAATAAGGTTTCGCCGAAACTGGCGAAATTTCGCCCCAAAATACCGATTTTGGTGGCATCTGGTATGAAACCATGAAATCATACCGCTATGTCGAAATCGTCGAAATTTTTTGCCCAAAATTCGAAATTTTCTCAGGGAGTAGGAAAATCTCCTTTCCTCCCACTTGAAGGACCCCCCCACCTATCCCCATATCAAATTTTATTGCATAAATCGATGCATTTAGATGTAAAGATCATGCCAGTAAATTCATGGCTTAATTCATTGATTTTGGTGTCGAAACAGGCACTGTTGCATTTATCGAAATTTTTGTCGAAATTTCAGTAAATTTCGGTTTCCATGTTGTCGAAACGACATCGAAATCGGATACCTTATTCCTTGGGGGAAGTTACGTCTGATTAGGTCATGTTACGCCAAAATCGGTCTGACTTTGACTAAATTAGGTAAGAATGATTTAAATTTAGGTCCAATTTAGACCGTGTTATGTCAAATTAAGGCCGAATAGGTCTATCTTAGGTCGTAACAGGTGTGATGTAGGTTAAGTTATGATTGATTAAGCTTAGGGATAAGCAATACAAATGTACATAATGATGTACATATTTGAATATAACTGAATGTATACACAAAATCATTTATATATATGTAAATATAAGCAAATATGAAGAACGCCTAGAAACGTCTAGGCTTCCGCCTAGGCGCCTAGGCCTCCTAGGCTTCCCTTAGGTGG
The DNA here is from genome assembly GCA_963693085.1 of Alisma plantago-aquatica. Taxonomy (NCBI): domain Eukaryota; kingdom Viridiplantae; phylum Streptophyta; class Magnoliopsida; order Alismatales; family Alismataceae; genus Alisma; species Alisma plantago-aquatica. Next base: position 75,862,102 of record OY856413.1, on the reverse strand, counting down.
GAAGGACCGCCTAGCCGCTTAGACAAGTATGACTACTAGCAAAAGGTGTGATTTTAGTATGTATCGAATCTCCATCATAATACTCTTTGCTTCACCTCATTGCTAGAAGGAAATATTGGCTATATATGAAATTAATGACCGTCCTCATACTAGTCATTACATCAACAAAAAAGTAGTTTTTCCTAAATCTATAAGAATAAGATCAACAACACATTGGATTGCACAAGGAGTTCACGGTAATGTATTCTTTTAGAATCTTCAAGAAGTTTCTAGCTTTGTTGAAATTGGAGCCGTTCCGAAGCACAATTTGAATCACAAGCTCTTTTCGTATCTCAGTTATTGCACTCTCCTTCAATATTGCAAGGTATTTGTGGTCCTTGATATGGGTGGATGCATCGACATACTTTACAAAGCATACCTTCCTCATTGTTTTCCAATAAGTTAGCAGATGCCTCAACTACACTATAAAGTAAATGACTTCCTCATGTATGCAAATAATTTAGTAATTTACCACATTTTGCCACTTGTCCAACTGTCACACATTCGATTAATATTGAAGATAGGCCATATCTTTTTTCTTTGGTCATCTATCCAATCATCTTTTTCCTTCTCAATGGGTAAGTATTTGTTCATCAATTCATATGTAGTGGGAGCAAGGAATAAGGTTTCGCCGAAACTGGCGAAATTTCGCCCCAAAATACCGATTTCTGTGGCATCTGGTACGAAACCATGAAATCATACCGCTATGTCGAAATCGTCGAAATTTTTTGCCCAAAATTCAAAATCTTCTCAGGGAGTAGGAAAATCTCCTTTCCTCCCACATGAAGGACCCCCCACCTATCCCCATATCAAATTTTATTGCATAAATCGATGCATTTAGGTGTAAAGATCATGCCTGTAAAATTTCATGGCTTAATTCATTGATTTTGGCGTCGAAACATGCACTGTTGCATTTATCGAAATTTTTGTCGAAATTTCAGTAAATTTCGGCTTCCATGTTGTCGAAACGACATCGAAATCAGATACATTATTCCTTGAGTGGGAGCCCCAATGCCCCTTCCATGATTTGCTCATACATCAATTATGCGCTGCATGTATGGGCCAGATGCCATATTAGGAGCAATACCATGTGCAAAAATAAACTTATCACCCACAATTTCTTTGACATTTTGCTTGATATTTATTGTTTGCATCCTTCTTGTAAAAAGCTCAAAAGATGTGAATCTCATGCTAGGAGATCTAAAATTCTCCTTTGTAGGGCTCGAAAGTTGACTTCTTGCTTTAGGAGGTATACTAGATTCATCCCTGACCATAAGTTGGACCAAATCATGTGTTTCTATAAGTTGCCTAATCCCTTGCCTTTTCATCATAGAGTCTCCCCCCTAGTTGTCCTCCATGCCTTTTATATGTTCGTGTATCAATATCACCAAGGTAGGTATAATCATAGTCACCACCACTATCTTTAATTATAGCTTGATCAAACTTTGTATTCTTTTCACATGCCAAATGTTGGAAGTGTTTCTTGACTGCCTCATGACATTTTTCCACAAACGAACATTATTGTTGTCCCCTCCGGTAAGATGTTTCTTGAACCTATAAATTCATTCACAGAATCACCTTGATGCAATGGTTGCATTCAAGGTATCAGAAAGCGGGAAGCGGGAGGCGTGCGGACAGCATTGTGTAACCGATTAAGAGGTAGGCGGGCGATTAAGCGGGCAATTTTTGAAAAAGCGGGTGTCTAAATTTTATATTTTTATACAAAATTACATGTATGTGTATATAAAAAATATATTTCTAAGGAACTTCTATACATATCTAATCGGAAAATCAGTAATTAACTAAGTATTCATCAATGCTTTACTATTAATCAGTATCTCTAATCACTAAAATCAGCAAGCAGATCAGTAATTGTAAATAACAAACTATGAATTATTGATTTAAAGTAATCACTAAAGTAATACTAACCAGTAGTACCAATCATTAATCACTGAAAGCAGCAAGAAAATCAGTAAAACTAATTATGCATTAGAACTATAATAGAGCAATATGATATTTGCTTAGATGCATTACAGAAGTACCCAATTATTACAGCTTACACACAAAGTATGCATTCTAAATTAGGACTAGCTATATCATAGAACATTTAATGTATACAAGTTTCATATATTATAGTCAAGACTACTTGGACTATGCAATTAATTAATGTTAGATGCTTACATTAGTATTAATAAACAAAGCGGGAAAAAAGCGGGAAAAAAGGGGGAAAAGCTGGTGAGGCTGGCAAAAAGCGGGCGATTATGTTCAAACCGCTTAACTGGGCGCTTAGGGGCTAAATTAGGCGGATGAGGTTCATGACCGATTAAGCGGCCACCTTCACTGGTTGCATTTTATCTTCTGCAAACTACATCAACCATTTTGCTATGTTCAAATGCTAGATCAATTTGCCTCCGTTGGAAATACTGAATGGACAATAGTAAAGAGAAAGCAACTCGTACATTTGCGAGAAGTGGATACTGTCCCTGACCCAATCAAATTCTATTGAACCTACTAACTTACACATGACGTACTACTCCCTTTACTTCTAGGAGCTTCCAATGTTGGATCCACCACTGTCACATTCCTCCCTACACTCATATCATGGCTTATCCTGTTAGCCTCAGATTCAGAACCCCATGATGAGGTAGAAATATCACACTACGATCAAATTGTCTGAAATTTTAAAGCAACAATATCTATATTCCCTCGAGTGGAACCAGGAGTAGACGTCAAAAAGTCCAAAAATTCAGAGGATAGACACACAAATGTATGTGCACACACACACACACACACACACGCACACACACACACACGCACACGGGCACGGACACACACACACACATGCACTCACACACACAGATGCACGCGCGCGCACACACACAGACACACACACGCACGCACGCACACAGAGAAATAGGGGACATGGTTGCGATGAGCATAAGTAATATGAGAGAGAGTTATTTAACATAGCCGGAGAAGCTCCATTTGATTGCTCAACAAGCTTGAGAAAATTGAACCTCACACTAAACATAGTGCTTGAAGGGTTGAACTTCGCACTTGAGAGGTATATACCTCATGATTGAGAGAGATTTGACTTCCCACTTGAGAAACGATGACTTTGTGCTTGTAGAGAGGACGTTTGGAAGTGAATTTATGCCCTTGATATGCAAACCCAATAGAGAACAAAGATTGCTTGGAATATGTACAATGGGGGTAACACGAGTGTCTAACCATGGACATGATGTGTGACTTGGTGGACACGTCGTGTCAGCCTGTTTTTGAAGATCTTGACCTCAACCACATCATCTGACTTAAATGACACACGTGTCCTTCGCCGCAGGGTAGACAACCTAGAGATGACACATCATGTTGATAGATGACACACCATTGCTAGTTTAGGAGAAAGCCTAGCGACAACCTAGCATGTGGATGAACTGACACACTGTGTCACCAATTCTGGAACATAATGATTGTGTTGGAGGTTGACACGCCGTGTCGATTGACTGATACGGTGTGTCTGACTGTTGGAGTGTGACGAATGCTACAAGATCACAATCGTGGCGGCAACACGTCGTGTGTGATGAACGATACACTGTGTCATCGGCGCTACAACATGATGATTGCAAAGAATACACGTTTGGGACCATGAAGCAGAGAGAAACCTTCAGTCTTGACTTCTTTACGTATAGGGGATGCTATGGCCGAACATGCTTAAGGCAATAACTTGACCTGTCAGTGATGTCAATATGGGCTCTGACCATATGGCAGTGGAGCATGTCGATGCTGAAACAAAAATGAGGGAGGACTTGTACTAGATGTGTACTAGCCTACTAGGGTTGTTAAACGTTGCGTAAGCGTTGAAGAAAATGACGTAGACATGACAGATACAGTGAAGCCGACGCTAGTCAATTCACATGAATACGAAGATGATAAAGGAGACATCCTTGTGGCCATGCCAGCCGACCAAGATGGCAGCTGCATAGGTGGAAACTCTGCTTGCTTTTTTCTAGGGTTAGGGTCCCTTGAAGGATTATCCTAATACCATGTTGGAAATAATGAACAGACGGTATATTGACAATGCGTTTGATACAAGAGAACTATGTGTTGGGAGTCATGACACACTCTCAAACAAAGACATGACTCTATTGGAACCACTTACGTATTGGACTCTGAATTATAAGCGCTTACAGACATAGGCCCATGTTACATATGAGTTAATATTTTGCTTTTACTTAACATATACAAATGAGTGGTTGAGGAGCATAGATCAATATAATGAGTAGTGATATAAGGTTTTAAATCCCAATAAACACAGTATATTACAAAAAAAAAAGAGTTTTGGATGGGCAACAGAGGATAAATGGGGCATGTCAACATGAAAATTTTGAGATAAATGTTAGATCTAGTAGGGAGGGTGGATTTACCAATATTAGGTGTTAAATCCCCTCAATAAAATGTAGTTTACGATGAAACGAATTTATAAGGGGTAGGAGAGGCACCAATTTTAGTTTTTAAATAAAACAACGATGAAAATTACTTATCTTAAGCTCCCTCACTTATTTTGCCCTCTTAAAGCAAGTTCACAGCAGCAAAAGACGTCGATGACTTTGTCGTTATCCTGGTAAACTGGCGACATCAGTAGTCGGATTGGATTTGATAGACGAATTAATTGAATATGAATTGGGAAGGAAAAGATTATGAATGGAAATTTGTGTGTTTAGGTAAGCAGTAGGATGGGATTGATTCCACCTGCAAATAACCTCTGGGCACCTCAGCTGCTATCTCATCCTTGATACAATGAGAAGTCCCAAGTGCAGCAGACCTTCATTGCGTATTAGACGCAGTTTTGTTGGATGGGTATTACATTTGGAATAAACATAGGTTGCCTCCTCACATCACCGGTAACATTCTCTAAGTGGAGCAGACCTCAACTGCGACCCCATATTGATGTGCAGCTGGGGAGTGATTGACCTAAGTCATCCGGGATGTGGTGTTGGTTTGTGCTGTGGTGCCTGAGTTTTGGTTGTAGTTGATCTTTATTTTTCCTGCTGTAGATGAAGCAGCTGCCACCCTATTTTTTCTTTTCCATCAATGGCTATAAGCAGAGGCCGCATACTAGACGGAGGTGAGCTGGGCAATCGGTTGGTGATGGCTGTTTTAAACTTGGAAAGGCTGTGGCGGTGGCCGGTGTTGATTCACAATAAACAGGGGCCGTTTCTCCGCAAGGAAGCCATTGAGGGATGAAAATCATTGTCTTGGAAGTATAAGTTGCATAAATAGAACCTGGCTTAGATTAAGCAAAGAATAGTGAGATTGTGATAATCTGGCGGATGACATTAAATTTGGCCAAAAACATAATCATTTACATGTCTTCTTTAAAACGAAATTTCTAGAACACCCATTCAAAGAGATGCGTTCATAGATTAGTATTGTGGCTATAAATAACATAGACCAAACATGTAGAAGATTTGCAGTTTATAGACTTCATAATAACTTACAAGTTACATTGTAACACAGCAAACAATTAAACAAACTTACGCATTAAGATATAAAGTCTCTGTCAAAACATGTATGATCTGACAAGTGCTAGGTCTATATGAGGCATCTTAGAGGTAAAAGTCTTGTAGAGGATTGGAACTATCAGTCATCTTGGAACATAATTTAATAGAAAATTTAGAACATGTGGGCTTAGATCCAAGATTTCCTTCCTTTGCATGTTATATTATTTATTTTGCGCAATCCTCAACTATGTCGACGATGTTTAAACCTCTCGGAAATGGTGTCAACAAGGAAGAAAATACAAATAGATTGGTCGGATTTTCAACTTTGGGTCAAAGTTGGCTTGCCTGGAAGGTATATCGAGTTCAATGTCAGTAGACGTCAGTATCGCCTAATTTCGGCTATTCTTTCGACTATGGTAGAAACACACATGCTGGATTAGTTTATCAGCAAATCAAATAAGATGCATAATGTAAATGTAATTTTTAAAAATTAGAAAATATTCTCTCGTGTTTATTATTTTCATGAGACGTGATGACTTCTTCTCAATTCACTCATCATGCTTATGTTCTCCATATGCTCATCATGCTTATCAAATATTGCATTCATTTTATGTGTGTAGTCTTGATATTATTGACGTCGCCAGTTATTGTGCAATTATATATTTTCTAAATTTTAGATCTTGTTTGTATCATCTTGTTAAGGTTGCCTATGAGTTCTGGCGATAGCCACTTAATATAGTTTTTCTTATAACCATTATCTTCTTAAGATAAAAAAATGATGATTACTCTCTTATTCAATTGCCAAATTATAGTTCACTTGTTGGTTGATTATGTTTTATGTTCATTGTTCTGTGATTAGTGTTACAATCACGCCGATGGAAAACCAGAGACGCGCCCACAGCTTTACACGAAAAACAAAGAGGAGGTAGCGTCAGATGACGAAAATGAAAACCAACAGGAGTCTAGGAGGGGCCGGTCAAAACTGGAGAGATGGACAAGTCACAGAGAGAGAGACTACGTCTCCAGCAGCATTCAATCTTTGTCTTTATTGAAGGAAAGAGAAGCTGTGGACAATACCAATGTGGCTCCAGTGCCCGAATCGGTAGTGGAGGTAAATACGAGTACCAATTCAGACAACAGAGATTTTGGTTCCAATTCAAGTATCGACAAGGAGGAACGAGACCGCCATCTTGAAACAGTTGAAAAGTTGAAGAAAAGAAGTGAAAGATTCAACTTGCCCATGCCTGGTGAGAAGGAATCTACTTCAAATAAAAAGAATGAGAATGAATCATCAGCTAGGAATGAGTCTGTTGCAGAAGATTTGGAGGTCAAGCAAGAGCGCCCTGCTCGTAAAAGAAGATGGGTTAGCGGCTGATTTTAATGTATGAATTGAGGCCAATATGCTACTTGGTCATCTTGTTTTGGGTGTAAAAGTTTCTTTAGTTGCAGGCATCCTCAAAAATAGTCGGGCCATGAAAGAAGGTACTGAAAATATCCTCCTTTACCTGACTCTTCAAACCACTCTAGAGGGCTGCTTCCTCCAAATTTGCGCTATTTGTAATACATGTATACTGAAATGGATGTATCTTAGAAAAATAATGGCAGCTAGGCGACCGTTTATTCTGCCAACTTATACAGGGACTTCCACTGATTGGGGGCGTACCAATCACTGAAGAATGAGGTTATTGCCCTCATCGTTGGTGGCTGGAAAGGCTGACGTAAAGGCTCGGCACGCCAAGTTTGATGTACCAATTTCTGCTTAAAACTACAAAAATCTTGAAAGCCAGTCTTATTATCCCAAGATATTGACATGCAGTGAGGCATATTTCACTGACTCGGAGCTGCGGTAGACAGATCTGTTTGTTCCACGCCACAACTGCTGCAGAAAGCGGGAGGAGTGATATTCATTGTTACATTTGGCGCATGAGGTCTCCACGTGTGGTCGGATGTCTGGGTTTGTAAAATTGAAATCTGAATCGCAATTTGCCTACTTATTCTTGTACTATTGTATATCCAAGCATTCAATATAGTAGTATTTTTTGACAGTTAGTAGCACTTCGAGCGCCTCACCGGAATCTTAACAATAAGAGACTGGGTTCTGAATACGTCTTACTATGGACTATGGAGTAGGGTTGAGCATTGGGCGGAGTTGTATATGCCTGGCCCTGAATTTTGAGGTGCCTAGGGGCTTGATTTTACGTGCACATTCTGCATACGCTATTTAGTATATAGGCAGACCTCAACGCAGATATTTGAGATCGAACGTGGGATACCTTGGTTACGGTGAGATGTATTCCCATACGTATAGTAGTAGTGTTACTGCCTATGTTTTGAGTATATAATAACTCTGTTGAATCATCTTTTTAAAATTTCACTTATGGCATGTTGATGATGCAGTATTTGCATTCTTGTGCTCACATCTGTTGCAGGAGACCATGGGTACCTTCAATTCGTTAATAAACAGTAGTCAAAGGCAAGATCTAAAATATGAGCGTGGTATGTTGATGCCGTACATGTATTCTTGCTTTCAAATCTGTTACAAGGGACCACACATAACCTTCGATTTGTTAGTAAACAACAGTCAAAGGCCATGCTCTAGATTATGAGCCTGAATCTAACAAATTGGCTGGCATTTTGGTTGAGCTCTTTCCTTAGCTTGTGGTATAAGCATTCCACTATAAGCACGAGAGGGAGACAATTCTAAATACATCCAAATACTGAGTAGCCAAGTTCTTTGTTAAAATGGAAGAACTATTCCTAGGCGGTGTGTTTATTTGTGTAACACAAACAAGCACCAGGTGCATGCATTTGACTGACGTTAGTCCTCCCAAATATTGAGGACCACATCCCTGAGGTTTGGGGTTCAACCTTATATAGAAGGGAAAAAACCCTCTCCTTAAGGGACATCTGTAATGGTTGCGTGCGCACCTGCATGCTGAGGGAATCGTTTAGGCAGAGCAGTATAAATTTTACCAAATGTATGTTGCCTCACCAGAAAAACCCTTAGTTTTTGTTCTTCTATTGTTTTTCACTGTTTTCAAATCCTCAATTTATTTTCCTCAATTGTTTTTCTTTGTTTTCATTAGTCTTATTGTGTTTGGTTTACATGTTTATTTTTCTTAGATTTTCCTTAACGCTGCGTTTGATTTGTAGGATTATGTATAAAATTAGATCTAAATTCCGTTAATAAGTGCAATCACAACTTTGTTAGGATAGCATTCATGCTGGATAAAAGTCCCAGCCGCATAGGACTGAAGAGTTCCGCTTCCGCACCCTGCCACAGGGGTAGCACCGATACACAGTTGAACCCGAGCAGGGTATCATTCGGGTTCATATCTGCTGTCCCGAGCACACAATTGAATTATTGAACCCGTCTTTGGTCCTCATGGTACCGAACTCTCCCATCTCGACCCCAACTCCTAATTACCCCCTCTTCCCGTCAGTGCCGTCACCCTCCTCCCGGTTATTCCTTCCTCCCGAAGTCTACCGCTTAAACTCAGCTCGTGACTCGTGTTTACCTCCTGATTACCTACTCCTCCCGTCACCCGAAACACCACCTCGACCCCTTTCCTTTCTCATGATTCCATAGCCAACTCTATGCATTAGTGCCTGATGGTGCGTTTAGCCGCTGGCAAGCAAAAAGTAAATATGCATGCCCACCGTTGAATTCCCTTGGCTTTAACGGCGTTTTTTGACAGAGAAAAAAAAATGAGACGTGCCCCCGTCGGCTAAAGAAAGGATCTCCGGCGTGTAGTTCAGCACTCTATAATTTATTCTTGATTGATTAAAAATTACTGCACTCTCCGTCACCCAGTCTTCCTAATAACCCAGCATTTCTGGGCCAAGAAGAAACAGGAACCCCGAAGAACACCTGGCGGCATAAAGCACAATGCCAAGAACCATCTTAGAAACTTGGGGTTGGGCATCATGTAGTCTGAATCGATACCCCGCTGCTGCTGCAATTATCGAAACACAATCAAAGCGCACACTAGAAAACTGTTGCTAGGGTAGTCGTAGATTGTGACGATTTTGGCGTGGGTAGGTTAATTCTCTTTTCCCATTCGCCTTATCCTATCTTTGACATTTCGAGTAGCACCCAAACAAATGATTGGGCTTTAAAATCTCTGATAGTATTTCCCTTCCTTTCCAATCCCATATCTCATCTGTCTTATTTCCTTCCCTTCCAACTAAACATGGCTTAAGTGAACCGAACTAATGAACTTGCACAACTTATAAAGCCGAATACGTGGGAACCAGCTCAGCATTAAGTTTGGACTTATTTCTTGTAGTATTTTAGTTTCTCTTCCATGATAGTGTTTTCATCAGACTAGGGTTTGAAGAGCAATGCCCTCTATCTGGTAAGAATGGCAATGCAATGTTAAGTAACTAGGATTCACCGTTATAATCTGTCAAAAAGATAATTGAGTCAAAGGTACGCTGTAATTTTAATCTCACAAATAATCTTAATCTTACTATTCCGTTTGTATATAATGATAGCAAGATAAATTGGGTCAAACAAATCATAAATAAATCAATCATCACGACCTGTCATGCTATACTGTTTGAACAAACCACCTCGATCACTTCTTGTTGTTCTTCTAGAAATATGCAAGTACTACTCTAGATCTTGTTAACATTCATTTAATGTGTAATACAACTATAAGAATGAAAAAAAAACTAACAAAAGGTAATGGTGCCCGAAAATGTCGATCCCAGCTACTCATCTCCTAACGTCTGCCCCCAAGCTTAACTCTTACACTGTCCTCACGTAGAGTAAAGTTAGTCAGCAAAGGGAGCGCTACTCAAATCGACCTATTCTGAGGAGGCATTTTGGTGGCATTGTAAAGTGATGAGTCTTGTGTATACTGTTTGTGAATGATATGAGTGAACATTTTGTGGTGGATCTACGTAAAGTAGAAATCAAGAATATGCTGATAGGTATGGTAGTTGAATCAATCTATGAATAAGATGGTGCATGCACTAGAGCCACATGTACCCACCGAAGCATGTTGCGCATGTATAGAGAAATGAACATCCTCATTAAAGAACTCGATATATATAAAATAACAATAATGTTGAATTAAGTAGAGGCAGTTCCGTTGTCACGTACTATCTAGAGCGGTAGGTCGTGCTATGTTAGCTGATATAGTGGCAGCATGTCTCAAGCAACATGATCCTGGTGGAATATACATGCCAATCTTTGATTGTTGGTATTACCAAAAACTATCCCTATCTCAAGTGGCTATTCCTTGATTATCTTCAACAATCGATTGAGCAGTATCTAAAAGTGGTCACTACAAATATAATAATTCCCAATTAACACAGTTCATCGACAAGGTTAATTTATTTATTTTCACCTAAAACACTTCCAAACAATTTGTGCACCTCTTTATGGGCATTTTTTGCCAATTGAAGAGCCAGGGAAGTTTGGTCTAGTTCCACAAAGCTTAATAATTTACATGTGAACAACTGATGTAGAAAGTCAAATGTGCTCAAACCACACATTCATCCTTGCATTACTCCCCAATTGTGCATTTCGAAAATGAACTATCCCGTCATGCAAGCTGTCCCAGTGTGTGATTTAAATATTCCCTCCACTGTGCGAGTAGCTGGGGTGGGGGGGGGGGAGAGTTTACATTGTCTAGGGGAATCACCAAGTGGTTCGTCTACATGGGTGGTTCTCTCACAAATCCATAAAAATTATCATCAAAATTGTAGTGGATGAAAGATACACAAACCATGTTGAGCCATCTTTGTATTTTCAACTTCTTAACAATACATATGGCCACCCAAATTGAAATCCTCACCGAAACCCTCATAAAATAGTTAGTCTAAATTTAAACCTTATACAAATCTAGGTCAAGAAGAAAATAAGGAAAAATTTCTAAAGTGCAACCAATATAATCATCAGAAGAAAAAATGTATGCAATACACAAAATCAGAAACTACACAAACAATGTGCTTACCGTTTGAAATAAAACTACAAATGCGTTATTTCAATATATAATCATAAACATTAAGACGTGCATGTAAGGATCTACTCAACCATAGATCCACATGTAAACTTGTTCACCACACAACTCCCATTCCATATATGCACTCCAAAATATGAAAATCAGAATATACCAATACAATTGCACCGAGTACATCAATATAAACCTATAATTACTATAATAAGCTTGGAAAGGTAAACATTTATTTTAACTCATGCATAAAATATTAACATCACAAACTAACAAGTTACACAAATGTTTTACATTTTGAATGGATTATACTACTTGGATATATTAGTCCACTATACTATGATGTTTTGGGTACCCTACCTACATGATCTAGGTTTATCCCTTGCTATAGCTAATTCTTTGTAAGTGGTGATACTTAGTCTTACTCTTTAATGCATGTATTACACGTGCGAGCAGGATGCACATATAGTGCAAGTTTTTTTTTATATATTTTCATTCTCACAATTCAAGAAAATTACACAATAGTAGTGATATTCAAGATCATAATTAGACACATATATGCATCCAAGTTTCACATGAATATCATATGCTGATATTTATAATCATGTAAACTATTTAATCAAAATCAAGAGACATTATCCTATATTCATGCCAAGTGGACTAAATAAACATCATCATGACAAAACACATGGCTTGCTCAAATAATTCCAAACCAACATAAATAAGTTTATAACTTGTTCAACTCATGGTTATGAAAACCCAATTTAGATCTTGGATTTAATTAATGAAGTTGAGTTTTAATTATTATCATGATCAATATTATAAGTCTTAATATCACTACATGTGTACCAACCCAAAATATTGCATATTTTAAACCAAATAGGATTTTACCCCATTTAAGGGACATAATCATGGTATCATGAATCCACATACTGATCTTAGATTTCAAGATCAAGTTCAAAGTACTAATATTATTTTAATACAAATATTTCAAAAATTATTGGTCATAAGTATATACACCACATTTAATATAGGGTTTTTCGAGTCTATATGAGATTCTTAATAATGTTACCTCAGCATGTGTATTGTCATCATCATAAATTGGTTCATCATAGGGGTTAATAGAGTAGGGTTATAAGATCTTTTTTTTGATAAACTATACACAACATGTAGTAATTATTATTACTAAAGAATAATTGATTATAAGTTTATAAAGATATATACAAGTTTGTAGCATAAAACACTTAAACTATGACTCCATGTGATGGCATTTTTTTTGAGATTAATGTAATTTATTGTGACTTATTGGACATCTGAGTTATTTAATATAATTTACCTATATATGTTGAATTTGAATAACATTTACCTTATTTAAGATGATGGTTCATATGGCCAATGTATAGTTTGTGACCATGTTGTCCTCAATGGAGCACACTCTCCCACTAAAACTAGACCCACCCTAGGTCCACTCGTGACTAAAATAGGTGTTGGCTAATATAATATGTTGTACCCACCACCCTCTTGCATTCTTAATGTTCTAGTTACTCTTGTTAGCTACTTCAACACTTCTGCAAGGTTGGACTCTAACCTGGGAGAGTTTAGGATACAACCCAATACTTTATAATCTACAACCTACACCATTTTTATGATGAGAAGGATGATCAACAATACAAAGGAGTCCTTGTCAACTAGTAGCTCTAGATCATGAATCCTTTCATATTTGGGATCAGGTGGATCACAACGATCTCACGAGTACATAATCAACCCCATTTTCTCATGGGATACAACATATAGAGAGAGAAGGGTTGAGGGGGAAGTGGGGTTCTCAGTGCTTTGTCCTAGTCCCAAACGAACACAATCGGGAGGAGAAGATGACCCTATCTTTGTGGACCTCTGGGTGTGAAAGTTCGACCCTAGGGATCCCTTGTGTGACAAATGAATTAAAATGAAACCTTAGGTTAAATCAGTGTATGTAACAAATATTTGATTAATCCTTAAAAACTATATAATAACTCTACTAAATGATTTGAAGGGTCAAATGAAGTCCCAATGACTTCAAAATTGAACCATAGGTAGACAAATGAGTCTAAAATATCCCTATAAAAATATATTTGGGTTTTCAAAACCTTTTATTTATCAATCTCATATAGGTCATTATCATAGTGTATATATTATTTAAAGGTAAGATTAAGTGAATTATCATTTCCTTAGTGAACTAGGTGAGTTCAATTTTGTGATTGAGAGTGATATTCCACTCCAAAGACTTAATCATTATCTTTTTATGGATATTTGAAGGCATTGTTGTGTTTTTTTCATATCAATTATTGGTGGGTTATTTAATGCATAAAGGAGCATGATACACCATTTCATAATGTAATTTTTTTTATAAATTAAGGATATATCCATAAAGTCCATTACTTATCCATCATAAAAAAACTCCACTAAGAATTCCAAAATAGCTAAGTGAAATTCTAGATGTTACAATACGTTTATGCACACTAGTTACATAACAACAAGACATATCTATCAGTGAAGAACTTGATCTTTTGAATCTAGATATGAATATGCAACCAAGAAATCTAGATCACCTAGTAGAATTTTGGGTCATCTACCAAGTTGTTACATGGTTATCTTCTTCACAACACTTTGTTGTCGTCTTGTAAAACAACTTCTCCAAGCCTCTGCACGTGTACCTTGTCTTGTACTTCATCCATGCAAATGAGGGAGAACATGGTGCACCACCTTGGCCACCAAGTCAACGTGGAACAAGAGTCTTTTACATAAAATTTGTCCCAGAACTCCCTTTCTTCTCTTATATTGAGAAGCCATCCTTAGAGAGAAATATGATGACTAACTTGTCTAAAAAGTTGCATCCAACCTTTGGGATGTGCCCCGTTATATAGGATATTCATGGACTTGAAAAATCATAATTCTGATTCCTTTACTAGCCGCAAAGTCGAAACGACCTCAATACTAAATACTCTAACTAAAATTCTAATCAGATGACTGGGTCAGTCCATATTTGGATCTTGAATTCTAATCAACCTACTGAGTTTCCCAATCAACTGACTGATTCAGTCTAGATTCAAAAATGAATTGGTTTATAAATCAAAACATTCATTTTCGAATTCCAATCGGATGACTAGGATTCCCAATCAGCCGACTGGGTTAGTCCAATGCTAAATTCAGTAGACCAATTGTAAGGCCCCTAAACTTGCTTAATGAGTTGAACAATCTTAATTACCATAATTGAATGCTTATAACCCTAATCTAACCTTTTTATATGCTTTTAAATCATAATACAAGCTTAAGTTTCAAATTTGGTCTAATTTGGACACTGTTTGAGCAAGTTATGCAATTTTATGCACATTTTTGACTTTTCTACAATTTACCCAATTGAGAGGTTTTCTTTGCAATTTATCACTTTCATTATGTTCCTTGGATATTCTATCATCATTATTGAGGTTTTTGAGCTATGGTGAACCTATTTAAACCTTGTTTTGAAGGTGTTTTCTCTAAGGGTATTTTAGGGTTTTCCCCTTCACGGATGAGCTACCTTTAGTAGCTATCAACTAACGAATTATTTGATTGGCCGGGAAATTAGACAAAGGAAAGCTAAGTAGGTCTATACACATGGTGGGGGATTTTCTTGTGTGTGTGCTTGTATATTGTTAATAAATTAAGGCCATGGACACTTGGATAGATACTAGAATTTCAACTTTTTCTTTTTCTTTATCTTAAAGTGTCATATACTTATCCCCAAGCACCAAAATGAGCCATTTTCTCTCCAAAACTTCCATCCTTATCCCAAACTCGTTCTCCCTCTGTTCAGCTGTGAATTTTGGTTCCCAAGGAAGAAGAAAGTGGGGATCTTCTTGGAGAAAGGCTCTAAGTTGAAATTGACTTCATTTTAGGGTTGAAAAAGCTTCCTTCTAGTGATCTTGACCTAAAAGTGTAAGAATTCCATTCTTTCCTCCGTTTATTCCTTTTTTATCCTTCCTCCTAGCTTTCTCCAGGTCAAAACCTTGCTGTTCTATGGTAGAATTTGTTCTAAAGCTCTAAAACCCTACCTTTCTTGCTCCTTATGCTTAGGGTTTGCTCATTTGATGAAGAAAGGTGCTAGATGGATGAATTCATAGCTTATTCTTGGATTTTCTACCCTACCTTTTAGAGTTTTATTTTTTGTGGGGTTTCATCTTCTCATTAGAGGCAAGTTTTATAACTTACTCCACGTTTATTGCTTACCCTAAGCTTTCTAGATCACGTTCTTGCTTGAAAATGATGATTCATGCACTAAAAACCTATGCTTGACTTGGATTTCGATTTTTATAATGTTCCATGTTCTGATTTTAGTTATATATGAACCTGTGATCATATGTATGTGTTGGTATGTGTATGCCCTGAGAGCTAATCATGGGATGATTGGTGGGATACATTAAGATTGATTTGATAAACATCAAAGGCAAGCTTCCAATTCTTTCTGGTTCAGTCATATGAGATAGTGATAGAACAGATTGAATGTCTAGAGAATAACAATACTCAATGACGTATGCTTTCAGGTTGAAGACCTGAACGATGAGATCATACAGATGCTAAGAGTTTGTACATTCTTGTTATGTCCCTAGTCGGATGTCATTGTGGAAGGTAGATAGACAGCAATGACACACAAGACTAGATTGTGGTGTTGGTTGATGACAGAATCTCATTAGTCATGATATAGAGATATCAAACCAAACACATAGGTACTTGTTAGAGAACAAGTGTACCGGACAAACCCACTGTGAGTTTGACACATTGAACCATGACATGGTAGTCACAGGCAGTACTCACAGTGATGGTGGTGAGTGTGATTCTTTGACCTGAAATCACTACACTCAACACATGTCGTTGGGCACACTTTGACATCATCAAACGCAATCCTGAAACATGGGTTGTTATAAAGGTGATGATTGGGTGGCTTTGACACATGGGGCTTTTGAGGGGTGAGTGATAGATATGGGATTTGTCCCTCCTGAGGGGGTTTGATATCCAAGGCCACTTGATGAGTAGGATTGAGATAGGCGTGCGCACGCATGTGTGAATTAGTATGTGATATTGATGTCATACATATCTCTTCCAATCTGCTCTGAGATCAAGAAAGTGAATGAACGTTGATAGGATGACTGTTCCATGCCTTGAGTTCATTCGGGATATCAGTGACAAAGGAATTATACATTCACTGTAACACCATTCACGGATTGTAGAATTGAAAGTTGTTCTCCAACTTTCTTTTTCACTTGGGTAGCACTGATGTGTGACTAGGCACCGCTCTTTGCTTGTGAAGTCATAAGTGTTATGGACTTTCACTGCCAACGTGAAAATGGACCTGCAGGGTCACACACATAGGATTTAACCTGGAAGAGGAGTTTTTTCCACAAATAATGTTTAGATTGATTACTAAAAGAGTTTAGTAGTTCAATTAAACATTCAATTAATTGATAGCTTAAAATCATAGTGTTCAAGGTGTTGGACAAATTGATTGGAGTATCAGATTGATTGAAACCATAATTGACTGATTCTGCACAATCTGCACTCCCAACCGATCGACTCATGTGATGAACTGATCGACTGAGCTTGGTGAACCGGTCGGCTCAAGTGTTGAGTCGATCGGCTCATGGACAGGGTGAAACGATTGCTTCAAGTTTTGAAACGATCGGTTCAACTATTGCAATTGAGCAAGTTGGGAAAGTAAGATTGGTGAGAATTTTCCTTTCATTTCACTTGCCCAATTTGATTGGAACAAGGATTGGTATTTGATACCAATTAGAAACAAAAGATGGAAAGTCAATCGGGAACTGATCAGGACCATGAACAGGACCATGAACCGACCGGTTCAGAAGTGAACCGATCGGCTCATGGGTACCAACCGATCAGTTGAGGTGTCAACTGACCGGTTCAGGTCCCCAACCGACCGTTTCAGTTGTGAAACGATCAGTTCAGGTTGCGAGTTGATTGTTTTGTGGAAAATCTCGAACCCTTCTACTCCTGCTTTTAGTCCCGCATTGCCCGAGATGGAGAACCCTGTCCCATGACCCTCCTATATATAGGGGTATTGGGGGATTCTCAAAGTACAACTCAGTGCAACCAGTTGCTCTGTGAAGTTGTCGTTCTCTATTGTTTTGGTAACCAAGAGAGAGCCCGAGCAAGTGCTACCCGATAAGGGAGGCACAACAAGGGAAAGACAACTGCAGTTGCGACTGGTGGTAGGAGAGTGTGTTGGCGACTAGTACGCTGACAGGAGGGTGCGACTCCTTCCAATTCCTTGTGGGACAAGGAGATTGGAGTTCCAGGTGGTCCGTGTGGACTACTTTAGAGGCGGGAGGTTTCTGCCGCTAGGAGGACAACCTTCAATCCTATCAGTCCCGGTGCGACCAGGAGCTGCACAGACACCAACCAAGACAGGAGGTGAAGACCACACAAGGTGCGGGGTATGTCGCCGAGCAAGCCTCGGGACAAGGTATGATTCCACAAACCATCCATTTCCTATTGTATAGACGTTGACGCGTTTCCTTGTTTTGGGTTTGGGGGAGAAATTTTTTGTTTCCGCTGCCTTCTCTGCCTCCCCTAAAACCCAACAATATGTTATTCCTAAGGTATAATATGACTTGGATCATGTTGGTTTGACAACCTATGGTGCTAAACACCTATCAACCAATGGCCAATTTTAGGGTTTTAAGCTGATTTCTTCTATAAACCATGACCCGATGATGGTACCATTGCAACAACCCTATGGTGTTGTCTTCATAACAACTGATGGTCGTGATCAAGGGTGTCAAATGATGGTGACAACCTATGGTCACCCCTTAGGTCAGGTTTTGGATCAACTAGAAGTTTAATGATCAACCATTAAGTACCCTACTGATGTTATGCGACATTAGCTTAATATTTGATGCTGATTAATGAATATAGAATTGATCTAACAACCTATGGTGATTTAAGGGTCACTAATGATGGTGGATCATGTCTTTAAAACCTATGTTGAGTCAAGCATTGTAGTTGTAGCATCAACTAAGCCTTAGATCAATGGTTTCTTGGGTCACTTGATGCAATGGTCGGACCTATACTGTAATTGATAGTTTTAATATATGAACTTGACCCAATGGTCAAGATATAATGTTTACTCCTCCAATAAAGTGGAATGATGGTGTAACATCCCTGACCTGGGTTATGTACTAACCCTAGGTGTTTTGCTTAATAAAGTTGATTATATGCTTGCTCTTATATTTAGGAAAGTAATTAAGGCTTTTGAGGAACTTATATTTCAATTTTAGTCCTTTTTGATTAATGTTGAAACATTGTTTTGTTACTTTTGGACTAAAGTGCAAATTACCTAAGTAGAGGGGTTAACTTGCAAAATTGCACATGATAAGATGTTCCTATGATGCTAAGACATCATAAGAATTAATATGATGAAGTTGTATGGATTCCACAAGCTTGTAGAGCAATCCTTGTGCATTAAAACCTAGTTTTGGTGTAATGTACAAATTACCCAAAACCTAGGGTTCAATATACAAAATATCACCTCTAGAGGGTCTCTCATGTTTCTTGGCATCAAGTAAAGCAAAGAAAATGAGAGGGGGAGCCTCATTTGAATTATCTTGGAGGAGAGAGAATCTTGACATTAAAATAATCAAGATTTAAGCATAAATGGGACTCTAATTTAATTTAATGCAAAAAAGAAATAAATTAATTGAGAAGCCCTTCGACCAAAATTTGAAGGATGTGTTTGCAATAAGTTGGACGAGCTTGTGCCATGCTTGGGCACAAAAATATCTTGGTTGAGTTGAAGCCATTCACATTAATATAATATAAAACAATATCCAATAAAAGGATGGATATTAATATACATCTCTTTAAGGTGCTTAGTTCCTTTTCCATTAATTTTGGGATAATGGAGAGGTTGTCAAGAAAATAGAAGTGTCTACGTGGCCAAAGAATGGAGGAGGATTTAGTGGAAATTAGTTGGAATTAAATAATATAACTCTATTTTTTCTATTTTCTTAAAAACCCATATACATATCTTTTATGTATATCTTTTGCAATACACAAGAGAACCATTTCCTTAGTTTATTTCTCTTTTCACCTTGCTTTGGCCGACCAAAGGAGAGCTTTGGAGAAGAGGAAGGATGACCAAACCTGTTGGTAAGTTTGGATCATCATCTACCTCAGATTCATGGTGGAAACCCTAAAACAAGGCTTGATTAATGGTTTTCTTCACACGATTTTCATTTCTAGCCATCTTGTTCATCCAAAAGTTGAAGAACAGACCTTGGACAACTACTGGAACTCCATCCACCATTAAAGACATGGATCTTGGAGCTTTTGGATCAGTTCTAGAGGTGGGTTTTATAACTCTAACCCTTAAGCATTGCTAATGCATCCATTCCTTTAATAATTGTTGGCTACTTTCTTCCTTTAATACTCTTTTTAGTTCTTGCTAAAAATTTCTGTGAAGAACAGAAACTGTTCTTGGATACACGAAGGAAGAAGATGATTATCCAAAAAGTTACTTTACCAAATAGTTTTCTTTTGTTGCTCAAACGGTTTCCCAAACCGTTTGGGAGCAAACGGTTTCAAACCGTTTGAATGCAAACAGTTTCACCTAAACCGCATAGAAGCAAACAGTCCAAGACCGTTTGGTGGCATTGACCAAGCGTTGACCGTTTGGAGACCTGTTGATAATAATGTAGGTCAATTCTCCATCAATAATTATTAATTAACTTCAATTGGTTCACTAGTTGAAGGTCCAACAATCACCAAAACCGTAATCGGGTTAGGTGCTGATTTGATAATTGAATAAGTTTGAAACTTGGGTTGAGTGACCCAAACAGTTTTAAAACCGTTTGGGGATCACCCAAGACTGTTTGGAGGTCTAGGGTTAAGCATGGTTGACCAATTGAAGATCTAAAGGTATTAGGTTGAAGTATATTCAAGTGTTGACTTAGTGATCAAACTAATGAGCCAAACCCTAATTGGTTGACTTGGTTTTTGATGTTGACTTGAGCAAACGGTCTCAAGACCGTTCAGAGGTCATCCAAATGACCTCAAGACCGTTTGGGGTCAGGTCATGTACAATTTGGATGATGGTTCAATGGTTTCAAATCAATTAGACTCACATTGAATAATGTTGAAGGGTCATCGATTCTAAACCCTAATTCAAGTGATTCAAACCCTTATTGATGACCAATTGAGGGTCAAATCAGTTGAAGGTTGACCTAATTAACTCAATTGAGGTATGATGATAAGTCCAATTGATGATTGGTTACATGTATTCAATGGTTGAAGGAACCAACATTGGAAACCCTAATTCAATTGAAGTGGTTGAGACCCTTTTTGGTCCTTGAGGTTTTGAGGGGGGTTTGGACCAAACGGTCTCAAGAAACGGTCTCAAGACCATTTGGGACCAAACGATCCCAAACCATTTGGGTTCATGCTTTTTCAAAAGTCTACTTTAACAAACGGTTTTGGAGGTCTACTTTAGTAAATGGTTTCATGTGACAACCTTTAGCAAACGATCTCAGAAGCCAACTTTGGCAAACGGTCTACACCACCTACTTTACTAAACGGTCTCAAGTGTGAAACTTTACCAAACAGTTTTAGTGGTTTTTGCAAGACCGTTTGGGGTCTATATGTTCAAAACCGTTTGGTGGATAATTAACTAAAACCACATGGGTATTTAAAGTGGTCAAAGGACAAGTTGATCAATTGACTAATACATGATGAAATCAAAGATGATTATAGTAATGGAATCTTAATGGGGTAAGGTGATTAGTACCCTTGGAATAATCAAGCCTTAATGATCATAATGATATCGACATAACCTATGATGTCAATTCTCTTTCATGTTGAGTTGACTTAGCCTAATTAAGGCTGAAGTAAACATCATCCTATAAAGGATGAGAGAGAAATGATTACCTACATAAATGTTAATTATGTAATGGACTCTTATTATGAATAAATATCTAATTAGGGTATGATCCATGATAGTGAGATCATGAAACCCTAATTACGAAGGATAATGAATCATAACCCTAACTGAGGGTATTAATGGGAGTAATCCTAATACATGATGATGGTATGATCTTAATTCATGATAATGACATGAGAAACCCTCATTCAGAGTACTTTGATGATTCACTCCTACTTGGGGTGAATAGTAAACCCTAATTGTGGGTTATTGAATAGTAAACCCTAATCAAGGGTGATGAGATGTGAATAGTAAACCCTAATCAAGGGTGATGAGATGTGAATAGTAAACCCTAATCAAGGGTGATGAGATGTGAATAGTAAAACCTAATCTAGGGTGATGTGATGTGAATAGTAAACCCTAATTATGGAATGTTAATGATAAACCCTAATCTAGGGTGATGTGATGTGAATAGTAAACCCTAATTCCAAATAAGGTGAAACTATATGTGAAACCCTAATTCTGGGTTATGTTTTATAGTATGAAGTTCTAAGATTGGATAATGAAATAATGACACATTAATCCTAATTGAGCTAAGAGGATGATTAACCTAATTGAATTGAAAAGGGAAACCCTAACCCTAGTAAGGGCATAATGGTGCAACCCTTGAATAATGATGTTATCATTGTTTTGTATCATGCTGATATGAAATTGATGTATGTGTTATCATCTGTACTAATCATGCAGGCTTTATGAGATATTGAACATAGCCAGGTATGAGCTATGATGTCTTGTTTATTAAAAGCACTTTATGAATTTTGTAAGCAATGATATGCTATGTTGCCTAGTGAAAGGTAACAAAAGAAATTGATAGGCTTTAAGAGCCATGTGAAATACCTGCATTACAATTATTATGTTTACATTGTCAAATGACTTAATGGAATTATGTTACCTGTTAGAATGGTAACAAGTGTTTTGATGATCTAAGGGTTTGAACACCCATATTCTTGAATCATGATGATGAGCTGATAAGGGATTGAGATCCCAATGTTAATAAAGCTGTGAAATGAACTTGATAGAAATAGTACTCATTCCTTATAGCAACTATTATAATGTGTTATGTTTGAAAACATGCCTGATGCTAAAAGAATGCTGTAATGTACTTAACTAATCAAGTGAAATGATATCATGTAGAGCCCTGACCATAGATCCATCATCGTCAGTAGTTTGGTGATGGTGAAACAAGTTTTCCTAAGGGAACTCCTGGAGAGCATATGTTACAACCCCAATTTTTGGGTTCCTTTGGTGAGGAATGTAATTTCTCACATTAAATATATTTGAAAGAATAATGATATAATCTATTTTGAATAAATGGATTTCATTTACAATAGCCTTGATGTTTGTTTTGTGGGCTTTATTGGCTATTGGGCCCAATTAACAAGAAAATTCAATTAGTGAATGAATAATTGAATATTTGAGGTAAGAAAGTGGTAGAAACCTCTAGAAGGAAAATCCAAGGAGGGATTTCGTGCCTCTTGGGTTCCAAGGAGTCTAAAGTTTCATAAAGAGAGCAATAAGAAAAGAAAAGATCAATTAAGTATTTCTTTATTAAGAAAGAAATTGAAAATATTGATGAAATGTGGAAAATAAGTTAAAAGAGGTATAATTGAGTAATCCTTGGTGGAATTTCGTATCCCAAGGATTCCTAATGATAAAGGAAATACTAATAAGGAAAATAAAAGAGAAATAAAGAGAAATCTTCAAAAAGAGATATTTTAATGAGAAATAAGTAAGATAATAAGAAAAGGATGAAAGATAAGGAAAGAGGCTAAAGAAATATTCCCAAGATGGGATTTCGAGCCATTAAGGTTCCTTGAGGTTCAAGGAACTCAAAATAATAATTTAATAGCAAAGGAAAGAGAAAATAGGTGAAAAATATATACAATTAAGTGAAATCTTGCAACAAAAGAAAAGGAACGTTTCCTTTGAGATAATGAGCCCAAATTGGGTAGAGAGGTAGATTAAATCATTATGGACTTTCCCTCCAAATTTGAGATTAATTGGATATTTGGTTTGGGAGTTATAGCTTTTACAAGATTTCCTAAAGTAAAGGAGTAATCTTCAAATCGTATTAAATGTCACAACATATATTTTATAAGGGAATAACCCGGATCATTGGATCTTGATCCAACGATGGGTGTGCGTCACTCAGTTCTAGCCGAACTGGGAAACGGGCTGTTGGATGATGATTTTTCCCATCCAATTTTCTCTTGATCCGATGCATGTGCATCCAAGGAAATTGTTCCTTCGTGTTTGGGAGAGGTTTCCGCTCAAAACCGACCTAGTTTTGTTGGGTTTCCAGCTATTTCCTGGAAACGCCCAATTTTTGCTGGGCAAGAGGTCGACGGTGAGGCAGGGAGCAAACCCTAGCCACCCAGGCCTATATATACCCATCCCCGAGTTTGGGCGTCCCTCACGAACCAGAACGACTGCTTTAAAAGCCCTACTACCCTATCCCTCTCGCGATTGATTCCCCTCCGGCGAGCCACCGCCGCGGCACCGCCGCATGGGTTGCAGATAGAAGAGAGGAAGAGGAAGAGAGGAGGACCGTCTGATCGGGGTCCACGATGGACGCGCAAAGGAGATCCACGACTCACGATCGTGCGCGCCTTCAGCTTAGGGAGAGTGGGTATGAGCGACCTCAGCCGCAAGATCGAGTCAACCGCTGACCGTGACTCTGATCCGACGCCCCCCATTTTTCCAAAAAGGAAGGTAATTAGCCTCTCTAACTGAAAAATCCAAGAAATGCCTTTTTCTTGCAAAAAGCGTAGTAATTAGTAGGAAGGTCAGATGAAGGAACTTCCTACATGAAAATAGATCAGAAGAAAACGAGGATTGCATTAAAAATATAATTGAAGTCTGATTCCTTTTGCAATTCGAAAAATAATGGAAGATAACAACTTTAATGTGTTAATGTTTAAAGAAACCCTACTTTGGTATGATTAATGTGATTTATAGGGTTTAATTGATGATTAAAGTTGATATTAGCCTGTTAATGATAAAAAGTAACATTAGGAAGAAAAGGGATGAACTTTGCATATAATTGATTAATTTAGAGTTTTATATGAATGAATATACTTTAATGGGCCTTGAAACCCTAATGTTGATTAATTCGACTATTAATGGCTTTAATTGATTAATTTCATGGTTAAAGTTGGAATATGCTATTTTGAGCATTAAAGCCCCTAATTTGTGGATAAATAACCTTAATATAGAAATTAGGGTTTTCAATTAAATCAAGGTAGAATTAATAATAAATAGAGTTCATATGGGAATTAGACCATCATGAATTATGAGTTGTTAATCCGAAAGAAACTAAAGGTGATAATTGAGTCTAATGACCTTGAAATAACTTAAAAGGATAAAGAAGGTAGTTTTGGTATAAAAAGAAATAATCGACTTTAATTGGGCTTATGATGTTGAAATTAGGGTTTATGAACTAAGAGAGCATTTAAAGCGTTATGGAGGCAAAAACCCTAGTAAAACCCTAATTATGGTGAAAACCCTAAAAAGGGGGAAATAACCTAGGCAACAACTAGGATGAATGGATCAAGATGATGAATTTAATGATAAAGAAATTGGATGCCTTTTTCAGGAATAATTGTGTGTGCGCTTGCTTGAATCTTGGTTGATTGGTTATTTCTGCATTCAAATCTTCTTACAAGGTATGTGGTTAATTATGAATAACCACTTTAGCTTCCCGATGGATTCCTGGATGTTTAATCGCATTGAATGCAACTAAACTGTTTGGATGTTCATATTGCATTATAAAGGGACTGTGACTATCACTATTTAATATAAATGTGTAAATCCTGCACCTACATGCCACCCTGATGGAAGATGCCATAAAGGTCAGGCCCAGGAGGGTAGACTAATGGGCACCATGAGAGGTGACCCTAGACACCAAGCTCGGGAATGAGAAGGTGGTCGATGAGGCAAGACTAAGGAGCACCGTGAGAGGTGACTCCCAGACACCAAGCTCGGGATTGAGAAGGTGGCCTTAAGTCAAATCCAGGGTTAGGGCAAAAGCGGTGGGGATTGTCACATGGAAAATGTAAATTGACTTGTTAATTACTTTGATTGCAATACTTAAATTGTTAGACTTAATTGTGAAATTTTGGTTGCCTCCACATACCAGCGATTGCTGATCGATGTTTTGTTTGTCGGTGTTTTAGGTAATATCCTGAAAAACACAAACAGTAAAGTGGCACATCGTGAAATTAAGAAATAAAGTGCAAGGAGAATTAGATAGAGTATTTCAAGTTGTGGATAGTTATATTTCCAAGTTTTATAAAGGTAAGTAAAAGTTTTAATTTTTGTACCCAATTCCAGTTTAGTTAGTAGAATTTTATAATTATTGTTGATTATATGCTGAACCTTTGATCCTGTAAATTGATTAATGGCTCTGACCTTCAGGTCTCCCTTAATTGGGGGTTACCGGGAGGTGGGGTCGTTATAACATACTTTTAAGTATGTGGGGGTTATGGATGTGAATATCCTTACGTCCTAATGGAGGAATTGATGCGAGATAAACATTAAATCTCTTAATCCTTCATTATATGTATATGCCGGGATGATGTATCACTAATCTCCCGATGATGATGTTAATTCCGAATCGAGATGAGATAAATAAGAAATCCCTCGATTGCGAAGAGAGTACAACATGCCACTGTAAATCTAATAGCGAAGTTGCCAGTATACTCTGGAAAGATATATATATATATATATAGCAGAGACACAAGATGTCCTACATGTTGTTCCTCACACTAACTGAGGAGGATGAGGTTATAGAAATCTGGCTCTTCTGATGACCTATGTATGGTACCGATTTCGATTTCGCAATGGTCGGTTGGAGTATGAGCGGTATACCTCATCTCCTCAGGGCATAACTATGTTTGAAAAATGTAATCATCCGTGTAGCATATTTACTTAGGGTTGAACTACGAGAAAAAATGATTGATAATACATTGTTTATTATGTCCTAGTTGGATAAATGATAGACATGTTCTTCATATTCCTTATTGAATAAATAACTTGCTGCTCATTCAAGTTATAATTGAAATGATTGCATAGAGAATACTGTTCTATTTAGCTTATTCACTGAATTACTTGCTGTTAAATGTTTATAATTCTACTGCTCAGTGTTATTCTATTATCTACAATAACAATGCTTTTGGATGAGAGTTATATCTCTCACTGTGACAATTTTTCAATTGTCTCACCTCCGTGGGATTCAACTTTTTAGGTAGACGCTGAGGAAGAAGAAACCCTTTAGTGGGTGAGCAACAACAACAACAACATCAACAACAAGGACAGCAATGATCCACAGGTGGAGACACTGTCTGTTAGGTTCTGTATATAGAGAGTCCTATGTGTCGTCTCTTTACTCTCAGGTCCTAGGAGTCAGTAGATGGTTTAATATAGATCTGAGATTTTTGGCTCGATGCCTCGAGATTTTTGTATATTGTTCATGTACAGTTTAACAAGGTAGTCAATATTTATGACTCTCGAGATGAGATGATACAGTGATGCACTGAGATATCAGAATGTAAATAACTTACTTTGACCCTTTATGAAAGAGTTTTACAGTTTGTGGATCTCTTTGCAAAAAGTTTTAATTTTTAGTGATTTTTAGTAATTCCGCTGCTAACGATCGCTTCTGCGTTTGTCTTAATCGATGTTTGGTAACATACGTCACAGATGGATAATGTAATATGTTGGTCCTAATAATGTGATTTAGATGGTTTCCTTTATATGATCAACTTAAGGAGCTTACTTGTTGACAATGGATGGATGAACAGTCGATTGTGGGTTTTACCCTACTTTCAATGGAAATTTTTGTGTTGTTAATAAAGGGATGCCTAGGGTTAGAAGGTGACTCTTTCTAGAGAACAAATCAATGACTTCATAGATGGCTTATCTAAGATGTTTACTTATGTAAACAACCCATGGCCTTACCTTTTGAACATCTAATGGTTCTGGGTGACATTGTGGTATGGTGATACATGTTGAATGATGATGGAACAAATGGAGGGTTACCCTTAATAAGGTAGTCTTACCTATTCACTCATATGAATAGGAGGGTTGATAACCACATTGTATTGATATGTAACCCTAAAGAGGTATAGCTTGTTATACCTAGCTTTAATATAACTAAATGATGATAATTTGGTAAGAATAGTCCTTGAATGATTAATACAATCATGGAGTACTCTCTTATTGTTGTTGAAGCCCTAGTATGCTATAACCTGATGTTTACACCTTGATTTATGTGTTGGTTCATACTTGTAAATAGAATGGAATGTGATGGTGATGCTTCACCTTATGCATCCATGATCCAATGGGGATGTCGTGACTTAGGGTTTGGGTATGAGTGCTGATTAGTAACATTGATATAATTTATCATGTTGAACCTAACTCTAATGCAAATAGATAAATATGAGTATTCATGTTTAACATTCTTATATGATGGAATGATTGTGGAATAACATACTTAACCTGATCATAACCTTAATGTGTTAATTGGTGGTTATCATAGCCACATGGTTGATACTTTATTATGCTAAACATGTGCATTATGAATATGATGAGTGTTAATAATATCTAGATTCCTTGCATGTTGATGTAATAAAGGAATGTTCTTAATGTTAATATAACTCTGCTATGATTGTTTATGAATATCTCCTAGCTCATTAATGTAATATTGTGCTGATCTGGTGTATTATATGTAAGTGATGTTGTTGAGCCTTGTTATAAGGCATGCAAAGATAATGATGATCTTGCAAGGAATAGTATGATGGTCTTAATGACCTTTGGGCATGGTTGAGCCCTGAATGAGGTGTAATCCTCTTATGTTGATAAGGGTTGATACCCTGTGATATTGTGAAAAGGATTTATATCTTGTGATAATATGATGACTAGTGTAGTCTCATGAATGGCAAGTGAATAGTACCATGTGATGATGAGATGACAAATTATGTTTCATACGTTTTATATCTTTTCAAGTTTTGATATTTATATGCTTGCTAGAAGTGAATTAGGGTTTGTATGTCCACTTGTTTGATGCAGCCTTAATTCACCCAATTGGCATAACTAATCAAGTGTAACTCTAATTATGTAGTGCCCTGTGCCGTAGACCCATCTTCAGTGTCAGAACTTGCTGGATGGTGAAACGAGTATTCCTAAGGGAAACTCAGAGCGCATACTGTTGAGTATGTGGGGGTGGCAGGTTGAGGATATATCCTTGTCATCCATAATGTAGATTGTGGAGGTTGGCTATGGTCATGTATCATACATCTGATGTGATTGAGAACGACTGTGGTCGTGTCTCAGTGATTATAACATGATGTGATTAGAGGACAACTGCGGTTGTACCTTAGTGATTGAGTTTGCATACCCTGGTTTCTAGTGTCGTGACCTGTACCAAGGTCAAACTAGTGGTTATCAACTTGACTGTATGTCACTGTGGTGGCAGCTTTGACTGATATGTCACTGCCTTTTTACTCATACTGACCGATGGGAAGAGATCTTAGGATATCGACACTCCTAGATCTTGTATGGAACCGAATGGCCCTCCACAAGGGTCAGTTGGACTTTGAATGGTACGATTCAAATTCCTCAGAGCATAATAAAAGATGTAATACAGTCGTGTAGCATATTTGTTTAGGGTTATAACAACGTTTCACATTGGATGATAACCCTTGTTTGTTATCTTTACATAAAGATGATGCTTAGTGCAATTAAGAGATAGTAGATACACTTAGGTTGTGGATATTCTTAAGATTGTAGATGCGTACATACAATAGCTATGCTTGTGTTGATAACTATACTTCTACTACTGATTATAATCATGATGCTAGCTATCTCATGTTGTTAGTTATATTTAGCATGCTAGCCATGCCTTTGTAACTAGAGATGCATATAATGCTTATCATGCTTATCCAGATAATTGTGCTTATGTTGTCAACTCTTTTTATGATGTTGATATGTTCAACCAATTAGACATGCTCCTGTTGTTAGCTATGCTATGTTATTAGACTTGCTCATGATGTTAGATATGCATATGCTACTGAATTGCTTATATTATCAACAAGATAAATGATGATAGTCTGGATAATGATGATAGTTATTATCTACTCCCTTGTGTATTTTGTTAATCATTAGTGATGCTGAGCTTATTTTTATATATAATTAATTTGCTTAACTATTTAATTACTTAAAAATGTTGTAATCAATAAATGTTGTTGGAGGTTATATCTCTTGCTGGGACATGGGTCTCACCCTTGCGGTTCGCCATTTTTTTTAGGTAATCATAAGTGATGAAAACAAACATGTGGCAGCAAAGAGGATCTATAGTAATGAATCTTTGATAAAGTTGATTATATGTCTAGTGTGTCCTAGAGTCGTCCCTGTACTCTCAGGTCTGGGTAGGAAAAGTTTGTACATGGTGTTTCAAATAAATCAGACTTTTATTAACATATTAATGCTTGTTTGTGTGGCATATATGATTATTGTTCTCCTGTATATATATGTTGTGGCTAAGATGATAGAATGATTTGTATCAAATTCCTGGCATAGTATGGATACACGAAAGATGTTGGGCTCTTATGCAAATGTTTTTGAGTGGGTGTTGATGTTGAAATCAGTTTTAATTTACCCATATTTTTGGGTATGTGATTAATTAGTGATTGATTGTGTTTTATGTTTTGAGTAATCTCATTTAGTGTAACAGGTTCACACACCAATTGACAATTAGTTGATCCATTGACCCATTCAATACAATCAGAGAACTAGATATTCCACTTGCCTAATTGGGTAGGAAATTAACATGTTTATGATTCAAAACCATTCTAATCATATGTTTGATTGCAAAATTCAATTTCCTTATACATCCTTATGCACCACTCACACATTGGATCTAACGAATAAGTATGAGGAATAAGGGATGAAATCTAAGTAGCTACAAGTTGTAGTGATGTTCAAAACCTAACAAGAAAATATTGGTGTCTAGCCACACATCATATACACCCAAGTAATAGGAGTAAGTTGGAGAACAACTTCAAGTTGTAAAATTATCAATGTTACCATGATTGCATAGACCCTTCATCCTAGATATCAAGATTGAAAAGGAGGCATGAAATGCCATCCTCTTAACATTCAGTCTCTGATCCTTGAACTAGAGCAAACTATTCAAAATATTGTGAGCTCAATATCATATATTGATTCATATGAACATGACCATGCATTTCATAGTCCCTCTTATTAAGTGGTCATGATATCAATCCAAAGGAGGAAAAACTTTCTTATACATCACTCACAATAATCCCCATATATCGTAGTGTACCCAATCACTACCTCTTTGCCACCCTTACTCAAAGCACGTTGGGCTAGTGGTCCAAGTACACATAATAACATATGATTACCATTGTGAATTTAGGTCTAAGTGAAATCTCTAGATGGGGGTGAATGAAGAAGTTCAATTGTATGCAACTTAAAAACACAAGGTTGGTTAATTACAACTTGCTTAAAGAGATATTGCAAAAGAAATAATAAATCAAGTAATGAAAAAAGTAATCCAAGATGGGACACCCAATAGTTAGATCCTTGGTTGGTTACCAAGAGGTCTCAGGTTCAAGCCCCAATGATGACATAAATAGAATCACCATTTTTTAGTATTAGACAAAGTAGGCAACCACAAAAGACACAAGATGTAGAGTGGTTTCATCCTATATGATGTTAGTCTACTATCTAGTTGTTTCCAACCAAGATTCCCTACTTGAATTTTATTACTTTGTGTATACTGATGCAAAATACAAAAATTATAAATGTCTTTTATGGCTCAAGACCAACCTCACTTTTAGAGCTAATGATAACTAACATATTTTTTGCGGGATTTTAGAAGACCACCCTCTTTTTAGAAGATCGAAATATGCCTCCACCATCTTAAGACACAATCTTCTCACAAGAAGTAGCTCCATAGAATTTCACCGTAACTTTCTCATAATAAGTAGTATGAAGAACCCAACCAAATAGTGAACAAGAAGGGGAGAAAGAATGTTAATTTCTTCTCACAAAGATTACACAATAGAAGCACTAATGAACAAGTGATGATCAACTCCACATAGGTTTAGGCTAGACTATATTTGATTGAGTAGGATGCTAAGGTTGACTAGCATGGAGACAGCTGGAGGTAGAAATAAATATACTAAGTTTGGAAGGATAGCATGTAGTTGGTTTTATGAAGTGTGATTTTAGGTGTCCATATATCACTCATGTATATAGGAAACACTTAGGTATAAATAATATAATTGTTGGGATTGTTGACGACGAGTTTAGTGGAAAACTAGTCATTATAGGATAGTTGGGTGGATTAAAATGGCTAATTCCACACTAACTGAAAAGTCTATACAAATGTCCTCTGTCAAAAATGATTTCGAATAAAATGCATCTTGTTCAAAAAGAAGTTTGACAGGAACACTATCAAGAAGATCTTTGGTTCTTTGGTCTAATGCTCATTTCTCAATTGATCTAAAGTTTGACTGGGATGCATTTTGGTTGAAAAGAAGTTTGATCAAAATATATTCTATCTCAAAAGTCCTAAATTTTGAAAATAGCTCAAATATATATGAAAAAATTATCTACCTATCTTAAAGGGTGTATATAAGTATTGAATTACCATCTTCTAGGTACAACTTGATGTACAAGCATCCAAACACACATATAATTCACATTATTTATCATTGGATCTTGTTTGAGTTCCATGTTATCTTGAAACACTTAATTCATGCATTAACAACACAAAGGAGAAATGTTTTCATTATCAAAATTAGAGTGCGGCATATACAAAAATCCGACAATCTCCCCTTTTTTTATGATGAAAAATATTTCCATAATATAAATTTGAGATAGGCAAATTGAGAGAATCATACCTTTGTTTTTTTGTAGGATAAGAAAATTCATCTCATGGATTCTTTGGGTATCAATTTCCCTCTTTTTTATGATGACAAATATTTCCATATGATACATTGATATAGCCAAATTTAGAGCATCATATATTTGATTTACTATAGGATCAAATAATTTATCTCATGGATTTTCTCCCCATTTTTCAAAGTTAAAAAGCTTGGCATTCTTAAAAAACTCTTCCTCAAGGAGTTAGTTCATGTAAAAGACATAATCATATGGGGAGAGGCCTCATAAATATATTTAGTAAGAGAATAACAAATGAAAGTAATGGTCAAAATGGTAGGCATGATATATAAAAGTTATAATTTTATCAAGGAACATGTGTAGATTATCTCAATACTAATGGGAGGAATATGAAGTCCTTTGTGATAAAGAGTTGCCATTAAGAACAATGAGAAAACAATCAAAACTTTGGATCCAATTGATATAGAGAAGTCATTAAGAACATAATTAACAAAGATAATAAGATAAACCACATGATTTGAGTCCCCTCGTAATCTCATAATCATAGGAATGAGCTAAAACCAAGAAACTAACCACTAAGATAAAGATATCCAAATTGAGAATCAAAACCCCATTTTCAACATTTAAAATAAATCATTTCATACCTAAAAGACCAAATAAATGCACAACAAACTAATTCTAAGTACCAATTACAAGATAGACAAATCAAATTTTCACAGTCCGTATTTCAGTTGAAATGTATTTTGATCAAACTGCCACTTGGTCAAGCTAAAATTTCACAGAGTGCCAAAATACTTCTCTAGCAATTGATGACATATTTAGTAACCAATTGAGCAGCCATAAAAAGTAAGGATAAAAAAGTGGAATCTATGAAAATATGTTATGATCAAATAGATATCCAATAAAGATCATGACCATGCAAAAATTCCTCTAGAGAGAGGTTTTTGGTACCCAAATCATGTTGTTGTCACTTTTTCTCTTAAAAGAGCATGAGAATCATAGTGACTAAATATTCTACAAACAAAGCATGTAACAAGGATAATGGAGAAAGAAAAACTAGCATTTGGTGTTACAAATGGAAGCCCTTGCTTCTTCTTCCTATTTTTATTTCTTGGAAAATATACAAAACCACTTGTACCTACGTGATTATTGTGAGAATTTAATATATATTTTCTATATGTTTCTACTATTTGAAAATATATCTAAAGATCTCTTAACATTTTCATTTTCCTTGGCAAGCATCAACCAATATCTAGTAGTAGTGATTAAGAATTTCTTAGTACTAGTAATGTTATCTTCAAGTATATCAACTTTATCATTTAACTCATCATTGTCAAGAGTCGTAGATGTGACAAACACAATGGAAATAATAAAACCCATGTATCCTAAAATCATATCTCATCGATAACAATATATTTGTACAGAGGGTGTGCCAGTTATACCTTGTCACATAGCAGTTCAATGACATCATCCTCTTGTAGTGGTATGTGCCGCTCCTTGCACGCATGGACGGTCCTCATCGACATCCTATGAACACAATCACTTAGATCATGTGTCTCTACGAAGTGTACATAGATGGAATGGAACTCCTCAATGTGTTTCTAGAGTTGAGGGAAGGAGAAGCCTCTCATTTGGTGATATACTAGTGCCACAGTCACTCTCATTCTCTCTCTCTATCCCTCTCTCGGGGATAATGATGGCTAGGGTTCTTGTAAAAGAGAATGTCTATGTGACATAACCACCATGCCCTTTTAAATAGGAGAAAAAAAGAAGTAAGATTTTTAAAATCATGTGAAACAAAAATCTACAAATATGTTTAAAATGGAGCACCCATGGATAAACAAATAGAGAATTAGAATATTTTGGAATCATGTTGTCAATTAATTAATCAATTAGTCGATCTATTATTTTTTGTCACCTTATATCAAATCTAACCTTTCGCTCAAGTTAGTCGTACGACTTATCATATAAATCAATAATTTAAATCCAATCAATTGGATACAACCTTTTAACCAATTAACTTAGATCATATTCCAATATTATTCTAGTCTATTACCCAAACATATTAGTAATAAATGTGACTCAGAATATTTCCAAACATGCCCATAGTTGTAATCCTATTCTAATACATTCTATGTGTGTGATCTTCTAGGCTCTAAATTATGTTAGTAGTGATGTTCATACTCAAATTGTGAGTTCACAAGTAATGATTGAAATCTACCAAGAATTCATTTCCACCAAAGTAATTGGAGGAGTTAGAGAATATCTCTAACATAGTATTATGACCAGTGTTACAATGATTGCATAATCCCTTTGTCTCTGATATGCAGATTGAATCCAAGGAATGAAAACGTCATCCTCCTAATGTACAATATTTGTTTCTTGATCTAGAGTAGAGTATCTCAGATAGACTTGAGGTCAATATCATATATTGACTCACATGAGGATGGCCATGACTTTCATAGTACTCATCAAGTGGCCAATATATCACTCCAATAGGAGGTACAAATTCCATCTACATCACTCACAATGATCTAAATGTGTCATAATGCACATAAGCACTACTTGTATAGCAACCCTTATTCAAGGTTACTTTGAGTAGTGTTAAATCACACTAAACAACATGTGATCATTGTAGCAACTTTAGATCTAAGGACCATAATCACCACTGTCACACTGAGATGTGATTCCAAACAACATTATTGGCTTCCATGTATCACATTCAAAGTGGGTTTGTCATGTACATTTGTTCATAAAGTACACTTTTGTGTTTGATTTGATATTCCATGTCATGACTAATGAGAGTAGTCATAAATAAACACACATAATGGTATTAATATATTATTGTTGTCCTACTTTCTACAATAAAATGTGAGTAGGGAATTAGAAAAGAATGAATACTCTTAACATACACATAATCTCATATTTAGGTTCTCAACCTAAAATGGTAGGTCATTAGTTATGCATTCTTAGGACATTTTTATATTTATGCATTATCTCATATTGAAACAAACATAATAGCCATAGTTGTCTTTCTTAATAATCAAATCAATTATAAGATGTGTCATTAAAATCATCATATGGCTGGCTCTCTAGGCATATCACAAACAATCATTCACTTTGAGGATAAGATCACAATCAAAGTGTGAGCAACAAATAGGTTGTTTCTCCATATCATTAAACTTATATAAAAGAATAAAAACTTGAATTAACAAGGAAGAATTTTGAGAAACAAGAATTGATTCTTTTCTTTTCACTAGCATATATATCATTTAGTCACTAAGTTTCGCATTAAATAATCAACAACAATGGATAATTTCTTTGTCCTTTTCTTATAATTTTCAACTTTTTTTTCAGAGTAAGTTCAACAAGTTCATATTTTGGAAAATCTGAGAGAGATACCTCACTATCATTAGTGTGTGCACCTTTTTCCTTTTATTCACCATCTTCAATATATTCGACAATTAAGCATTGAACTACATAGTGGAAAACTTCATTCTCATCATATGACCCCGAATTTAAAGAGGAATCTGAAGAATCATGATATGCCTTATTTTATTTCTCCTTGGAATTCTTCTTCTTATTTTGAGTTCCATATATTCATCCTTCTAGTGTCCCTTTTACCCTCAAGCACAACACCTAGTAGAAGATGATCTATAATTTTTATTAGAAGAAAATTTTAACTTCTTACCTTTGTAGTTATTTTATTCCTCACTATTAGGTGATCCACTTGATGAAGAAGATGGTTGTTTTGACACCCATTATTTGAGGGTTGTAATTTTTCTCTTAGAACTATTTTCTTCTTCATCTTTCATCTCATGTCCTTACAACTTGACTTCATAAGTCTCTAAGTTACCTATAAGTCTTGAGGCTGCAAAGTAGAAAGATATGAATTTTCCTTTTATGGTAGTAACTATCTTTTCATACTTAGAGGTTAGTGAACACAACATCTTAGAAACAAGCTCATCATCTTCTATATTCTTTCCAAGAGATTGCATTACATTTACAATAGAAGTAAATACACATTAGACTTCAGAAATAGTTTCATGTCTTTTCATGCAAAATAACTCTAGTATGTGGTTAAGCATATTTATTTCATAATACTTACTTTCTTAGTTACTTAATGAGTAATTGGCAATTTTCTCCAAATATCACAAGAAATTTCACAAGAAGAGATTCTACTAAACTCACCAGGAGACATGAAAGAATATAAAAAATATATAGATTTATTATTTAGTGTATCATTTCTTACCGTAGCCACATCCCATTTATCAAGATCCATTGTCGAAGGCACATATGGCAGGATGACCATTTTCCAAAGATAAAAAATGATACTTTGAATGAACAACTAGATATACCCCTTCCGATATGTGTAGTTGGAGACGTCAAAGAGGGTTGATTAGTTGAAATCCACACCTTCAAAGTTGAGATGACCCAAGAGATTTCCCCCCATCTATAAGACTTGTTAAATCTCCATGAAGCCTTTCTCTCATACCAATAACAACTCTAGAGGTGGGGGGTGAATGAAGCAAATTCAATTTTATACAACTTAAACACACAAGGTTGGTTAATTACAACTTGCATAAAGAGATATTCTAGAGTAAATAATAAATCAAGTAATGGACAAAGTCAGAAACCACAAAAGACACAAGACGTACAGTGGTTTTGTCCTAAATTACATCACTCAAATACCTAGTTGTTTTTTGAATACTTTTCAATTTCTATTTTATTACCTTTTCTACACCGCTACAGATTATCGAAATTATCAGTGTTTTTTGTGGCTTAAGACCAACCACCTTTTCAGCTTAAGTATAACTATCATCTTCTTTGAGGGATGTCGGAAGAACACCCTCTTTATAGAATATCACAATCTACCTCCATCACCTTTGGACACAAAATTCTAACAAGAAGTAGCTCTAAAGA
This sequence comes from Alisma plantago-aquatica, assembly GCA_963693085.1. Classification (NCBI taxonomy): domain Eukaryota; kingdom Viridiplantae; phylum Streptophyta; class Magnoliopsida; order Alismatales; family Alismataceae; genus Alisma; species Alisma plantago-aquatica. The sequence goes on along the minus strand of OY856413.1, from coordinate 75,824,741 downwards.
ACTTTGTCACAACCTTCTCGCAAGAAGTACTAGGAAGCACCAAAAAAATAATAATAAAATTACAAAACTTCTCACAAAGATTACACAATACAAGCACTAATGAACGAGTGATAATCAAATCCAACTAGATTTAAGAAAATCTATATTTTATGGAGTAGGGCACTACAGTTGAGCTAAAGCTTAGACTAGATTGGAGGTAGCTAGAGACAACAATGTGATATTCTAAGATTTGAAGGATAATAGGTAGTTGGCTTGATCAAGTGTGATTTTGACTGTCCATATATTATTCCTATATATAGGAAACACATAGGAATATCTAACATAGTTTATGATGAGTTTAGTGAGAAAATAGTCGTTATAAGGTAGCTGAGTGGGGGTTAAAATGACTTATGCATAACTAAAAAGCACATAGAACTGTCCCTTGTCGAAAAGAATTTTGACTAAAATGCATCACAGTCAAAAATAAATTTGATTGATACATTTTCCATTCCACCTTTGATCTAATGGTAATGTCTTGATCTATCTAAAGTTCCACCGGATTTTGGTTGGAAAGAGGTTCGACCAAAAAACACTCTATCTCAAAAAATTTGAGATTATAGAAAATGTCTCAAACTTATATGAAAACATTATATACCTATCCTAAAGGGATTATATAAGTATAAAACTACAATTAGGATAGTTTTGATCTGATCACAACTTTTTCTTACATCATTCCTATCAAGTTGTACAATATTCACCTATACAAGACATAATCTAGGTACAAATTGATGTACAAGCTTCCAAATACACATATATTTGCACATTATTTATCATTGGATCTTGATTGAATTATTAATCAAGTGAACGTTTAGTTCACACAATAGTAATACAAATAGAAAATATTTACATCATCAAAATTAGTGCATTACATATCCAAAAAGCCAACACTAAGGATCACAATACCATTGTAACATTGAGATATGACTCTAAAATGTCAGCACATGACTTCCATATGTCAATCAACAGTGTGGCTTTGCACCAGAGCCTACTTGATGGCGTACATACATGCTTGCATAGTCGGCATCAAGCTGGCCCATGATAGACACCTGAAGGTAACATGTATTGAAGTTGATGATAGGCAGGTGTTTGATATTTTGTGGCAAGGTAAGAAGGAGCCTTGGAGAGAGACCTCCTATGTTAGGGAGCTTAGAAAAGCTTTTCTGGATGATGACATCATTGGCTATCATGTTCATAGGGTGGTGAATACCATCCCGAAGACTCTGGGGAGGCTTGGAAGGCGAGAGAGCGATCCTTACATATGTTCTGATTACATGAACTTCCCTATGAAGATAAGAGGGATGATTTCCCTTGAGAAGAGGAAGACACCTTATATGATGATGAGTTACAAGGAATGTCAATCTGAGAGTGGAGAGGAGAGTGCTTGTGGCCGCTGATAACACCTTTGTATGCGGTGATTCTGTATATGCGTGGATCATACCTACATTTATAAGTAGGAGTTGTAACTTTTCGAGATGGAGTTTGCCCACATGAGGGGGGTGGGATGAATAGATGTCCCCCTGGCTTCTATTAAAAAAAAGAACAACTTGTTCTCTACAATCACTCATGTATCTAAGTTATAATCCAATATCATGATGAAAGAGACATAATCATCACTCTCCATACATACTAATCTTATGTATTATTGTTGTCCTATAATATCCAAAATTATAACCTACTATGGACATAACAAGAATGAGTACTCTAAGTATACATGTGATCTCCTACTCAGATGCTCAACCCAAACCATATGTCATTAAGTCATAACATTCTTAGGACTTTATTAGGTTTATTCATTGTCTCAACACTTAAGCAAACATAATAAGTGGAATGACCTTTTATTATTAATCAAATCATATGCAAAGTATCTCTATTACAATCATCATATAATGGCTCTCAGGACATACAACCAACAACCTCTCACTTGTACTAAAGCCAATCACTCATGCGTCTAATTGCAAGTGACTAACATGACCATCATGATTCTACTGTGAAAGTGTTTTGGTCAATGAATCAATACTAATTCTTTCAGTTCGTACTCTACAAATCTTAACATCTCCTCTATGTACAATCTCTCATATGAGATGGTAACTCTTGATTCTGTTCTTAGAACATCTATGCGATATAGGTCCTTTAGATTGTGTATTGTTGTTGCAGTAAAGCTGTATCTATCATGTGTTCAATCGTTGAAACCATCCCAAGTTCACTGATGAACTTCTTGATGCATATTGCTTCATTCGTTGCACTGGATGTGGAAATATACCCATCATATGTTATAGAATCAATCACTATCTCTTTCTTGGAACTCTACCATCTCACAACCATTATTTAGGAAAAACATAAATCATGATTGTGATCAGTAATCGTCCTTATCAGTTTGAAAGCTTGCATCAATGTAACCTTCTACAATTAACTCTCCCATACCTTCATAAGTTAGGAATTTATTGTTGATTCTTATCAAGTACTTAAGGATCTTCTTTACAATTATCTAGTGGCCATCATATTGGTCAGACTGTTACCTTCTTGTCATGCTCTAGCCATATGAGACATTTGGGAACACACATATCATTGCATACATGATAGATCTAACATCCAAGACATATGTGATATTGATCAAGAGCTGGGACATTGGTATTTAGAGTGACTTATTCCATTAGATATGGGTAATTTTACTTTCTTTGAATCATGCATGTAAACCTCTTTAGCACTTCTACAATGTATGTACTTTGTCTTAGGCCAAAAAACCTTCTATAATACATATCTTGATTCCTAATATATTAGATGCTTCACCTAAGTCTTTCATGGAGAAGGTATTATACAACCATGTTCAAAGCAATTGTAGAGTAGGGATGCCATTTCTCATCAGAAGTATTTCATCTACATACAATATGATAGTTACTACTTTGCTCCCACTAATCCTTTTGTAAACACAAGGTTCATCCCCATTTTTAATAAAGCTAGAACTTTTTACTGTTTCATAAAAAGATTCTAGCTTTGAGATGCTTGCTTCAATTCATATCTTGACCTTTATAGCTTACATACTTTGTTGGCTTCATTTGGAGAGATAAGAACTTTGGGTTGTATCATGTACACATCCTCAAGCAGATCACATTAAGGAATTCAATTTTAATGTCCATTCTCCAAGTTCCATAGTCATTATAAGATGCACTCAGTCCTTGTCACACCCATGCTTGTAAAATAAATATGAGGGCACATCAATCTTTCCACACCCCCTTTATCTAAGATTCCAGTATTTAGGTTATACAATTATCTCGCCTCTGATTGGTGAGATTTTACCCGATCTTAGATAATTCTTAGATTTAACTCCCGAGCTCAGATGATTATGAACCATATATGGTTTTTGATCAGTTTTTTGAGATTTAGCACATGGTCATAGTTTCAGATCCAGATTCCCAACATACTTTCAATGCTTTATTGAAAACTTTAAAATCCTAGGTTTAAGCATGATAAATAATGTATGTATATGTTATACAGGACAACTAGGGTTGATTCGGATTCAAGTCACAGTTAGTAAACCTCCTCAAGATCAGGTGAGTGGATATGAACATTGAGTATTATTTAGGGTTCAAGATTTTATTATTCACATATTTAATTATGATGATTCATTTAAAGTACACTTATGCTAGTTCTCATTATATGCTTATGGAAAATGATACTCAAGCTAATAAATCAAGTTTTCTACTCTTTTTATGATCATAAATATTATGCATCAATGTCATGTTAATGAATCATGAAATTATGATAATCATGTTTAACGAACTAAGAAATTATGGAAATCATGTTTAAGATTGACAAATCACGTTAGGTTAATATGGTACTCTCAATCATGTTTAAGTGATCCTTAACCGACCTTATAAACTATGTGGGAGCATTATGTGAGCATTAATCGGCCTTATGTGAGCCTTAACCGACCTTATGTGAGCCTTAATCGGCCTTACGAGAACGGTGGTGCATTCGGGAGAGGGACTATATTAACTCAAGATAAAATACATGTGTTCATGTAATCATGTCAGTTTATTTAAGTCTTCAAGGAATCATGTTGATCATGATAATCATGTTAAACACTCATATTATAAGTTATTTTCATGTCATTTCAAGTATAAATTATTTTCATGTATAACTACTCAGTGTCACTCACAAGTTTTACATTACTTTGCATGGCTGGGGACGAGATGTCCGCATGTGAGGAGAAGAATAGGAAGTGGAATCAAAGACATCAGTTTAAGGATGAGGATGACTCAAAGGACATCTAGGAGTTCCTTGGTGGGGTGACATTATCCACCTCAGTTTAGTTTCATGTTTTAAGATATAGTTTGTTTATGGTTAGATCTTTGGAACGTGTCATAAGATGTGTTCTATTTTCCTTTTTGTAAACTTCTAAGAATGAGAATGAAACATTTGTCCTGTGTTGGCTATATTCAAATCATTCTTGATGCATGATATTCAACATATGTGACACCCAATCAATATTACGAGTTAGGAATTGACGTTTCCGCTCATGTGCATGTGTGTCAAATTTGAGGTGTTACATTCCCAAAATAAAGTTAATTATTTCCTACCCTTTCTCTCTTCGAATGTAACTCGAGGTTTCTCAATAATTATGTAAAAGTAACATAGTTTACTTTCCTATTAGAACGAAGATGAAGATATCCCAAAGATAAGTCGACCAACTGAAGGGCTATGGGGGACATGGTGGACGAGCCAAACCGATCGCTTGGTGGATCGACCGATCAGTAAAGGAGCCACTAGATGGTGGATAGAAGGACTAGTCGATTGGTGAGACAACCTAACAACCAGCCAGGAGGCGAGCCAATCAGTTTAAGGGTTGAACTGATAAACCCATATTGGCAAGCACAAATCTTCATCAATAACAAGTTCTGCATGTGATGTAAACCTAGACGACATAATTCCTTGTTGCTCCAAAGAATTACATTAGACTGGTCATAAACATCACTTTCGTTTATTGAATGTTTTCTTTGTGGGATATAACATGTATATGATACATACTATATATGTGGTGATTGGATAAAGTAATTTATTTATACAAAATTCCTCAAATAAAATAGCAAAGTCTTATATGCTTTCTAAAAGTGGCACACTTAAAAGCTTGATCGACTAAGTATATGTTCTGCCTCCGCATGGTGCACAATCTATATCATGGAAGTGTGATGGTAATAGTGTAGGTTTTGCCTCAATAGGGTGCAATATTATTGTGTTGACTTTTGGGTCAGGATTGACTAGTAATTCTCAGAGCCTCTGGTCCCAGAAGCATGCAGATAATTATTGCAAGGGGTTGCACATATCATCTATCCAGAATTGCATATGATGCATTTGGAAAGAGTTTCCTACCTTGATGGTTGACTATTTTTGCGGTGTTGATCAAGCCACGATTGAATTATCTCATATCTGGCCCATTAAAATATTGTACGCTCCAATATTCTGAATTGATATTGATGGCTATCAATTCGAATAAAATAGTCAGAGTAATAATAATTAAAGACCTAATGAATATCGTCGAAATTCTCAAATCAAATCAAATCAAATCAAATAAAAAAGGTTTTTGACAAATGCAAATTTTCTCTTGTAGAAACAAATGACATACAAATCTGAATTGTGATTGATCATGAAGAAGAACAAACTTGACGGAAGAAATTTCCACGACTAGTTTTGGATTTTTAGAAGGGTTCTTGTAACATCCCCAAATTCTTTCGTCTCAAGACTTAGAAGGTATGAGAGGGCAAATCTGAAAATGTCAGACAATCATACTAGAGAGCAATGTGGAAGCATTACGTGCATACATGAACATACAACTATATGCATACTTTATAACATTTATCAACATTCCACATATATATTATTGCAAAATGAATTATTACAAATGAATTACAATGACATATTCAAAGGAGATTTTTACAAGTTTGAACATGTATGCTAACTCATAATTTTCACAATAGGTACAACATGAACACTGCTCACTTCCTATCTTTTCTCCCATGCTATCTCTAAACCTAGAAAATACATGAAACAGACCAATCAACGAAAGTTCTGTACATGGGTGAAATACTTGCATAGTAACTTACATAATGAACAATTTGAAGAAAAAGTAAAAGAAAATATTATTTAATGCGATAATCAGGTGAACACATATTTTATCATTCTTTTGATGTGATTGTACTACTAAGTGGTGTCGCACTTCACATTTCCTCACCCCTTTGGCTATGAGGATCTCCGCCCCTTAGTCTATGAGGTTGTGTCGACCTTATATTTAGAGAGAGAGAGGGAGAATGAAAGCACTTAGTAGATACAATCCATCCATATTCACTTTTATGTTCTTTTGTTTGGCGAAGCATATACTACTAATATGCATCCAATAATTTATATGCAAATAAAAACATCCAAAGTACATGATATCATTATGCATTGATGAAAACTAGTCTTATACTTAATAAAACCCACATGCCTGAGTTTAGAGATTCTTAATATGCTCATCATCATCATCTACTATTCTAGTCGCTGCGTGATTAATCACAATTACTAGTCATTAATACAATGGTCACCGTTATTAATGATATTTAGGTCAAAATTAGGGTTTATCCAAACTTAGATCCAACTAATCTAAAACATGTTTCTTTTATTTTCCAACTGATCAGGAGATCATAATAAGGGTCTGGTCTGATTTTCATATCTGATGACTGGTCTATTTTTTAGAATTAAAATGAGGTTAATAGCACTTATTCATGATTTAATGAGGAAAGACCTTGTATGTAGGTATATTACTCAGATTAGAGTCTACATATGGATTCAAATCATTATTAGTGTTCTAGGAGAATTTTCTAACAATTAATATCAACTGGATATTGTTTATTTTGTTTAATGAACCCTAAATAAGAGTATTAACATCTAAGTTAGAAACCATTGATAATAAAGCTTCAAGAGTCTGACCTAGAGGTATTATAATAAAGTAGGCATTTTTCTGAGTCTGGAGATATTTTTGGAGAATTATTTGGGTACTAGAGATATTTTTAATGCATTTCCTAGGATTAGATGTAATTCTGAAGATTTCAACTAACATTTACCTTTTCAATTTATCGTGGTCATCGGATCCTCAAGCTCTAGCCTTATATTGGTGGCATGTAGCACTCCTTCCTTGTGTGGCTTAGTGAACTTGGACCGGATGACCTGTTGGTCTACTGGTTCACAGTTGCACCGCTTGGTCGCCCTCACCCTCACAATCAGCGAGTCGCGTCTGCGATAGAACTCACTCAGCGATCAACTATTCCTATGCTCTGTTGGTCCAGAGTGAGCACCGCGTTGGGAAGGGACTCCGGCGAGCGACAAGGTGAGAGTAGGGATTTCATCTGCAAATTTAATGTGCTCCACGAGTTCGCAGCCACCATCCGCGAGCTTCATGCCCTGTAGAACTTTCTGGGGGTCTGCGAGGATAGATCCACACTGAGTTCGTCGAGGTCTCATACATCGTGGAAATGCTAGAAGGGGAGAAGAGGTTTTCTAACCGTGAAGCTTGAGGCTGAAGAATTTAGGAGCTTCGATCTAACTCTACGAACTTGTAGACCCTCTTGGATTTAGGCTTGGAGCCCTAGAATGACCCCTCCGACTTCCCCAGCTCTAGTTCGAAGAGGAGGATCCAGCAGCCTGAAAGATGCTTTCCAACCTCATATTGAATGGAATACTAGCTCCAGCTTCCTCATGAGATCCTTTTTTTTTTCTACCCGACTCCCCCACCTTGCACTCTCCTATGCCTTCCCCTCTTTTGCAATAGTTGTTGCTTACTGGAATGGAGGGAGGAAAGGAGGACCAGAGGTAGATCCCTCTCTCTACTTCACGAAATAGATTATGTGAGAGGTCGTTGGGAAGTTGTTGATCTTGCAGAGAGTTAGGCTCACGTAAAAGTGGTGGAACACCCCTGAAACTAGGGGAGAAGGGGGGCTCCAGACCGCTGACCATTTCATCCATGGTATCCGGAGGTAGGAGACAAAGTCTCCCCCGTCCAATAATAGAGAACGACTCGAATAGAGCCACGCCCAGCTAAAGTCACGCCCTACAGTTGAGTAGGTTGGCTGTGTGACACTATTGGTACAGAACTAAGTTCTACATAAGCCCAAAGAACATAATTTAATCACATTTATATCAATAATGTCCACAAAGTCAAATAGATACATCTGTTTTAGAAATCTCCAAAAGTTCTAAGATTTTAGACATATGCTCATAATATCTTAAAACAACTCTTGTCAAAGTTTGAGACACGAACTCAATTATTTGATCATGCAAATAAATTATTCAAACAACCTTGTAATAGGTGTATAAACTTTGAATTCAAATCAAATAATAAAAAGATATTGATCCGACAAGCCCAAAAATATTGGTGGTGATATGAAAATACCTCAGGCTTCATCAATTGGCCACTAGAGTTCACTGTAACTACTAAATAGACCTCTTGGCCTCATAAGTACCCTAGTCAATTTATCAACGTGATCCATCATGCTTGGACTCTATTAAGTGTCACTAGCATCAAATATATCTATAGTCATTCTTTTGATAAAAAATGATCCATGATTGAGCTACAAATTTCTCAACTTGGTGTCGACTTTGTATAGATCATACATGGTTCTCAAATACTATATTGGTCATCAAAACCCTAAAATCTGGGTTATCACAGTTCTCAATAAAGAGCATAAGCTCTACGTCCTTGATAAACCAGTGCCAAAAATACCTGCTCCTGATGCACCTAGGGCACACGTGGACGCTTATTGGAAGCATGCCAATGATGCCTTGGAGATAATGTACCTTATGTTTAGCTACATGAACTATGAGTTGCATGAGCAATGCCAATACATGAGTGTTCTTGAGATGGTAGAACATCTTTAGAAAGTAACACTCGGTCTTACAAAGAAAGAAAGGGATGATATCTTGAAGGTGTTGCTTGTGTCAAAGCTGACAGAGGGAACCTCAGTAGAAGAACATGTGTTCAATATGATTGGACATGTGTATCATCTTGAAGAAATGAGATTCACCTTGAGCCAAGAGTTGGGCACTGATATGACTCTAAAGACAATTCCATAATCATATAGCCATTTTATTTCATGTTATCATGTGAATAATATGGTTGGACAGATGTCAGACTTGCTTGCCATGTTGATTCATGCTGAAGTAAAATTGAAGAAGGATAAGCTCGTGACGGTGATAAGCAGAGATGAGCCCAAGGATCAAAGAAAGGTCGAGAAGTGTTCTGAAGTCTAGGCCAAATCCAAATCTTCAACAGTCATGATAAGGAGAAAGAAAAGTACAAGAGGAGCTCATCCTATGTACTTGAAGGCATTCAAGAAGAAGAAGATGGGGATGGTGATCTCCACTTCAGGTATATACGTTATTGAGATAAATATATCTACTTCATTATCATAGGTACTAGATATCAGATGTGAATCCCACATATGTTCTCATATGTAGGATCTGAAAGGAAGTAGGTCTTTGGGAAAAGGCAAGGTGGAATTGCGAGTTGCTAATGGTGTAAGAGTTGTAGCCAACACAATTGGAACCTATAGTATATCTCTACCCATAGGGCTTGTAGTAGAGTTAAAGAACTACTATTATGTACATACTATAATTAGAAACATCATATCTGTATCTTGTATGGACAATGATGCATTTGAATTCCATATTAAAAATGGTCGATGTTCTATTTCAAAAGATGTAGTGTTTTATGGAAGTGCCCCAAAGTCTTATGGTCTTTATCTGTTAGATCTAAAGATAGATGTATATAAAATTAATACCAAAAGACTAAAACTCAACAACTCAAACAATACATACCTTTGGCATTGTCGTCTAGGGCACATAAATGAGAATTGCTTATCTAGACTCTTTTGATCTAGAATCAATAGAGACATGTGAATCTTGTTTGTTCGGTAAGTGGCTAAGACCTCTTTCACTAGTAACAACGAGAGGGCTAGTGATCTATTAGAACTCATACATACTGATGTATGTGGACCTTTTAAAACAACCACGAGAGGTGAGTATTAATACTTCATTACCTTCTCTAATGACTTCAGTAGGTCCATTTATGTTTATTTAATGAAACATAAGCCAGAAACTCTCGAAACATTTAAGGATTTTATGAATGAAGTACAAACCCAACTTGGTAAAAATATTAAGGAACTTAGTTCTGACCAAAGTGGAGAATACTAAAATAAGAGTTTGAGAACCTTCTAAGAGCCCATGGGATTGTATCCAAGTGGATTCCACCCGGAACACCTCCACATAATGGTGTATCAGAAAGAAGGAATCACATATTGCTAGATATGGTGTGATCAATAATGAGTTTAGCTGAGCTTCAGACTACCTTCTAGGGGTATGCTATTCTAACTGCCGTGTTTACACTAAACCAAGTGCCATCTAAATTGGTTCAAAAGACACCATATGAGATATGGAATGGGAAGCGTCCCAATATGACTTTTATGAGGATTTGGAGTTGCGAAGCTTATGTCAAGAAAATGTTTCCTAAAAAGCTTGGCCCAAGATTGGATAAATGTTATTTTGTTGGATATCCTAAAGAAACAAGAGGATATTACTCTTATTCCCAATCTAACAACAAAGTGTTTGTTCGCAGGGATGCTGCATTTCTTGAGATGGATTCATTTCCAAAGGAATCCGTGGGAGAAAAGTGGAAATCGAAGAGGTTCGAGACCAAAAAGGCACTAAACTAATAGATTAACAATAGGAACAAAGAGAATCACATGATGTTGTGGAATCTCAAACTCCTCACATTACACATTAACCTCATAGATCTAATAGGACACACCTTGATCCTGAAAGATTTGGATATCTTGTAACTCAGGAAGGAAGTGATTTGGTCATAGATGATGAACTAATATCCTATAAAGATGCTATTGAGGGACCAGAGTCTGATAAATGGCTTGAGGTCATGAGATCTGAGATGAAATTCATATATACCAACAAAGTAGGGACTTTGGTGGATCCACCTGAAGAGGTAAAACCCATTGAGTGCAAGTGGGTCTTCAAGAAGAAGATAGACATGGATGGAAAAGTTCAAACCTATAAGGACAGATTGGTTGCAAAGGTTTTTAGACAAGTTTAAGGTGTTGACTATGAAGAAACCTTTTCTCCAGTAAACATGGTTCAGTCCATCCCGATCATGCTTTTTATTGCAGATTATCATGACTATGAAATCTAACCGATGGATATTAAAATGGCATTCCTTAATGGGAATCTTCTCGAGGATGTGACATGACACATCTTGAGTGTTTTATAAATCCAAAGGATACAAATAAAGTATGTAAGCTACAAAGATCAATCTATGGATCGAAGCAAGCATCTCAGATCTGAATCTTCATTTTGATGAGATAGTCAAAGAGTTTACCTTTATTCAAAATGAAGATAAACCTTGTGTGTATAAGAAGGTTAGTGGGAGCATAGTGACATTCCTCATATTGTATGTAGATGGCATATTATTAATGGGGAATGACACCCCCTCCTTTACAAAAGGTAAATGCATGGCATGGAAATACATTCTCTAAGAAAGACTTGGGAGAAGCATCCAAAATCTTGGAGATAAAGATCTATAGAGTTAGATCCAGAAGAATTCTTAGACTAAGACAAAGAACATACATTGACAAAGTGTCGAAGCGGTTCAACATGGGAAGCTTAAAGAGAGGAAACCTAACTTTGCATCATGGTGTCCCCATCTCTAGATCTCAATGTCTATGAAGTAAGGGAACACATGAGTTTGGTTCCATATGCCTCAGCAATTGGATCAATCATGTATGCACTATTGTGTACCCATCCAGAATCCTCGTATGCCTTGAGCATGATGACTAAATATCAGTCAGATCCAGATGATGCTCATTGGATAGCCATAAATAACATCCTCAAACACTTGAGAAGGACTAAGGACCAGTTCTTGGTCAACGATGGAGAGGAAGAGTTGGTGGTAAATGGTTAAATCGATGCAAGCTTCCAGACTAATCATGGTGATTATAAGTCACAATCATGATTCACATTTTGCCTCAACAATTGAGATGTAAGATGGAAGAGTTCCAAGAAAGAGACAGTTTCCATTTATACAATAGAGGTTGAGTATATTGTTGCATTGAATGCAGTAAAAGAGGTTGTATGGATCAAGAAGTTCATCATAAAACTTGGGGTCGTTCCAAGCATCAGTGAGGCAATCAAGTTGTATTGTGACAACAATGGAGCGATTGCACATGCTAAGGAACCCAGATCACATCAACGTTCAAAGTATACATAAAGGCAATTCCATCTCATACGAGAGATCATACATCAAGGGGTTGTAAAGATTTGCAAAGTATCAACTCAGAACAATGTTGCTTATCAATTGACAAAGGCACTTTCACAGTAGAAGCATGACACTCATGTTAGATAGTTGGAATATGATTCATAGGTGATTGGCTCTAAGTGCATGTGGGAGTCTGTTGGTATGTATTCCCAGAGAGACAATCAAGTGATGATTGCAATGGCATAAATGTAAATGATTTGATTATTAAAAAAAGGGCAAGCTTCCAATTATTTTATTTAATTTAGTTATGAGATAATGATGTAACATTATAAATGTCTAGAGGAAAATATTATGTTTTCAAATATGTGACTTGGAAGAAATGAGATCATAAAGATGTTAAGAGTCTATATATATTTTATCATTATGTCCCTTATTGGTTGTTATTAGGGAAGGTTGATAGACAATAATAACACATAAGATCAGAGTGTGAGTTGGTTGATGACAAAATCTCATTATTCATGATATGGTAATATGAAACCAATCACACAAATACATGTTATAGAATAGTGTATCAGATAGACCCACCGTGAGACTGACACACCATCATGGAAGTCATAGTCATCTCTCACAGTGATGGTGGTGGTTGTGGTTCTTATACCTGAAATCACTACACTCACCACATGTCTTTGGGTACACTTTGACATCATCAAACACAATCTTAAAACATGGGTTGTTATAATGGTGATGATTGGGTGACTTTGACACATGGGGATAGATTGTGAGTGACAGAAATGGGATTTTCCCTCCTATTGAAGTGTGATGTCCTAGGCCTCTTGATTAGAAAGAATGAGAAATGCATGACCATGCACATGTGAGTCAATATATGATATTGAACCTACATATATCTCAGATAGTCTGCTCTGGTTCAAGAAACAAGATTGGATAATAAAGAGGGTGACTACTCCATGCCTCGAGTTCAATTTGGACATCAGTGACAAAGGAACTATACAAGCACTGCAACTCCATACACATATTGTCATTTGAAATTGTTCCCCAACATTCCATTTACTTGGGTATAATTGATGTGTGACTAGGAACCACTCATTGCTTGTGATATCATAAGTTGTTATGGACATTCACTTCCAGCATAATATGGGACCTGTAAGGTCACACACATAGGTCTAAACATAGAAGAGGAGTTTAATCTTGAATGACAATTGAATTAAGTGCTAAAGTATTTAGGTATTTGATTCATGCAACATATAGGCTGACTACACTGTGAAATGCCCATTTCAAGTGTTGAGATGACCATCTAGAGTGCCAAACGGAAGTCAGAGGTGTTGAGATGGGTGTCTGGGGAGTCAAGCCTAATTCGAGTGAAAACTGGTTGTGAATGAACCGAATGGACCTACTCGTCTCACCAAAGAATCATCTAGGTGGGCAAGACAGTCATCTTGCATGGGCGAGATGGTCTAGTTCGGGTGAGGGAAAGTTCTCGGTATTTCCAAGTTTGTTTCAGTTGTACAATACTTGTTCTGCAAGGAATTAATATGTAATATTAATTGGGAACAATTTGCCAATTTCATTTGTGAATGGGAAAGCACCAGATGATCATTTGGACTGAGCCAGATGACCGTATGGCATGTGAGTCGACCGTATGGGATGCCAAATGACCAGTTCGGTTGCCGCAGGTTTCGAAAGTTCCAGAATTATTGTGAAATTTTGATATATTTCAGTCCCTTCCACTCCCGCATCGATTGGTAACATGGACTCAAACCATGCCTATAAATAGAGGGGTACTGAGGGTTTCCTAGAATACATCATAGACAATTGAGAATATGTTACTCTTATAAATGTTGTCCTCTCTAGATGTGGTAACCATGAGAGCCTAAGCAAGTTCTACCCGACTAGGGAAGAACAACAAGGGAGAGAGCAATTGAGATCATTATTGTGGGAGAGCAAGTTAGTGACTAGTACACCATCGGGAGGGACAACTCCTTCCTATCTATTCTACTAGGATGACATGATTTCTAGGAGGTCCATGTGTACTTCTCTAGAGGCAGGAGGCTATTGTATACCGCTAAGGAGGACATCGTCAACCGGAAGTCTATGATGAGAGGAGTTGCTGCAAAAAACAATGTTTGAGTCTGTTGTCCATGGAGGATCACTCAGGCGAGTCCCAATGCAACTAGGAGTTAGAGTTGCACATCTACAATGGTGAAGTTTTTCCGCTCGAGTTGATCTAGTACCAGGTATATCCTCAAAACCATGTTTCCATCATTATAGTTATTGACGTGATCTGTTGGTTATGGGGAATATGGTAGATACAATTTTTGTTTCTACTGCATATTGTGTAGCCATATTTCCCTACACCCCAGAGGTGATGAAGCTTCCTGCATGGTAGGTATGCTGAAAAGGCTCTGAGGTGGCTGATGTTGCTGAGTAATCGGTAGTGACAATGGTGAGTAAATGGTGTGGAACCTCCTTTGAAGATATTGTTTATCCTTTTGGAGCTATTCCACGTACGTCCAATGACTCTTGATGTCATTTTGCACATTTTGGAATTCCTATAAGATGTCTTCGAGATGGCACCTAATGTCACAATGACCGGTGTAGAAGTCCTTACACATCCCTAATAACATATGATATAAGTTTCCCATGTCAAAGATAGTTGGAAGTGGCTTAGTCTAAGGAGGTAGAAGTTGGTAAAATTGATGAGGAGACGAAGTATGGGGCACTTCCTGGTGAGGAATGTTATGGAAGAACACCCTATAAAACTTCTCAACATTAAAAAAAATCTAGTACATGTCACATTGTGGTTGAAGATCCTATAGTTCCTCGTGCATAGGGTGCATTGCAATCAATGTCTATGGTAGAGACATCGATGACCAAACCCTGACATGCAAAGTAGGAATTCATTGGAAGTAGAATCTTGTGGCGGCCATGGACAAAAATGAATATGAATCTTCCATTGTAAATCTTCATCACACATGATTGGATAAGGTATTCCTTATCCACCCTCTGATGCTACATCATCTCATCTTAGTCGTTAACAACTCCAAGGTGTTGTGCAATGAAGGTGATGAATCCTCCCATGGGTATGTAATTGTGATGTTTGCCAATCCAGTTGTAGAGGTGGAAAATATGAAAGTTCCCCATAGTGGCCTTCCTCCTACCACAACACACCAAGGAGATAGAGGCCTTCCATACTAACTGTAACGAAGATTTCGGGAAAAATGAGATCAACGAATGCGGAAGCGATTAGCAGCGGATTACGAAAAATCACTAAAAATTTAAAACTTTTTAAGAAAGATCTTATGCCATAAAAACCTTTTTATAAGAGACAGGGATAACTGTTTACATCATGTTTCAACATTACATCTCTGTGGAATCACCCCTTGAGTGAATACATACATCCATTGCCTTGTTAACTGTACAAGACAAGATATAACAAAATATAGAGGCTTAAAGCCAAAAACCTCAGACCTACTGACTCCTAGGACCTGAGAGTACAGAGACGACATAAGACATACTATCTATAAGACTGGACAGTCAGTATCTCCACCTGAGATTCACTGTTGTCTCTGATGTTGTTGTTGCTGTTGCTCATACTTGGATGGGTTCCTTCGACCTTGGCGTCTACCTAAAAAGTAGAAATCTACGGGGTGAGACATTTTTAAATAATTGTCCCAGCGAGAGTTATAACTCTCTGCCAGAAGCTTTGTTAAAGCAATCAAAGGAATATTATGAGCAGGGTAACTTAAATTACTTACAGCAGATTTGATAACAAGTATCTCAACTTCATTAAGAAATATGAAGAACATGTATACTAATACTTGAACAGGATATTAAATGCAAGCAATGTAACATCAAGCAATGTTCCTCGTAGTTCAACCTAAGCAGATATGCTACACGGTTGATTATGTTTTACAAACATTATTATGCCCTGCGGAGATGAGGTATACCGCTCATACTCCGACTGACCATTTATAGAAATCGCGTCGGTACCATACATAGGTCATCAAAAGAGCCGGATTCTTATGACCTCATCTTCCTCAGTCAGTAAGAGGATTTACTTGCAGGACATCTTGTGTCTCTGCTGTAGTAGCTATCCAGGGTATTCTGGAAACTTTGCTATAGTGTTACAGTGATATACTGTACTCTCTTCGTCATCGAAAGATTTCTTGTTTATCTCTCATCGATGCGGTATTGGTGATTTTCCTCGGGAGATTAGTGGTACATCAACCCGGTATAAATATGTAATGAAGGATTGATAGGGTAAGATACATCCTACATCAATTCCTACATTAGGATGTAAGGATATTTGCGTCCATTTCCCCCATATACTCAAAAGTATATGTTCCAGGAGTTCCCTTGGGAAAACCTATTTCACCATCATTTAGTCTCTGACAATGATGGATCTATGGTCAGGGCCCTACATGATATCATTATAATTGATTACTTAAGTACATTTCAGTATTCTTTTAACACCATGCATGTTTTCAAACATAGATCATCAAAACAATTGCTATAAAGAAAGAATACTAAATGTATCAATCTTAACTCTCATCAATTAACATATGGAAATCAATTCTTAATCATTTCATTACTATGATTCAATAATAGGGTATTCAAACCTTTAAATTATCATAAGTCATCTTATCAGCATGACCTTGACGTTACTCATGGCTCTTACAGCCCATCATTCTCATATGTTACCACATAATCTTAGGCAACATGACATGTAATCACTACTCATAAAGCATGTAGTGTACTTTCAATGAATATGATATCATAATCTTTACATGGCTATGATCATTTCTTTATAAGAACATGCATGATTAATTCAATTGACAATAGTAAACAATTCATTTCCAGATCAGCAATTTAATAAGCAGAATTAATCTTTCAATTCAAGGGATGTACCTTCATGCCTTCACTAAGGCTAGGTTCCCTTAATCACATCAACTAGGATTATCCAATCCCTTTCATTATGATTAGGAATAATAATTCCTCATCTCATACTTTAATCATGAAGATTCATCATGTTTAAAAACATAACTTAGAGTTTAAGGATTATCCTTATTCAACTAAGATTATTGAATCTGTTTGCCTTATAAGGCATAAGAATTCCTTATATGTTATTTGTTCATAGGGTTTCATGCTTGAAAGAATAACCCAGGATTAGGGTTAACATACTTCATCCCTCATAAGTTAGGGTCTTCTGTTCAAGTTATCAGTCCAACCCTAGTGTATTGTTCTACCACATTTGGGAGCATACAAGGACATTATAAGTATATGGTTTTGATTACTATATTCATCATATATCACTACTAATTATAAATTCTAAGTATTAGTTCCCTTCTCATTCATGTCATGGTATGATTACATCATACTCCTTGATTTGGCTTATCCCAATCTCAAGGCATATTAATCAATGCTTATTAAGTACATTGAGTCCATTATATTTTTAATGTAAACAATTACTCATCGATCATTCCATGGATCTCTTGTCTAAGTACAAAGGTTCTAAAGGTTCATCAAGGTATATTACCTTGAATTATAGAATGTGACATCTATCATATCTTGATGTATCACTTTCTTCTCATTAGAAAGGTATTTGTACAAAGGTCTAGGCAAGAGCCAGGTTTTGATCCTGGGACCTATGGGTCATGGGCCCATCTCACTTTTTAAAATCCTTTATCTTTAACATGGTTCTTCATGTTTAGTTCTTATGTTTATGACATAATCATCTTATTTAATTAATTTAGCCACACCTCTCTTTAGTGCTCTGACTAAATCATCTCTAGGGTCTCATATATCATTGCTTGACATTACCCTAAATTATGTCTTAGATCATCTCATGGTACTAAGGTTTCCACTTTTCAATTTCTTTTATAAAACACCACGGCCGTGCTTCCTTGCACGGTCGTGCAAGGGAAAGCTACCATGGCCGTGCTCCTTAGCACGATCGTGTTATCATCATCATACCTAGATTGATTCTAGGGTTAGGGTTTATCTACCCCAATCAGGGTTATCAAACCTCTTAGCCTACAAGGCATAAAGGTTCGTCACTTTATAATTCATTCATGAGGTTCCATACTTAAAGACATAACCTAGAATTATTCCTTCTATGACATCACCCTAAATTAGGGTTTACTATTCTCATTACATGATATTACCCTTGAATTAGGGTTTACTATTCACTTCATGGTGATTTAGGCTCATAGCATCACCATGCATGAAATCATCATCTTTGGTGCCTTCAAATTAGGTTAGGATTCATCAATTATCATAATTAGGGTTTTCATGATCTCACATAAATGGATCATACCCTAGTTATGCACATTCATATACATTGAAGGTACTTTACTTGAATATCAACCATACTTGGGACCTTCTCTCTCCTATTACTAATAGGTGGTGATTGCATCACTATAGATTGAGTTAGGTCAAGTCCTCTTTGATTAACATAAGATAAGTCACCACAATCATGTCATTAGGGTTTGCATGATCAAGGGATGTTGCCTATTTGAACCCCTTCAAGGGTATATTGGTAAAGTTCACCATTGATCATAGCATGTCTCAATCTACTAAGGACATACTCCCTTAATGTATGTAGGTATCATTAGGGTTTAGATTAGACCAACATTGAACCAATTACACCTTCAAACGATTAAGCATAATCAGCCCTAAAGGTCTCCAAACGGTTTCAACCTTAAACCTCCAAACGGTCTTGAGACCGTTTGGGGGCGTTGATCGTTTGAGAAAGTTGACCTCCAAACCGTTTGAAGCTATGCGACTTGAAACCGTTTGATTTTAAATGATCTTGAGATCGATTGTTCCAAACGACCTTGAGATCGTTTGAGCCCAAATGGTCTTGAGACCATTTGGCCCCAAACGGTCTTGAGACCGTTTGGTCCAAATGGACTCAAACCGCATGAACCTTAAAAGTGAATCAAAGATTATAATCGATTATGGTTATCCATGTTGAAGCCTTCAATTGGCCATAACCTTGTTAACAACTTGTAAATTAAGTCAATTGGGGTTAACCTTAATCAATTGAACACCAAATTGACCCTCAATTGAAAGCCAATTAGGGTTGAATCCAACTCAATTGGGTTTTCAATCGGCTAGTCATCAATGTTCAACAATATGAATCAAATTGAGATTGAACCCATCAATTGACATCCAATTGGGTCCAAACTTGGCCCAAACAGTCTTGAGATCGTTTGGACATCCTCCAAACGGTCTGGAGACCTTTTGCCCAAAGTTTCATCAAAATCTAAGTTAATTTGATAAGGGTTGAACCCTAGTTAGGTCTAAAATTAGCACTTTTATCAATTCATCAACCTATTGTGATTGGACCCTCAAACCATCAAATTTCCTTAACCCTAGACCTCCAAACGGTCTTGGGTTGTCACCAAACGGTCTTGAGACCGTTTGGATGAACCCCAAACGGTCGTGAGACCGTTTGGGCCCTTCAACCCAAAGTTGACCAAAATCTATCCTTGAAATCAACAATTCAACCCGATTAGGGTTTAGGGGTTGAAGTGCCTTCAACTTATGATTGGTTTGGAATTAGGTTATAATTCTTTGTAGATGTTAAATTCAACATGTTTCCAACAGACCACAAAATGGTCTTCCCTCGGTCAACCCTATCAAATGGTCTTGAGACCGTTTGATTCTAAACGGTCTTGCAAGACCGCATGAGATCAAACGGTTTGAGACCGTTTGATTTCAAATGGTTTGCAAACCGTTTAGACCAAAGGGTCCAAGGTCGTTTGATAAAGTTGCCTAGGAATTCACGCCCATCATCTTCAACCTCTGTTCAGGTCAGTTACTCCACAGATTGCTTGCAAAAGTTCAAGGAAGAATGGGGAAGAAGAAGAACTAAGTATAATTTGCAAGAACATAGATATGCATAATAAGGCAAGAAGTTTAGAGTTATAAAACCCGCCTTAAGGTTGTTCCTAGAGATCCAAGCTCCAAGACTTTAATGGCATCTTGAGCTCCATAGGTCGGCCAAGGGTGTTTCTCCAAGGAAAGGTTGGGAAAGATCGGCTAGAAAGAAAGAGTTAAGTAAGATAACCATGAAACCAACCTTGTAATCCACTTTCCTCCATGAATTCGAGCAAGAAGGTGACCCCAGCTTACCTAGCTCATCCTTGGTCGTTCTCCTATGCTCCTAAGCTCTACCTTAGTCGGTCCAGGCAAGGTGATAAGTGAAGGAGAAAGGAAACATTGCCTTTGGTTGTAAAGGAAACAAACTTATATATCTTAGGGTCATTTCATCTTAAGGACATCCCACTTCCTTCTTTTTACATCTAGGTCCTTTATTCCTTCTAAGGCACGTCCAATCTATCATTACTAAGAAAATACCCTCATAAACTCAAGATCTATGGGTAAAGAAAGCCAATCATAAGAATTAAGGTGCTCATATAAAAGGGTCTCTTTACTTACAACTTTGTAATCTAGATACAAGGGTTATCAATCTTATTTAGTTATTCAATTGAAGCGCCCCCTTCATCATTTTTACTCTAAATGATGTTTAGAGTCATACAAGATACTCTAGAAGGTGTATTTTACAAGTTGCACCCCATATTTTGGGTAAATTTCACTTTACACCAAAATTAGGGTTTTAAGCATATGAAGTACTCCACAAGCTGCATCTTGATGCCCAAGCTTGGAGAATCCATCATACTTCATCATATTTAATATTATGATGTCCCAACATCAAAGGAACATCTTAACATGTGCAATTTGCAAGTTAACCCCTTTAATTTGGTAAATTGCACATAGGTCCCTATATTGCAAAACAATACTACAACATTGTTTTAAAAAGGGACAAAAATGGAAACATATGTTCATCAGGAGCTTTAATTACATATCAAGAGATAATCACAAACATCTAATTACATAATTAAGCAAAACACCTAGGGTTAACTCATAACCCAGGTCAGGGATGTTACACTAACCGCATTCTGACTGTCGTGGTTTTCCAGAAGACAGTTATCAGTTACCTGATACAAATAGCAGAGAGGCATGTTATGGATGAGAGTGGCCTTGCCGTGGATAGAGGGGTGCATTTTTTCCCCTGTTAGCATCCTCAGGCACGATCAACTTTGAAGTCAAAATTTCCACCTTCTAACCGTCCCATAGACATCTTGATGTAGTCCCCTGTAGATTGTGCTAACCACCCAATCTACTGGTCTACAATGACTTATCACTATACATTTAGCAGGAAGAAGCATAGACACTATGATTTGCATCCTTTGGATTCTCTAGTGTTGAATAGAATTCAAGATTGTGTCTATATTACACATCAAAGTCGGAGTAAGAAATTACATCCATCCTGATTGCTTTCATATATTGATCAATATATGTGTGAATCCCTAGAGAGTTAAGGGAGGTGGGATTAGCATATTTTTGCATGACGACCTTCTTCTTGTAGTTGAAATTGTCAAACTTCCTCTTCTGGTCCCATTAAGGGAACTTGAGATGAGGGATGGTGGCCAACACTATGTAAGTAGAGGAGATTGACGGGTCACTGATTGAGGCATACTTGTACAATGATGAAGATCAGTGCATCTAGCCGACCCATTCTGCCAATACCCTCTTCTACTCTATTGAGCATCGATTTCCACAAACAAAATGCACTAAGGAATTTCCTTAGAGTAGTGCAGGTGGTGCACTCTCACAATTTTAGGGTCAAGATTGTTTCACTGTCGTGAAAAGGTTTGAGTGATGATTTCCTCCACCCCGTCACAGGAGATCTTCAAACATGTGATGGAAATGTGCCAGTAGTTCAAGTCAAATGAATGCGACCTGATCTTCAACAATGGTGAATGTTGGGAGGCTTCATCATACAAAGGATTTTGGGTGAGCATGTCTGGTGGTAGGTAAAAGTACGGTCCTTTCAATATCTATGTAGGAGTTGTAAGCTAGAACATGGGTGGGGATAGGCTTCCTATGGAGGAACCTTCTCCTTTGGTTCCTGAAACCACCATCTTAAACCCTGTAAAACCCTTCTTTGCTTCTTACATGGTGGCTAATGGGAGAGAGGTGAGTGTTGGCAAAGAGACTGAAAAAACTAGGTCGGGTTCATTTGACCCCAATCGGTTTTGTAGTTGTGGTGGCTGTAGTGCGAAGGTGTCAAAGGTGGAGGCACAATGTTTGTTAGGTATGAAACCATCTCTATTTGTAAACGATTGTCCTGATGGCTGGTGGTAACAGTAGGTAGACTTTGTGAGGTGGACCTTTCCACTTGAATCTGACCCAATGATGGATGGCATTAATGAGTGTTGAAGGCATCAGATGGCGATGCATAAGGTAAAAAACTAGGTCAGTTTCATAGAAGGATGGTAGTGTCTGCTGTTTTAAATGAGCGAGGTGAGTGATGAAGCAGGTTGGGAAGTGATGATGGTTTGTTAGTGAAACATGGCTTGACGACATAAAATCATCAAGGTGGCCTTGATAATGACTATTGTTGTGTTGTTGATGGTGATTGTGTTTGGTCCATTGACTAGCATCAATGTTCGAGTGGAATGACAATGTTGACAAATTGGCATTGGGTTGGCAGTGAACTTGTTGATTGTTGGGTCCTAATTCTGATAGAAGGGAAATCAAAGAGAAAAAGGTCACAAGAGGATTCCAGATCTAGGATGGATTGAACTTGAGTCCATTTCCTCCCTTATACCGATGTCAAACCATGTTAGGGGAGTCCATTTGGCAGTTGGGAGGGAAGTAACATTGAAAAAAAGTTGGTCAAACATGTGTAAGTTGAAGAACCTATAAGATGAAAGGAATATCACATGGTGGTAATCGGACAGAAAACAAAGAGACAACATGCACATAAAAACTACATGCAAAATTGACACGATTATGCTAAAACTGGGTCAATTTTGTCTCATGAAAAGTCAACATGAAAAAAGAAACTGTCAGGAGGCACAAAGTACAAGCAGATAACATATGTTCTATGGAAGGACATATGGTAGGGAAGGAGGAAAATGTCGACGCATAAAATTGAGTCTTCAATGAAATTCGGTTAGTTTTGCTATGTCTTACTTAATATGTGTGTTAGATTAAGAGGTCAGAAATTGTGAATGAGAAAGAATCAAACAGTAGTTCAGAAAGGTTGAAAGAGTGAAGATTTGTTTTAGGTTGTCAAGAGAAGTGAATCCAGAAAGGGAGAGACTGAAACCGACCTAGTTTGGATGAAATGGGTTAGTTTCAGTAAAAAGGGTCAGATAAAATTCCAAATTTTGAGTAAATATGAGAATAACTATAGACTTAAAATCCAAACATACCCAAGAGAATGTATCAGTTGTTAAACCTGCTCACATTAGTTCATAATAGTTGTATGCAAAGGAGAGTACAATGCATGTCTGCAAGTTAAGTAACTAAGTTCATATTCTCTAAGTGATGCATGTAGAAGAAAGTAATCATATCTAGACAAATAGAGAAAAATTCAAACTAAACTAGAATTTTAAAAAAAATATTATCATAAGAATGACAAACAAAAGCAAATGCGTAGGAAAGAGGGGGTGACTGACCGAAAACTTCTACACCCATACCCCAAATCTGTAGTTTTGTGGTCCATGTTAACTACGTCGTATCAATAGGGTCTGCCATGTAAGCATAGAATGGGCAAAAATGTCAGCCCTGCCAAGTCTGGAGTAGGGGAATATAATGTCTTGACTTGGTGAATTCATCCTTGTGCTTAAATTGACTTAAACTTCACCAATATGAACTATTTGACATGACATCCTCAAAGCATCTTCAAGATGAGTCTCTGAATACAAGTGCTCCTAAATGTTGCTATAGATGAGTTGGGCGGTTCACCTTCCACCTCTTCATTTGAGGTCGGATGTCCTAAGCAATCTTTATTGTAAATAAGTATCACCCAATTATCTCTTGAACAAGAGGAAGCCCTAAGTTCTGATCTTACACTACAAGTATATGAACAAACATTGGGTTCATTGTTCACAATATAAAGTAGATGAACAAATAATTTCAAACAGTGGACTGTAATATGTAACCCTAGAATCTTTTTCCAAACTTGTAATAAAGAGACAATGAGGTGAACGAAGTTGTAGTCAAGAAAATATAATGATGATTGGGTGATTTAACACAATACGGGTATTAAACTTGGCATTTATACCAACATAGCCATAACTGTAGAATCTAGAAATTACACTACAAAGCCCTAGAAATCAAGAAAAGAGACATGATGTGAATGTAGGATGTGATTTTTGGAACTTAGAAAGTTAAAATTTTGAAAGTTTATTTTTATTGAATTCAAAAAAGGAAAAATGCAAGAAAGTATATGAATAAATTCATGAAAAATATCCAAATATAGAACGAATATATGGATGTAATGCCCTTCCACCCCAATCTTAAAATTTTATTCATCCTCGAACAAATCATAAACATAGTATGGTAGGGATGGTGGGTGTTGTAGTCATGAGTTATCTTTGTATTTCCCACTCCCAACTTTAGTTGATGTGGAAGATAATGCAAAAAAAATTTCCATGTGTGAACCTTAGAAGTGGAAAAAATGCCTTGGGATAACCCCAAACTTGGAGTTCTCTATCCAAATCGTGATGGAGTGGCTTGTCACGTGCGCACAAAAATATACATTAAGTATAATCATGAAAAAATAAAGGAATTAAGAGAAAGAGATCAATATATATACTACAACATGGTGAAAAAGAAAACAAAAAATAAGAAATCTACAAGAATATGACATGATGCTTTAATGAAAATTGTTTCTAACCAACAAACAACAAACTAGGCAAGAATTTTTTTCTTCTAAAAAATTAGAAAATATGATGATAAAGGAAAAGTGGTCTCCAAATTATAGCAACTCTTGGATCCCAAATTCTAAGTTTTCAGACCAAGGTCACTTGTGTCTTGTAGATTAGATCCCCCGTGTATGAGTAGAGTGTCAAGATTGGTGGACCTTGCCAAGTCTAGAATAGGATGATTAAAATTAAGGACTTATGGCTTTATCTTTGAACTAATCTAAAAAAGAATTCCTTAACATAACATCCTCTGATATATCCTTCAAATTTTAGATCAACTTGGTTGGTCACTATGATGTTAACACTTGAAATGATGGAGCAAAGTGGCTTCAAATATGATAAATATTTATGTTCTACACTCTCCATATCTAAACCTAACTTCGAATGGATTTCTGTACACACAAGTTGAATATGGTTTATCCAATTATTATCTATACATGTGGAAATCTTATGTGAATAAAGTTGTGAATCCTTCAACACAATCTTGTCACTGAGTAAAGGGGGTAGATGCCTTCATGAGTTGTAACCATGTTCTAAAAGTTCGTCAATATTGTATCCCTCACACTATCATGACCATTCAAAGGTGCAAAGGGAATGTACAACTATGTGAAATCAGATTTTGGTTATTGTCAGTAAGATTACATTCCCCACATGTGCAGTAATTATCATCTTATCATCATATAGACTATTCTATTCCAAATAAGATGACATTCTAGGACCAAAGTGTAAATCCTCAACATGTGGAATGTTGCTCGGGGTTGGAACAAAAACAAAGTAAACAAATCAAGTGAGTCATCAAACCAATCTATAGGTTGATTCATGGATTCTTGATTGTCCAAGAGTATGTGAAGATCTCCACCATCATCTTCCGTGAAAGGGTATTGTAAATATTCCTCTAGCAATTGCATTGGATCAGAAAAGTTGAATGAAAGGCTCTCCTGGGTGGGGGAATCTTTGTTACAAAATATGAATGAGTCTAATGGAGAATTCGAGTAGGAAAGAAATGTGAATTCCTTATAGGGACTATTGGATCATGTGTGATGGTTGAAGTCTTCATACACACAAATTGAGTGTGGATCTATTATATAGACTTTGGGTGTGTTGGTGAAGCTTTATGCATCAACGTATATGATGATTCTATTGCGGGCCCAAACCTCTATCAATTGTTGGATCATGCATAACTACCACTTGATTATAGCTGAATATGGATCAACATGATCTTAGATGTAGGATGAAACAACTAACTTGAGTGCATCAATATTTTGTCTTGTATTTGAAGTTTCTCTCATAAGATCTTAGTTCGAAAACCCAACATAAGATGTAGCAATCATGGTTGATGTAAAAAAAGTTTCGGGGGGCAATTGAAGGATACCAACTGAAGTGTATGTCTCCGTATGATTTGCCAACAATCTAGAATGTGGAATAAGTCAGGAGAGAAAGCAGACAAGATGATCTCCCTTGTTTTGTCTAGATGCAAGGATACAATCAAAGTAAAGAAAAGACAAAGGTGTGTAATCAAGTCTATTCCTAAACCTAAGTGGACTTTGAGTTCTTTTTGTGGTTTCTTGTTTCCTTATCTCTGATAATGGCATCAAAACTTCATTGTTCTTAAAGTGCATTAAAAGGATAAACACAATTTCCTACTCTAAGATATATGAATTTATATTTACACCCTACTTTATGAGACGTCTACAACTCAATACATAGTATGTTACAATAATATGATGTCAAATACAAGGATAGAGAAAAAACAATGATGTAAGAACAAAAAGTCTTGTCTTAGATTATTAAAGTCAAAAGGGATGACTTTGTTGTTCCATTTAGATATGATTTAATATACTTAAAATAGTAAATGTAGATTATGAAAGATCGAGAAAAATGAACATAATTGTGAATATGATAGAATGTAAGTTGGATTGGTTTTCACCAATCAAACTAGCCTCAACCATGCATAACCTTCTCTTCTATTTTATATATATACTTGATATATCTTGAAAGTATTTAGAAAAGATATCTACACCTTTGGTATCTTAAGTCTGGGTATTTTTGTATCTAAAGTCACCTCTCTCTTGACATTATAACCAATAGATCAAGGAAAAATGTATGACTTTCAGTATGATAACTCCACACTCTCATGTCTAGTTACTAATGTATACTCTAGATCTTCATGAAATTGTTCTCTCAAATGTATTTAGACCAGACATCACTAGAAGGTAGCTTATCAAACAAGTGATGTGCTTAAATAGGAGTATAGAAACAAAATTTCTAAAATATATGTAATTATATAGAAGAAGGAAATATTACATAGTTGGGAGGGCCTGATGGCTACTACCAACCCAATTTAATGAGTTTAATCACTCATGGTGCAAAAAGAAATCAAGTTACAATTTGAACATGTCATGGCTCTCAAACAAAAACAATGATACAACAAGAGAAAAGAAGTGGGACTCAGGTCCGAAGGGGGTCGGTGGGTCTTTGTCTAGTGGCAACTGCTTGATATTTTTAGGAATAGATGAAAATAATTAGGGTTGGATTGAAATAAATGCAATGGAAAGTTGTAAAGCAATGTAATTAATGCATATGGGATACAACCCATATTTGGGTTGATTAATCAGGCAAGGTTGAATACTTGTTCAGTCTAGAGATCAATAAACACTACTCGATTGATAGGTGGTTGATAAGTCAAGTGCATTTTTGAAAAGACTTGGAAAGGTCAATCATTTCAACAAAGCTTGGTCAATTACCTATGCAGATCAATAACTTAGTCGATAGCTCGCTGGGGTCAAAAGTCAATCACAAAAGCTTGATTGATAAGAGGTCAAATTATATAGCTTGGTCTGTTGATTTGTGCTTGGGACTGATCAAGCTATGCACAAAGGTTAATTGATCGATGCTTGTATTGACATTTTTCCTATCCAGTATTGACATTGTTGGTCAATCAGAGGAGAGGGTCAATTGGTTGTGTGATGGAAAATAGGATGCTAGATTGTTGCACCATGCTAGCTTTGGGAATCTACTATCAGGCTTGGAAAAGTCAAACACAGTTGTAAGAGGTCGATATTCCAATTTTAGTTCTTGATGACCCTGTGTAGGAACTATTGAATTTCCTTTGTTGCATTGTTGTTTTTAATAACATAGCGATCAAGAGTTTTTTTTAAGTCAACCACTCTATATTATTAATGCAAATCAGCTCGAGTTACATTGCAAATAGTTCTAGGAAAGATATAGGGGTCCATTTTTGAACTAAGGGTGCCATGGAGGGCACATTTAGCTACTTCATGGGCCACCATATTACAAGTACGCTTTGCAAAAGAAAAGGAGAAAAAATCAAACAACCTAGATACTAATTTGATATCTTCAATCAAGAGACCCATATGGTCTCTCCTCTGTTCTGGTTTAAGCAATGCCTCTATGACCATCTTTGAATTTGACTCCACCTCCACTAAATTGAAGCCCCACTCTAAAGCTTGTCTAAGCACTGCAAGGACCGCCTGCGCCTCAGCTATCTTGACCACACTACAGCTACTGTGATTTTCTACTGTCATAGCTAGAATCTTTCCTTCTTCATCCCTTATTACTCCCCCCAATCCTATCAACCCCCCTTTACCAACCGCAACATCACAATTAATTTTGTTCCTTCCACTGGCAGGCCTCGACCATGTTTCATTGGTCATATTAGTTCTCCCTTCTGCATTGACGGCTACCTTCTCATTGTATCGACTAAAATCTTTAATCAGACTAAGTACTTGTCGGATAATGATGTCTGGTTGCGTTTCTGGACTACCAAATATACATTTGTTCATGTGTGTCCAAAGTCCCCACATAGTTCCTGTCACTTGCATAAAATCCTTCACTTCAAGCCTATCCCGTAGGGTCAACAATGCTTCTGAAGGCGACATTATAGCGAATTTATGTACCCTTAAATGTATCGAGTGTTTCGCCCAGACAGTACGTGTTGCATCACAGTCAAAGAGTACATGAGAGATTGTTTCCTTTGATGGCTTACATCTCGGGCAACTACCATTAGGGCTGCAATGTCTGTCTAATAGTCTGCCCTTGGTTGCCAAGCCGCCCATACACATACGCCACAAGAAATGAGACAATTTCAGAGGTAACTGAGTTCTCCACACAGTCGCCCAAACCTCACTTCTATTGGCAATGCGGGTTCTACTGAACTCTACCCTTCCCAAGAAAGACAACCAATATGTTAACTTTGAAGTAAAGTTTCCTTTGTCATCTGGCCACCACATGGGGATGTATCCAGGTAGTCGAGAGCTGATCGGTGTGCATAAGATTTTTGCACCAACATCTGGTGGGAAATTAGCCGCAATCATAGATCTATCCCAGACACCCATCTCTACATTGATGAGTTCATGTGCGTACTCCTCTGCATGAACTAACATGGAATGTTAATCATGTAGACATATTTGCTTCCCCAATATCCATCTATCCTTCCATATGTTGATCCTCCTTCCGTTGCTTACCCGCCAGTGAATTCCTTCAAGTAAAACTACTTTTGCACCCCAAATACTCCTCCAAGTAAAGCTCATATTATGACCTCTACGAGCATCAAGGACGGATGCCCTAGGAAAATAGCGAGCTTTTAGGACCATAAAAGGGAGAGAGTTAGTCTTCATAAGTAGTTTCCAAACCTACTTTGCTAACATTGCCTGATTAAAAGATTGCATGTCTCAAAAACCCAAACCCCTCTCTCTTAGGCTTACAAAGGGCAGCCCAACTGAGCCATGAGATTTTATGTTCCTTGTCTTTCGCATCCCACCAAAATCTAGATATACAGCTCTGTATCTCTTCAATAAGTCCCGTCGAGAGTTGGAAAATATTCATGACATACATTGGAATGGATTGTATGAAAGCCTTGATGAGGACTTCTTTTCCTGACTTGGATAAAAAAATTCTTTCCATCCCTACAGCCTTTTCCATACACTATCTTTAATGTAGTTGAACACCTGTTTCTTGGACCTCCCTATAGCTACAGGGAGACCCAAGTATTTTGCATGCTTCTCCACCTCTCTCACTTTGAGTAGATCACACATCTCTTTCTTTTTTTGGAGTGGTACTCCTTTGCTGAAGGAAACTTTAGTTTTAGATAGATTGATTCTTTGATCTGATGCCTGTTCGTACAAGCTAATAATATTAGCTAATTTGAGGCATTCTTCCTTGGTTGCTTTTACAAAAAGAATATTGTTGCCTATAAAGAAAAGGTGAGAGATGGGCGGTCCGTTCCTACTGACCTTAATGCCCCGAATAAAATTTTCATGCAATGTAAGAGAAATGGACGTGGTGAAAACCTCCATGCAAAGGATAAATAAATAAGGAGAAAGGGGATCACCTTGCAGTAGACCTCGGGATGGTAGTATCTTCTTAGACTAGTTTCCATTGATGGCAAACGAGAAAGTTATGAAAGAGATACACTCTTTCACTTTTCCCCTCCATAGATTTCTAAACACCATTTTTTCTTGGACCAGATTAAGGAAATTCCACTCCATCCTATCATAGGCTTTCGACATATATAATTTCAATGCTATGCTGCCCTTCTTCATTTTTCCCTCCATTTTCATTTTATGGAAGACTTTAAAGGCCACCAGAGCATTGTTTGTGATCATTCTTCTCGGGATGAAAGCACTTTGGTTATCAAAAATCAGCAAATCCATCATTAGCTTTAATCTATTGGCCATAATTTTAGAGGCAATTTTGTAGACCACGTTGCATAGGCTGATAGGTCTATAATTTGCTAGGCTCTTTGGTTTCTCCACTTTAGGAATCGATACCAGTAGGGTTGAGTTTACTTTCCCAATATATTCCTCCCATTTCCATCACCCTTTGATATAATTCGATATGTCCTTCCCAACTGTCTTCCAGTAATGTTGAAAAAATAGAGGCTTCAAACCATCCAGGCCAGGAGCTTTATTTGGGTGCATACCGACCAGTGCCTCCTGCACTTCATCATTAGAAATATCCTTTTCCAAAGTTACATTCATAGATATATCAACCTTCATTCTAAGTCCTTTCATAGCCTCCTCTGTTCTTTTCGACAAGCTCATAGAAAAGAGTTCCTCAAAGAAATCTATCACCACCGATTTAATTTCCTCATCTTTTGTACGAAGTATGTCATTCTTATCAAGCAACTGATCAATCTGGTTCTTTTTCCTCCTATGTGACACTTTGTGATGAAAATATGTAGTGTTCATGTCCCCTGACTTCATCTCATTTACCCTGGCCCTTGCACACCAATACTCTTCATCTCTCATGTGCCACATTTGTAATTCCTGAGCCAACCTCGCATAGTTTTTCAACACTTGATTATCTGGGGGCTTTTCTTGTTCTGCTAAAAGTTTTTCCGTTTCTTTAACTTTTCTTCTGATTTTACCAAAGTGTTGCATCGCCCAAATGTCTAGCTTCCCGCCGCATCCTTCCAGCTTATCAGTTAGTCCCCCTCTGTAAATACCATTCCAAGTACTCTGAATAGTGTCAAGACAGCCTTCCTCGCTCACCCACATAGGCTTGAACTGAAAGTAGTGCTGCCTTCTTTTCTTTTTGGCCACTTTTTGGTCAACTGAGATGTTAATTGGTGAA
The DNA here is from genome assembly GCA_963693085.1 of Alisma plantago-aquatica. NCBI lineage: Eukaryota > Viridiplantae > Streptophyta > Magnoliopsida > Alismatales > Alismataceae > Alisma > Alisma plantago-aquatica. The sequence goes on along the minus strand of OY856413.1, from coordinate 75,793,016 downwards.
TGATCTGATTGGTCAAACGAGAGACGAATGACCTTACAAGAAGAGAACATACTCCTCCATTCATACGTTTCCAGGGCCAGATCCAGTCTTTCCCTCACCAAAGTTTCCATGGATTTTCCTGTCTCCCAAGTATACAGTCTACAAAAAAAAACCAAATCAAATAAAGCACAATCGTCCACTGCATCCTGGAAGTCCTACATCCAACTATCATTTCTAGGAGGACCCCCCACTTTTCTTCACTGGAAAGGATTTGATTGAAATCGCCAAAAAGGATAGTGGGAATGTCAGCGCCTCTCATGATTTTCCTCATAAGGTCCCACGTGTGAAATTTTTGTTATTTTTCAGTCTAGTCATATATTGTAACTTCTCTCCATCTTGAACTTTGAGGTCCTTCTGTCACACAACATTCTATTTGGTGATTTTAGTAGTTGATGATCTCCACCTTAATGTCCTTCCACCACAGGCCCATACCCCCCGATCTACCATTATTGGACAGACAAAGGCCCTTAGAGAAACCACAGAAACATTTAACCTCTTCCAGTTTACTACCAACAATCATGGTTTCAGAAAGGAAAACCATGTTGGGGCTCTCTCCAATACCAAGTGCAAAGATCTCTGTGACTGTCGAGTTTGATCATGCCTCGACAGTTCCAGCTGAAGTTTTTCATTGGTCTTCACGAGCATGGTCCATGCCATAGACCACTACTATAATGTGTGGTTGTTCATCACTATCACCTTTAGATTCTCTCTAAATACACTGTTTCATTGGCACGAAAACACTTTCCAAATCAATATCCATATCTATCACTGCGTCAAATATCATGTTTCTCTTCCCCATCAGCAGCAAAGAGGAAGGTTCCTCCTCCTGATCTACTACCTCATCAACTACCAGTCTTCTTTTGATGTTGATCCTCCTCCTTCTGTTCTGCATTTTGCTGGGCGAGTTCACTACAGCCTGAGCTTTTTTCTTTAATTTGATCTTCTGGCCCCTTGTCTGGCGTTTTCTATCAGTGATACCTTTTCTAAAAGTCATCTCTATCTTTTCAGGATTTGTCTGTACCGGTATGCCTTCATGTATTGGGCGGCGCTCCAGATTTGTGGTGAGGGGCACGAAGACATGGCTAATAGAAGTGCCTGAAGATTTCTTTCCTTCATCGACTTTAGGTTTCCGGGTGTCTTTACCATGATCTATACAACCAGTCTCACCATTCCCTCTGACCAAGGGACACGCTTGGGTTGTATCCTTCAAATTTCCTTCACCTGCTTTATTAGTATTACTGCCTTCACCACTACACTTCTGGTAGTTTTCTGCCTCAAAGTACTTGTCCTGCAAATTAGGTTCCCCTTGTAACTCGATGACTTTATCATTATGGCATATAGTTCCTCCTTTAGGGACACCCACGGTTTACGTGGTGATGCCCTCTACCATGATCCCCATCCTCTCTGTGCTTTTTCGTTGTCGTCCTCCATCAGGAAATCACGATCTACGTGATCAAGTTTCCCGCATATGTAGCAATAGTTAGGTAGCCGCTCATACTTGATCTCGACTTTAGTTGTATTCCCCTTTTTATCCTTGATTTTTTGAAACCTTTGTAGCGGCTTCGTCACATCCAATCCTATTCAGACTCTGGAAGAATCCCAACCTAGATCACCTCTATCTATCTCGACCACTCTCCTGATCCTCTTGGAAATAGCCATAATAACTATCACTGATATTTGCCCCAGTGGAAGACCATACAATCTTTCCCAAAATAGACACTCCTTGAAGATAATCCGACCTAGAACGTCTCCATCCTCTACCTCCTTCGTGAGAAGCAATCTGTTATCAAAGTGCCAAGGTCCCTCGTCTAGGACTTTTTTCTTATCCTTCTAGTGAATGAACTGAATAACGAAGACCTCCCTATCAAGTTGTTTGAAGACAACACTCTCCTTTAGAGACCAGGCTAGCGTTAGGGTTCACTTTAAGGTCGGGAAGTTATATGACATGTTCGTTATGAGGCGGGCGACTAAGGCTAGTGAGATATGCCCCCTCCTCATCCTTCTCTTCATCCGACAACACAAACACTGTATCCTCCTCATCATCTAACCCTAGATTCACGTATCTTTCTGTTAACTCTTCTGCCATCTCTAACGTACCAAGTCCATGAGAGACTACCAAACCTTGACCTACAAGAAAGGATAACCACAACGGAGAGGAAAGTAGCCACAGGGGGAGATGAGAGAACCCACCGCCATTCACCCTAATCGCCGGTGTAGTTAGGGTATGAGCAGGAGAGACTTAAAACCTCTATAGTTATACATAGTGATTAAGAGTTGGTTCTCAATGCATCTATTTGGCACTCGATTGCTTGACGGAATGTATATATTAAGAAACGTGATTTATTGGTTAAAGCCTTCATAAAGGCTTGGTCAAAGCTTGATATAATTAGAATCTTTATAGGCAAAGAGGATGTAATAGTGGGAATGAATGTTGATACTTCCTTTGTCAAAGACCTTTCTTAAGAAATTAATTAAGATTTGATAAGTCGGCACATATGGACCTTGATTGACTGAATTAGAAAGGCATGTTGATATCTTGCATATTATTTTTGCCTTTCCCTTATTCTTAGCCTCGGTTGCGGTGGATTTTTTTTCTAGTCTTCTATCTAACGTGGGATCATATCAAATATCAAATTAAGTGTTGATGTCATTTTTATTTCAATTCAGCTATTAATACATTGTCTCGTCATTTATTTAGTTCTCATGGCTTATCATCTTTTTCTTTGGATCCTTTCATGTTCCTCTCTTTGCATTCTCTATTGCAATCAAATATTAATGAGTTTGCATACTATCAGAACAATAGAAAATTGTTGGTTTTGTTTCCTTTAATCAACAAGAATAGCTTGATACAATATAATTTAATGAACATTGATATCTATTTGTTGTCGATGCCTATAAGTCAAGTGAATGGGAAAATTAAGCATGTGTATTTAGAAAGAAAGGACAAATTAGGGAAAGATTGAGAATTAAACAATTAAAGGTTTATCATGGAAAATAAAGGTATGAAAACTAAAGAAGAACACATAGTAATATTGCATGAATTTTGGTGTTATCAACCATCCTGATCTTATGAGTTTCTTGTCTTCAAGCAAGACCCAAACTCAAAGATACAATCATAACATCCAAATTGGTCCTAGCAATAAACGTTGAGGTTAGGGAAAATCCTTTCAAATCATGAGTCATTAGGGCATGTTATTTTAAAATGAACCTCCACCCAACAAAAAACCTTCTAATGTAAGATCAAAGAACTAACATGCATGTTTAAGTAAATTCAATGCAATCAGATGAGATTATTAGGGATACAAATTGTTTATGTATGCATTAAAGCATAGTCACTTAGGAAATTAGGCAGTGAAGAAGGTGAGTAATGAGCTATTATCATGAATTTATGTTAACCAATAAGGTACGACATGACACCCACTTTTCATGTCCTAATGCAAATATAAAGGGAAAAGACTCTAATGAATTTTGAGGATCTCAATATGTATCAGCTTGGTCCATGTAAAAACAACTATCCCTACAATTAGATCTAGATAGACCAATGCAGTAAGATGAACTCCTTGTACCATGCTCAAACCAACCCTGATACTAGGAAGGTCACGTTGGTCTCCTAGGGGTTCCTAAGAGACTATCTAATGAGTTTTATATGACACTACTAGGAACAACATACACGTGTTTTTATGTAAAGTCCAACATTCGATGGGTGTCATCCTCAACTCTCCTAAAAAGGAAAAATAAATCATTCATGCTTTTATTGACTCTCAAGCTTTCAACATTTGATTTTAATCAATTAGGCATGGGTTCTAGGTATTATATGATTTTTTCTCTTATAGAATTTTGAATTGTTTTTAGGCTTTTTGGGTGGCCAAGCCTCCATTGCTTATATTTTGATATCTTTGACTCAATATTGTGGAAAAGCATGAAGATCATCAGTGTAAAAAATTCATCTTGATTAAACTCAAAACTTTTCATCGCTCACTCAAAATCTCTATGGACAATTTTATATGGTTCAAGGATCCTTAGAATATTATAAAATTTGTGAAAACGCCGCTTGGATTTTTGATCTTACACTAGATACACCTATCAGGAACAAACATTGGGCTCATCATTCACAACATAAAATAGATGAATAAATAATTTCAAATTGCAGATTGTAAAATAACTTTAGAAATCTATTGGTCTTTTAGTATGGGATGTAGGTTCAGGGGGGTGAGAAAAATGAGATCTTATCATAACCCTATAAATATGTTCACGGCATGTATTTAGGGTAGCTACATAGGTGTGCATAATGTTCTTGTTCGTTCTCTAGGTGTCATTGTACTAGGCTACCTAATGAGTGTGGTAATTCATTTTGGTTTTGGTTTTATTTAAATGGAGTATTGTGGTTTTCATTGCCTGTTTCAACGTCAGAGAAAACATATTCAAGTATTAATACATGTACATATGAAAAATGTTACCACATGCAGAAAGGCAGTGAGTGTTTGTGTAACCTAAGAGAAAGAGATGTAACATCAAGTCTAGATGAGAGTCTTTAGTTGATAGTTTTAATCTCTAGAGTCATTTAGAGCCATGATAAAGGTTAGGCTAGTAGTAGCCTAGATAATCTAAGTTGATGATGATGATGATGATCATGGTGATGATAATGGTGATGATGATGATGATGATGATGATGATGATGATGATGATGATGATGATGATGATGATGATGATGATGATGATGATGATGGTGATGGTGATGGTGATGGTGATGGTGATGGTGATGGTGATGGTGATGGTGATGGTGATGGTGATGGTGATGGTGATGGTGATGGTGATGGTGATGGTGATGGTGATGGTGATGGTGATGGTGATGGTGATGGTGATGGTGATGGTGATGGTGATGGTGATGGTGATGGTGATGGTGATGGTGATGGTGATGGTGATGATGATGATGATGATGATGATGATGATGGTGATGATGATGATGATGATGATGATGATGATGATGATGATGATGATGATGATGATGGTGTGGTGGTGGTGGTGGTGGTGGTGATGGTGATGTTGATCTTGATCTTGATTATAGTGTTGATGTTGACCTACATTTGATGTTGGACGTTTCAAGCATATTTTGATGACATGAGATGAGTTTGACAATGCAACCCTAGCTAATCTAGCACCATGTATGGTATATGTGACTTTGTTGATGTGTTAAATATAGCTAGTGGGTTGGCATGGTTATTGGTACCTAATCTTATACGTGTTGAGATATGATATGTGACATATGATTTGAGATGCCCATGGGCCTTAATATCTTTACAAAGGGAGAACTCTACCAGAGGACATACGATATGTATTCATATGAGATGAAACGACTCGAGAGAAGGTCAGAGTACCTAACCCCACACCATATGAAATGTCGAAAAAAATGCATGATGAAATACAAGATGACGAGTCCCTAACTAGACTACTTCTAAGTATATGAGTTGATTTACCTAGTGTGTGGTTCCTTTGAAAATGTTGAACCCTAGATTTCCTATTAAGAGACCTAACCCTAGAGAAAGAGGCAATTAAATATATGATGTTTTCTATATAGGTAATGGAGATGTCCCAAGACTCTAAGATGATGTACATGATGTGTGATCTTCATGATGATCCTCACACTCGGGTTATCTATTCTATGTGAAGGAATCTAGTGGTTGCACTTGTTTTTAGAAGTTGGTTTGAAATTTTGTTATGAGTAGATGGTGGTGGTTAGCATGTCTTGTTGAACGTAGATAGGTCTTAGCTGGAGAAGCTCAGACTTTTGGAACTCTTTGGAGATACAAGTGAGATATATACATTCCCTTAATAGTGATAATAATGTTGTCCCTCAACTGATGCATGGTAAATGAAACAATCTCACTTATGTTAAACTTAAATACGTATGATAAGTCCATGTCATAAGATGGACTTAACATGAAGTCACACCATACATAAAAGATGTAAGCTTGAAATCATGAACTAGATATGATGATACCTTGAGATATAATCTTGAATAATTATGATATGTAATGGTCAATTTCTGACCCAATATGAAAAAAATGATGAGCGTAATTGATAAATTTGACATAATTTTGGGGGAAAAACTAAAACACACATGAAATTAAGTATAATGTAAAAACACACAATTGATTATATTCTCATTTAGAATTTATGACAATGAGCATGTCTTTGAAGAAATTGACAACATAAATTGGGATGATAAACCTTGGGCTCATATGAATACATGAATAAAATCCTAATATAATAGGGATATGGGATGAGGAACCTTAATGGCATATCATGTCATAATATGATAAAACATTAAATGATATGTATATAATTAGGATGTGTGCACTTTGATATTGGAAATCTAAGTATGCACCCCAGAATGAGGGATTTGTAAAAATAATCCTTGGTTTCCTGAACGAGATGACTACGAACTTTGTCCTTCAACTATGATCTCAGACGAATTTTGAGGACAAAATTTCCTTTTAAGGAGGGAAGGATGTGATAACCTAATTTTCTCTCTACAACTTTATGCACCTTCTCACTCCAATTTAGAATCAGCCTACTCCTATTGATAACCGTTTCATATCTTGAGAATTAGGATATTCTAATTTGATCACTTGAATGACCAATTTTGTAAGGTATGATAATAATTTGAAATATTGAACCATGGCATGATTTAACACGTCAATACATTACAAATGAAATTTATCCTATTCAGTATAAATTTTTTATTCTCCAATATATTTTGTTTATGGAGAATCCAATTATCTTTTTACTGGTGTAAGAACCACATGGTCATATTTTTTAATCAAAAGTTATGACATTCAGAAGTTCTTATGTTTCAACTTGATTTTAACTCATTTTTTAGGTTAATGGACTCAATTTGGGTGTGCAGACCAATTAGGGAGAGGTGCCCCTTTAACTTTGTGGATATCCTCTCATTAATTTTATGCCATTCTGAGCCTTAGGATCTTACAATCATGGATAGCTCCCCTTATCCAACGGCCTAGGTGTTTCTACTTCCTCCGTATGCACCACCAACATTTGTGGCACTGTGACACCACCTACCCCCTCCATGGCACCAACCTAGACACTTTAGCGCCATCTTAGCCAAAATCGGTACCCAAAATACTCTTTGCAACCTCCCTCCTTGTATTTACCCTCACTTTCCCTTCACTTTTCCCTCTCTTTGGCACCCCCTAGCCATCTCTCTACTACCTTCTTTGTCTTGTGGTTGGAGCAGTGTCGCCACATCCCCTTCTTTTGGGGCTTGAGTCCCCAGTCACCTTCCATGCTTCTGAGACCACGAATGACTCTGATAGATCCTCCAAAACGAGGGGGGAAGCTTCCCAGGGTGGGTAGAACCCTGGCTCCCCCACTGCCACTTGTGTCGATGAGGTTGGCGGCTGCACACAGTATCTGCTACACACCTACTAATGGACGAAGAAGGATCAATAACACTTATGGATATAGAATGAGTAGCTTGGATGGATGCGTCCGGATTTGGGCCCACTCCCTTCCTCTTCCTCTCTCACGCCACTGTGGGCAAGCCACTCTCCAACACGGTCAGCACCCACCGGGCAAGTGACAGTCGCAACGCCAATCGCTTGATCCACCAGTGCGTGTGTCGGATAAGGACCATTGGATTGGTGGTTAATGGCCACTATCTTACACCACATGATAAGGGTAAAGTAACCACCCTACCTGAATATCAATACAATTTTATAAAGTTTTAATTTCAAACTTCAAAAATGCATATCTCCCTCACTGTAAGGCTAAAATGGGGAAAATTATATTACAAATTGATAACTTAGACAAGACCTACAACATGAACATATTTGCAGACCCTAATTCCAATGTTTGTTCCCTTGAATCTCTAAAGATGCTAACATTAGTTATAAGCACTTTTAGTGCATCTATATTATAAAAAATGAACCTTTAATGATCATCCATTAGCCTAATCATGATATCAAAATATTTAGTGTGTCTTTGTTCCATATGAGGGTCCTTATCACCCCTATTGTGCAAGAATGACTACCATTTGCACTATGTGACTTGTCCTTGGAATTTAATGTACAATCATGATCAAAGTTGTTATCTTTCTTCTATATGATCTCTAGTCTCTCCCTTATCTCTAAACCAATATAAAATATCTCTCCATGACTTGAAGATCAACCCTTAAATTCCCTCTTTCTAAGTGTGAATCACATGGCACCTAAATGCATGAGTGTACTCGATTATGTGAATGTTTTATTATACATGGAAGCCAAGGATGGGTTTGAACTATGTTGTGCAATAGATTGCCTTTGATATCTGAAATCATTATTATCATAACTTGATATGAACTAAGGACTTAAAGTCATCCCCCCTTGTTCTATTTAGGATGTGTGTGGTCGTTAGCCACCCATGTTGACCCTTATGAGGCTAGACCTAGTAACCATGCACCCATCCTTGAGATATGTTAATCTTGTCTTTACCTTGTTGATCTACACCATCTTTAATGCTTGGTTCTCATGCTTTGATGACTCTTGACCTTGGTTTCTCTATTGTGAGTCATTTTGACCTAGATTGAGCACACATAATATTAATTTTATCATTTTGACATAAAATAGATGGAACATCGAGATGACCTGAAACTTGAACCACACCTTCTTGATGACCTCTAAATCACTATAAGGTAATAAAAATGTAATGATCCAACCTCGAACATATCTTGGCAAAAACCCTAATGTAGATTTACTAGGGTTAATGTCTTAATGATGAGAATCTAAAACATGTATGCAATCTTGTGATTAATCAGATATGGCTTGTTTCTAGCTAATCAAGGAGTAAGTTAGGTTATGAATCTCTAAATCAAGTATGTGCTTTAATAATTTATGACTATGGCTTTCTTGCTTGAAATGTGATACATATGTATGCTTGTTTATTTGTTCAAATATTGCCATGTAGTATTCTTGTATTGTATTCAATGTTTGTCTCATATGTGGTCTTATAAATTGCAAACATAATATAGAAACTCCATTATACAAACATCATGCACCTACCTAATGTTTTGGGGTAAGGACATAAGGTTGAGTGTCCTACTTGAGTATCAAGATAGGGAGGACCGGTGAGAAAAGGGTTAGGCAATCTTGAGAACCCTCATAGACTCTTCTAATAGGAAGTTGTCCATAAAAGGCCTAACAAATACATGATATTTATGAATGAATGAAATGATATTATAATTGGGGTGAAATGAAATAGAACATGGGCTCTCATTTTTCTAAATACTTAACTTTTTTATTTCTTGTTTGTTACTTATGCAAGTCTTTTCAAATTATGCAAAGCTTAAGTATATGTATTTTTTATCCGTGTACTCAGCACCTCATATGCTTGACCCACCTTATTTTACATATTTTATGAGTTAATAGATGGCTAGATGTTGATGGGTTGTGTGATCTATGTCAGGTGTTCTTGTTGTAAGATCCCTAATATACATGAGTAGACTTGTAAAACTATACTCTTGAATATGTAATTTAAAGCTTGTAATAAACAATGTTGTTTAATATATCTTACTGAATGTTGAGATTATGATTGGTGCTTTTCTCCTATTATTTGTTCATGTATGCTATGCTTTATGCTTCCACATTCATACTTTGATAATACCATGCTATGGATGGACGCCTAGGTCCTATCGCCATTGACATTATAGTCATTTGGAGTTAGAATTTGGGTAACAAACGGTTCTATGACAAAAAAGTCAATGTTGTCATCACCAAGAAGTTGAATCTGCACCTACAATAGTTTTTTATGCTCAACATGTTCCTACAACAGAAACCAAGAGAGAGGTTGGGGGAGAAAGATGACATGAACTAGAGATAAGAGGTCGGATGGAGAGGAGAAGGTTGTCAATGATCTAGAGAGGTAAGGGAGAGTAAAAGATCATAGCCCTAGCTCCTTTGGGATTCTGTGCAGGGTTTTCACACCAATAGGGAAAGAGTTAGGAGTAAGGGCATTATGAGGGGGTGGGTGAGTCGAGACAAGGTCTGGTTAAGTGGGATTTTTTGTCCTTTAGGGACCAAGATTTAAAAATTATCAAATAATCGACCTTGTAAGCACTAGGCTATCGAGCAATTAGCCCATGGTCGACTGTAGGTTTGATTTGGCCTATGTGGCTCGGTCCACCCACCAAACCAAATAATCAGAAAATTATTCAACCACTTTGGCCAATATTCTGAACATGGATTTGTCTATTATGTGTCTTGTATTATTTTGTGTATGTATAATCTACTATCTTGTACTTAACTAGTTATACTTAATTAAATTGATTTAATTAAATAGTGTCTATATTGATGTGACGACCTGATTACAAATCAAGCCATCACCAGTAATAATCACATAATAACCATAATCAGTGGAATTAACAAAAATCACTAAGAATTAAAACCATTTTTTGCACATAGATCATCTTCATAGAAATTATTACAAAAAGAACCAAAATTGTATATACATGTGGCTTATATCATACATACATTGAACCATCTCATTTTGAGGATAAGTACCAGTTGATCTACTTTAACATGTACAATAGCAACATAAAGTCTCAAGGTAATCAACCAAAATCTCAAGTCATTCATAAAAACCACTAATAACTATCTCCCAAGGACCTAAGAGTACAGAGATGACACATAGGACTTCTATCTATAAGATATGACAGATAGTACATCAACTTGAGCTATCACTCTATCCTGGCTATTGTTCTCCTTATGTAGAAAGGTCTCTACCTCCTCGTACATGTCCACCTAAAAAATGTGGATCCCACGGGGTGAGACAATTGTCCCAGTGAGAGATATAACTCTCCGCCAACTATATTATTATCAAGATTTAGCAGTATAAAAACTGAACAGAGGTTCTTTTATATTAATAAGTAGGGTTAATCATTGTTATAAGCATAACAGAGTAGACATTCTTCTTAAAATAATGCATCTATCTATGGTTGAGCAATAAATCATTTATTCACTATTCAAGGGAATATGAAGAAATATGAATAACAGCTATTCAACTAAGATGTATAAAAGGAGTGTACATCAACCAATATCTTTCTGTATTTGATCCTTAAGCAAATACACTACATGGATGATTACATATTAGAGTCACACTTATGCCCTGAGGGGATGAAATATATCTTTCATGCTCCAACCAACCACTAGTAAGTCGAAATCGATACCACACAAGGTCAATGGCAGAGCCGGCTGCCAAGACCTCAGCTATCTCGGTTAGTATGAGACCACTTAGGATTCAGCAAGACATCTTGTGTCAGCTGTTGGCAGGACATCTTGTGTCATCTGTTTTTATCATGTTGGGGTATAGCAGCATCTTCGCTATAGAGTTATTTATGTATCATGTACTCTCTTTGGGAGAAGTCCACTTAGCTTTCCCGAATTATAATATAAGGATAAGGAAGATCAACATCAATTCCTTTCCTGGTTGGGTGATTTTATATTTCAATCCCGACACCAGTTAGAAATGAAGAAGGATTTACACATCAATTTATTACTTGGTCGGGAGATTCACATCATCCCAGGATAAATAAGGAAGGTGTGACATTGATTCTTCATTGGGACATTTGGATATACTTCGTCCTTCACCCCCACATATTCAAAAATATGTGCTTCCGAGTTAAACTCATTTCACCATCAGCAATTTCTGACACTAAATGGATCTATGGTCAGGGCAGTACATGATAAGATTTAACTTGCTTAATTAAGAACCTTACAATATTCTTTTAGCATCAACCAAGTTTCAAACATAAATTACAACGTATGCTATTTAAAGAAGGGTAGTACTTTTAAGATCTTTGGAACATTTTTGAAGGTATATCATTTGGGATTTCAGTCCCTTATCACATCACTGGGAATTCTCATCCCTTCATATCATCATCATCATGATCACTGGATCTGGGTATTCAAACTCTTAGATCCCCACATAGCATTGTTACCTTTGTAACAGGTAACTATTACCTCTAGGTTCTCTGACCCAGGTATTCATCTTACTTGTTGTACAAGTATTTCAAATAGCTCACATAGTTTATTAAACATCTTGTCACCTCTTACTAGACAACAACTTATCCTTTAAGATATCAGACTGTATAATCATTATACAAATATTCCACACAACTTACAAGACTTATTTAAGTCTATTGATATAGTACATCATAACTCATATCTTGCTATGCACATCATTTCATGATTCAGGTATAGTGTGCACTTTATGATGAAAGATTCTTATTAACATATAACATCATTATTCAAATTTAAGAGAAATTCATCCTTCCCATGATTAGGGTTAGGATTTCTCAATCTAACCAATTATCATTGTAAAAGCATATCATCACCCTTCATTAGGGTTAGATTTCCCTTTATTAACAATTAAGGATTCAAAATCATAATGTCTATAATCAAACCCTAATTCATACTTCACTCAGCTTAGGAGTATCAATACATTGTTATCAACATGTTTATCACACATGTAAAAGTCTCCTTATTATCCTTATTAGGATATTGATTGCACCTTATTTAATTCGCCTCTTTAAGATTGGTTATTTTATCATTATCAAATTGAATTAAACTCATTATGTCTCAATATTAATCATACAACATACATCACTTAGACAATTTTAATGGATTGGAGCATGCCTACCATATCGGGTATCATGGTCCATATAACTATCCTATTTGTGCTTGAAGATGTACATAACATCATATTATAGTTCCATATAAATCATTTGACTACACCACAACATCATGTCAGGTTTAGGGTTTATCACCTAACTCCATATCGTGTAGCCATGTCGGGTTGGCTATCACTTTAGCTTTTATCATCTTAAGTCATCCTCATATCAGGCATAGGTTATAGGCCTAACATGATATTGTGCATAAGATGAGTATGTGGTCATATATCGTGCTTAAAGGGGTGTACAAGTACTTACTTATATCACCCATGAAATATACACTTCTTACTATTTCATACTTGTGATGGTTTGACATCAACATATCGGATTGCTCATCCTCTAAGGTTTACTATGTATGCTTGGTTTCCTATCGTGCATAGGGTGTTTCTCTTACCTTTTATCAAGTATAAAATATGAATAAGTATCCTCCATATCGTTCATAGGGCCTATTTTATAAAATGTGATCTAATATCATATCGGGTAAGGCTCCATATCAGATTCCATATCGGGTTTCAAGAGTCTTCAACCCATATCGGGTTGTTCAATGATGATGTCATCATCATCAACCTCAAGGTCTTTATCTAATTATCCCAAAACCATGAATAACAGTCCTAACTACTTATTGGAACTCATAGATATATCAATTGATCAAAGGAAATCTGATTTTTTTGCAAGAAATCAACAAGTTGAACAATATTGAAGAAAAGATAATAATATAGATGGGTTCAAGTTACATAACCCGCCTTATGAACAACTTACAAGCTTCAAGCTTCAACTCCTCATGTTCAAAGGTTAACGATGATCCTCACAACAATCCAAGACTTGAGCTCCTTAGATTTTGCATGATATCTCAAATCCCTAATGGCTGATATCACCTCACTTGGTTGCTAAGACCTACTTTGGTTGATATCCCTTATCTTTGGTCGATATCAAACTTCACTACTCAACTCATCCTCACTATGACCGACACAAGAGAGATTTTCATGATACAAGAGGAAAGGATACTAACAAGATTCGAAAATTATACTAACAAGTGAAGGGCAAGGTATTTATACTAAAGGTTTATAAAAAAGAGTGTAAGAGGTGTCATTAGCTTAGGTTATTAAGTGCCACCTAGCCATGCATAGTCAACACATACATTTGCATGCATCCCATATTTATCTTTCCATGCAAAAATAAAAGTTCAAGGATAATGTAGAGGATAAGGGTTGGCTCTTGAGTTATCTTCTAAGGCAAGTCTTCTTCCACTCACTATATTATTATATTCAATTCCATCTTTTCCATTTACAAGTTGCAAACCAAATCATATCTCGTTTTTGAAGTGTCTTGCCCATCATGGGCAAAGCTAAAGCTTCATAAAATGATAGGAGACTTCCTCCATGGCCCCTTGGCCGATAGGGACTTCCACTCATAAGTCTCCAACTTGATATGCTCATATGTATAACCTTCAACTTATACATTTTCTTAGTCTTTTCATTATTAAGAATACCATCCTTCAAAGGTGGTTCAATTATGGTGCACCCTTATTACTCTCTCCTCTGTATGATACCTAAAGGGAGTAAGGACATACTAGAGGTGGTAATTTGTATATCAACCCTATATTTTGGATAAATTACAATTTGTATCAAAATTAGTACACAAGGCACTAGCATTGTTCAAAGAAACTTAATACTTGAAATTAAGGCTTTCCACAAGTCACCACTTAGCATCATTCTCTCTCTTATGATATAAAACACTTAGGACACATTCAACATGTAACATTTTGCAATTTAGCCCTTCATCTGGGGCAAATTGCACTTTTCACTTAGATTGTCATAAGGATGCACACATAGTTTGCAAATAAGCTATAACTTAGAAATAAACTTTACAAAGAGTCTTAATCACTTTTCAAAGGATTAGAACAAGATTATAATTATATTTCTTAAGCAAAACTTCTAGGGTTAAGCCATAACCCAGGTCAGGGGTGTTACAATTGATACTATGTACCTTTAGTTTACATGCTAGGATGTATTTACAATGTCTATATACTAATGTGAAATTAGTGTAGTACTAAATTCGTATATTCAAATTTAAGGAAAATACTGCTTTACTCATGACAATTACAACACTAAATTTATATGATTATTTTATGTCAGTTCTTTGTTTTATAATTGAGCTATAAAATGGTCGCATTGTTGAGTACGGATAATTTTACATTCATCACATGGTTTAGGTATGCTAAAAGTTTCAAAAAATCATTCATTATACTCAAATTTATATAATTTTATAGAAAATCATATAGTAAATAAGGCACTCGTATGTTTCAAAAGCTACCACTTCAACGCCCACTTGACACTCAAACAATCACTAGAAGTTGTCCTCTCACTACTTGTTTTTTTATGAGGATGTGAAACCCTTGGTCTTCACTATGGTTATTAGAAAGGAGGCTTCAACACTATTGGTCCTCTCCCCTTATAAAATCAAAGATATTACAATTCCAATAAGAGAAACTACCATACTGAAGATAGATGTTGGTAAAAACATGGTGAACTAAAATGGGATAATCTAGTGATTCAACATCATCCTCTGCACCAACATATGTTACAAACTATAGTTTTATGGTGACTTTGAGGATATTGCCCATTTGATTAGAAATGAGATGTCACTACCTAATCAGGTGTCTACCAATGATATTAATGATTTGGCATCAACCCCTACACCTACATATGTTGCAAACTATAATCATATAGTGATTTTGAGGTTGTTGGGTATATGATTGTGAACATGATATCTGCAACCTAAGTCCACACATTTCCATTTGTTTATTTGGATGATAGTCTATTTGTTCTATTCTTAGCATAGGGATGTCACAAACACCTAACTATTAAATATGTTCTCATTGATTTAAAAGCAATGCGCCCAGCTCTTCAGTGGACAATCCAATAGCTCCATAGGATTTATTGTTGAAGCGCCATCTTAAGCGAATTGCAGTGAAGTGGTCACTTTAGACTGCCTTTTCCACTTTGAACCACTTAAGTTATATGATTCATTTCGCTCACCTAAAACTAGGGTCTTAATCCTAGAGTTTAAACCTTCCTAGTATAGAAAGGGTTGATCCAAAAATAACATTTTACGATTGAATCCCAACCCAAAAGACTTTTAAACAAGATTGTAGAAATTAAATTCTAGAGTTTTATGGTTGAAGATTACACTAAACAATGAAGTAAAGTTGCAAGGAAATAAAATTATGCTAACAAAAAGTAAAAGATATTTATTCTAAGATAAAAGAAAGGAGTTTAGTTAAAATAATAAAAGAGAGTTATCTAAGAATAAAAAGTAAATTGCAAGTAAGAAAAAAGGTGATTGAAAGCAAGAAAATGGAGAAATGAGATTGAATCAATGGGAAAAGATATCGAGGCTATGAGTTTTATCACCACATCATCATGAAGAAAGATCAAAATATTCTATATGACAAGATGAGATAGAAGCGGGCATGTAAAACATTCATGAATGAAAGTAGAAAAGATGGACTCCCTATGGACCCAGTGGTCATGGCGTCCATAGTTCCTAGTATGATCATCCCAATAAGGATATTTTCACGGCCCCATCCAGATCCTCATAGTTTGGTTTGATCATTCTAAGAATTGGGTTCCGTGGTCACAACCCCCCAAATCTAACGTATGATAAAAATGAGAGATCAAGTCATTTAAACTGAAAATTATACAAACTAAAAACCATCTACCGAGTAGAATCATATAGAGAATTGATCTGATTTACACTATGGACATGGGCAATTCCCCATGCCTCGATATGAGGAACTACTCAAGATCCATTAAGGCAAAAGAGGAAATGAAGGAAGAAAGGGAGCAAGCCATATACTTGAAAAATGAATAATCCTGAAATTGATATTATCTAGTGACAATTTAATGGCTATCCCCTTTGTTCTATGTTCCCAATGAGGAACAAGAACAAAAGAATGAGAGATAAATCTTTACCAAAAACCAACTTTAATGAATAACTAAAGGATTACACATGTAGGAATTAACATAACAATGCTCAAAAGTAAATTGTGAGTACAAAAAATTGGATCCTCTTCTTTGTAGAGCCCCCCCCCCTTTAGAGCGAAGGAGGGGGAGAAAACCCTGAAGTGGGGAGAGGAAAAGAGGACTAGAGGTGATGAAATCTACTTCCTGCACATCACGATTCAGCCTTCTTGCAAGATGAACCGGTTAGTTGGCTGGTGACGTGGCATGGTTTTTTCAGCAACGAGTCAAACCCAAATCAAAAAGGGTGGCGATACCTTTGGCTATTCAATCTTGGTCATGAAGTAACTCTCAAACTGATCATCTGTTGGAGTGGAATGGTAGGTTGGCACCTTGCGCACGTTGCTTCATTGGGAAACCCTAATATACATTGATGACACCTTAATTGAGTGTGGCCTAGTCATGGAGTACTCGAGACCACTATTTGGGATTCTTGAGCCGAGCTTTACGCATGTTTGAGATGAGTTCTTGATAAAGTGGAATGCTCGTTTGAATTCTGAGGCATCAGGGTGGAACCAAGGACAAAGATGGTCATCTATCATTGGGATGTGGATGAACTGTCTGTTAGGCACAACGAATCGATAGGTTCGAGTGCTTAGATAGTCAGAAGTGTGTCAGTGAAAGTGAAACCTACAAAAAGTGAAGGAAAAGATAAGCATTTGCACATTTAATAAAAAAAATGAATAAATTGTAATTTGTCTAGAAAATTAATAAAAATGTCCAATTTCTAATAAAAAGTCTATGCAAAATATGTTAAAATAGAGACGAATATACATTCATCAAAATACCTCGGCCTTGAATCTTTGCTTGTCCTCAAGCAAACAAAATCACAAATTATTTCAATTTATACTAGAATTGTAATGTCCCGAGATTCTGCCATCTCGGGACTTAGAAGGCCAGAGAGGACAAATCCAAAAATGTTAGCCAATCATTTCAGAGAGTGATGCGGAAGCACAATACACATACATGAACATACACATATAATATACACCATACAACATTCTCAATATTTGACATGTGTATATTGCAAAATGAGTCATTACAACATGATTTACAATTACATATTAAATGAAATGTCTACATCTATGAACATGTATGCTAACTAGGATCTACACAATAGGAAAACTTGTACAACTTGCTCGCTCACATCTTTTATCCCATGCTAGATCTAAACCTAAAACATATGTGAAACAACAAATCAACACAATGTGTTGTGTATGTGGTAAAAGATACAACAGTATGATTGCATATATGGAAATACTTGAAGAAACAAGAAAGAAAAGAAAACCATTGCTTAAGGCGAAAAATCAGGTAAACACCACTTTTATACATTTCATTAGATAAGTTGCACTACAATTTTATAAGCACTTATCATACATCCAGTATGGGAAAAATTATTTTATCATACATCTAACATGGGAAATTCATCATACATCCATGCTAGGCAGCATACATCCATACCGGGCCATGCGCACTAGTAGCTACAACTCATCAAAATGTCCTTTCATGTTTCATTAAGTTTTGGCAAAGTATATAGTACTAGTAGTTCAACCAACAAGGTATAAACAAATAGATTCACACAAGGTACACCATATCATATGCAACCAGAGAAAACTAGTCTTATACTTAATAAAGACCACGTACCAGAGTTCAGAGATTCTTTAAAAAACCATGATCATCTCAAACTTTGTCCTTGTCTTGATTAATAACAATTAATCATAATTAATTATATGATCATCATTTAATTTGATACTTAGGACCCAACTAGGGTTTAGCCAAATCTAGGTTTAAATTTCCTAAACTTGATATTATATATTTTTATACTGATCATAGAGTCATAATTAGGGTCTAGTTCATTTTTTGTAATTTTCTGATGTTTGTAAGATTTTCAAGGATTAATATGGTGTTTTAAGCATCTATATAGTCATAAATAAAGAAAGAGCTCATATTTGGACACAATACTTAGATCAAAGTTCATAATCAAATTTTATATCATATAAGTGATCGTCACTTTCTTTCTCAAATTTAGTATACATCACTTGCTCATTATTCAAGTTAACTATCCCTAACATGGAGCATTATTGTCTTTACTACAAACATTCATTTAATGTTCTTCAAAAGGCTGGTTTAGGTATCTAGTAATGTAGAGAACATTTTTCTAATTCTAGGAATATTTTTTGGGTATTTTTAGGATAAGGGAACTATTTTTAGGTCATTTTTTGAAAATAAAAAATATTTACCTATTTATGAGGGATAGTTGGATCCTTAGTTGGATCCGTGAATGGCTTGACCCAGAAACCCGACGCAGTCCATCTCCTCTCCCATGTGAATTCTCGCCTCCTCACGTCCTCGCGGTCACCTGTAGGTACCACTACCTGTGCCACCATGGCAAGGCACAACATTGCATGAGGTCGACTCCTCCTTGCAGTCTAGATGATGTGGTATCTTCTTCATGGGATCATTGTGCTCTCCTTCATCTACTCCAACCTCAGTAGAGCTGGAGGGATCGTCACTGTGTGGGATAGATAGATGGGTGCCACTGCAAGAGATCAGTCTCGGCGAGAAAAAGGTTCATATCCCCACCTCCTCGCTCAATGATCTGTTGGGAACTACATGTTGTGTTGCGTGTCACTGTCACTTATGTTCGATCCTACCTGGGAACCCCTAGAGCCGGGATCTTTCTATTCTTGCATGCATCCCCAACCACTATCTACTGCAGGTGTCGGTCGTACGTTGTTGCGGTGAGAGACCATGCTAAGGCATCATAACAGATGACTGCCTCCTCACTTAGAGAGAGAAGAAGGTCCTAACCCTGCCCTTAGGATATTCCCTTCTTCTTCCGTCTGCAAGCTTCCTTCTTTTCATCATGCTTGTTTTTGGTGAACTCATATGGAAAAATCAGACCGTACGAGAGGTATGTGCATCATGTGGAGGTCTGGTGAGGTCTCCTTCAGATATGGGGTCTTGCTATCAATCCCGCAAATAGAAAGGGTCTCCTGATCGTCGAGATGCCTAGACCTGGAACCACCGAACCTCTTCTATTCTCTACTAGGTTACTGCATAACACAGTGGAGGAGGTAGAAAGGTGTGGAATTTGGCCATCTTCCTAGATTGCCATGGGTTTGAGGGTAGGGTTTGTTGTGCACACCTTGCTAATGAGTCCGGATATCAACTTATTCATGAGATGATAGTTACTTCGAACAAGAATCTCACGATTGATACTGCAGTCAGTTCCAACTTAATCAGAAGTGGAAGACTAAATATTTGTCCTTCATTGCTTTAACCCATGAGAGGTTGTCACCACATGACTATACATCTAAGTCCCATGCGGCCATCACTTATAACCATGGTGTGTGACATTTATATGGCAACTAACCTAGGTAAAAAAATCAACTCAAACCTTAATGAAAGATATTCTCTTCCATAATATAGATCATTATGCATCACAATTTATATAACTCAACCATACAAATTCATATGAAATTCTAATCATGGTTTCCTCATCCCACAACACCCATTATATAACCAATTTTGACTCAAAATTCCAACATTTGATCACCTAACTAAATTCCTTAAATAACCTTAAACAAAATTCAATTAATCCTCAAATCCTGATAAAATAAATCTCTAAAGACTTTTAATTATGCTCATGAGCCCAAGGTTCATCTATTGACCCCTCAAGCTCATTGAAACTACTCAATGGACCTCTTGGTCTCATAAGTACACAAATAATTTAACCAAACTCATTCATTGTTTTTTAACACAATTAATGTTCTAATCATAAATTGGGTATTTGGTTACTTTTTCGGTGAAAAGAGTCAATAATTGAAAACCCAATCATCTATTTGGTATTAATACTCCAAATGATGCCCATGTTCTTAACATGCTATATTAGTTATAAAAACCCTAAAACCTGAGTTATCACATTCACCCCATCATATATGGAATTTCGTCCTCAAAATTCAAGTGGTTTCATTCTTGAGCTAATATTCAGGAGTTGTGGATGTCTCTAAACCACCACTCTAAGTTCCAGCATGTAGGGTGTACCCATCCCACCTTATATAGGTTGAAGCATCATGTAACGACCTGCACTTTTGAGTGTCTAAAAGACCTTAAAGTCACAGATCGTCAATCATAATTTCCAGGATCAGATTCATGAAATAATACAAAATAGTAAATAATTTCCATTAATGATCAAATATTTACATGTTTAGATAAAAAGCTCCTCTTGGGAGTTACATAACTTTTAAACAAAATTACCTTTTACATGTGTGAAGATAAACCATTAAGACTAAACCTTCATGATTAAACTGTAGTGTCTTCAACATCTCTATTTGTACCCTCATGTCCACGAATCAAGTATATCTGATACCTAAAACGCCGACAAACAAATACGCGATCAGTATATTTCTATACTGGTACGTGGGTTCAAACAATAATCACAAGTACAGATATAAGCAAACATCTTTATCTTGAATATAAACTCATTTTCATATTCTAACCCTTATCTGGTCCACTACCTCAGGTGTAATCACTGTCCCTCTGGGGCTCGTGTGCATTACCCTTAAGATTAGTCCGACCCAGGGTTCAGAATGTAGTTATTTACTTTACATGATACTCATATGAACTTTATAGTTTTCAAGAACCAAATAAACAAGCAAGCAGTTTATTTGTCATTCAATCTCATCGAGAAACATCGGCAATCTCGAAATTCGATACATGTATTCATAAGCGTAACCATGTACCTTATGCCATCGCAGAAATAATGCAGAATATATCACGTGTACTTTAAGAGTGTATCCAACCATCCAAGCAATAAGGCATTCAATCAACAGTATCTGAAACATGCATACTATATATGTGTCACCATGTATTCACATTACTTTAATTAGATCTAGATTCGGTCCTAAACTAGGGTTTAGGTTATCTCTCGTTTGGACTAAGGATCAGGGTGACAACCCTAATTCTATTGTATCATGGTTTCCAATATTACAACTCAATCATCCATGTTACGCTAAACCCTGATTAGCATCTTAAGCATATTAAACTATTCGTGACACCTAAGTCACATTTCTAGCATTATATCAAGATGTTCACATTGGTTGTAAAACCCTAAACAACATGAAAAAGATTACTAATATGGAATCATCCATTATCCATGATTTCTTCATTATATATAACAAGATCAGGTATTAGCTCAACATAACCTGATCTACTCAATTAAGCATCATATTAAAGCATTTCTAGGTTTTTCCTTTATACTAATCACATTACATGTGTTACACATACGTTTAGAACAAGAAGCACATTCAGGTTCTGATAATATTTTATTTGGATTCCTCTCGTCCTCCTGATCAATTTTCATGTATAATATGTCTCCATATAAGTTACTGATTATTTTCAATGATTTTTGCAAGCTAAACTGATATGAACCAATCACGCGCTGACACGTCAGCGTCTCTACAAGCTAATTCGCAACACGAGCGGCTTCTTTAAAACATAATTAAATGACGTATTTACCCTTACCTTGATTGCTCGGGTTGTTGTGCATCCGGGGGCAACTAAGTCATTTAACTCCAACATTTCCCTTTCCTTGCGCAGCGTCGCATTTCTACCTGCACGCCGCACAGATGCGGCTGCGATCACGCCCCTGCCGACGTCATGTAGAATTGGCAGGTCTGCCTTGCCTGCTTTGCTGGTCCCTCAAAACCAGAAGTTGTGCCACCATGATCGTTCTTTCCACTGAGTCATGCTGCCCATGGACTCCTCCTTATTTTCGGTAGTAGGGTCAACTGACTACGCCACCACCCCCGCAATGCTACCCACCACCATCGAAGGCGCCGCCTCCTTGCTGTGAGGTGAACGCTACCGATAAGGCCACGACGGCCAAACGTGTTGATCAAACACAGGTTCTCCTCCGTTCCGACATCTTCCACTGACATTACATCCCACCCATCACTTGCAACCACCTGTGGCTGGTCTCTGCAGTCGAGTTGAAGGAAGCAGTCCTCGAACTGCGGGACAGTGGGAGGGATACAATGGTGAAACTCCAGGGTTTAGGTCATACTGAGGATTTGGATGGCTATCCCTACAACTTGCAATACCACTTGCAGGTCGATGAACTTCCCTCCAGCCACACCATCCTTTCGGCAATCTACCACTACTCATGGCGAGAAAACAGAGTGCAGGGTGGCGACGTCGGGTTGCTACCCTCCTAAGAATACCTCTCAGTGAGTCACCTTGGCGTCGGCTGCCACCTCCAGCCACGATGATCGTTTGGATCTTCGGTTCTCCCAACCATAGCCACCACACCCACTCTGTGTCGCACGACCGTCCAAAGGGTCCGAAGGTAGTTCTAGGGTGGGTGGGATGTTGAGAGAGAGAGATTAGGGTTGGCTATGTGTGGGACTTCTTACCCACATATATACACTCCTCCTCACAAGTCTCCATTAAACCCTTTCCCTTTCTACAGAGTCCTATCCTTACGGGTATGTGGGTTAATCACTGGTTGATGGGTCAAGTTCCCAAATGTTTAAGGAAACTATCTTAATATATATTCCTTCCACTTATTTTTCAATAAAACCCATCGTCATTATCTTATACAGATCCGTCCTGAATCACCACTCTTTTATATCTTGGATTTGGTATAAGGAAAGGAAGCAATCAATACCTTTCCAACAAAAGATATCTCATGGAAAATCATCAAACACCTTCCCGAATATAATTGGACTCCTTTTAATTTTTATTCAAAATTCTTCCTTTGAGTACAAGCAATATGTGAAGAGGCAAGACACATCATGACCTTCTTTCCAATTATCCTTCAACATACCAAAAAGGCAAACCAAGGTAACACTATTTGTGTCCCTACCATTGTGTTTCCAATAATGGAAAGATAAGTATTCTTTTAACTATCTAACACATTATTAACTTTATTCTCCTTTGGAAAACATTTATCAATATCAAAAGTCATTACTATTTATTAATGCATGAATTCCATTTATCTATTTGTCTTGTGCCAAAAGCACTTATGCGACAAAGGCAATTAACATTACTATTCCACCAATAAAATCATTGAGGAATTATCAAATTAATTCATGCATCATATTTTATAGTTCAGTTTTTACCAAAATTTGAGGATATTACACATCATTTTCTTTTAATAGGAATTGGAACATCTCTTAATGTCTTAGTCATAACATGACACTCTTATATTTTAGGATTTACATCCTCAAAGTCCCTTAAGGACAAGGGTTTTGTTTTCTTGTACGAAGTTAAGGAGGTATTAATTAAGATTTCATCTATCAACCTGCTTACCCATGTAAGGTGATACCAAGAGTTCATGACATTTATTAACAAAAATTTCACACTTAGCATCATCATCGGGATTTATAATCAACATCATACTAGGAATTCATTATCAGAGAAGGGGTCCCTTTATATACTTAATGTTAGGGTTTCCATCCTATTGTGTGAAATTGTCATCAACTAGAAGCTTATATATAGAATGATTGAGGTTAGGCACTATATTTTGTGATCATGTAATCTATGATCCAAGGATATATTTATTTCAACCTCATGATTTTAAACATATATATTTCATGTATGATGTGAATGGAAAGATAATATATGCAATTAAAATTATCATGATTTCAAACTCATATCTTTCATGTAGGATAGGGGGAAAGAGAATATACTAAGCCAAGCTCATGATTTGAAACTTGTACAAACCATGTATGTTGTAGAAGGAGGAATAATATACTTGGTCAATCTTATCGAAGTGATTCTTCATACATAATCATCAATATAGTCCAACTGAGGTTTCTAGCGTCATATATCAAGAAAGAGAGGAGGGAACAACATTTATGAGTATCTTATGCACAAGGCATTTTATTCTCAGATGTCAAGTTCATATATCAACTCACTTGCAGCTAATGATGAGATAAACAAACATATGTCACTCAAGCTAGTACCTAACTCTACGAAAGGATTGTCTTTCTCATTATGAGTCACCTACCCATCATTTTTTCACAACTCCCACATATAGGATTGGATCATGCAAAAGAACTCAACTCATCTACTCAGGAGTAACCCAGCTTACGACACATCATTTCACATATATCTCATATTTTCGAATATTGTAGGGTAGGTCCTATGACCCTCTCCTTGTGGGTCTCACTCTCTCTAGAGTTCACCACGTATCTTGTCCTAACACTAGAGGTCATCCTTTGTAAAAGAGCTTGAGACTCACACATATTCAACACTATCGTATCTTAGTTAATCTTAAGTAAGAAAAGAATGTGTACTTTCATCACCTAGACTTATGTTAGATTATCCAAAACTGGATTCAGACCTCATATACAACTTATACCTTTATAAAGAAGCTTATATCTCAGAGATTAACCTAGGATACAATCATCCATACTTATATCAACTATCATTCTATCATCTACTCTATGTACCACATATATTGATAAGGCTCTAGATATCTAATATAAATGTAGTCTCTCTTCTAGACTGATGTTACTCCCTTTCACTTAGGTTGCATGCACACTAACTACTCTCCAGTATGAGGGACACATTTTTCTATTTACATATATATAGTAAAATATTATATAGTTTTTCTTCGAGAAAAAAGACGTCAGAGAAAACTGTCGAGGCTCGAGCTGATTGGAAAACAAAACCAAATTAGCAAAACTGAGTGTCCCGCACACAGTAAATAGTCTAGTGTCATGCAACCTAGTGAAATGGTGAGAACATGGTGTATACCAGTGCAGAAACCTTATACATACGAGCTCTATATGGATAGGGTTTCACACACTTGTTTAAACCTAGTTCTCAAACATCTAGGTTCTAACCTAGAGGATAAGTCAAACCTAGTCCTTATACAACAACTTAATAACTTTCTAGGGTTTGAAGTGAAAGGTGAAATTTAGTTTTATGTTTCATGGAGAGGAATTGTCAGGTGTAGCTATTGTTCAAGATCTTATACCAACTGTAACGTCCCCGGATTCTTCCATCTCAGGACTTATAAGGTCAGAGAGGACAAATATGATAACGTTAGCCAATCATTTCAGAGAGCGATGCGGAAGCGCAATACGCATACATGAACATACACATATAACATACACCATACAACATGCTCAACATTCGACATGTGTATATTACAAAATGAGTCATTACAACATGATTTACAATTACATATTGAATGAAATTTCTACAGTATATGAACATGTAGGCTAACTAGGATCTACACAATAGGTAAACATGTACAACTTGCTCGCTCACATATTTTATCCCATGCTAGATCTGAACCTAAAACATACATGAAACAACAAATCAACAAAATGTGTTGTGTGTGTGGTAAAAGATACAATAGTATGATTGCATATATGTAAATACTTGAAGAAAGAAGAAAGAAAAGAAAACCATTGTTTAAGTCGGAAAATCAGGTAAACACCTCTTTTATACATTTCATTAGATGCAGTTGTACTACAATTTTATAAGCACTTATCATACATACAATATGGGAAAAATTATTTTATCATACATCTAACATGGGAAATTCATCATACATCCATACTAGGCCATGTGCACTAGTAGCTACAACTCATCAAAATGTCCTTTCATGTTTCATTAAGTTTTGGTGAAGCGTATAGTACTAGTTGTTCAACCAACAAGGTATAAGCAAATAGTTTCACACAAGGTACACCATATCATATGCAACCAGAGAAAACTAGTCTTATACTTAATAAAGAATGTGTACCTGAGTTCAGAGATTCTTTAAACATCCATGATCATCTAGAACTTTGTCCTTGACCTGATGAATAACAATTAATCATAATTGATTATATGATCATCATTTAACTTGATACTTAGGTCCCAAATAGGGTTTAGCCAAATCTAGGTTGAAAATGTCCTAAACTTGATATTATATATTTTTATACTCATCATAGAGTCATAATTAGGGTTTGGTTCAATTTTTGTAATTTTCTGATGTATTTTCAAGGATTAATATGGTGTTTTAAGCATCTATTTAGTCATAAATAAAGAAAGACCTCATATTTGGACACAATACTTAGATCAAAGTCCATAATCAAATTTTATATCATATAAGTGATCGTCACTTTCTTTCTTAGATTTAGTATACATCACTTGCTCATTATTCAAGTTAACTACCCCTAAAATGGAGCATTATTGTCTATAACATAAAAATTCATTTAATGTTATTCAAAAGGCTGATTTAGGTATCCAGTAATGTAGAGAATATTTTTCTAATTCTAGGAATATTTTTCGGGTATTTTTAGGATAAGGGAGCTATTTTTAAGTCATTTTCTAAGAAAAGGTCATTTTCTGAAAATCAAAAGAATTTACATATTTATGAGTGATAGTTGAATCCTTGGTTGGAACTGTGAATGGATTGACCCGGAAACCCAGCCTAGTCCATCTCCTCTCCCACACAAATTCTCGCCCCCTCCTCGCGGTCGCCCGCAAGTACCGCTGCATACGCCACCATGGGAAGGCACAACATTGCACGAGGTCGACTCCTCCTTGTAGTCTAGATGATGTGGTATCTTCTTCATGGGATCACTATGCTCACCTTCATCTACTCCAACCTCAGTAGAGTGGGAGGGATCAGTCACTATGTGGGATAGCTAGATGGGTTCTGCTGCAAGAGATCAGCCTCGGCAAGACAAAGGTTCAGATCCCCGCCTCCTCACTCGATGATCTGCTGGGCACTGCATGCTGTGTGAGAACTATGTTCTCTACCAGCGTTACCTTAGGTTGGATCCAACCTAGGAACCCCCATATCCATGATATTTGTCTTGTGTGCGTCCCTAGCCACAATCTACTGTAGTTGTCAGTCGTGCATCACTGCGGTGAGAAACCATGTTGAGGCATCATAACAGATCACCACCTCCTCGCTCAAAGAGACAGCAGAGAAGAAGGTCCTAACCTAGCCATTAGGCTATTCCCTTCTTCTTCTGTCTGCAAGATTCCTTCATTTCATCATGCTCGTCTCTACTAAACTCATGTGGAAAAATCAGAACATATGAGAGGGAAGTGCATCATGTGGAGGTCTGGTGAGGTCTCCTTCAGATCTGAGGTCTTGCTTCCAATCCCTCAAATAGAAAGGGTCTCCTGATTATCGAGCTACCTAGACCTGGCACCGCTGAACCTCTTCTGTTCTCTATTGGATTACTGCATAACACAGTGGAGGAGGTAGAAAGGAGGGAAAGTTAGCCATCTTCCTAGCTTGCCATGTGTTTGAGGGTAGGGTTTGTTGTGCACACCTTGCTAATGAGTCCGGATATCAACTTATTCATGATATGATAGTTACTTAGAACGAGAATCTCATGACTGATACTGCAGTTAGTTCCAACTTAATCGGAAGTGGAAGATCAAATATGTGTCCTTCATTTATTTAACCCATGAGAGGTTGTCGCCCATGACTATATATCTAAGTCCCATGCGGCCATTACTTATAACCATGATGTGTGACATTTATATGGCAACTAACCTAGGTAAAAAAATCAACTCAAACCTTAATGAAACATATTCTCTTCCATAATATAGATCGTTATGCATCACAATTTATACAACTCAACCATACAAATTCATATGAAATTTGAATCATGGTTTCCTCATCCCACAACACCCATTATATGACCAATTTTGACTCAAAATTCCAACATTTGATCACCTAACTAAATTCCTTAAATAACCTTAAACAAAATTCAATTAATCCTCAAATCCTGATCAAATAAATCTCTAAAGACTTTTTATGATCCTCATGAGCCCAAGGTTCATCAATTGACCGCTCAAGCTCATTGAAACTACTCAATGTACCTCTTGGTATCATAAGTACACAAATCATTTCACCAAACCCATTCATTGTTTTTTAACACAATTAATGTTCTAATCATAAATTGGGTATTTGGTTACTTTTTTGGTGAAAATAGTCAATAATTGAAAACTCAATCATCTATTTGGTATCAATACCCCAAATGATGCCCATGGTCTTAACATGCTATATTAGTTATCAAAACCCTAAAACTGGGGTTATCACATTCACCCCATCTTATATGAAATTTTGTCCTCAAAATTCAAGTGGTTTCATTCTTGATCTAATATTCGGGAGTTGTAGATGTCTCTAAACCACCACTCTAAGTTCCAAGAGTATCATTATTCTTGATTCATCCTAAGTTGTCATCTTAGGAGATTTAAGCATGTAGGGTGTATCCACCCCACCTTATATAGGTTGAAGCATCATTTTCTTTTAATAGGAATTGGAACATCTCTTAATGTCTTAGTCGTAACATGACACTCTTATATTTTAGGATTTACATCCTCACAGTCCCTTAAGGACAAGGGTTTTGTTTTCTCATACGAAGTTAAGGAGGTATTAATTACGATTTCATTTATCAACCATCTTACCCATGTAAGGTGATACCAAGAGTTCATGACATCTATTAACAAAATTTTCACACTTAACATCATCATTGGGATTCATAATCAACATCATACTAGGAATTCATTATCAGAGAAGGGGTCCATTTACATACTTTAATGTTAGGGTTTCCATCCTATTGTGTGAAATTGTCATCAACTAGAAGCTTATATATAGAATGATTCAGGTTAGGCACTATATTTTGTGATCATGCAATCTATGATCCAAGGATATATTTATTTCAACCTCATGATTTTAAACATATATATTTCATGTATGATATGAATGGAAATATAATATATGCAATCAAGATTATCATGATTTCCAACTCATATCTTTCATGTAGGGTAGGGGGAAGAGAATATACTAAGCCAAGTTGATGATTTGAAACTTGTACAAACCATGTATGTTGTAGAAGGAGGAATAATATACTTGGCTAAGCTTGTTTGAGTGGCTCTTCATACATAATCATCAATATATCCCAATTGAGGTTTCTAGGATCATATATCAAGAAAGAGAGGAGGGAACAACATTTATGAGTATCTTATGCACAGGGCATTTTATTATCAGATGTAGAGTTCATATATCACCTCGCTTGCAGCTAATGATGAGATTAATAAACATATGTCACTCAAGATAGGACCTAACTCAACAAAAGGATTGACTTTCTCATTATGAGTCACCTACCCATCATTTTTTCCCAACTCCCACATATAGGATTGAATCATGCAAAATAATTCAACTCATCTACTCAGGAGTAACCCATCTTAGGACACATCATTTCACATATATCTCATATTTTCGAATATTATAGGGTAGGTCCTATGACCCTCTCCTTATGGGTCGCACTCTCTCTGGAGTTCACCATGTATCTTGTCCTAACACTGGAGGTCCTCCTTTGTAAAAGAGCTTGAGGCTCACACATATTCAACTCTATCTTATCTTAGTTAATCTTAAGTAAGAAAATAATATGTACTTTCATCACCTAGACTTATCTTAGTTTATCCAAAACTGGATTCAGACCTCATATACAACTTAGACTTTTATAAAGAAGATTATACCTCAGAGATCAACCTAGGATACAATCATCCATACTTATATCAAATATCATTCTATCATCTACTCTACGTACCATGTATCTTGATAAGGCTCTAGCCACATCACCGAATTTGATGTCAATTGTGTGATGTAAGTGGCTTGAGGGGTGATTGTAGTCACATAAAATTTTGGGGCCCATGATTCAATATAATTTTTTGCATGGTTGCCTAAGTTTTATTCCTTGATGTATCATGCTTTGTTTTTTTAATCTTCATCAGTAAAATATATTGGCACTTTGGTGCTTTTCATATTGTGGAGGGTTCAATTTGAATCTAGGGATACAAAAATCATGCCAACTAGACCCATAGAACTCTAATTATGATGATATGAAGATTACATGTTAGAGTCACCTTTTGTTCCCCTCCACTTTGGCTTGGGCTGGCCTACCTGGGCCCAATTTGAAGTTCAGGCCCATCAGCTTGCTCCGCATACCCCTTTGTCCTTCAAGAAACCATCCAAGGATGGGAGCTTCCCTTATGTTTCTCCACCCAAAATGGGGTATTGGAGGGGAAACAAATGATGGGACTAAGCCCTAGATCCCCATTTCTAACCCTTGCCTCTATTTTCCCTTGCCCTTTCCTCCTAGGTGGATCATAGACCTTCGACTCCAGCCCTCACCTTGGTCAGTTTCTCTTCTATTTTGCACCCTTTCTCTCCTCATCCCTAGATAGGGCATTGTCGAGCTCGCAAAGCCCATCCAAAGGCAAGGTACTCCCGTTGGGAGTCCATCTCCTCCACAGAGATGTTGTGGTGTGGCTGAACATGATGAAGAAAGTGAAGCGCAATGGGCATGGAAGGATTGGGTTAGGGCATACACAGTAAACCTTACATCTCCTCTCAGAAAGGGAGAGCAATCGCAACCTCCGGGGACCCAAGATCACCCCTTTCTGCCTTTTCCCCCTTTGCTTGGCCTACAAGAAGCAGTGCAGACACTAGACAGAATCCCCTATTTGGCCCTTGGTTTGGGTGTTGAGATCGGGGAATCAAGTGAAGAGACGGTTAGACAGAGTTTGGGGACCTAGACTCTAAGCTGTGCAGGCATTGTTGGGAGCAGCGGGAGGCGACGTGCGTCTACCAAACACTATGGGGCGGTGTCGTGAGGTCCACAACCACCTGTGGTGGTTGGATATTGTTAGGGCGGCTACTTACCACAGGGACAGATGGGGCACGAGAGCCGACCATCTAATCGTGGACCTAGGGCATGAATACACCCTCAAATGACTTCAATGGTAATGCCCCTTCTTCTATAAAGTTCTTAATGCAACTTTTCAAAAATTGATAACTCTCTACTCCCTCAGCCAAAATACATGAACTGATATACCAAATCGATAAACTTGATGATACTTACGCATTGGGCTTGGTCTTAGACCCAAAATCCAACATTTGTTCCCCTAATTTCTTGAAAATGACAACTTGAGTCATGTTGAGTACATTTAATGCACTTTTATGATCAAGCTTGAAATTTCTATGAACTTTCACCCTCCAAAACATGAGATCAGTAACTTTGTATATATTTTATCTACAAGAGGTTCCTAATCACCCCAATTGCTCATGAATGCCCCCAAATTGCATAAAGTGACTTACTTTTGAACTTTAATGGTGTACCTTGCCCTAATTTCATTATCTTTCTACTTAATGATGGATTAATGCCTAATCAACCTAAAATCAATAATACTAGGCAGAAACCTGTGCTATGCACGGGCGTAGATGCTTGAAAAAAAGTAAAATAAATAAATTGGGCGTGGTAATGTTTCATTTTTCATTTCCAAAAAGTTTACAGTCGTATCACCAAATGATTTAATCTCAGAACAATAGAAGTAAATTGACATGCAAGTTTTGTGTAGCTGTAAAGCTATACTAATGCTACAATATAGTTGTGAACTTGGTACACATCCAAAGGTGTCATAACTATAAGCATGGCTGCTAAGATTATAGAAATTTAAGTCTTACTAACCAAAAGTAATTTCTAAATTTATACAGAGTCAAAATTGAACCAAATATGTCAAGGAACATAGAAAATAGAGGTAAGTTCCATAGGCAGGTTCATAACAGTTGATATATAGATTTACATAGGCAGGTTCATAACAGTCGATATATAGATTTACATAGACAACTTCATAATATTAGAAATATATATTCTATTGTTTTACACTACATGGAGGCAAGACTAAGGCGAAGTGTGAGCTACTATTAGATAATCAGTGATCAACAACCAATACGGGTTGTGGTGAATTCCCTCAGACTTTGATGGTTTAACTTTCAGTTTGATAGAGATCTACATCTATTACAATTTCATCTTCACGAAAGTGCTTTCAAGGAAGAATCCATCTGTGTTGTTGAAGATGCATACTTTTTTTGTCCTAGATATTTGTTGAGCTTGCTACTTCCAAGGGTCATGGTCTTTGCAAAGATTATCTTCACAAAAATCTCTACTCCTGCATGAGATTGTACAACTTAAAGTAACATGATAATAGTAATCAATGGTTACAATAACAAAGTGAAATCTTATTTTTTTGCAACACATTGTGATCAGTAAGATGACTATTACAATTTCAAAGGTCCTTAACAATCATGGATGCAATCTGCGTAGCTTACAGTATGGGAAGAATTCATAGCTATCTAAAGAAATAACCATATTTAGATGAACCCATGGCTTAACATCTAAAATAGTTCTTTACTGGCACACTTTGTTTATTTGTTGACAACATGTTTTCGATTATCTTCTTCATGAGAAAAGCACCATCTACCAACTAAGTTGGTCTATTAGGCGCTGGAAATTTATATTAAAATCAAATGATCAACTTTCAGTTCAGCAAGTAGTATTAGGTCCAAATTGAGATAATTATGGCTCTAATATCTTTGTCACAATAACAAAATAGACATAAACCTTGCTAAACTACATCAAAAATATCAGAAAAGCTTAGTAAAGAAATGTATAGAATTTTAAAATAGTAAAATACCAGCGAAATTAACTGGAAAAATCATAGAAACTTAAATTTTGCAGCAGCCTATTATGTTGGAAGAACCAGTAAATTATAATTTCTAGTTGCAATCTAAGATGAACAATCATACTATAAAACGAACTGCTTAAACTTTAAAAAAATCAACATAATTCCTAAAGTTACATGAAACTATATAGTTTGGATTTTTTTATAAACAACTACACAAATGATATGATAAAGAAAACGGAACCCCAAGTCATTAACCTATTGGTGTAAAGATATGGGTCCGAATTGAGCTATTTATGACCCAAAAAATTTGTCAGAGGAACAAAATATACATAACACCTTGCTGAATTACAGTAGAACTATCAGGAAAACTTGGTGAAAAAGTTTATAGTTTTTTCAAATGGAAAAATAAAAGAAAAACTTAATGAATGTAACTGCTTAAACTTTAAATAAATCAATAGTTCTTTCAAATTTCAGGTCCAGGTTGGTGATTTGTCTTCATAAATCTATCAACTATGTATTTTCCAATAAAAGCAGACAACACATTAATGGTTGATTCTCATTAACCTTGCTTATGTAAGGAGCAAACAACTCTTTAAAATATATATGTCTTGAGCTGTATCATATCGTATTTGTGTGGAAAATATTATTAGAATGTTTCTATGTAAAGTGTAATCCTTGCAACACATTGTAATCTGCAAGATGACTATCTGGTAGCCCAACTGAATAGATCATATCATTGTGAAACACATATCCTATTCAGGTTTCCTCGATCTGGCCTTTTAGTGAGCACTTTTGTAACAATGGAAAGGAAGTACTACCAAGCTCGTTGTATATGCAGCTTACCTGCTGTTGTTTTAATCTATGTGAAGAGCAATTACTGCTACTATAAAATGTTGTTTTAATCTCACTAAAGATCATTTATTTCTACTATGATTTTGCTGCCATACTATGTGGCATACATCCTTCAACCACATCAAAACTAAATTATTACTTATGAGACAATTCTTAGAATCATATTTCAACTTTCAACCTTTCAAGAAGATGATTGTTGCCATGTCTTTCACAAAAGATGCTAGCTAATTTTATGATTAAAGAAGTTTGTGCACTATCTTTTAAATGAAAAAACAATGTGCCCACATATTTATGTTGTTCAACCCAGTTGATAGTTTTGTTGAGTGTTATATTCTGTGTATCGAGAATCAAATGTGCAAACATGTCCAGTGTCCAAATGGCATACCTCGCAAGCGTGGGGAGAAACATATAGTACATGGTATATTGATTCTCTAAAAGGAACACATAAGCTTGGCTAGTGCCTAAAGTTATTTCTTGGAGTATAACATATCCATATAGGTGTGTGTTTAGAATGAATGCCCCCCAGGAATAGTTTTCGTCATAAAAATATTTGGCAAAGTGATATACTGTGGATAGCCATCTTATCCTTATCAATAGGCAACTAGATTTTTTTGTCTAATCTGTAAATTTATTTTGTATAATTGATCAGCTAACCACTTTAAAATCCAACGTTGAGCACCTTGGTATCTCAAGATAAAGAAGATATATTTATTTGGTAGTGCAAGCACAATGATGTAAAGACTAAAGGTAACATTCAAGCAAATTAAAGTGATCGGATCCCTAAAATTCAGTGAATTTTGTCAAGTTTAAAAACTATTTTTCAAATGTGTATCACGGTAAGCAGACCAGCGATAACAACAATAGCACATGGAATAACAAATGTGTATCACAGTAACCATTTTGGATGCTAGTCCGTTGAGGTTTTAACTGAACTTAAAAACATATTATAAACTATATGCTACTATTTCCAATTATGCTGAGAGGAAATGCATACCAGATAGAATTTACTCCTTTGCTTCATAAAAAGTTAAGATGGTTGGCATGGTTAGTAGGTTCCTTTCAGTAAGAAGTGTGTCTATTCTATATTAACTTGTCAAAATGGAGTCATGCCTTTGACCTAAAAATGGAGAATCATCCAAGTTAAGTTGACTTCTTTGTCTTAGACAATAATATAGAAGGAATAAGTGTTGGTTTTAATGACTGTAATAAGTGAAATCAGTTTTCAAAATTATAAAGAATACCTAAAGGTAATCTTGTACACATGAGCTCACTTTAGATGACCAAAATAACATTCTCCATATAGAAGACTCTAAGAAAATCAACAATAACAAAAATGATAGGACATAAAATAACAAATGTGTATCACGGTAACCATTTTGGATGCTAGTTCGTTGAGGTTTTGACTGAACTTAAAAATATATTATAAACTATATGCTATTGTTTGCAATTATGCAGAGAGAAAATGTGTACCCAATAGAATTTGCTCCCTTGCTTCACAAAAAGTTAAGATGGTCAGCATGATTAGTAGGTTCCTTTCAGTAAGCAGCTTGACTGTTCCATATTAACGTGTCAAAATGGAGTCATGCCTTTGACCTAAAAAATGGAGAATCATCCAAGTTAAGTTGACCTCTTTCTCTTGGACAAAATAATACAAGGAATAAATGTTGGTTTTAATGATTGTAATAAGTGGAATCAGTTTTGAAAATTATAAAGCATACCTAAAGGTAATCTTGTACACATGAGCTAACTTTAGATGAAAAAAATAACATTCTCCGTATAGAAGAAGCTTTTCCATAGTTATATGCATGTGAGTATATTTACAGAGACACACACATATATATACATCATGATGGTAATCTTGTTCAAAAAGTTTGCTTTTTGCATTATAAAATAGTAATGATTTGAGTATATATTTATTTTTCATCATGTGAATTTTTCTTAAAAAATGAGTATTTGTATAAATTTTAGACAATTATTTAACATGTTGTACCTTGGAACATAGTATCATTTGGTTTGCCATTGATAGAAAGAAGTGACAGTGAAATCATGATTCATTGTGTATTGTTGGTTGTCTCTACTCAAGTGTAACTACAAAGTGAATGTTTTCCCAACTGGCTCCTCAAATATTTGATGTATAACATCTTGGCTTCCATCCTAAGGTAATGAAAAGATTCATCAATGAGATATATTAGTTTAGATTGAATACAAATTATTTGTGTAGATGTTATTATTCCAGAAAGTAGATTAACCTCAGTAAAGAGTTGAAGTAGTCTTTCAGTGGTAACACATAAAAAAATAATTTGCATTTTCTCCAAATAACGTAACATATGTGTCTCCAGTTTCATCGAGAATCTTGGCTTTTATTTTCAACCTTAAAAGAACAAAAAAAAATTATAACTAAATTTGATTTTGTATGTCAAATGAGTGTGCATTAATGATGTTACCTTACTACGGGAATGCATTCAATAACATAGCAGTGATAGCATCTTGTATTGTCTGCTGCTAAATTGTACTTTTTTAGCATGATTGGCAAAAATCGTAGAATATTTCATCTTCAGTTGATACATTTCTGATTGTGTCTTTTACTGTGAAGTAAAGAGGTTGTAATATAAAATACAAATAAAAATTCAAAGTATTAAGTCTATGAGATGAATATAGGATTACAAAATAGTGATTTTACAAATTTTATTTAATTACCTTGTCAATGTTAGATTGTGCATGGAAAACGATGCCACTGATAGTCACAAATTGAGTGCTTCTCTCCACTTATTTCTTACTATATATACATATTGATGTAGAGATTTTACCTTTCACTTTATCCTTGGAAAACCTACAATATAGGTGAAAATTAGAATGGTATGATAAGTTATGTTTTTTTTTAAACATGAGTATTTGTATGACATCATTACTAACTGATTTTTCAATGTTAGAATTTCATCAAGGCCAGCTGGTTCTATGAAGAGGTCTGAATAATCAGTGGTTGCAATGCAGTGTTCATCTAAGATAGAAAAATTGGTTATTATTACATCTAGTACATACAAAATAGAGTTTTTTATTATTATGTGCCATTGTATATATCAGTTTTGACTTTTGTTGCAAGCAGAACATCATTATTCTTTGTAGCAATGACTAAATCATCATCATATCTTTTTGCAAGTTCACTCCATACGGTCAACTGAATGCAGCAATTACTATGATACAAATGACTACACATTATTAGCATTGGAAATAGACATTTAGGTAAAGAAATCATTATAATTAACCTTTGATCTACGATATGGAGACTGATTTGAGAGTTGGCCGACATAGTTCTTGAATCCAATTTCAAGATAATTCCAACCACATCTAGTAAAAGTAAATATATAGTTAAGTTGGTATATAATAGCCATCAAATAATCCTATAATTGAATAATGTACCAATTAAAGCTCTATTTTCAACTTTCAGTGAGCTTATTTCATCTGATGTGATACGTAGGATATGGTATTGTTTGATCATCTTGCACCTCAACACCAATTGAGTGATCATTGATGAATATGATGAAATCATGTAGCACAATTCTAAATCCAAACTGCAATTTTCTAACGGTTATAGATGTTAACACCAAAGTGCTACCTATAGTAAGAAATTGATCCCATTTATTTGGATTTGAATGAAGAATTCTTGCTTGCATTTCATCACCCTAGATATATTCACATGTGTATCATATAGAGAGTTAATATTGAAAAACACAATGCAAAGTAAGTCAAAAGAATACCTCAGAATCTATGAGAGTAGCGTAAACGATTCACTTTTTCCAGTTGGCCTCTCAATTGTACATCTCCATTTGTTTGTAACATGAAAAAAGAGGACTACTTCATGTTGATTTGGACGTATCATATGAAATAAAGATGGCTTGCGTCCTTGTAAAGCAATAGATAGTGATTTCTTGATGTCTTCTGTGTAAATGTTTACATATAAGATGTTACACATATAAGATCATTATTTTATTTGTAAAAATATAACTTATGAAATTTGTTGTAGAAAAAATATATTGTACCATTTTGTGACAACATAGAAGTCTTCTTTGTAGTTACTAAAGAGGATCCATCAAATGCAAGTTTCAATTTCTTGATATCTTCACTTGGTTTATCACTTTGAAACTCAGTCACCCTTTTGGATAGAACCATTTCTTTTGCTGGTGTTTTAGGGATGATTTCTTTGACAGCAAAATGCTTTCCTAAAAAAATTTAAAAAATATTTTTCAAAATAAAAAAATCTGAATAAGACGTGATTGTTTTAATATTGAACTCACGTTCTATAATACTTTCATTGAGAAGTTCTTCACTGATAACTTCACTTACACCCCCTGTATACATAACATCAAAAATAGAAGTATGTGTATCTGTTTTGTAGAAGTTATTTTTTAATAGAAATAAAAAGATGTGCTACAAAATTAATGTTATTGTAAAAGGAAATTAAGTTCATTTTTTATCATATCGCATATGATGTAATCTTGATGTTACTGAAATAACCATGATATAAATATTACCTCTAGAAGTATCATCAGTTGAGTCTTTGATATTGATGTCACTCATAGTCTAAATTTCATCTCCTATAGAGGGAAAAAATATAGATGAAAATCATATAAATAAAAAAATCTAAAATTTCTATGAATAAGCTACATTTAGAATAGATAAAATGAAATCCTTTTGATATTTTTCCTTTGGTGAAACATATATCACTCATACTTTAATGTGGATCTGTTATAGATAAAATAAAATCAAAGATAAGAATGATATATTCAAGAAGCAAATTAGTAGTTAGATATGTAAACGACAAAAATTTAACAATATACAAAATGTAAATAAATTCATAACCATTAATAAAAAGAAGGGAATTTCACGTGATATGTTTACCTATATTATCGATGGATAATCTCTACACGATTGTATATCTGTATGAAACACATTGCAATGTCTCTTTGTAGACTATATTTTTTGTAACATTTATTTGAATTTCACCAGAGTTGCATGTCATAATTTTCAAACCTTCTTTTGATGTAATCGAGAAACGGCAACATACAGTTGTCTGTGAGAGAAAACAAGTGTTTTTAAATATAGACTGACTGATTGTAAGGTTTGTCCTTGACTTTTATATACAACCATAGCAAAAGCTAATCTGATAGGAAATTGTCTTCTTTTCAGAATAAATGGTGCTCCAGTTTTTTTCTCAATAAAAGTAATGCGGGGGATATCCGATATGATTTCCTAATATAATTTCAGCATCTCAAACACAAAGGCTAATCATTCTTACTATTAATCTAGTTCCATTGCAGAGTCCTATTGATTGGTCTATGTTTCTAATAAGCATAACTGGAGCTCCAACCTTTAATGATAGAGCATGATTTGGAATACTTGAAAATTTCAAATAATGTAAATATTCATCACAATATACAGTACGGTCAATAATTTTTCTACTATCCAGAGTCTCTACAGTATTAAAACTATAACATAAACAAATACTTCCTAGTAAACGATCTAATAACAAACAATTTAAATCATGAACTTCATCATTTCTTGGTGCAAGTATAGCACATATTTAAAGTAGTTTGGATCTATGTGCTTCACATCAAAATTTGGATAAATATTTTCAATTAAAGTTTGTATAGTAGCATGTTCATTTAGTAATAATTCTTGAGGCAATTCTATCCAACTATCTTGATATTTGTCATTGACATGTACATACGGAATGGTATTGTCACCTACTCTTAATAACCATTCAATAAAAAAAAATTGTCATCATCAAATTTTATAGTTGATAAATATGACACTGATTCCAAAGTTTGGATTGGCTAATAGTTGCATTCATAATATCATATTATCCTCCTTTGGATATACAAGGTAAAAAATTTCTAAAATCACCACCTAGCACAACGGTTATGCCTCCGAATAAATGGTCTTTTAAATTTTCTGTTATAGGATGCATAATATCTTTTAAAGTTTTGTCAAGTGCTTCAAATGCATATCTACTCATCATAGGTGTTTCATCTCAAATTATCAACATTGTTTTTGAATCAATTCTGCCAAATATGACCTTAATGGTATAGCACACATCAAATTTTCATCCAAATGTAAAGGAATTTTGAATCTGGAATGAGTTTTGCGTCCACCTGGCAACAACAGTGTTGCGATTCTTGAAAAAGCAACAACCAAAACTATTTTGCTGAAAACATATTCCACAAAAATGTTTTCCCTATACCTCCACTACCACTTACAAAGAAAAATGACCCTTTAGGAGAATAGCATCATCGTATGATATCGTTAAAAATTAATAGTTGTTTTCTATTTAAATTTTTGAATCTTTCATTAAATTCAACACATAAACTTTCATGATCATACATCGACTCTTCACAAATTAGTCTATTATCTGATAATCTTTCATCTAGCAATACTAGCAATGGGAACCGATTGAAATCTTTTAAGGACCTTTCATTTTTGTTAAAAAAATCTTCAATGTGTATTAACCCTTTGTTTTTCAAATCTGATTCATTGTCTATTGGTCTTGGCATATTAGAATCAATAGGAATTCAATTTCTAAAATCATTAGTTAAATTTTTCCAGTAGTCATTCCATATTTTGTTTGGGTTGCTTATTTCAGTGCATAGTAGTAGAGAACAAAATAAATGACGTAATTGCCAAGATGTAGACCATGGAATAGCATCAATGAAAGTGTGTTCCCATTCAAACATATCTGATAGCAAACCTATCTGATTACAACCTTCTTTAAAATTTTGATATAGATGTCCATTTACTATCCTTAATTTAGCATAATTTCTTACACCAGCAACTTTACATAATAGCATTCTTAAGTAATACAAATTCTCCAACACATGGATTAACATAGAGTAGTCTCCCAATTGAAAAAGCACTATTACGAATTGATCACAATATTTTGTTACTATCCCATGTCCATTGTTGTGGAAATTCTACATAGGTTAGTTTTCTAGAAATATTTGTTTGTGTATTTGTTTGAAACTGTTCACTCAACATAGTCTTTTCAACAAATGGTCATTTTATTATAATATCAATTGGTTCATCATCTACAAAGGTCACATGATTTTCATTAGGCAAATGTACATCTAAACATAAAATAGAAGGATTACCATGATGGATATGGAAATCAAATATTCTCCATGATGCTTCAGAAGAAGATATATACTGACCATTTAGATAGGTAGCTATCTCATCGATACCCATGCCATTCCTATTTTGCACAGCAAAAGTAGCTCTATCATGGCCTTTATGTAAGTACTTGTATAGATACTTGATAGCTTGTGCTTGGTTGCATATTTCTACATTTATATGTGCATCATATTTATTTAGTAACTGAACATTATGAGGCACTATCCAACAATTATCCATGGTTACTGAGTTTAAAGTGAATTGTCTCCCATTATCTCTTCTTCGGTATATACTACATAGCCACAGAACGAAAGATCTTAACATAAGGATTTATCTCATTGTTCATTTCTCATAATCTAGTAATGATTGACATATTCACTTTAGACCGCTCTTTACTCTTTGAAAACATAGAACATATGTTGATATCTTCATTTTCAATATCATATACATAGAGTTGAGCATATAGAGGTTGATTATATTTAGATGGTTTGAGTGAACTGATATGGTGATATACTTGTCTGTGTATACAAAAATTGTAAGAATTATTACCATCAATAATTGATATGCCTTGTGATGCATCCATTGATGTAAAAACAAATGCATTATTGTACTATCGAATGTATTTACAAAAATGTTTTCCTTATTTACAAATACATTTTAGTAGATCATCCAGATAAGAAGGAACAAATTGTAATATTGATAGTTTAAATTTTCCATCCCAGCAACATGAATGAAAATGATGAATCTGATCACCTTTATGTATGATTGTTTCCTCATACCACATGTATGCACCACAATGAATACAACTACATGATGGGAATCCTAAATAATGTCGCTCTTTAAAATCTGCATATGTGTAAGTCATTATTTATAAATATGAATCACTTTTATGTGTATGTATATGTAAATGTCTAAAAATTACTTCGATCTTGTGTTGAGTTCCTAGCATCTGATAAATAACTGTGTAATCTCTTCCTAGCCCTTCCATAATGATGGTCACCTATAACCAATATAATGTTTGTTGTTATAATTATCTTTTTTAACTCAAATTTAAACGACTATGTAAATATCAAGAGCAAATATGGAAAATAACTTTCTATACAACACATATTATAGCAAAAGTGAAATAAGGAAAACTAAATTGAAGAGATACAAACCTAGATAAGATGAGCTTTTCATACTTGATACCAATTATCCAATCTGATACAATGAAGCAAAGTATTAGTTAGTGATCCTGGCATGTAAGACTTATATTTAAACCATGTACTAAATTACAGGATTAGATTAGAAATCGTTCCATATAAAATGATAGTTTGGAAGGCCATGTGTGTAGCAGTGTAGGTAAGGTTAATGTTCACCAGGACCGAAAAATGAAATGAACATCTCCATCACCAACTATTTCAAAGAGAACATCTAGGAATGGAATGTTAATGCAGTTGGTATCTTATTGGCCTACCACCACCGTTTCCTAGAGTTTTTCACAGTGAAAAAATAATTGAAATTTTAAAGATAATTAAGTTGGGACAATAAAATATAAGTACATATATAAACCTAAAGCAGGACCTTATGAAGTCACTAATCTCAAGGAAAATATTAAGACATAAGATATTCTAGATCTATTCCATACCACTGATTATTAAGAACAATATCAACTATCAACCCCACTACTGTAATTCATTAAGAAGAATATCAACTAGCAACCCCACTACCGTACACTCTATTGTAAATTGTTAATTAATTTTAAAATAGTATCTAATTTTGTTATGGTGAAAGAACATTTAAATGTTTAAAGATAAGAAATATAAGGAACATGTATGAATAGCCAAAAGCTCCAACATGTGACACCCTTGTCAATGAGGATGTTCAATGCAAAGTTAATGACTAAAAATTGCAAAGAGTTCTCTATGCCATGAGCAAAAAGCAATTGATCAACACTACAATGGCTTACATCATTGATTAGGTTATAAGACATGAAGATTCAATATCTTCATCCATCAAGGATAACAAATTATTAATCTATATAACCATGAATGGAGAAAATGCCAAGTTAGAAATTGATATGAAATAAGTAAAACTCCATTCATGTATCTTATTATATTTTGAATGGAAAAAAATTAAACAATACTCAAGAAATGGCATACAATTTCAATAATCTCACGAAAAATAGTAAAAATGAAGATCATTCAGCTTTGTTTCATACCAGTATTCAGTAAGAAGAATAGCAAATGTCAACCCCTCTACCATACCTTCTATCCCAACTTGTTAATTGTTTTAAAACAAAATATAATATTGTTATGGTTAAATAACATCATTTTTAAAGGCAAGAAATATAGGGTACATGCACGAATAGTCCAAAGCTCTTACAGTATCACCTGTACCAATAAGGATGTTCGGTGCCAAGTTAATAATTAAAAATAGTAAAAAGTTATCTATGCCATGAGCAAAAAGCAACTAATCAGAATCAATATGTCTTCCCTCATTGATTAGCATGCATAGGAAGACCCGATGTCCTCTCCCATCGAGGATATAAAATTACTAATACGTATACACATGGATGGAAAAAATTACTGGTTGAAAACTATTATGAACTAATAAGAAATATAAACTCCAATATCTTTGAAAGTAAAGACATTGAACCAAGATGGGGAAAAAATGTATATATAACTGCCAATTATCAGGTAGAAAATACCACCATAAAAATAAATAGGAATCGAATGGTCAATAAAATTTTCAACAACAATATTTTTATAGTGTTGCAACTCCATGGTAATTGAGATCATCATTCAT
Organism: Alisma plantago-aquatica; assembly: GCA_963693085.1. Classification (NCBI taxonomy): domain Eukaryota; kingdom Viridiplantae; phylum Streptophyta; class Magnoliopsida; order Alismatales; family Alismataceae; genus Alisma; species Alisma plantago-aquatica. The sequence goes on along the minus strand of OY856413.1, from coordinate 75,748,937 downwards.
ATTAAAGAAAACACAATGGCATTTAATGAAGTTGTGACAAAAATAAATCTATATATATCATAAACCCTTGTATCCATGGAGATGCCACCCAAACATGAAAAATTAAAATTTACATCCATGGATATGACAAACAACAATAGGAAGAGCATCCTAAACCCCACATTGGGGATTTCATGAATGAAGTTCAAAGACAGGTCATTCCTTTATCGCATCATATTTTTGTATGGATAATTTATTAAGAAACACTCTAGAAGTGGCTTACAAAGTTACTAATCTCAAGAAAACATAAAATAAAAATGATTTCCCACTTCATTTCATTCCACTAATTTTGTAAGAAGAATATCAACTGTTAACCCCTCTATAGTACCACTTTGTCGTAACATACCACATTATGAACATAAAAATATACAGTTACGAACCTTTTTTAGGTATAAAGCTGCAAATCATGTGTGATGGTTTTTTAGTTAAATTAAACTACTGCTCACAACCCTCATGGTCAATTTCCTTCAGACGTAAAGAGGAAACCGTTATGGGTAAAGGGATCGATAACCGCAAGACATATTTTATGCCAACTCAAGTAATACATTCTTACCAACCCCATAGTATTGAATTATAGTAAGGGATTGTCGTCTCCTAATTACCAAAATTTACTCTGGATTCATGTTTGAAGATGCATGGAAGGAGGGGAGGATGAACATAAGAATAAGAGGAAGAAATGTAAAAGAAGGGAAAAGGGACTGATCAGAAGAAGGGAGGGAGGAGAGGAGGAAAAGGTTTAGAAGAGGACAGAGAGTATAAGAAGAGAAGGAGAAATCAGAGGAAGGGGGCATACATACTTGCAAGATTTGTAGTTGACATGCTAAGACCGCAACATGAGGTAAACGCAATGGCCAGAACTATGACGGCATTAGTAGTAGTTGTCAAAAGCAACGACGTTGGTGGTAGGTTCCTCCGGCAGCAGCACTTGGACAGAATCTCTTGACCGGCACGTCTCTTCTTCTTCCATGCAAGGGCAGTGAGTGACAGCTCTCGAGAGAAGGTATTGGGTGATGTCGTAGAATTTCTCCAGGAGCGAGAAAAGCCCTAGCGGTGAGGACCCGGGAATCCAGTCGATGGGAATCTGAGAAGAACACGAAGAGTCTCAAATCAACTGCTACTACTTGAGCCCTCTTACAAACTGTGAATATTGCAAATAACCTTGCAAAGGTATTTCTCAAGCAGATCTAAGGTCCAGTTCATAATATGAAAAAATAGGTATAAATATTGCGTCGAAAACCCCAGACGGGAATTCCTATATAGTATAGATGTGTCTCTCCTTGACTTTAATATATGTCCCTCATATCCTCCTTTCTATGGTTGATTCATTTGACATCCAATGCACATATGTACCCCTATTGTGTGAATGTTTGGTTATACCTTGAACTGATGTTGGGTGTGGTTTAACCTATACAACCAACTCTGCTATATCTCTAAATTTGTTATCTTATGATGTTTGTGACCTAAATGTCTAAGACCAATCTCTCTTGTCTTATATGATGTATGTGAACCTATTTCATCCTTAACTGACCTCTTATGTGACATATGTGACTTAATTTATGCTCTTATGCTCGATTTCTTATTGTGGATCTTGATCTTATGCCTTTTTCCTCTCAAATCAAAGATGATACATCCCCTATAATTCCCTTTGTATGTATGTCTCTTTTAATCCACAAGTTTGGACCTTTTGATCTAGGCCTTATGTGTTGGTTTTTGGGAATGCATGTTGATAAAGTGGAATTCTATGATTCCTAGACTTGATACCATCCAACCTTCTTTGGGATATGCTAATCTTGTCTTTACATTTCTGGTCTAAATCTTGTTTGATTCTTGGACCCCTTGTCTTGATTGGATCATGATCTTGTATTCCCTATTATGAGTCGTTAACCCTATAATGTGCATGAGTGACCTAAATATTGCTATGATCATATAAAATGCATGGAACCTAGAATTGACATGAAACTTGAACCACACCCTTATGATGGAACCTAAATAAATAAGAAATCATCTAATGCACTAATAAGAAAATTGGAAGTTAAATTGGCCAAAGCCCTAAAATGAAGCTAGTTAGGGTTCATGATGAGAATATAATGCATATATACGATCTTGTTGTTACTCAGGTGTTTCTTTTGGTTAGATGGTCAAGGATAAGTTAAGTTGAGAACCTTTGAATCTGGTATAGGCTTTAATAATTATATGAATATGTATTTATTGCTTGAAATGTGATACATACATATATATATATATATATGCTTGTTTACCTGCTCAAATATTGCATGTAGTATTCCAATATGTACTCGATGTTTGTCTCCTCTCCTTGTTTTATATCTTACACACATAACATAGAAATCCATTATAAAAATGTCGAAATAGGGTTTGGCTCAATGACTTTGTTTATTGAGGTCTCTCATGTATAAAAGGGTTGTCTAATCTTGATCACTCTTACAAAACCTTCCAATGGGAAGTTGATGAAAGGCCTTATGATGCATGATATTGATGCTATAATTGGAGTAAAATGAAATAAAATATGGGCTCTTACTTTGCTTAGTATTGAACTTATTCATTCTTAATCATTTACTTCTGAAACCTTTTCAAATTATGCAAATCTTATGTATAAGTATCCTTTAGCCCTATACTCGGCACCTCGTGTGCTTCAACAGCCTTGTTTCACATATTTTTTAGGTTCATATTGATAAAAGTTGATGGCCTTGGTGATCTATGGTGTGTAATCTTTGTAAGATCCGTGTACTCAGCACCTCATGTGCTTCATCCGTGTAAAATTTGTACTCTTGAAATTTAATTGAAAGCTTGTAATAAACAATGTTGCTTAATATATATTATTGAATGTTGAGATTATGATTGGTGCTTTTTATCTTGTTATATGTTCATGTATGATAAGATTTATGCTTCTAGATTCACTCTTTGGTAATACCTTGATAGGTACAAATGCCTCGGTCCTATTGCCATTGGTTGTGTAGTCATTTGGAGTGTGGTTCTGTGACAGTTGAGGTGGATCACATAGTTTTTGACTTGTTTGTCAATGGAATCATTAGAAGTTGGGTTCGTTATATCCAATTATAAAGGATCATCTTATTCATGATTCTCTTGCATGAGGAGTGTCATCTTATTTATGCAATCAATCATATATATTTATTCTTGCATGCTCGGTCTTCACATGCTTTCAAAAACCTTGAACTCAAGAATGTATATCCTAGCCTTAGGAGCAAGGTTCCTATTTTGACATTAATGAATGCTCTTAAGGTGGTGAGGAAAGGTCGAAAAAATATAAGACGGTATCTGGAATCCTCTTTTATGTATATGAAAAAAAAGTCACATGGTACATAGGAGTCCTTTCTTGACTGCAACATCACCAATGATCCCCAATGGAAGTGTCATATAATTGTCCGTAAGGTATATGGTCATGCCAATTGGGATAAATTCTAAAAACCCTAGCCTCGTGCAAAGGCTAAGTGGCACGATTGAGATTCTAGTGCCAAGTTTAGCTAATCCCTTTTTACATGTAGAGACACCAATGTGGCATGAAATTCCAAAGGATCATGGGTCTTTCTCCTTCTTGGGCATTTTTCTTTGAATGTTATCAAAGGTTGTTCTTGTTGACTTGTCTGTCTTGTATTCTTCGGTTATATCTTTTCTTGTGAGGAGCATTTTAAATTCCTTTGTCTAGGCCGGTATCTCAGCGGTATATCAACATCAAGATTCTTCATTGCTTCTTTAAACTTCATGAAACAAGTGTCAAGCCTCATTTGCTTTAGTCAGGCTTGGAAAGGATGACAAGGCTTGTAAATCGATACAACCCGCTCAGGCATTTCTTCTGTTTTAGTAAAAATAGGTTTTTCAAAACTTGCTTTGCCTGCATTATCAGTGGTTAGAGGTTCTTTTGGTTGAGACTCAAGTACTTCAGTGTTTTAGACAAAAATTAACTCATCCTCCTCTATAACTACCAGGGGTGTCTTGATAGGAGCATCAGAATAGTCCTTTTTGGATTGAGTGGAAATAGCCTTCCGCTTCTCACGATGTTCAGTATTATTCTCACATTGTCCTACAAAATCTCATGTTGGAGACTTGAGGCAGGCCAAGAGCTGAGATGGTTGGGATTCAATAGATTTCTGATGAGCCCGTTGATTTTCTATCATTGTCTGTTGTGACTATAGAATCTTCTCAGTGGATGACAACTTATCACCAGAAAGGATGGGTTTAGCTTATTGTCCTTTTTGCTGTTGATGTGGGACTTGATTTGGATTATGGAACTAGGTGGTGTTTGGGTACTGGTTGTAATTTCTATTTTGATAGTTACCTCTCAAGTTCCCCTAGTTCCTAAACTTTTTGTTGTTGATTACACTAGAATCCCAACGGACCTTGTTGTTGTTCCCTATCTGGACTAATTTGTCGTGGGTTCTCTTCCCCTAAAGGATTTCCATACTAAAAACCCACATGGTTCCTGGTATGATTTGGATTAAAATACCCTTGTCCAGGGATAGTGTGATGGTGTTCAAATTTTCCATCTGATCTTTATCTCCTTGGGCATAAGCATTTCCTAGAATTACATCATAGAGAATATTGCAGGCTAGCATAGAATGATCGGTGTATTTACATGCTTACCATGACAGAGATGTTTCTTTAACTTGTTGTTGTTATTGTGGTGGAGATTTTCTTCTTTCATAGCATTAAAAGATAATTCGAAATTGCCACTCTTGGTGGCTAGTAGCTTTAAAGATTTGTAGATATACTTGAACTTAAAACTACTTTCTAGCATAGCTATGTTTAGCACTCCCTTGCCTACGGATCTGCCCCAGTTTGCTTGATTTTTAGCTCCAAGGGTGACAACCTTCCTTGTGATATCATAACTTTGACACATGAAGCTTCCTTCAGAGGAGGAGTCCAAAACCTTCTTGATGTCATCATCCACACCCCTATATATGATTTCAATGAGATGATTTTTATAAATGCCATGGTGTGGACACTTGCGTAGTAACTCATTGTATCATTCACATGCCTCTTCTAGAGATTCACCGGGGAATTGATAAAATAGTGTTAGCTGGTGTATGTCAAGGAACAAGGATAGCATTTCTCTAGGAAAACATTTTGAAGTTGTTCCCAAGTGGTGATGGGGTCGCACTACAAGGAGTTATACCAACTCGTGGCCTTGTTTGCAATAGAATATTTGAAAAGATAGAGTGTTTTTTACTGCACTAACAAATTCAACTAGGGCTGAAATCCCTTTGTTTTTACCAAAACCTTGTGCAATAGTACCACCCGCAAGCGGATGGGTCTTATCGCAATATTGCTAATATCGAATCTCAAGGGACAATATTTTTAAGAATCACGCTAGTTGTATCCAGTTGGACTAAGACTAATGTTTACCATCAAGCGTTGATTTGAGTTTAGTTAAACTAAATGCAAGGAAAGAAAAATAGAAGAAATAAAATTTTGTTTAGATTAATGATGGGAGTCGTTGGGGTGGAATCATGTTTCACCACCGCTACACACACAAAAACATCCAAAACACATCTAGGATACATAAAACCATTCAAAGGAGCAGAACAAGATCCACCCATTAGGTATTGGAAATTGCATAAGTATCTTTGTGAGCTCAATGTCTTGTTACTCACTGGTCATGTACCTACTACTTTGAATATATCCTTGTTGGTATGTATGCCCTGAGATCCAATCATGGGATGATTGGTGGGATACATTAAGATTGATTTGATAAACATCAAAGGCAAGCTTCCAATTATTTCTGGTTCAGTCATATGAGATAGTGATAGAACAGATTGAATGTCTAGAGAATGACAGTACTCAATGACGTATGCCTTCAGGTTCAGGACCTGAACGATGAGATCATATGGATGCTAAGAGTTTGTACATTCTCATTATGTCCCTAGTCGGATGTCATAGTGGAAGGTAAATAGACAGCAATGACACACAAGACTAGATTGTGGTGTTGGTTGATGATAGAATCTCATTAGTCATGATATAGAGATATCAAACCAAACACATAGGTACTTGTTAGAGAACAAGTGTACCGGACAGACCCACCGTGAGTTTGACACATGGAACCATGACATGGTAGTCACAATCAGTACTCACAGTGATGGTGGTGAGTGTGATTCTTTGACATGAAATCACTACACTCAACACATGTCGTTGGGCACACTTTGACATCATCAAACGCAGTCCTGAAACATGGGTTGTTATAAAGGTGATGATTGGGTGGCTTTAATACATGGGGCTTTTGAGGGGTGAGTGATATATATGGGATTTGTCCCTCCTGAGGGAGTATGATATCCATGGCCACTTGATGAGTAGGATTGAGAAATGCGTGCACGCATGTGTGAATTAGTATGTGATATCGATGTCATACATATGTCTTCCAATCTACTCTGAGATCAAGAAAGTGAATGAATGTTGACAGGATGACTGTTCCATGCCTCGAGTTCATTTGGGATATCAGTGACAAAGGAATTATACATTCACTGTAACACCATTCACGGATTGTAGGATTGAAAGTTGTTCTCCAACTTTCTATTTCACTTGGGTAGCACTGATGTGTGACTAGGCACCACTCTTTGCTTGTGAAGTCATAAGTGTTATGGACTTTTACTGCCAATGTGAAATGCACCTGCAGGGTCACACACATAGGATTTAACCTGGAAAAGGAGTTTTGTCCACAAACAATGTTTAGATTGATTACTAAAGGAGTTTAGTAGTTCAATTAAACACTCAATTAATTGATATCTCAATATCATAATGTTCAAGGTGTTGGACACATTGATTGGAGTATCGGACTGATTGAAACTACAATTGACTGATTCTACATAATCTGCACTCCCAACCGATCAGCTCATGTGATGAACCGATCGGCTCATCTTGGTGAACCGATCGGCTCAGGTTGTGAATCGATCGGCTCATGAACAGGATGAAATGATTGCTTCAAGTGTTGAAATAATCGGTTCAACTGATGCAACCGAGCAAGTTGGGAAAGTAGGATTCGTGAGAAATTTCCTTTCGTTTCACTTGCCCAATTTGATTGGAACAAGGATTGGTATTTGATACGAATTAGAAACAAAAGAAGAAAAGTCAATCGGGAACTGACCAGGACCACGAACTGACTGGTTCAGAAGTGAACCAACCATTTCATGGGTCCCAACCGATCGGTTGAGGTGTCAACCGACTGGCTCAGGTCCCCAACCGACCATTTCTGGAATGAAACGATCGGTTCAGGTTGCGCAGTTGGTTGTTTTTGTGAAAAATCTCGAACCCTTCTACTCCTGCTTTAGTCCCACATTGCCCGGGATGGAGAACCATGTCCCATGACTCTCCTATATATAGGGGTATTGGGGGCTTCTCAAAGAACAACTCAGGGCAACCAGCTGCTCTGTAAAGTTGTCGTTCTCTCTAGTTTTGGTAAACGAGAGAGATCGAGCAAGTGCTACCCAATAAGGGAGGCACAATAAGGGAAAGACAACTACAGAAAGCGATTGGTGGAAGGAGAGTGTGTCAGTGACTAGTACGCTGACAGGAGGGTGCGACTCCTTCCAATTCCTTGTGGGACAAGGAGATTGGAGTTCCAGGTGGTCCGTGTGGACTACTTCAGAGGTGGGATATTTCTTCCGCTCGGAGAACAGCTGTCAATTTCGACAGTCTCGGTGAGACCAAGAGTTGTCAGTCCCGGTGTGACCAGGAGCTGCACAGACACCGTCCAAGACCAGAGGTGAAGACCGCGCAAGCCGCGAGGTATTGTCGCCGAGAAAGCCTCGGGACAAGGTATGATTCCACAAACCATTATTTCCTATTGTATAGACGTTGATGCGTTTCCTCTTTCTGGGTTTGGAGAGGAGAAAATTTTTGTTTCTGTTGCCTTCTCTACCTCCCCTAAAACCCAACAGTGGTATCAGAGCCACGTCAACTGCTCTATACTTTAGGATTATCGATATGATCAATTTTGGTTTGTCGCCTTTATTTATTGCATACGATGCGAATAAAATTGGCTTTATGCATGTCCAATCCTAAATCCACAAATCCCAATTTACATATATGATATGTATTATCAATGCACTCGATACGCGTCGCCCTTAAACGAGTTTTTTGGTGGATGTATAGTGTGGTTATGGCCAATAAACCCTATCTGTGTATGGTTGTATGTGGTTGCTTGCATCTCGGTCTGCGCACCGATCTTCCTTCTCCTATTCTTGATGTAACTCGAAATAATTCGAGATTTCTTTCCTACCTTTGCTCCCCTTGAATGTAACTCGAGGTTTCTCTTTTTACAATGTAAAATAGGATAGATTTTTATTTCCTGTTATGTCAAAGAACGGAGGACATCCAGACGACAGCTGGGACAATCAGTTCAAGGCATGAACCGATCGGTTGACGTTCCATACCGATCGGTTGACGTTCCATACCGGTTCGAGGAGCGAGATGAGCGGGTGGCAGCCATGATGAGATGCACGACGACCAGATGAACCGATCGGTTGGAGGAGCCAACCGATCGGCTGGTGGCACCCAGCCGACCGGCCTGATGGCGAGCCAATCAGTCATGTGATGAGTTGATCAAACCCAGAAAGGCAAAGCACAGAGTTCATCTTATATAGGTTGCATGTGATGTAGACCTAGATGACCGTGATTCCTCTTGGCTCGAGGAATCACATTAGGATGGCCATAATCATCGCTTTTATCATTTTGCATGTTTTCTGTGGGATATAGCATGTATATGATACGTACTATGTATTGTGGTGATTGGATATGTATATGTATATAAAAACCAAATCCCTCATTAAATATTAAGTTTAGATGCCTTCCAAATGTGACACACGTGAAAAGCTTGATCGACCAAGTGTGGACACGCCCTAGCATGGTGCACCGTCTATCTCGTGGAAGCATGAAGGATGAATGTGTGGGTCTGCCCTAGCAGGGTGCATATTCATCGTGTTTGCTTTGGGTCAGACTTAATAGGGTGACCTAGATAGGATCTAGCACCTTGAGGCATGGAGATGATCATGGCAAGGAGTTGCATATGACATCTTATCAAGAGTTGCATATGATGCAATTGGCAAGAGTTGCCTACCTGAGAGATCTAAGTTGTGGGTGACAGCCCTAGCTGGTCCATGACTTAGAGGATTTTAGGATCTTGCCCACTAGAAGGTTGTACACTGCAATCTTCCGAATTGATGGTGAGGGCTATCAATTTGAACTAAAATAGTGGGAGCGATAATTAATTGAAGGCCTAATTATATCGTCAACTTTTCAAATCAATCAAATAAGTCAAAAATGAGTTTTTGGACTAAAATTGCATATTTCCTTTTGTAGTACAAATGACAACAAATAACAATCACTTTTCTTTGCGATCGGTCCTTGAAAAGGATAGGCTAAATGGGACAAACTTCCATGACTGGTATAGGACATTGAGAACTGTTCTCACTCAAGAGCGAAAGCTCTATGTCCTGGATACTCCAATTCCAGAGGAACCTGCTCCTAATGCACCAAAGGCAGAAAGGGATTCTTACAAGAAGCATTCTGATGATGCCATTGATGCAAAGTGCTTGATGTTGTGCTCTATGAACCAAGAGTTGCAGAGACAACATGAGAACATGGGTGTCATTGAGATGATTCAGCATCTCAGAAACATGTATGAAGATCAAGCACGGCAAGAGAGATATGATGTCTCAAGGGCATTGTTCAAGTATGTCATGACAGAAGGAGATCCAGTTGGTCCTCACACACTCAAGATGATTGGGTATGTGGAGAACCTGACAAGACTGGGATTTCCACTGAGCCAAGAGTTGGCTACTGACGTAATACTGCAATCGTTGCCAGAATCCTACAGTCAGTTTGTGATGAACTACAACATGAACAACTTTGATAGGCCACTGTCAGAGTTGTTGGGCATGTTGAGGATAGTCGAGACACAGATGAAGAAGGACAAGCCTAAGTCTATGATGGTGATCACGAGCAAGAAAGGCAAGTCCAAGCGCAAGGGCAAGGGAAAAGCTAAGAAAGGTTTTGATGCTAGCCAGGAGCCCAAGTCATCTTCAGCTCTCAAGGCCAAGGGAGGTGTGACCAAGAAAGGCAATGGCCACCATTGTCAAAAGCCAGGACATTGGAAAAGGAATTGTCCTCTCTATCTGGAATAACAAAAGAAGAAGGAGGTGACAGACGTCTCTACTTAAAGGTGTCATGAAAGTAAACTTATAACACTTTTGAGGTATATGATACCAAGATGTAAAGTGTAAAGCACTCAATAAATGGGGCAAGTGTTTCCGCCATAGATAGGAGTACTTTAGTTTATTTTCAGCCTAAAAGGCATGTAATACAGTTATGAACTGCTATTTCATATTTTCCAATAGATAGAAACACTTTATTTTGCATATTGTATGACAATGATGGCAATCAATAAAGAGATGTTTCAATTTCTAAAGATATGATCTTTGTGGCAATGCCTTGTTTATCTTGTGGTATTTGATATGCATAAGATAAAATGATACCTAAAAGTTATAGATAACTCAAACAATCAAATTAGCATCAATCGTGAGAAATTCATTTCTAGTTTCCATGTGATGGATAAATCTAGAGTCTTTTGGTTAGAGAACCAGTAAGAGACATGAATATCTTGGACATGATTAATCAATCTTCACTAAAGGTAGTGGGAGAATGATTATCCTATTAGGTATGATGCATGTGATGTATTTACATACCTATTGGAACAAATGCTAATACTTCAATTGGTGTTTAGAGAAATACCAATATGAATATCTTGAAGTGTTCAAGAATATCATAGATGAAGTGCAAATTTGGTAAAGTATTAATTCTTGATGAGATCAATGAATGAAATACTTGGACCAAATGTTTGAGATCCTTATGAGTGATTATGATAGTGTATCATAGTGAACTCATGATTAAGGCATGGTGATGTCTAAATCAAGAAGGAATCATACTCTAAGGAGTTAGAGAATGATTGTCAAATAACTGAATTCTTCTTAATAAAAGAATACCCCACACTAATAAAGGACATTAAGAATCACAAGGAGTTGTAAGTTCTTATATCCTTGACGGATACACCTCGTTTATCTATGTGATGAGTTGTTCATGTGATGAGTCAACTATCTAGATGAATATGAGGAACCGAATTTTGAGTTATGGTTTATGACCATTTCATCCTAAATGACATCCATGTGAACCATAAGGTATGACCTTGATGGTAGCACCCATTGGATGAAATCCATAAGTGCAAATGAATCTTAAGTGTTAAGACACATGGATAACATTTTGAGAAGGATGATGCTTTTTGATTGCAACTTAATGACTAAGACATTTGACATATGGATACTAAAACCGCATTCCTATGAGGAATAAAACAAGGATGTGTACGTGACACAACCTATAAGGTTTATGAATCCACTAATGCAAATGGAGTCTATAAGTTACAATGGACTAATCAATGTGATTGATTGAGTACAAGCAACTCAGAATTGGATCTTTACTTTGATGATATAGTCAAAGGGTTTGACTGATATGTCAAAGATAAAGAAGGGATCTGTGATTTAGTGGGAGTGTGTTCACATTCCACATGTTGATGTGAAATGGAAATGTTCTAGAATGGAAATCCAAAAGTGGAAATTATCTTTAAGGAAGAAAGAGAAGTTTCCTATGTGATAAGAATAGAGATCTATAGAGATAGTTCTCTAAAACCTCTTGACCTAAAAAGAGAAAGCATACATTGGCAATCTGTATTGAAGAGTTCAGTATGCATAGATTTAGTGGGAGATAACTTGTCCATGTTACATAGAGTTAGTATCCCAAGGACAAGTGTCCAATTCTTATGAAGAATGTGAACACTAAGAATAGATATGGATCTATCATGTATGTAATCATCCCATTATCTTGTATGTATCGACATGGCAAGAACAAAATGCATTCATTATCTTGTATGTATGACATGGCAATATGATGTGCTCATCCTGATAACTCGTATGTGAGACATGACGAGTGGATGTCTGTCTACTTCCAGTAAGGGTTACTGGAATACCATGAGAACTTGATAAGTACTTGTGAAGTACTAGTTTTATAAAGATAAGGAAGAGTTCAATGTAAGGAGTTACATTGATGTGAACTTCCGAAAGGACAGAAAATTAATCGCAAAATATATATATAGGATATATAAAAGTGAAAGTTTGTTGATAATTGGAAGTGTTCCAATAAAACCATTTAAAAGGAAATGCTGAGTATCTATGTGTTGGAGAACAGCAGTTGATACTATATGGATCTGGAAGTTCATGAGATGAACTTATAGATATTCCACTCATTGATGACAAGTATGGAATCCTTGATCATGCAATGTGGCTAAAGGTTAGCAAAGGAATACAAGATCGCATATTACGACAACTCCATCTCATACATGTGACGTACAATGAAGAGATGAGAGACATGCAATTTATACTGACTTTGGCAAAGTGTTTCCATTACTCACTATGTTCGCATTAGAGCACAGTAACATGTGGGACATTGATAAATGTATATTTATCCCTTTTATTTGTATATTTTTTATATTTGTTTAGGATTGTTTTGTCATTTATTCTCTTAATTTCATAATTAGTTTTGTTATTTTATATTTTTCTCTTTAATTGGAGTTTTAATTCTATTTTCTTGGGTTTTGTAGGAAAATCACACAATTTGCAGCAGTCCAGAAATTCGTATATACCCTCCACCAAAAGTAACATAACTCTCACATTCAAACTCCAAATTGAGTGTACAGGTATTCATTGGAAAGGTAATTTAATTTCCTAAAATAAAGTCCTATTATTTGGACCGTTTCTGTGCTTTTAACGGGAGAGAAATACGTTCGAAGTTGCTGCTGCGAGAATCTGCATTAAAGGGAGTTACATGGTCAAGATAATTAAAGACAACAAACTTTCAATTTGACCAGATCCAGAAAATTCGAAAATTGATCTCCCTCTCTTTTTTCCCTCTTTTTTGAGGGCAGCCTACCCCCTCCTCCTCCTATAAAAGGAGAGACTTTTTCACTTGTAAAAGGCATTTCCATTCTTCGTTCCATTTCATCGGATTTTTAGTTTGTATTTCTTTTGTTCTTGTTATGTCTGAGTAAATCTCTCTGAGGAATGGCAGTAGCCCCTTAGCCCGGTTCTATTCAATATAATCAATTATATTTCTCCATCGAACAAATGTCTTCTCTCTGTTTCTTTGTAGTTATTTGGATGATCTGATATATTCTTATCGAGTGATATGATCGTGGATCTCTGTAAGAATGAAATAATAGTCCCTTAATTGCGATTATCATCTTTTCATCTATTTAATCTTATTTTTGTTATAATTCTTGGTGACGCGACCACCTGAGCCTTGGGTTTGAATGCCGGTTTGAATTCACATGCTTTTTGATATGACCGTGGATAATGGCATGTTGGACGGTTGGGCAATGATCCGTGAATGTCGGGACCAACGGGTTCACGGGAAGTCTGACCCTTGTGAGTTTGTCCGTAAGGACATGTAACCACAAGGTCCTAATTTGATCTTTGGAGTTTAGAATTTGATTAGTTGAATAGCAACGTGGTTTTGGTGGTGATCTTCCGGACCCCAGATCTTAATTTCTTGATTAGTTAAATTTTATTTCAGCACTTTTATTTTTGTTCTTAGTTTTACCAACTCTCTCCAATCGGAATTTAATTCTTGTACTTGCAATCAGATTTGGATTTCGAATTTTCTTTTCCGTCGTCCCTTGGATCGATACCTATCTATACTAAGTTGACTAGTTGTTCGCAACAAGTTGACAACCGGGTTAGAAGGTTAAACTCTAGGACTTTTCCTAGTGATTGTTGCGTGTACAACGACGCGCATCAGACATGTTTGAAGATCACTATGAATATGATTCAAGGGTGATTGGATCGCAGTGCAAGTGGGAGTCTGTTGGTATGTATGCCCTGAGAGCCAATCATGGGATGATTGGTGGGATACATTAAGATTTATTTGATAAACATCAAAGGAAAGCTTCCAATTCTTTCTGGTTCAGTCATATGAGATAGTGATAGAACAGATTGAATGTCTAGAGAATGACAGTACTCAATGATGTATGCCTTCAGGTTCAGGACCTGAACGATGAGATCATACGGATGCTAAGAGTTTGTACATTCTCATTATGTCCCTAGTCGGATGTCATTGTGGAAGGTAGATAGACAGCAATGACACACAAGACTAGATTGTGGTGTTGGTTGATGACAGAATCTCATTAGTCATGATATAGAGATATCAAACCAAACACATAGGTACTTGTTAGAGAAAAAGTGTACCGAACAGACCCACCGTGAGTTTGACACATGGAACCATGGCATGGTAGTCACAGTCAGTACTCACAGTGATGGTGGTGAGTGTAATTCTTTGACCTGAAATCACTACACTCAACACATGTCGTTGGGCACACTTTGACATCATCAAACGCAGTCCTGAAACATGGGTTGTTATAAAGGTGATGATTGGGTGGCTTTGACACATGGGGCTTTTGAGGGGTGAGTGATATATATGGGATTTGTCCCTCCTGAGGGGGTATGATATCCATGGCCACTTGATGAGTAGGATTGAGAAAGGCGTGCACGCATGTGTGAATCAGTATGTGATATTGATGTCATACATATCTCTTCCAATCTACTCTGAGATCAAGAAAGTGAATGAACCTTGACAGGATGATTGTTCCATGCCTCAAGTTCATTCGGGATATCAGTGACAAAGGAATTATACATTCACTGTAACACCATTCACGGATTGTAGGATTGAAAGTTGTTCTCCAACTTTCTATTTCACTTGGGTAGCACTGATGTGTGACTAGGCACTGCTCTTTGCTTGTGAAGTCATAAGTGTTATGGACTTTTACTGCCAACGTGAAATGGACATGTAGGGTCACACACATAGGATTTAACCTGGAAAAGGAGTTTTGCCCACAAACAATGTTTAGACTAATTACTAAAGGAGTTTAGTAGTTCAATTAAACACTCAATTAATTGATAGCTCAATATCATAATGTACAAGGTGTTGGACACATTGATTGGAGTATCAGATTGATTGAAACTGCAATTGACTGATTCTACACAATCTGCACTCCCAACCGATCGGCTCAGCTTGGTGAATCAATCGGCTCAGGTTGTGAGTCGATCGGCTCATGAACAGGATGAAATGATTGCTTCAAGTGTTGAAACGATCGGTTCAACTGATGCAACCGAGCAAGTTGGGAAAGTAGGATTGGTGAGAAATTTCCTTTCATTTCACTTGCCCAATTTGATTGGAACAAGGATTGGTATTTGATACTAATTAGAAACAAAAGAAGAAAAGCCAATCGGGAACTGACCAGGACCACGAACTGACCGGTTCAGAAGTGAACCGAACATTTCATGGGTCCCAACCGATCGGTTGAGGTGTCAACCGACTGGATCAGGTTCCCAATCGATCGTTTCAGGAATGAAACGATCGGCTCAGGTTGCGTAGTTGGTTGTTTTTGTGGAAAATCTCGAGCCCTTCTACTCCTGCTTTAGTCCTGCATTGCTCGGGCTGGAGAACCCTGTCCCATGACTCTCTTATATATATAGGGGTATTGGGGGCTTCTCAAAGAACAACTAAGTGCAACCAGTTTCTCTGTAAATTTGTCATTCTCTCTAGTTTTGGTAACTGAGAGAACCCGAGCAAGTGCTACCCGATAAGGGAGGCACATCAAGGGAAAGACAACTGCAGAAAGTGACTGGTGGCAGGAGAGTGTGTCAGTGACTAGTATGCTGACAGGAGGGTGTGACTCCTTCCAATTCCTTGTGGGACAAGGAGATTGGAGTTCCAGGTGGTCCATGTGGACTACTTCAGAGGCGGGAGATTTCTCCCACTCGGAGAACAACTGTCAATCCTGACAGTCCCGATGAGACCAGGAGTTGTCAGTCCCGGTGCGACCAGGAGCTGCACAGACACCGTCCAAGACCGGAGGTGAAGACCGCGCAAGCTGTGAGGTATTGTCGCCGAGCAAGCCTCGGGACAAGGTATGATTCCACAAACCATCCTTTCCTATTGTATAGACGTTGACGCGTTTCCTCTTTCTGGGTTTGGGGAGGGAAAAAATTTGTTTCCGCTTCCTTCTCTGCCTCCCCTAAAACCCAACAATCCCTTCAGAAGTTCTTGTCTGGGCATCATCCAATTTATTTGATATTCAAATCCTAGTATTGAAGTTCTCACAATATAAGAATATAATAGATCGTGTAAGGAACCTGATCAATCTACAAAGAATGCATTAAATGATTAACTATGATATGTAAAGTTATATACAAGCCATTGACTTTTGTAAAATGAACATGTAAACATGGGCAACATGGCTAGTCCTTGCACCCCAGTGAGATGGACTACTCCCTCCTCGTGATAGAAATACATAGAACAATGGAGAAGGAAGATTTGGCCATGGCAATGGTGAAGAAGATGATTGTGGCTTGGTGGAGAAACGGTCTTCTACTCTGATGAGGGGGAGATCTGGAGGAGGAGTGGAAGAACAACAAGTTAGGTGAGGATGATTTTCTCCTTACTTGTTCCTTCTCTTCTTCTGCTCTTGCTCACAGGAGATAGTTGATGGATCAAGGCCAACAGAGATCTGAACCTAAACAATTTCGTTTCAAGAGGATAGATCATTATGGAACGGAGACGGTGGTGTATCAAGGACATCACAGAGGCATCGATGGAAGTAATTAATGTGATCTTCTTCCTTGACTGGGCATAGAGCAGCAGCCTGACAATGTGGATGGAGCAGTAGAGATCCTTCTCAAATGATAAGGGGGTCTGGTAATTATAGTGTGTGCAACAATAGAGGACCTGGTGGTCTTTGGCTTTTGGAGTCCCAATGGTCATTGAGATTAGTGGTACAATAGTCGTTTGGTTTTGCATTCCCAATGGTCATAGAAGTTTATGTTCAACTATCATTGAGGTCTTGGATTCAACGGTCGTCGAGGTGTTGGATTCATCGGTCATTGAGATTTTGGATTCTTGGTGGTCAAATTTTTGGGTCACTGAGATTCTAGATTCTTGGCGGTCGATGGCTTTTTGCTACCAGTGGTCACTGAAAGGCGTTTTGGTCCCAGTGGTCTCTGATATTTCTCATTGGGCACACACCAATTTGTAATTCTTAGTGATCACTGGGTTCACAGAATCTCGACGGTCACTACCCTACTGGGTTTTTAGCAGTCTCTAGCCCTCAAGAACAAAATCACTCTAGATGGATCGACGATCCTACTTCTAACCGATGAGGATGCTCAACAATAAAGGGACTAGACATTGAAAATAGGGTCCAATTATCAAAAGTTTATTTGGCCTGCTAGTCAGATAGTGGGACTACCGTCCCTTTAGCTGATTCACATAATGTGATGCTTAATCCTTCCAAGGAAGCTAGGGGATTTGATAAAAACCATACATATTCACATAAATCTATGGAAAATTATATAAGAGCATATTTTAGGGTTATATGATAGATTTAAACACAAAATTAGATCAAAATGGTGACTAAAACTAAGATGAATTTTCATTAATCACAAACACATATTCAAAACAATCTATTTGTGCATTTCTTAAATAAAAGAAGATCTTCTTAATAATAGGAACTTCAATCATGAAAAAACATCTTTTTCTGGTGACAAGTAAGATCTGATGGAAGGCGACAAGTCTCTTGGTAATATGTAAAATGAGCAAACCAAGGAATTAGAAGTGAGGTTGTAGCATATAGTCTTTCATTCATAAAGTAATCATCAATGGGAATGTATATTGTGCTCCAATGTTGTGGTGGGAAAGGTGGTCAACAACATTGCTCTTTGTTCATCTTTTTGTCTTTGATATCCAAATCAAATTCTTGGATCATAAATATTAAGCGAAAAATATGAGGTCTGGCATCCTTCTTGCTTAGGAGATATTTGATTGCAGCATAATCTATGTCAATGGCAATTTGAGATCTCACCAAGTATTGTTAGAATTTGTAAAATATGTACAGTACTATTGCTGAATTCTCCTTTTAGGTAGCGAAATAATTTATTTGTGCATCAATTAATGTGTTGCTCACATTGTAAATTGCATGAAATTTGTTATCTTTTCTTTGTCCTAAAATTGCCACCACTGGAAAATCATTGGCATCGTACATTATTTCAAATGAAAAACTTCTATCTGGTGGTTGAATGATTGGTGCATAGATAAGAGATTCTTTGAGTTTATAAAAATTGCTTTACAATACTCATTGAATTTGAAATCTACAACTTTGGATAGAAGGGAACACAATGGTTTTGTCATCTTGTTGAATTCCTTCATAAATATCCTATAAAATCATGTGTACAAGAAAAATCGATACATATTTCATTGTAGTTGGTGTAGCCATACTTTATCCACTTGATACACACTCATATGCACATGATCCTAAATCAAAACCCAACTTCTGAAGGCATGTTAAATTTTGTTCTTGTTGGTGGGGACATGTTTTTTCCTTATTTAAGCTCTAAAAGATTGTGTTCTATTTAGCATTATCATGTACATACATGCATAGTTTTTCCATCCTCTTACGTATATTTGTACATACACACTGATACACCTTTCCTTTTTGTTTACTATTTTTTTATCTACAACCATGGATCTAGCCTCAGTAAGGTAGATCATACTATCAACATGCCCTTCAAAGTTTTTCCATAGTTCCAACTATTAGTGAATAATTGAAAGTTGTGTTCTCTAGTTAGTTGAGATATATTCCCCCCACCATCATTATATGATTTGCTAGATTGGGGTTCATGAGTCCATCGTACCTACACCATGAACATACCCTTCCATGCATTAGTACATAATAATAATGGACATTGAGACAAATGTTCATTAGATCTTATCATTGTACAATGAGGATTGAATATAGGGATGTATCTTTGAAGAGAAAGTGTTGATGCACTCCTCACCACCTTATCATCTCACCTCTAATACCACCTAGATTGACATCAAGTTTTGGTTGAGAGGCAGGATTTCCAGATACAAGAGGTGAACAAGACCACAACATGTATTGTAGATATATACCAAGCTATTGAACAAGGATTTATTCAAGCACATTTTATTGACACAGTAATGCCTAGACTACCATGCACAACAGAAATGGTGAATCTTGAAGATACGATAGCTCAAGTCCAACCACTTCAAAGTTAGGTTATTGTGTGCAACAGGAGACTTTAAGAACTCATCAGTTTAATGCTTACACAATTACAAGTGCTAGTGTACAACTAGGAGAACCTCATTCATCAATCCCAATCCATTGGACTTGATGTGGAACTTATCTCTCCATTCTACTTGGACACCAACTAGACCTGCCTAGATTTTTTTAGTGAGGATTCACCTATCTAGGAAAGTCTTTCATTCCACCCAATTGATTTAGTTAAACTACCAATGAAGGAATCAGAGGTGTTTTCATAGATTTGACAATATTCTAAGGATTCTTTAACCACATGAATATCTTCAAAGAGGTTTTAAGAGAGCAATGATGAGTTTTGAGTTTAATCAAAATGGAATGATACTGTGATGTTCTTCGTGCTTTTCCACATTAGATTGAGTCAAAAATAACAAAAGATAAGGAAAGGAGGATTGACGGCCCAAAAACTACAAAATTAATTCAAAATTATATAAGAGCAAAAAATCCTAAAACTAGATAGAACCCATACCCAATTAATTAGTATGTAGTTTTAAAAGTCTGAGTGTGAATGAAAGCATGAGCGATTTATTTTTTATTTTTAGGATAGTTGAGGACGATGCCCAACACTTATATGGTTGTGGTTACACATGCACATATTTCATGTATTATAGTGTCATGCAAAACTCATTAATTAGTCTTTTAGGTACCAATAGGAGATCAACAACTCCTTCCTAGAAATTTTGGTTTGAATTTGTCTTACTTCTTTGAGCCAGGTGACTCATATTGCATGGACTGTTGTTCATTACATTGACCATCCAAATGCAGATCAGGATTCTCAAAGTCATTAGAGTCTTTTCCATTTAATTTTTGCATCCAGACATGAAGAAGTGGGAGGTGTGTTGTACCTTATTATCTTACATAAATTCCTAATGACAAATCACTACTCACCTTTTTCGCTCATACAATTTCATAAGCGACCATGATTCAATGCTTACACATATGATTTTTATCCTAAGAATCTTGTTTGACTGCAATGAATTAACATAAACATGCTTGATTATTATTTACCATACATTATTAGGTTTGTACATATAGTGAAAGTTCATTCTAAAACAACATGTCATGGGCGACTTATGTTTTGAAGCTATTTTCCAAACCGTAGAGTTTATATCAAGGAATTTTGGATGTTATCATACAATCTTTGAGTTTGGGTCTTCTTAATGGCAAGTAAATTGTAAGCTTGGGGTTGTTGGTAACACCAAAATTTATGTGATATTGATAGTTTTATTTCTTAGTTTTGTACCTTTATTATACATGATAAGCCTTTAATTATTTAATTATCAATATTTCCATAATTATTCCTTTTTCTAAATACACATGCTTAACTAGACCATTGACTTGACTTATAGGCACTGACAACACAAAAATATCACAAAGTTCATTAAATGATATCATATCAGGACAATCATATTGATTAGGACACAAATCCAACAATTTTTGTATTGTTCATAAAGCATGGAAACTTATTAATATTGACAATAATGCAAAGTGTAAAGAGAGGAATATGAGAGTACCCAATGAAAAAGATGAGAATTGAATAAATAATGGGGAAATGTATTAATGGTTAAATTGAAATGATAATGACATCAATGTTGTGTTTGCTATTTGGTACTATTCCACTTTGGATAGAAGACAAAAAATAAAAATCAATCACAATCTAGGATAAGAATAAATGAAAGATAACAACAATATGCAAACTTGTCGACATGACTTTCTCATGCTGTCAATCAAGATCCATACATGTTGGCTTACCAAATCCCAATTAATTTTTCATCAAGCAAGGACTTTGACAAAGGCAATATTAATGCTCATCCCCACATATTATGTCCTCTTTGCCTATAAAGATTTTTATTATATCGAGATTTGATAGGTTTTCACCTAGAAATCACGTTTATTAAGATGTACATCTTATCAAGTGAATGAGTGCTAGATGGATGCATTGGGAACCTACTTTGATTGTTAAGTAAGTAAAAGAAATATAGTCAACAAAGGAAATTTTGTGGTTTCTATTTGCAGTTATCAACAATTAAAATTAGACCATCGAACTTTGAAAACCATGTTTTCCTTTCCCACACTCCATTGAATACTGTCGAAGCTCATATGGTGCAACAATCAAGCATCTAATTGACCCTCTTCCATGATCGTCCAACAATTGCAATACTCAACAGGAAAAATTTCAATATAAGCACCCAACAATCCACCTCCATGCATAGCTTGATAAGTCCCCAACACAAAGCAATAAACATAGCAATATCAAGTGACCTCTTGTCAATCAAGCCGTTATGATCGACATTTGACCCCAACGACCAATCGACCCTACCAAGTTATTGACCTATGAAGGTAACTGAACAAACTTCATGAAAATGATCTACTACTCTAGGTCCTGGAAAACACATGATAGACCAATTAACCACCTTCCAATCAAGCAACACTTACCGACCTTTGGCCCCAAGAAGTAATCGAGCTTGCCTACTCGATCAGTCTAAACATGGGATGTGGGTCCCATTTGCATTAAATTTGCAACTTTACAACATTTTGCTACATTTATTTCACGACTTCACAAATCTTAAAACAGCCCTAATGCTTCTCATCTATTCCTATAAATAACAAGCATCCATCATCAGACAAAGCCCCCGACCCCCTCCGGACCCAAGTCCCACCTCTTCCCTTTTATATTACTAGTTCATTGTTTTTTTAGATCCATGACTTGTTCAATTTGTAACTTGATTTCTTTTTACACCATGAGTGTCTAAACTCATTAACTTGGGTTGGGGGTAGCCGTCATACCCTCCCAACCATGTAAACTTTACCTCTTCTTTTTAAATACATGTATTCCTACAGTTTTATATCTATACTTAAACAAATTGCTTGTTTGTTTATCTACCTTCTTGTGATGTATGATCGAAATAAATTTGAGACAAAACATTTAGGCATATCTAGAGTATGGATTAGTAACGAGTCACAAGAGTGTGGAGTTATTATAGCACAAGTCATACACTTATCCTTAGTTTATTGGTTATCAAATCTAGAGGGAGGTACATTTAGATAGAAATCTATTAGGATCTTGAGAGAAGGAATGTGTATATATCTCTTATGACTGCTTGCAAAATATGTCAAGAATATACATAAATTAGAATTGAAGGCTTTGCATGGTTGACATTGGTCTGGATGGTGAATCCTAATCAAAGTTCCTTTCTATCATATTCACAATTATCTTCATTTTGTATGATCTTTCATAACTTATATTTGCTTTTATATGTATAGAAAATTTGTTCCTTACTATGAGTTCAAGATTAATCCCTTTTGATTTGACTAAAGTAAGCCAAGCCATTTTATTCTTACATTATTGTTTTTCCTTATCCACGTGTTTGACCCTGTATTACTGTAGTGGAATCCATATTGAGTTGTGGACGTCTCTTGAAGTTGAGTATATATTTAAAGTTTGATATCTTTGACCAAGAAATTGTGTTTACACTTTTGACCCATGTTTAAAAGCAATCACTTGATTCACATGCATACAAATGCATAAGGAAATTGAAGTTCACAATCAAACATATGATTAGAATGATTATGAATCATTTCATGTTGATTAACCCTCTGATTAAGAAATTAGAATATCTAATCAGAAAATCATATGATTGGATCAACAAATCAATTGATTGTCAATTGATCGATTGAGATTTCCACTGGACACATGTGATCGGCCAATTAGGCTACCTTCTTGAGAGATTGAAATGCTGTAAGAAAAGTATAAAATTGGAAAGAAAGTTAGACCTAGATTTGGACTATCATGATTGGTTGATCAACCATTGTGATTAGGAAATTAGATTCTATTATTGGGACATCATGGAATGTGATCAGTCAATCACAAATTCCTTCCAAGTATTTAGCATTAAACTATTTCTAAGATTACTATTAGAAAAAAGATTGGGATTAGGTTTTTCTGAGCCCATGACTCTCCTGTATAAATCGGGCACATCCAAAACTCAAGACAACTTTTGAGACAACTTATGAGACAAGTTATCCATCAAACTTCTCTCTTTTAGAGAGGAAGTTACCCAAAGGACTGCCTCCCAAGATAGGAGAAGAAAAGGAGTTCTAGGATGACTAGCACATCGAAAACTCTTGTTCCGCTTGAACTCGGTGGTCAAGGTGGTACATCGCTCATCCTTGTAGACAATGTAAAGTCTAGGTCACACATGTATATGCTCTTAGAATACACATTCTAAAAGATAATAACAAGTTACTACTTGGTGTAAAATTAAGATCTATTGGTGATCTATTTGAATTTCTTTATGGTTGTTCCATACCTAGATCTAGAGGATCGATTTCTTCAATGACATACGCCATGTCTAATTGTTGGACAAATAGTGTGCATAAAGGTATCACATGTATCCCTTCTTATATATCTTATTCACTGACTTTTTATCTAAGATGGATCCAACATCTTCCATTGAAAGCAAAAAAAATTATTATTCCATTGTGCCTCCTTCCCTAAAACTCAACTATGATATTAGACCCGATGTTGTATGATTCTAAAGTCATTCTGGGTCATGAAGTGCAAAAGATACATTGGACGAATATTGTGCAAACTTTTATCCATGATAATTACCTAATATCATATATGAAATGATATGAAAATATATTACATAAATTCATGCAAATCCTTACAAATCATTTTGTTTGATGGATGTAGATATGGAAATTAGATCATTGTGGTGTGATCTAAAACATGTAATACTATCATTTTTATTTGAGCAAAATACTATGTAACATGTATACGGATTGCATTCCATGCCTCTCTCTATCATACTCCATGTAAATTTATATAATGCAATTATGTGCAAACATCACCAGTGGACCATGATAGAGAGGAGGAGATAATTAGAATCCCACTATAAAGAGGATGGTCTTTTAAGGGTTCATGATCCATATGAGATGATGGATAAAAAACAACACTAGATCTGTCAGATCAGGGACTTCTGATCGACTGGTCTACTTGCCTAAATAGGAAATAAAAAAACTCTAAAAAGTTCCTTGATCATGAATATCTTGTTTGTATTTATACAACAATTGTTTCCTCAAGTTGTTATACTAATTACATATCCTATTTCATCGCATGCGGTGGTTGTTATCATATATGATACGTAAAATAATGTATATGTAATGGTCATTAGATAGATATAGATATATTATGTAAATACCCAAAGACAATATCAATGTTGAAGATGTCCTCCAAGTGAGATACATATGGAAACTTTTTTCGGCTAAGTGTGAGCACGCCAAGCGTGGTGCACCATCTACCTCATAGAAGTGTAATAATAAGTATATGGGTTACCAAATAGGGTGCATACTTATTGTATTGATCTTGGGTTGCATTTGACTAGGCGATCTTAATGGAATTAAGTACCTAGTGGCATAAACATGGCATATGATTCATATGATGAATTATTGACATGATGGTGTGCAACCATATATACAAGAATTAGATATTATGTATTGTTAATGGTTACCGACCTTAATAATTAAGTTATGGGTGTCAGCATTGTCTGAGCAATGACTTGGTTGTTTTGGATCTTGGCTCTGTAGAAGATTACTCGTTATCATCTTATGAATTAATTAGTGAGGGCTATTAATTTAAATAAAATACTGGGATTGTAATTGATTAAAGTCTAAATGAATTTCATTAATCAAATTTTTGAAATCAAATTAATTTTCTAATCAATTGACTAGTGCAATATTTATTCTATCTAGATCAATGTCAAACACAACCAATAATCCATTTTCACTGCAATCTGCCCTTTGAAAAACACTAGAGGGGGGGTGAATAGAGTTTTATGGTAATTTTAACAATTATTGAACTCAAGCAACCACAATTAAAAATTAGAAGAAGGAGACAGGTGTTTAGAGTGGTTCCAACTTTAGCAAATACTAAAGTTGTCAGTCCACTACCCGGTTGCTTACCCAACCGGGATTTTGAAAGTATATATTTTATTACCTTCACAAGGATTTATACAAAATACAATACTTTCCTTTACACCCCTTGAACAGCCTTCACTCGAAGTAGATGCACCAACTTGAGGTAGCCTTCTTGAAGTAACTCCAAGCTCCCCCTTGAAGTAGCCTTCCTCTCTAGAAGTAACCTCCCGTTGCACCAGCCTTCTTGAAGTAGTCCAAGGTCTTCTTCTTCACCAAGAAGATCTTCACCCTCTCCAATCCGCAACCTCCAACCTAGGAGTAGCAAGGAGAGTACAAATAATAATAGAGAACAAGAAAGGAAAAGGAAATTACAACTTATCCTTTTGTAGCACAAGGCTTGATTTGCCTAGATCAAGCGTATAGATCTCCTAACCAAAGTATATGGAATTGTAATTGCAGTGGATAGGAGATGCTAGCCTATAGGACACGAATTATGAGCTAAGGAAAGAAGTAGCCAATTGTCACAATGCTCAATTTGCTTACAAACAGATTGCTCAAAGTATGCTCAAGGATTTCTCAAGTGTAACAAGTGTGTTTGAGTGTCCTATGGCTTGTCCTATTTATAGGAATGGCCTAAGGATGCTTAAGGACGTTCTAGACAACTTCTAGGAGTTTCTAAGTGCTTAACTAGCCGTTAGGTACAAGTTTGTTGCTTTAACAACGACTAATTAATTTACTCTGCAGTTGCTGTCAGAGTTCATCTCGGTTGAGGAATGGTCGACCGAGACACCTACTCGGTCGAACTCTTGTCGACCGACAGGCTCTCTGAATCAAGTTTTTGCAACGTTTATCTCCAACTGCCAACTACCTTGTCAGTTGTGTCTAACGGCTACTTTGGATCTTTCTCGGCCGAGAAGATTGTCGACCGAGAGTGTCTCAGTCGAGGAGTTGGTCGACCGAGATTGATCCTGTTTCAATGTTTCAATTTAGGCACTAATTATATGTATGAGTGTGCATATGTGATCCTATTTGAAGGGGATGACCTATCTAAATGTGGTGTTTATCTAGGGAGAATCTAACGCTTGATTTACATGAAATCTAAGTACTTGTACATTATATATTTGTACAAGTTTTTACAAGGCGATTACATTTCATGAAAATACAAATATATAAGCATATGGATTTCCCTAATTGCTTTTGTCATCCACCTTGTTTCTGCACACTCAAGTAGCTCGTTAGATCAATAAGAATGAAATGTTTGTCATAATCAAAACAAAGGGATTTATAGATGTCCATTTAGCCAACAATCTCCCCCTTTTTGAAGATGACAAACATTTCCAAAATATAAATGAAGGAAATATAAAACATATGAGTTTCATACCTTAAGATTACCTTTTGTAGCTTTTTCTCTTGCTTATAAAATGTGTTCTTATTATTCCCCATGAATTATGGAACATGAAATCCAATTCTCTAGGGAATATAACAACTTTCAATGTAAAGCCAAGAGTTTGTTTATGAAACTCATTGATTGAGTTTTGCATAAATACTAAGTTTTATATTTATTTCTCCCCCTTTGTCATTTCAAAAAGATATCCGTTTAAGAAAAACTCCCCCTTAATTAGATGTCCCATCAAATCCAATGAAAAAGATGTCCATTAAAAGCCAAAATGATGCAAGTAAAAGTTTTTGTTTAAGAAGCACAAATATCAAAGAAAACATCTTCCAAAGGAGTGATAAGCAATTGCTTCCTAATTTTGTTAAATTGGTCTAGTGGAAGCGGTTTTGTAAAAATATCAGCGAATTGATCTTCCATATCAACATGATGAAGGGAAACATGATTCTTGGAGATATGATCCCTCAAAAAGTGATGACGAATTTCAATATGTTTAGCTCGGCTGTGTAAAATAGGATTGTGTGCTAAGTTTATAGCGCTCGTGTTGTCACAAAAAATAGGCGTAGATGAAAAAGTAAAACCATAATCGTTTAACACTTGTTGCATATAAAGCACTTGAGCACAACAAGATCTGGCTGCCATATATTCAGCTTCAGTTGTAGATAGGGCAACCGTATTTTGTTTCTTGCTAAACCAAGATACTAAAGCTCTTCCTAACAAGAAACATCCACCACTAGTACTCTTACGATCAAGTTGACAACCACCATAATCCGCATCTGTATAAGCTTTAAAATCCAAGGATTGTCCTTTTGGATACCATAAACCAAAACAGGTAGTGCCGGCTAAGTAACGAAGAATTCGTTTAACTGCTAGAAAATGAGAGTGCATAGGTTGTGATTGAAATCAAGCACAAAGACCAACGGAAAACATAATGTCCGGTCTAGAAGCAGTTAAGTAAAGCAAACTACCAATCATGGCTCTATATAAGGAATCATCAATAGGTTCCCCATTTTCATCCTTATCAATTTTAATAGACGTAGCCATAGGAGTAGTAGCATGTTTGCACTGATCCATCCCAAAACGTTGTAAGAGTTCTTTAGTATATTTTTCTTGGCTTATAAAGATTCCGGCAGGTGTTTGCTTAATTTGGAAACCAAGAAAGAAATTTAGTTCACCCATGAGGCTCATTTCAAATTCTTTTTGCATAATGTCACTATTCCAACGATTTTGCCTTTACCATTGTCTCCAAAGGTGACTGTGCCACTTTTCTTTTCTTCAAAGGTTTGAAATGCATCCTTGTTCCCGGTCATATGTTTGGAACATCCACTGTCAACCACCCATTCCTCTTGAGAGTTTTCATCATCTTCCCTTGCCATTAGACATTCCACCTTTTCTTCTCCGCTTTCACTGTCACTTGACTCGTCCCATGCAACTTTATAGGCTCTTTCTCCCTTCTTCTTGTGTGAGCTTTTCTTTCCTTTCTTTGCTTTAGGACATTCATTTTTGAGATGTCCTTTCTTCTCACATTCAAAGCACCTAGGAGGAGAAGAAGAAGAACTAGAAATTTTGTTAGATTTAAACCTTTTGTATTTCTTACCGTTGACAATCAAGGCTTCTTCTCCTTCTTCTTCACTTGACTCCTCACTTTCTGGTGTGACGATCTTTGAAGCTTTTAGAGCCACATCCTTCTTCTTTCCTTGCTGATGTTCAGGTGCTATTCTTTCTTCTTCTTCTAGGGTTGCTTCATGAGCTTCTAGGTTGCCAATAAGTTGCTCCATTTTCAGTCGAGTGAGGTCATTAGCTTCTTCAATGGTTGTCACCTTTGGCTTATATTTAGGAGGAAGTGATCGAATGATTTTTGATACCTGATCTTCTTCAAGAACAGGTTTTCCTAGGGCATTTAAACCATTAATAATAGAAGAGAATTTTGCAAACATTTCACTAATAGATTCATTAGGATCCATACGAAAGTGTTCAAACTTTTGTTTAAGCATGCTAATTTTAGAATTTTTTGACTTGGACTGTACCTTCATAAGTTATGGACAATCTATGCCAAATATCATAGGCTGTGTCACAGTTAGATATCCTATTAAATTCTCCTACTGAAATTGAACAATATAAAATGCTTACAGCTTTAGCATTCATTTGAGCCATCTTTACCGTATTTGCATCCCATTCCACAAATTGAGTTTGAGGAAGCTCATATGGGGTTGACACCATCCTCCATAGGTCCCAATTTATACCTTGAAAGTAGAACTGCATTCTTCTCTTCCAATATTGGTAGTTTGTTCCATCGAACGCTGGAGGTCTAGCAACAAGTGTCCCTTCAAGGTTAAGGTTGTTGAGCACTCCGTCACCCATTCTTCAAGACCTTGTTAGGGTTCCTTGAAGCCTGGCTCTGATACCAATTGAAAAACACTAGAGGGGGGGTGAATAGAGTTTTATGGTAATTTTAACAATTATTGAACTCAAGCAACCACAATTAAAAATTGGAAAAAGGAGACAGGTGTTTAGAGTGGTTCCAACTTTAGCAAATACTAAAGTTGTCAGTCCACTACCCGGTTGCTTACCCAACCGGGATTTTGAAAGTATATATTTTATTACCTTCACAAGGATTTATACAAAATACAATACTTTCCTTTACACCCCTTGAACAGCCTTCACTTGAAGTAGATGCACCAACTTGAGGTAGCCTTCTTGAAGTAACTCCAAGCTCCCCCTTGAAGTAGCCTTCCTCTCTAGAAGTAACCTCCCGTTGCACCAGCCTTCTTGAAGTAGCCCAAGGTCTTCTTCTTCACCAAGAAGATCTTCACCCTCTCCAATCCGCAGCCTCCAACCTAGGAGTAGCAAGGAGAGTACAAACAATAATAGAGAACAAGAAAGGAAAAGGAAATTACAACTTATCCTTTTGTAGCACAAGGCTTGATTTGCCTAGATCAAGCGTATAGATCTCCTAACCAAAGTATATGGAATTGTAATTGCAGTGGATAGGAGATGCTAGCCTATAGGACACAAATTATGAGCTAAGGAAAGAAGTAGCCAATTGTCACAATGCTCAATTTTCTTACAAACAGATTGCTCAAAGTATGCTCAAGGATTTCTCAAGTGTAACAAGTGTGTTTGAGTGTCCTATGGCTTGTCCTATTTATAGGAATGGCCTAAGGATGTTTAAGTACGTTCTAGACAACTTCTAGGAGTTTCTAAGTGCTTAACTAGCCGTTAGGTACAAGTTTGTTTCTTTAACAACGGCTAATTAATTTACTCTGTAGTTGCTTTCAGAGTTCATCTCGGTCGAGGAATGGTCGACCGAGACACCTACTCGGTCGAACTCTTGTCGACCGACAGGCTCTCTGAATCAAGTTTTTGCAACATTTATCTCCAACTGCCAACTACCTTGTCAGTTGTGTCTAACGGCTACTTTGGATCTTTCTCGGTCGAGAAGATTGTCGACCGAGAGTGTCTCGGTCGAGGAGTTGGTCGACCGAGATTGATCCTATTTCAATGTTTCAATTTAGGCACTAATTATATGTATGAGTGTGAATATGTGATCCTATTTGAAGGGGATGACCTATCTAAATGTGGTGTTTAGCTAGGGAGAATATAACGCTTGATTTACATGAAATCTAAGTACTTGTACATTATATATTTGTACAAGTTTTTACAAGGCGATTACATTTCATGAAAATACAAATATATAAGCATATGGATTTCCCTAATTGCTTTTGTCATCCACCTTGTTTCTGCACACTCAAGTAGCTCGTTAGATCAATAAAAATGAAATGTTTGTCATAATCAAACCAAAGGGATTTATAGATGTCCATTTAGCCAACACCCTTGAGAAAGAGAAACGGAATGAGAATAAATTTAGCGACTAGTTTAGGATGTTGAGAGTTTTTCTCACACATGAGTGTAATCTCTATATCTTGGAAAAACTAGTACCTAGTAAACGAACTCCAGATGCGCCTAGGATAGAAATGTATTCTTACAAGAAGCATTATGATGATGATATGGACATCAAATGTCTGATGATTTACTCCATGAATCATGAGCTTCAGAAGTAATATGATGGCATGAATGTTTTTGATATGATGAATAATATTAGGAACATGTACCAAGAACAAGAAAGGTAAGAGAGTTATTATGTCTCAAATGTCCTATTTAAGTGCAAAATTGTAGAAGGTGATCAATTTGGACCCCATGTACTCAAGTTAATTGGGTATCTGGAATGTCTTGTGAGATTGAAATTTCCTTTAAGAGTTGGCGACATATGTAATCATGAAATTGTTTCTAGATTCATACAAGCAATTTGTCATGAATTAAAACATGAACAATTTTGATGAGCCATTGACTGAGCTTCTTGGCATCTTGAGACTACTGAGGGGAAAATGGAAGACAAACCCAATTACATGTTGATGGTCAGCAAAGAAAAATAAAAATTCAAGGGAAAAGTTAAAGCCAAGAAAGGTTCTAATGCTAGCCAAAAGTCTTATGCACATAAAGAAAAAGTAGGAGTGGATAAGGGAGGCTAATGTATTTATTGTCACCAGGTTGGACATTGGAAGAGAAATTCCCCTCTCTAAGTTGAGGAACTAAAGAACTAGAAACATGGTATAAAAGTCTCCATTTCACGTATATATGTTGTTGAAATAAATATATCTGCTTCTTCATCATGGGTATTGGATACTAGATGTGTATCTCACATATGTTTAAATATATAGGGTCTAAAAATAAGTATACCTCTAAACAAAGGGGAGGTGTAACCACACATTACAAATGGAGTAAGAGTTATCGCCACTTTAGTAGACATCTAGGAATCTACTATATTTGTCTACACATTGGGCTAGTAATAGAGTTAGAGAAGTGTTGTTATGTACATTCCCCAAATAGAAACATTATTTATGCAACTTGTTTGTACAAGAAAGTTTTTGAGTTTCTAATAAGGAATGGTCATTTTTCCATTTCTAAATATTAGATCTTTTATGTCAGTGATCTTATGTCATATAATGTTTATCTATTAGGTCTTGAGCCACATGTATATAACATATATACCAATAAGTTAAAACCCACTAAATCAAATAAAGTATATATTTGGAATTGACATGTAGGGCACATAAATGAGAAGAGAATTTATAGACTCCATAAAGATGGTTAATCTTGTTTATTAGGCAAGATGGAAGAAAGCACATTTCATAGGTAATAGTGAGAGAGTTAGTGACTTATTAGGACTCATATAAAAATGTATGTGTACCTTTTAGTACAAGTGATACAAAAGGATATTAGTACTTCAACACTTCGACTGACGACTTCAATAGATTCAAAAATTTGTATCTTATGAAACACAAAAAAGAATCCTTTAAAAAGTATAAGGAGTCATGAATGAGGTACATAATCAACTTTGTAAAAATAATTAAAGCATTTTTATCAGATCGAGGTGGTGAATACTTAATCTAAGAGTTTGAGGCCCTTCTGTGGGATTGTGGTATTGGATCACAATGGACTCCACCTAGAACACCTCAACATAACGATGTTTCAAAAAGAAAGAACCACAACGTGTTGGACATGGTACAATTAATGATGAGTTTAGTTGATCTTGTGATTTCATTTTGTAAACATTCTATAGAAACTATCATGTTTACACATAACCAAGTAACGTCCATATCCATTGAAAAGATACCACGTGAGATATGGAATGGTAAATATCATTATGTGTCTTTCACAAAAGTTTGGATAAATCTTATGTCAAGAAGAAGATCTATGAAAAGCTTAGATTCAAATCGGATAAATTTATCTTTGTTGGATATGCTAAGGAAACTAAGGATTACTAATTCTATGTTCCATCTGACAACAAAGTGTTTACTTCTAGAGATGTTGTATTCTTCGAAAAGGAATTTGTTTTCAAAGGAACTAGTGGGAGGAAAATAGAACTTGAAGAAGTTCAAGAACAACAAGATAACGAACCAACAAAGGTAGATAAGGAACAAGAGCAAACAAGAACTATTGTGGAACCTGAAGTCCCTATCATAACATAGTAACCTCAAAGGTCTAGCAGGGCACATATTGACCTGGAGAGATATGGATTTCTTGAATCAAGAAAATGATGAGTTGGTCAATGAATATAATGAGCCAACTAACTATAATGAGGCTATTAAGTGACCAAATTCATGAGAAATGGTTTGATTTCATGAGTTCTTCGATGGACTCCATATATACCAACAAGGTATGAACCTTGGTGAATCCACCTAAAGGGGTAAAACTCACATGGTGCAAATGAGTCTACAAGAAGAAGACTATCATGGATGGTAATGTACAAGCCTACAAAGGTAGATTGGTTGCAAAAAGTTTCAAAGAAGTTCAAGGCGTTGACTATGATGAAACTTTCTCACCAATTGCCATGGTTAAATCAATCAGGATCAAGTTTGTCATTGAAACTTATCATGATTATGAGGTTTGGCAAATGCATGCTGAAACTACTTTCCTTATTGAGAATATTCTAGAGTATGTGTAAACAACACAACTTACAAGTTGTATTGCTCGTAATGAATAAAATAAAGTTTGTAAACTATAGAGATCAACCCATGGATTGAAGCAAGCATCTAGAATTGGAATGTTCATTTTGATGAGATAGTCAAACAGTTTTATTTTATCCAAAATGAAGATTAATGTTGTGTTTACAAGGATGTTTGTAGAAGCATGGTTATATTTCGTATATTCTATGTAGATGGCATACTATTGATGCTAATTGACATACCAACTTTATAATTAGTTATGACATGTATGGGAAATACCTTATCCAAGAAGGACTTAGGCAAAGCATCCTATATTTCATGATTCAATATCTATATACATAAATATAGAAGACTTCTTGGCCTAAGACAAAGTACATAAATTGAAAAATAGGTTTAACATGTATAATTCTAAGAGAGAATACTTTCCAATGAACCTAGATCGCATGAATGTTCCAAGAACATACTCAGGACTTACCATTTCATTTGTGAGATTGTACAACAAGGAGATATAAATCTTTCCATAGTGCCAACTGAAAGAAAATTTGTTGATCCTCTAACTAAAGCAATTTCACTACAAAAACATGATGCCCATGTTAGATCTATTGCACTTAGGATCATGAGTGATTTATTCTAGTACAAGTGGGAGACTATTGGTTATATGTCCTAATAGGAATCATATGATGATTGTAAAACGGATGTTTTTGTACTTGATTTAACAATTGATAAAAGACAATTCCACTTATTTTTTAGCATTGAGATAATGAATAAAGTTAATAAAGTCCTAATAATGTTTTCCTCAATGACAAATCATTTAGGTTAAGGACCTAAATTTGAGATCATATTTGTAATAAGAGTATTCATTTTTGTTATGTCCCTAGCCAATTTATTATTGTGGATAATGTAGGAAAACAATTATACACAAGATTACCATGTATTATGAGTGATGACTACATCTCTTTAGTTATGATATTATATATCAACTCAAATACATCGATACTTGTTAGAGAACATATTGTATTGGACAAACCCACCTTGAGATTGACACATAAAAGTCATATAATGACATGTCAGAGTCACATCTCAATGTGATAGTAGTTTTAGACCTAATGTCACTACGGTAACACATGTTATTCTTTGCACTCGAACACTAGCCCAATGTGCTCTAAATTATGAGTTTTTAAAAAGGTGGTGATTGAATGTATTGCGACTAAGGGGCATACTGTGAGTGATGTAGATGAAATTTTTCTCTTCTTTGGAGTCTGACCACTTGATAAGAAATGAAACGCATGGTTATTCTCATGCGAGTCAATATATGATATTGAGCTCACATTATCTCAAATAGTAAGCTCTAGTTCAAGGAGCAATACTGAATTTTAGGAGTCTTGACATTCCATGCCTTAGTTTCTATCTGGATATCTGTGGCAAATAGATTATATGGTCATAGCAACATTGATCACTTTACAAGTTCTAGTTGTTTTCCAACTCATTCATATAACTTGGGTTGCAATATAGTGTGTCCAGACACCAATCGTTACTTGTGTAGTGTTGACCATCATTACATATGTAATTAGGTACCTACTAGGTCACACACAAGGATGTATAAGGCAATTGAAGTTTTCAAACAAACATGTGATTAGAATGGTTCTAAATCATAAACATGCTTATTAACCCTTAGATCGGGTGATCAGATGAATGGGTCAATAGATCAGTTGATTATCAACTGATCAATTGTGATTTTCACTGGACACGTGTGATCGAGCAATTCGACACGTGATCCGGTGATCATATACAGAGAAAGTTTAAAATTGGAAAGCAAGCAAGATATATATTTGGACTGCAGTGATTGCTTGATTAGCTAATGTGATTCTATGATCAGAGGAAGTGATGGAGGAATCACAAAATGTGATCGGTTGACCACAAATCTAGTATGAGTTTTCAGCATTATACCATTTTAAAATTACTATAAAAGATTGGAATTAGGTTTTTCTAAACCCATGTCTCTCCTATAAATGGGGCACTTCCCACAGGGAGAGATAAAACTTTTGAGACAAGTTTTTCATAAAAATTCTATCTCTTGAAGAGGAAGTCACTCTAAAAATGATGCCCAATATAAGAGAAGAAAGGGAGTTCTTGAACTACTAGCCCATTGACAACTCATGTTCTGCTTCAACTTGATGGCTGACATGGTGCACCACATTCTCTATCATCTGCATGGACGATATATAGGACAAGGAATGCATGCAAAGTCTCTTAGGGAACATGTTCTACAAGACAACAATAAGTTGTTGCTTGGTGGACGATGCGAATTTATTCGTCATATATATAGATTTCTTAATGGTCGTTATAGATCTAGAAGTGGAACATTGAGTTCTTCACTATCATAACATGTGTCTACTTATTGGAAAAGTAGTGTGTGCAAATAGTATCACCTTCACCACTTCATTTTATTCATTCACCGATGTTTTATGACAAATCCAAAGACTTGGGTAGAAAGGAATTTTTTTATTTATTCTGTTGTGCCCCCTTTCCTAAAACCCAACATATATGATATGAGCTTAGAATATATCAATACTCTACTCTACTTCAACAAATATAGATTGAAAAAGAAGAGGATGACTAGTTCATGCCTTGGGTTAAATCCTGATACTTATGACAAAGGGATGACACAATCATGGTAACATTGGTCACTTTTAGGGTGAAGTTGTTCTGTAACTTATTCATACTACTTGGCTTGTAACAATGTCTTGCTAGATATAATTTTTTTATGAGGTCTATGATAGAACTACCTATGTAATATAAGTTATGATCACAATCATACACATAATCATTCACATAATTACAATGATCCTAAATATGTAGCGACTGATTTCCTACCCAAAAAATGGGGAATCTAGTCGACTCTTTGGATGGATAAGATCAAATAGTCAACTATGTGTCATTTAACCAATTGGTTACCATTTAGTAAAGTGACCAACTAGTCTAGTGTGTGTCTTGACTAATTGGTTGGACACAAATCAGGATAAGAGCCACAAATAAAACTTGGTTGATTAGGGATTGAATTGATCAATTAGATTGGGTATGGATTTACCTGAGATGGCCCTTCGATTGACTGGGTGACCCAATCTATTGATTGAATTCTAGTCAGGGTTTTCCTAGTTTGAATTTGAACATGATTTACAAATAGAAACATATTGGATTTTGCAAAGTCCAAGCCCACAACTCTCTTATATATATGGGTGGAAGTCCATGGGATGAGACATGCATTGGAACACGATTTTCCTATGATATTTTTTCTTAGAGAGAAATAAAGTCATACCAAGGATGACAAATTCTAATGGGAGGAGAGTAGGAGGGCAAGAAACACTATCACATCGATGACTCTTTGCTTCCAATTGGCATACAAAGTGGTGCACCAAGAGTTTCTACATTCATGTGACATCTTAGAGGATACATCACTTATGCAGAGGCTAGGAGGACTAGTTCCATCCATATATTGGATGATGATGTGCTACTGTGAAGTAAACGACAAAGTTGCTGCACAAAGATGATGTTCATACCAAATCCCTAAGGTAAGTTCTACACCAACTTAAGATGTGTCATGTTGTTGGACAACTAGTATTAGCCAAGATATATCTAATACATTGCTATTTTATAGGTATATTAAATTCGTGACTTGAATTTTCTTGGATTTTTTTTTGTATTTTTATTGCACTCCCTCTTCTCAAAACCCTATAGTGGTATTAGAGACAATGTCACACAACTTTTGTGCCAATTTGGATTCTGGACCACAACATATTCCTTGAACACATTATGCCATATACACATATATATATGACATAAACCAATGTGGCACTTCTATAATTAATTTGTTTGGTGGATGTGGATATGGAAACTAATTCGTTTTGGTGATTGCTTGATATATGAAACTTGTATTATCTTGTTTTTTATTGTGATCAAATCAATTTAGCATGTATAGAACTTGCATGTCATGCCTATTTCTCGACATTCTTCATGTTAATTTAATCTTTGTAGTTTGATTAGAGTGATTTAGTGACATCATCCATGATATTGAGTGGTGACGAGGATATGATCAAAAACCCATGCTAATGTGGAATGACATTGGAGGGATTCTGATGAAAAGAATGATGACTCCATCAAAAATTGATGAATTTCTCAAACAGGGAGTTCATCCCGTCGAATGTTTTGCCAGTCAACTAACGTCAAAACCATGTGAATGTGATGCCCCATCTCACTTAATGAGATTTCTCAAAACAAAACACATGATCCATTACTAACTCACCACGTAGCTACAAAAGAGGGTTAACTAAAATCGATTTATACATCACTATTATATCCAAAAACATTTACATAATAGTCTAACAACCTATATATAAGCACATACCATATCCGGTATTTAAATATCTATCTAGCAGATGAGGCCACAACCTGTATATAAAATATGTGATACAAATATACATGCCATATAAGACATCGATATATTTCCAAAACTTGAGTCCACATACATATCTTCTACAAAACATCCCCTGCCCAGACCTGAGAGTACAAGTATGACTCTAGGTCACTCTAACTACTAGTCAACCTTCTTCTCTTACTATTATCTAAGTGGCTCTTCTTCACCACTGCAATCTTGATGACGTCACTGATGATCACCTAAAAAGATGTGGTGACCCACGAGGTGAGACCCATGTCCTAGGGAGAGATATAACTATCAATAATGATTATTGATTACAACATGAAATATTATTTAAAGTTAAGCAGATTAAGTAGGTTGAGAAAGTTAAACAGATAGGAACAATACATGCATAGTTAAAAAGGCATATATATAAAAGAGGTAGATAACACTATCATATACTAGCATGTGACTACATTACAAAACAACTAGTAGTATAAGAAACAAGGAAAGGGCTAAAAACCAATATGAATTGTGTTTAATCCTTGGAAAATAAGCTACATGGCTGCATTACATCTTTTACTATGACCTAGGGAGTTTGAGGTATATGACTCAGACTCAAATTGACCAATACTAAGTCAAAATTAGTTCCATATAAGATCTAGTAGATCTAGAATCCTAAGATCTTATCTACCATTGGTTAGTATGAGTCTGCCGCATTGACATACAAGTCAAGCAACAAAACAACCTAGTCCTCCCTTGGTATATTGATCACGACACTAGTAACAAGGGTATACAAACACTAACATCAGAGGTACAATCATAGTTGTCCTCAATCATAATACATATAATAAATCATAATCATCTGAGATATGACCTTGACAGTTCTCCTATCGAGGTATGACCACAATCATCATCAAAAACATGCATATTCTTAACAATATATGACTCTGAGTTCCCATTAAAGGAATACTCATTTCACCATCCAACAAATCCTGACACTGGAATGGATCTATGACACATGGCATGACATGATTAGGCTTTCACTTGATTAGTTAATGCCAATTAGGTGAGTTAAGGCCGTGACAATTAAGTTACTTACAAACCCTAAAAGAGACTACAGAAACATGGGTATGTCACAACTCTAGAAGATATAAACATATAAAATAAAATTATTTTCCTATCATCACAAGATACCAATCCTGGTCACATTATGAAGAGGATTACACCTCAAATAGGGCACAAACCATTCTAAAGGCCATAAGAACATTCACATTGTTCCATGTAAGGACATATTTACCTTTCGTTGCCTTACTGGGCTTCTCCAAGCATACTTCAACAAGTAGGAGAAGATGGGTGACTACCAAGGAGGGAGATACTTGATCAGCCTACCAATCTTTGATGGGAGCAATTTCCTCTATTGGATAAGAAGGATTCAATTATACATCCAAGGATCAAGTCTTGAGATGTGGCAAATGGTGAATAGCACATACAAGCTACTAGAGACAAAGATTGAAGAATGGGATGATGCTACCTTGAAGAAAGCAACCTTGAATGCTAGAGCCATGCACATCTTCTATGCCTCCATGACCTCCACCGAGTTCAACCGGATTTCTTCTTGTGAGACGGCCTATGAGGTATGGAGAAATCTATGCATCACCTATGAGGGAACAAATCAAATGAAGGAAAGCAAAGTCTACATGCTCAAAGGGCTTCTTGAGAACTACAAGATGGGAAAGGAGGAGAAGATAGCCAACATGTACTCAAGGCTCAACACCATTGTGAATGGTCTTGCTGTTCTAGGACATCCTATGTCTAGTGGAGAGATCAAATCAAAGATCCTTAGAACTCTCCCCGAGAGGTGGGAACCCAAGGTGACTTCCATTGAAGAAGTAAGGTCTCTTAAGGATGTCCCTATTGAAGAGCTCATTGGAAATCTACAAGTCAATGAAGTCACACTTGATAAGAGAGAAGAAGTTGAAAGATAAGAGGAGAAAGAGCTAAAGAGAATGAAGAAGACTGAAATGAAGGCTCAAATTGAAGAAATTATGGGACAAGCCTCTCCATCCTCTCATGTTGAATAAGATGTCATGTAATCCAAGGGTAGATTCTACAAAGGCAAGAATTCCTCCTCCATATGGTGCCTCAAGTGTGGAAAGAAGGGTCATTACAAGATAGATTGTCTATAAGGCAAGAAAACCCATCATCACAAGGAAAGAGAAGAGAAGTACATGAAGAAGGAGAAATGGCACTCAAGCTCAAGTGACTCCTCCAACTCAAGCTCATGTGTAGATTCAAGTAGAGGATCAAGCTCAAGCTCCAGTAATGAAGGAGAATGCCATTTTTCTCTTATGGATTCTACAAAATGTGAAGACTCAAATGAGGTAAATCTAAACTCTTTAGATAAAGAACCCTTAATTTCTATCATTAATGCTACTTGTGCCTCTCTTAAGTCTTATAAAAGGAAAAAGAAAAAGCTTGCTAGAATTGTTGATAATATGCATGTAGAATTAGATGCTCTTGAACATGCTAACACTTGCTTGCTTGATGATAAAAATGCTTGTCTTAGCCAAGTAGACTCTCTTAAACTTGAAAATGCTAGTTTGCTTGATAAGATTAGATTTCTAGAAGCTCAACCTCTTATGCCTAGTTCTAATGAAGAGCATACTTTAATTGTTGATTCTCTCATGCATGATATTGATGTTCTTAAATCTGAAAATAAGGACAAATATTTTGTTTTGCAAGGATTAGAATCTGAAAATGGTGTTTATTTTTCTAATATTGCTTTGCTTGAAACAGAAAATGCCTCCTTGCTAGCTAAAATCAATGTGCTTGAATCATGTTCTAGTTCTACTAGTAGAGAGAATAATGTAGCTTCTCTTCATATTGATAGAGATTCTTATTTAACTAAAGCTCTTTGCTTAGAAAATGATCTTTTGCATGCTAGAGAAAGTATAAATCATTTGTCTTCTACTATTGCTTCTCTTATGCATGATAATGATGGTTTGAGATCTTCTTTGTAAAGATTCTTAGTTGGTAAAAAGAATCTTAATGACATCCTACACCATACTACTAAATAAATTGATAGACATGGTTTAGGGTATGATAGTAGTCAAAGGAACAACAAAGGTAAAGGACCTCCAATATTCTATGGAGAATCCTCTAGTTCCAAGACTATGCGCACATGCAACTATTGCAATGATTTTGGTCATTTTGATTGTTGTCCTTTTAGGAAAGCACCCAAGAGTAATAGGACTTGGGTTGCTAAACTAACCCCTACAAACCCAAAAACATGATTGGGGACCATTTCATCTTTCTTCTTGTAGGTACTTGAAAATGGATTGACTTGAGCTATTGAATTGCAAATTGAATTCTCAATCCATATGAAAGAAGAAAGGTGAGATGTGTAGAGGGTGACAACAAGTGGAAAAAGGAATGGTAAGAACAAAGGTAATGTTTTTCTTGCTTATAACCATATCTAACTTGTTTTTGTCAAGTTAGTGTGCACTATGGATATGGTTTTTGAGTCAAAAGTGATATTTTGGGATTCTCTTCACACTCTTGCTCAAAAACTTTCATAGTGCATTACTAACTTGCTTACACATGTTTGGATATGGCTTATATCTTTAGCATGCCTCTAAATATGTTTTTATGAAATATATGTGCCTTTTGACAGTAGCTCTGTCGGTCGAGTTTGTCCTATTTGAAACTCGACTGATAGGCACCTATGGGTGTTGCCAACAGCTGTCATCGGTTGAGTTGTCAATACACAGAACTCGACCGACAACATTGTGCACAGAATACACAGTTGGCTTATTGGGTGAGAATTTTCCTCTCAACTAGATTTTCTCAACCATATAGCCTTATTCTTTGGCAATCCATTGGTACCTTTATATATGCATATTGCCATGCTCTAAATTGCCTATCTTGCATACAACTCTATCTCTCTAATTGTTCTAAATTGGCATATCTATATCTTGCAATTTCTTACTTTGAGTTGTTTTGCAGGATTTGATGATGATCTCTTTGGATCTCTTGGTTGTCTAAAATTGCTTCTGTTGTACTCTAACTTGCTATATCTATATAGGTGTATATCTTATGTTGATACAACCTTGAGTTTCTTAGTGGTAATCATCTTTTGGTGATGATGCATATTTTTATGTGAGTTATATCCTTTCATGCTTCTAAAATTGCATATCTCTTTATTTGGATATATTTCTACATCTACTCATAAATTTCTTTATCTTGTGTATCTTTTTGTATCTCTTGCTATGATCTAGATCCTACTAGTAGTCCTAACTTGTGATAACATCTACTAGTAGTTCATATACATGTAGTTCTAGCCTTGTTTATAATTGGTATCTTTGCTCATTTAGTGGTATTCTACTATATGATATGCTTGTATCTTGTCTCATACATCCTCAAGCTTGTTCCTTGAATTGCATATCTACTATCTTGAGTTGCTTGCATAACTTTGTGATGCAGGATGTATAAAGCTACATTGTATGTAGAAATTGGAGTATTTTTTTATTTTATGTAGATTTTTCTCCAGTTTCAATTTTTGGTGCAAGACTAGTGTTTTTTATGCAGAATCGACCTTCTGGGCAAGGTTCATCACTTTTCCATGAGCCCTGACACTTTTTGGGCAAATTATGTCATCTTGAGGGTCAAAATTGCAATTTATTATTTTTCTGCAGCACTTTATCTTGCTTTTTGGGTTGTTCAAGTGCATGTTTTTCTTTCTATGCTTGGACAAGCCCCTATCTGTGCTCTTCTATTCTCCTTATATAAATTTTTGTTATCTCCTTTCTCTTAACAAAAGGTGTTTCTTATTTCTTCATACCCCCACTTTTTGAAATGACAAAGGGGGAGAAAGGTATGTCTTCTTTTGACAAAATAGGGAGAAGGCATGTCTTACATGAAGAGGAGAAGCATGTTCATGTAAAGGGGAGAAGAAAAATGGGAGAAGGCATACATGTGTAGAACATATATGAGTAGAAGACACAATATTCTATAAATGTTATGAAAGCTAACCATGCAGAAGAAATAACATCAATTGAGGGGGAGTATGAGAACTCCATGTGCAGTAATTGAGGGGGAGCATATGAGCTCAATCCTATTGAAACCCCTAGGTTTCTCCGAAGGTATGATTTTACTTAAAAGCTTTCAATACATTTATGGAATGGTTTGTCATCTTCAAAAAGGGGGAGAATGTTGACTCAAGGTCAATTAGGTCAATGTTGACTCATGTTTAAATTGACTAAACTCTTGTTTTGATGATGACTAACCATTCCACATATTGGTGTCTAATGCTTCTAATTGAGTGTTTTCAGATTAGGTATAGACACACTCCAAATGCCCTAACTTGTGCATCTCAACTTGGAGAAAAGACAAGTCAAAGTCAAAACAAGTGCACATTTTTGTAATATGATGTAAATCCATTAGAATCATGTTGTAAATCACTTTTAATGATTATATGACTTGTAATTAAGCTTAGAAAAAATCAGGAGCACTTAGATCGAATGTTTAAGCACTCAAAAGCCATTTTCTAAAATTCATATCAGGTTGTTCATCGGTCGAGTTGCAAACTCGACCGATCCTGATTGGATCTTGAAAATGACTTTTGATCGGTCGAGTTTACACTTCACAGAACCGATGGAGTACCTGACCAATTCGATTTTCATTGGTCGGTCGAGTTTCTCCAGGACAAACTCGGCCGATGGTCTAAATATCGGCTTTGTCTTTTACTCTATCGATCGAGTTACCTTTATAGAAACTCGACTGATTGCATTGTACAAAAAAGTGTAGAAAAGTGATTCTAGCCGTTGTGGAGTTGCAAAAAGTGAAAATATATCTGTTGCAAGCCACAAAATGGCTAGTTTTTTCTCTCAAGTGTTCCCAAAGGCTAATAGGCATCCCCAACTATAAATAGGACCCTTTGGGCTTCATTCCAAGGTTGAGACAATGCAAATCTCTATGTGAGGTTCCTATTCTATAGTTGAGTGCTTCCTACAGTCTCCTCTCTCTCTATAAGCTTAATCACTTGCTACATCCATTAGAGTGAGTAGGATATTTGTAAGAGAGCTCATCCTACATGTATATCTTGTGAGGCTCTAACTTCCACCACCTCCCTATCTCTCATTTCAACCATGAAGATGAAGGTTCTCTCTCTTGGCTAAGAGAGGTGAAGAAGAACAAGGGAAGGAGCCCCTTGGTGAAGATCAAGGCTGAAGACTTGGAGCAAGAGTGGGTAAGACCTTGGTGAAGGCAGAAAACTACTTGCTCAAGTGGGTAAATCCTTGGTGGAAGCTTCTCCGAGTGAAGGTGAAGTCAAAGGCGGAAGATGCAAGAAGAGTGGGTAATTCCTTGAAGGCTAAAGATTTGTGCAAGAGTAGGTAAGTCCTTCGAAGAAGGTGGAAGACTCCTTGCAAAGTGGGTAAGTCCTTGGTAAGGTTGAAGACTCTTTGTATTGGATAAGTCCTTTGGTGGTCATGTATTGTATCTCTTATAATGAATATAATGAAGGTGAAAGGTTAAGAAATCCTAGAGGTTGACCTCTCTAGGTAGTGGACTAACTCACTTCTAGTTTGAAGTGTGGAACCACTCTAAATAGCTTGTCAAGTGGTGTATGTTCATGGACATAACTAACACGCCCAACTATTTTATGAGAATCACTATATAGTGGGAAATTACGATATAAAATCTGAAATGGAATTTTATTGTTCAACACTAAGGAAGGTATATAATTAACTAAATGAGTGGCAGTGAGGATAAGAGGCCTAGACTTTATATAGGATTATGTGTGTCTTCTAATACCCATTTACATAATATGAGACTAATCACAATATGCAAGAGTATAGATAGACTTATACAGGTAATAGATTATAAACATCTTTATTTTCTGTTAGTTTGATAGTTCTAGTAAACATTAAGATATATGATCCCCTATAGTATGCTACTACTGTTGGTATGATAACTTTTGTTCAATAATTATGTTAATGAGTAAAACAATTATGTTTGGGATTTTTTATTAAAAAATACAAAATGAGATCATAATTCTATGTGCTCTATTTTTGTTTTCATAGATAATAATTTTGAAGAACTTCCCTAACAATCTAGATGTTAAATAAATTAATTGCTCATCAATAATGATTATTAATCCAACAATCATGTCAAAATTGATATATTCATAACCTAGATTTTGGAGTTACAACAACATCTTGGTCCTAATGCAATATGATATATATATATATATATATATATATATATATAT
The DNA here is from genome assembly GCA_963693085.1 of Alisma plantago-aquatica. NCBI lineage: Eukaryota > Viridiplantae > Streptophyta > Magnoliopsida > Alismatales > Alismataceae > Alisma > Alisma plantago-aquatica. The sequence continues at coordinate 75,704,159 of OY856413.1, read as the reverse complement.
ATATATATATATATATATATACACATACATACATATATATTGCTCACATGTTTTATTGAAAAAAAATCACTTACTAATTAATAATTACTTTTAGTTTATTATAGTTTTAGTATATTATACGTAATTTGTTTGGAACATTCTTTAGATATGTAAGCATCCATCCTAGAAGAACGGAGTCATCCTTCCTCTTGAAGAATTTAGATTCTAAATTTAGAGAAATTAGATGCATCATGCAGTTTTGGTTGGAATATCTTTTTGAAAAGCATGTGATGATTAATGGTATATTTAATGATATGTTTACTTCAAATTGAATAAATTTACTATTGCTTCATGTTGAATATGGCGTTACTTCATCATATCCATATATGATTATTCATTGATGTGTAATACTTGTGCAACACCTAATTTTTACTTTGGTATGTATCTTATTAGTAATTTTGGTATGCTAACTAGTGAACCTTATTGCAATTCATGCTAAACTGTAACTATCAAGGAAGGGTGTAAAATGACGTGCATGATCTATAGATAAGGAAATTTGGTGTGAAAACATTGGGAGTAGGTAAGTAGTGTAGATGGTGGGTCACCAGCCATGAGAAGGGATGGAAAAATTCATGTCCTAAGAAGTGATAAAAATGGGGAAGGATTGGGGAAGTAAATGAGAAAATGGAAAATGAGATGACTTTTGGGTGGATTTTTGCAAAAGAAATCTAGATGATGCAAAATTCTAACATAAAATTCTACTAATATTCTCTTGCCGCTCAAAAATGTCCCTTTGTTCCAAATAGTTGATGGTGTAACTACATTCTTACAAAAGTAAATCCTTTGTGTTAGTAATATGATATGTCATTAATATTTAGAAAATTTTGTAATGAAGGAAACACATAGTTGTATGAGTGAAAATGTCACAAGGAAAACATATCTAGAAAAAAGGTGTGTCCTCCCATATTATTTTCTTTTTCACAAACTCTCTCATGACCATGTACAATTGTATTTACGCGCAACACCTATAACATAATTCTAATATGTTGGTATCCACAGACTTAGTTGATCACATCCCCAACCCCTTTGGCACCTCCTCTCACCCTTATTCTACTCATTCCAAGTTTTCTCTTATTAGAGATGGAAGTATTGTGGATATATTGTGGGTTATTCCAACACCATAACTGCACCACAGTAAAAAAAAACATCATTTCCACCATAATTGTTTGATAAACCATGTATGTGTCGTTTGCAATTGTGGTTAATCGCAGTACACTAAATCACACTTAACCACATTGTGAACAAGTTGTTCTCACAATTGTGAACACTCTAACTTTTTTGGACTACACATTCATTCCCATTTGGATGGAAACGAAGGACCCATAGAACAGCTATACGACCAGCCATGCTCTATGGGAGTGAATGTTGGGCGGTGAAGAAACAAGGTCTCAACAAGATGAGCGTGGCTGAAATGCGTATGCTGAGATGGATGTGTGGGAAGACAAGAAAAGATCATTTGAGAAATGACTATATCAGGAATAAAGTGGGGGTGGCGAGCATTGAGGACAAGTTGCGTGAGGGCCGACTCAGATGGTACGGACATGTGCAACGCAGACCTACTAGTGCGCCTATACGAAGCAATGCTATTGAGCCAAACACTATAAATAGAAGAAGAGGAAGGCCTAAATTAACATGGGATGAGCTTATAAAGAGAGATTTTGAATCTCTACATCTCAATCAGAATATGACCCATGATAGAGCTGAATGGAAATGAAGGATCCATGTAGCCGACCCCAACATAGTTGGGATTGAGGCTTAGATGATGATGATGATGATGATGATGACATTCATTCCCATTTGGAATTCAAACATCACTCTCTTTTAAAATTTCTAGGTAAGTCTCTTTTTTATGATGTGAGACCACCCTGAGGATGGGCTACAATTGAGACCCCCCTTGACAGTGTAAATCCTCAGTCCCCCATCTACTAGCACATCGAGGGCAATAGGTTAGATTCACACAGAGGCCGACATGCGTAACTGGATAAATGATTGATGGGGCGGCATGCAAGGATTTGAACTTAGGTCCCTATTCAGGGGAGCCCAACCCTTCACCATTGTGTCACTACCCCTCACTATTATATATTCTTTCATTTAGAAACAACATTTTCATGTTTAAAATGGGTACTCAAGCCTCTTGCCCCTACTATGTTGTCCTCCATAATTTCTCAATCTAGATCTCTTTATTTCTCCCTCATTATGGTTTCTCCTCATTTTCAAGCATATAGAGGTTATGTTTCCTTTCATTTGTATTTATTTTTAATGGTGGAGAAATAAGATAATATAAAGAACAACAAAAATGATTACCATTGGATAGTGGTAGAATACTTGAATTAATAATGCAAAAAGGACTAACAATAATGGATGTAATTATCTCTTATTGACTCTCTCTCTTTCTCTCATCATAACACATTCTTTTCACTCTTCTTATTTTTCTTAACTTGATTCTATCTCCACTATTAGCTACACCACTTAGTCAACAAACAACATTTTATTTATAGTAAGAAACAAAATATTGTCTTAATTATATATTCCCCCTTTCATAATTGTTGCACGTTTCTATATGAAAATAGTCAATAAATATAATCAAAATTCATTATATGATTTCTCTAGTATCCCCAACTCTCTCTGCCACCATCAGACAAGTGACTATGTAAGTTTGTGAATAATATACACATATAAATATTAAGTCTAGCATATATTAAAGTAAACTACATTTGTGTTCTATTTTCACATGCATGAGGCATGCATATTTACTAGTTGTATAGAATAGACAATGATTTGCGCACCTAATTGCACATAATTGATTTCCTACTTCTAGGTTGGGTATATATTAAAATATTTTTTAAGAATAGATATCAGGTTATCCACACATAAACAATAATAAACTAACTTCTATATATAATTATATATATAAGTTCAAGTATTTATGGTGTGCATTTTATCTATATTTTTTTCTAAACCATAATTGCACCACGTTGCAATAGTTTCAAAAATCTAAAACCATTTGCACACCATAACCACCTGACTTGGTTATGAGGTGTAAATATTGTGTGGTTATCCATGGATATAGTTTCTTCGCAACACAATTGTCGTCCCTAACTCTTATCTCTATGTCTACTCTAATACGACCACCCACTCACCCTCATTCACCCTTCCCATTTTGGCATCATCTCCCTCACCTATCTACTATATGTTGCCATGAGCACCCCATTTCCACCCTGAACTCCACTCATCTACCCTTTGATAGCCCTCTATCCACTCCTACCACCATTACCCCTTCTCCCTCTTGTAGTCACTCATTTTCCCTTGGTGCCCTCTTTCTCTACTAAAATCTAGCAGGAAAGAGGGGTATGGTGCATATATGGGCAAAAGATGGATAGATACAAAGTTTATCTGAAGGATGAAAAGGCAAGGTGAAGGATGGATAGGGTGACACAATGGATGTGGCGATGCGAGAGGAGGCAACATGCATGGAGGTAAGATTTGGGGTGACGAATTGTGATGATTCATGACAAAGGGGTTGTCTAGGGGTGAGGGAGGTAGTAGGAAGGGACACAAGTGACAATGGGCGGGAGAGCAATGCAAATACACCACATGGATGAAAGGGTCCCACTGGAGCATTGAGATTGACGAGAAAGGCAACGAGAGAAGTAGAATACGTCCACCAAAACAAACTACCACTATGACACTTTTAGCAAAAGCATACATAATTGGTTATTGAGGTAACCATTATCAATATTTTATGGAATTAATCATTAATGTTAGTTGAGTTTGAAGTGATTAAATAGTGCTTTTTTAAAAATCAGATTGTTATATCACTAGTTGTCAAACAATTAAGAACATAACAAATTGTGTAGGTTGTAACAGTGGTCACAAAATAGAAGTTAAGTTCTAGGAAGCTACCATCACTTGCACGTTATGATCAACACATTTGAAAAACGCACTAGGCATGCTCTGCTCTAAATATACCCAATTGAGTAGAAATAGAAGAGGGTACCTTACAGCATCGAGAGATGGGAAAATGTGTAACTCAACTAGCTATGTGGTGTAGTTATATAATGTGCACCTTATTACATGGGTGTCATGGAGGACAAAATAGCAACACAAAAACTGATTGTATTTTTCATTGACTAGTTATAAGGTATAATGATGTGAAAGAATGAAGCTGAGTGGATACACATTGTTCCATTTGGAAAGTTGGGTGTACGCCATAGAGATATGAGTTGATTGTAAATAATGAAACATCACTGACCGTGCGGCTAACTTGTACACATGAATGACGTATTCTCCCACCAATAGTTGTGGTGCAACATCAAGGAATGCCTCTTTCTTCTGACTCCCATGAATTTATAATCATGTGATCGAATAAAGTGATTGTTTGGCTATATATCAAATGTTTGGCACAATAATATCTAAATTATATCAAGCTGATTTCCATTTTAACGGCCTAAAGAACCTAACGTCCATGAATGACAACAACACTTGTGATAGGAGAGCGAAAAAGTTACGAGAGACCAATTAGCCCAATTTTAAGTGGAAAGAGTGTCCCTTCTGTCTCCCCTGCGTATTTCGGTTGGTGGTTCCAAGACCATAATCTTCCAAACGGATGGTACAACAAGGATAATTTACAAGGGTGACATGGATTTTGAAACAACCAATAACATAATCAAACTTTCTAACGCTCTATTTGGATTTACTGTTTGTATATTTATTTGTGTAAAACAAGTTAAGTAAATGAACAATATTTGGAAACAAGAATCTAAGGGGGTTGTCAGTCGTATTGCAGTTCAACCAGTTCAAAGTACAAAATGGACCTGGACTTCCCACATTTTGACATACTACTTAGTGCTTACCACAGAGGGCTTTAAATTGCTGACTCCACTTTCTTAGGCGACTATGTCCCATGAGGGCTTCAAGTTGTTTGAGAATTAGTCGACTTCACTATCTTGAACCAGTGTATTTGATGCTCCCTAGCAGGCGTACACATTATCGTTCATGTCCTATCTGACGAGCTTGTGATAAATCTAAGATCGGGCATTCCAGCTACCATATGAAATGCAGTTTCTCTATTCCTTTATGATCCACGTGAAGGAAAAATACAAACTAGCTTTTTTATCCATTATCTCATCATCATTATCTACACCCAAATCACGCTCAGTCATCCCTCGGGAGAATGTCTGCCGAGGTGGTTAAACCCAGAACAAACGCTGAACTACAGTGACCTTGTCAACTACTTACTGAACCATGGGCAACTACACCCGTTCGGCCCATGCTAAGTCACATTATTACATTAAACATTATTCCATTGTCAAACGTCCTGCCTCGTTATCCACAAAATAGATCCTGCCCCATATATGATTTTCCTTCGTATACTGTCAACACAAGACACTAATCATCATAAGTTATGTATTCCTAGCAACACACCCTTGGAACGATTTTCACATGAAATAATTTTGTACTACGATGAAAAGTTCTTGTAAGGAACACTCTTCTTAGTATCCTATCGTAAATAGCTTTTGGTGCTCTACCAATTATTTTATCAAATTTAGAAAGTCAAACTACAAAAGAGGTTACAAATAAGTGGTTAAATTATCTTGCCGGGTAGTTTTAGGAATTAAACATGTATAAAACCTTATACTAAAAGAGTAAACAAGTGAAGAAAGTAGTGTAAAACTTCTTCCAGGATTCTACTTATTTGGATATGCATGGAGATATTAGATAACCGTGTGATGGAGTGAATGGGTGATTGGATAAAAAATCAATTTGTCCACACCCGGCCTTATAATTATAAGGAAACAGGAAAACCTTTCCAATCTACCGCCCTAGTTTCATTATCAGGTTTTGCAGACGATTCTTCCAGTCAGACCAGAATGTCTCTTGATGTGCTCCACATCGATAACCGGCTTCAGAAAAGAACGGATTTGCCTCACCAGCAACAAAAGAAAATTACAGATGAAAATAAATTGATCGAAATGAGCTTTTCTTTTGAAGCAGGATGAGGGACGGGGGCATTTTCAGACATGCAGCAACCAGTTGGATCATCGAATGCGAGGAACCATCAGCGTTTTGAAAGGTTCAACGGAACAGAGGGACTACAAATCATATTTACCTTAGGCCATTCCAGTAGTAAATATAGGCATACTGGCCATACATCAAATATTTATCTCTGAGTTGCACTGCTGCTCTCTTTGGCAGCTTCTTCTGTTCCAAAACATTCTTGAGCAGGTTGTTTTCACAATTTTATGTTCTGTTTTTGGAAGTACATTTGGTGTGGTGTTGGAGGCCCCAAGAGAAAGCTCTTGAAGGCCCCCTTCATGTTCAAGACAAGGGTTGGCATCACGAGAACATAAAGGAATAGTGACCGATGGAAATGGCGTGCAGGAAACAGTGCAAACAACCCTTGACGACACGGTAGAACCTCTTTCATCAATTGTGATAGAGTTAGAACTGGAGCTACAAGTTTCAGGAGGATCCATATTACTGTTCGTAAGAATGCAGGGGCTGCAAAGACTGAGCGCATGGTTGAACTTGAACTCTCCAGCAGGCTTACTAGGTAACTTGACAAATGCAACTATTCCATGACGACAAAGGGGGCATGGAACTGACCCAGGCGTAACATCAATTTCAGCTCGGACTGAACTGGTTGAACTTGAACAAAGATAGAGCGCACAGCTTATACATAGCTCATGAGAACAACCTGAAAATTTATGAAAATATCAAAATAAAAGCTCATTTCTAAGTGAAATAAAAGTGGTAACTTCCTTTGCATACAAGAAATGCATGTTCATTACCAAGACCGTAAATTAAGATATGTTGAGCGTGTTAACTATAAACTGAAACAGAAGTGTAATATACGAAAACTCCCTGTTCAGACAAACAGTGCAAACTAACTACCAAGCTAATATACATTAGCTAAGACGTTAAGTGTGTCGCCTACAGATACGAAACAACTAATGAGCTAAAAACCACTGAAAAATTCATGGGAGTTACAATTAGACTGTTCCTTTCAGCCACTCCGGGTAAAAGGAGAAGTGATAGTTATCGGCTATCTGTGAAACAACTATATTCAATCAAGATTCCCCTACAAAATTATCATTGTAGCATCAAACATTCAGAGATCACACTGAAGTCTTCTGAAATCGCATCTGATAATCACTGTTTATGGAATCTTATCGTTGTTATTAGATTTCTCAAAATGCCTACCCCAGTGTATCATGAACCCAAACTTCGATCCATATAACCTACTGTACTTTTGAGTTTCTTTATTAAATTTGCAAGAAATCACCGGCCTGATTCAAGACTATATGCTCATTCTGGCAAGTGTTATCTAAATACGTAAATATTTCAGTTTCGTTAAGATTGATTCTTCCTTATTTTCCTATACTTGTCACAAGCTAAAACCATGTTTGGCCTACTTGGATTTAGCAGAAAGGACTAGATGTCAAAATCACAGTTATAGTAAATGAACTATACACATGAGTAGAAACCTCCCTGGAGGATTTTACAAAAGAGACCCAATTTTAGGCTGAATGCAGGATGAGTTTAATAACCATGATGTGACTACATTAGGTCAAACTTTCGTCCGGATCAGTCACAAGACTCGTGTGCTCAAAGACGTAAAACCATGGTTATCAGCATGGAACAAGACTTCGACTTCGAGTTGACTTCGACAGTTGTGGAAGTAGAAGTTTGTGGAAACATCGAGGAAACTTTGAGGATTTTTACAACCAAGCTTCGACACATCTTTGACAAAAATTAAGCTCAAATAGTGATTTCATGATGAAATTTGATCAATTTCATCAAATCTATCTTAAAAACTAAATATATGTCTGTATATAGTCATTCATACATGTTTACATATAAAGAAAAACACAGTCACGTCCAAATGTAAAAGACATCTTAGTGTCAACTTCGATAGGAAAGAAAGTGGAAGTCTGTGGAACATGTAAGGAAACTTTGAGGAAGTCTTGGACTAACACTTCGACGCAAAATAAGCTAAAAAATAATGAGATTGAGAGGGAATTCGGCATAAAACATCAAATTTTTAGTAAACACATACTATGTCTATAATCTTCTATACGAAATGTTTAGAACTTAGATTTGTTCTATATATGTGTTCTGTATGTACAAAAATCCCAATCGGATCACATTCTAGAATTAAAAAACATGAGCTTATTTTCAAATACATCAATTTGTCAAGAGGGGAAAAAGTAACAAAGGTGAAATTTTATTAGGTCTACACCAAATTTTGCAAAATTTGTGGAAATCTAATAGAGGAATAAACTTAACATTACTCTCTAGTAAGAAACCAAAGAAATAACCATCTCAATGTGAAGAATGGTTTCCTACAAGTTCTTTATGCCTTCACTATGTGTGCAACAATAATAACTACAAAGATCATCGAAAAGATGGGAGGCTTTGAGTGAGCTAAGTCAATTTCATCACCAAGTAGGCTGAACTCATTGACACATGTCAACAAGTAGGCAACATCGATGTCGAGGAAGTTTACTAGGTTTCGACGTCGACATGAGTAGACATATGTAACATCGAGGATATATTGTCAGATGTCGAGGATGTTTAGTACCATGGTTATCAGAACCGAACCGGACCAGCCGGTTGAACCGGTCACTCTACCGGGTCGGTTCTCTCCCAAAGCCGGAAATGAAGTCTGACCGGAATTCAAACCGGTGAACCGACCGGTTGAACCGGTGAACCGGTCCGGTTTTAGCCCAACCGGCCGGTTCTCTCCCTTTATAAGTAAATGTATTTTTGCTGCTAGTTTTTTGTTAACCAATATTGAATACAATGTAAATGTTGGTATATAAATGTCCACGAATAGAATAATATTTGTTACTTGGTCTATTTATCAAGTTATTGTGAGCAGTTGTGCTATTATTCATGTTTCATAACTTTTACAAGGATAACTAGTGTTTAATTAAAGCTCTTCATTTTCTGTTTGCTATTTTCCTATTCTACAAAGACCTCTCTGTAAATGTTCTCTTTATAAATATATGGGGTGCACACTTTGTGTACCCTAACCCTTACCGTCCAGTCAAGTTGGTATCAGAGCAGGTTTACTGAGCCTCCCTCCTCTCCCCAGCCGCCGCCCCTCTCTCTCTCCACCCGCCGTCGTCGGCGGCGCCCCCCCACCCTGCGCCGCCGCCGCCCGCAGCGCGGCGTCTGCTGTTGCCCCGGCGCCGCCTCCATCTGCCGCCGTCGCGGGCAGCCCCGTGTCGCCGCTGCCGCTGGGCGGTTGGGCCCCCTGCCGGTGGTCGTGACTCTCTCCGGCTGATCGGTTGACGGTCTTCGGCGCTCCTCTGTTTCTATCTTCCCGTGTCGGTCCTTGAGCCGCCAGGTTCTCTGTTGAGCCTCGGTGTAGTCTATATGTAGGTTGGTCCTTCCGGATCTTCTATCTGTCTGTTGCGGTCTAGCCTGCAGATCTAGGCGGTTCTGATATTTGTTGTTTTTCTGCTACTTGTGGACCCGACTCCCTCATCGCTTCCTCCCATGAAGACTTCCGTCGTCAGGTTACCACTGTGAAGCTCGACGAACGCAACTACCAAAATTGGGTTTGCTCCATGGAGATTTTTGCAAGGTCACAGGGCAAGCATTCCCATCTGACTGATAATCTGCCCCCTGCTCCACCTACTACTGCCGAGTCCAAGGACAAAAAGCACTATGAAGACTGGGTCAAGGATGACTCCCACTGTGATGACGTGGATTCTGAAGAGCAGCGAGACTCGCATCAGCGTCACTCTTCTTCATCTCCCAACAGCAAAGGAGATGTGGGACCAAATGGCAAGCACCTATTCTCACAGCAAAAATCCCAAAAAGGTGTTTGATCTGAACAAACAGCTGTCTCGTCTGCACTTTATTGGACCTGATATTGCTGACTACTTCTCCACCTTTAAGGGTGTATGGGTTGAGCTCGAGAACCTGCATCCCTTATCCACTGACTTGGCCACCATACAACGCCAAAGACGGGAACTCCAGGTGGTTCAGTTCCTTTATGGTCTTCCGGACTCATATGCTGGGGTGGTTGACCAGATCCTAGCCAGCGATCCGTTACCTACTTTGGAGAGTGCCTTTCAACGTCTCCAACGCCTGCCGGCCTCCTCTGCAGATGTGTCTTTTGACACAGATGATCCCACTGCTCTTGCTGCTATGACTGGTCGTGGTCGTGGTAGGGGTCGTGGTCATCTACCGGGCAATCGTACTGCTGCTCCTAGACAGGTACGAGGCTCCTCTAGTCGCGGTTCCTTTAGTCGTGGCTCCTCTACTGATACTTCTGGAGCTGTCGCTGCTCAGCGGTACTGTGATTTCTGTGGCGCACCAACCACACAGAAGACAAGTGTTGGAAGAAGCATGGCACACCTGCGTGGGCCAATGCTATGACTGATGGTACTACCCAGTCGGTCACTGCTACTCCCTCGCCCGAGTCCACTACTGAGTTCATCCGCTCAGAAGTGGAACGTCTTCTGCTTGAGAGGACTGGTGCTTCCTCTTCATCGGCTGCTACATCTGGAGCTCACGCGACCACCTACTCTGGTTGTGATTCTGTGTTCTTGAGTGCTCCTTCTAGTGTTGGTAATACCAAATGGGTGATTGACTCTGGAGCCTCCTCTCATATTTCTAGAAACCGTTCTCTGTTTTATAAACTGACTAAACCCTGTGCCAAATCTATTGTTATGCTTGTTGATGGTTATAAATTTGTTGTGTCTGGAATTGGCAATATCTTTGCAAAAGTTCTTCTGCGCTCTGCTTTATATGTGCCGAATTTTTCACTGAATCTATTATCTGTCAGTAAAATTGTCCGCAATCTTAACTGCAGTCTGACATTTGCACCGGGTACTTGTGTTTTTTAGGACCTTCGCACGACGATGAAGATTGGTGGGGGGCATGAAGGACTTGATGGGCTCTACTACTTAGATGAGTTGAAACGGATTGGCACTTCTGCTTTAGCTTCAGCACTTTCATCTTCTGGTTCTGTGTTACAATGGCATTTCCGACTTGGACATCCGTCAGCTGAGAAGTTAAAACATATTATTTCTGGTGTTCGCCCGCATAGTTTTCAATGTGAGGCTTGTCAATTAGGCAAACAATCTCGATCTGTATTTCCCAAAAAAACCCAGATTGGTAGCAAAGCTATTTTTTATTTTAGTGCATGCTGATGTATGGGGTCCTTGTCATATTTCAAGCTTGTCTGGCAATAAATATTTTATTTTGTTTATTGATGATTACTCTCGTGCCACCTGGTTAGTTCTGTTAAAAGATCGATCTCAAGTTCTGCCAACTATTAAATTCTTTTTTGCTAAAATTAAAACTCAATATTCTATGCCTATTAAAATTATGCGTACTGATAATGCATTGGAATTTGTTCAAAAAAATGTGGAGTTATTCTGTCATTCTGTGGGGACAATTCATCAGACGTCTTATGCTTATACGCCCCAACAGAATGGCGTGGCTGAGCGGAAGAATAGGCATTTACTTGGAAGTTGCTCGTACTATAATGTTACACTCTAATCTTCTCAAACATTTTTGGCCAGAAGCTGTTCTTACTGCATGTTATCTGATAAATCGAATGCCTTCCTCTGTGATTGGAAATAAGATTCATGTACAAGTTCTGCAACCAGATATGCCACTGTTTTCTGTTCCTCCGAGGATTTTTGGGTCGACTTGTTTTGTTCGTTTGCTTGGTCCTACTCAAGACAAGTTGTCCCCTAGAGCTGAAAAATGCATTTTTCTGGGATATTCACGAACCCAAAAAGGATATCGTTGTTATAGTCTGGTTACTAAAAAGTGGTTCACGAGTAGTGATGTTTTTTTTTTAAGATACTCCGTACTATTCTACTAGAGGACCTACGTTGAGCTCCGATTTGATTGCAACACATCTGCCTATTACTTGTGATTCTACCACTACTGTGTAACCCGATACGGCTACTACTCTTATTGTTTATCAACGCAGAAATCATCCACCATAGCCTAATCCTGCTCAAGACCCCCCCCCACTGACAACCAATCTTCTCCTTCAGAAGGTCCTGCCCCTACTGAGGTAATTTCTGATCTAGATTAACCTATTGCACTCAGAAAAGGTACTAGATCATGTACATCTCATAATATTGTTAATCATGTCTCCACTGCTCATCTGAGTGTTCATGTTAGTAATTTTGTTGTTGTTCTATCTGCTATTTCTGTACCCAAGAATGTGCATGACACATTACAGAGTCAGGCCTGGACTCAAGCCATGACAGAGGAGATGGTTGCTCTCACTGACATGGGTACTTGGGATCTTGTTGATCCTCCTTTTGATTGCAAACATGTTGGATGTCGCTGGGTCTACACTGTTAAGTATCATCCTGATGGAACTGTTGAACGCCTGAAAGCTTGCCTCGTGGCGAAAGGGTATACTCAGACCTACGGTTTCGATTATTTTGAAACTTTTTCTCCTGTTGCTAGGCTGAATTATGTGCGAGCAGTGTATCAGAAAGCGGGAAGCGGGAGGCGTGCGATTAAGCAGGCGATTTTTGAAAAAGCAGGTGTCTAAATTTTATATATTTTTATACAAAATTACATGTATGTGTATATAAAAAATATATTTATAAGGAACTTCTATACATATCTAATCAGCAAATCAGTAATTAACTAAGTATTCATCAATACTTACTATTAATCAGTATCTCTAATCACTAAAATCAGCAAGCAGATCAGTAATTGTAAATAACAAACTATGAATTGTTGAATTAAAGTAATACTAACCAGTAGTACCAATCATTAATCACTGAAAGCAGCAAGGAAATCAGTAAAACTAATCATGCATTACTAGTATAATAGAGCAATAGGATATTTACTTAGATGCATTACAGCAGTACCCAATTATTACAGCTTACACACAAAGTATGCATTCTAAATTAGGACTAGCTATATCATAGAACATTTAATGTATACAAGTTTCATATATTATAATCAACACTACTTGGACTATGTAATTAATTAATGTTAGATGCTTACATTAGGATTTTTAAACAAAAGCGGGAAAATCGGGTGAGGTGGACAAAAAGCGGGCGATTATGTTAAAAACGATTAAGCGAGCGCTTAGGGGCTAAATTAGGCGGATGAGGGTCATGGCCGCTTAAGCGGCCCACCTGGCCGTTTTTTAATTCACTGTGTGCGAGTTCTTTTGTCTGTGGCAATTAATCTGGATTGGCCCCTCATTCAGCTGGACGTCAACAATGCTTTTCTTTATGGTGATCTTCCGGAGGAGGTATATATGGAGCAACCACCTGGGTTTGTTGCTCAGGGGGAGTCACACAAAGTCTGCCGCCTCAAGAAGTCTATTTATGGACTCAAACAGAGTCTGCGTGCTTGGTTCGACAAACTGAGCACCACCTTGTCTACTTATGGGTTCGTCAGATTTCATGTTGATCATTCTGTTTTTATCAAAAAGACATCCATTGGTATTGTAGTTCTTATTGTGTATGTTGACGACATTACTTTATCACGCAGTGATCTCTCTGAAATTAATGCTACTAAAGCTTATCTATGCAAACATTTTGTCACTAAAGATTTGGGAAAATTGAGGTATTTTCTGGGAATTGAGGTTTCCAGAACTACTAATGCTCTTATTCTATCACAACACAAGTATGTTCTTGATCTTCTACAGGAGACTAGCATGCTTGGAGCTCAGCCTACTGACACCCCTCTTGATCCCAAAGTGAATTGGGATGATGATGAATCTCCTTTGTATCCTGACAGTAAAAGATATAGAAGACTGGTGGGAAAACTGATTTATTTGACTTTTATTAGAGCTGATATTTCTACTGTTGTTGGTCTTGTTAGTCGATATCTTGATAAACTAAACAGTGTCATTGGGAAGCACTGTGTCATATTCTGAGATATTTGAAGAACTCTCCTGGTAAAGGCATGTTCTATAGAAGACATGGTCATTGCTCTCTTGAAGGCTATTCTGATTCTGACGATGCTGGCAGCAAGATAAACAGAAAATCTACTTCTGGTTATTGCACATTTGTTGGGGGTAATCTGGTTACTTGGAGGAGCAAAAAGCAAAATGTGGTTGCCAGATCCAGTGTTGAGGCTGAATATCGTGCTATGGCTCATACTGCCTGTGAGCTTCTGTGGGTGCAATCTCTTCTAAAAGAACTTGATGTGATATCCTCTGCTCCTATTCCTATGCACTGTGATAATAAAGTAGCTATCTTTATTGCAAATAATCCTATTTTTCATGAGCGGACTAAGCACATTGAAGTTGACTATCACTTCATCTGAGAATCTATTCTGACTGGACGCATCTGCACTCCTTTCACTCGTTCAGAAGATCAAGTTGTTGATATCTTCACAAAGCTGCTGGCCAAGAAACATTTCTGCGCTCTTGTGGACAAGTTGGGCATGATTGATATCTATGCACCAACTTGAGGGAAAGTGTTAACTAGTGTTTAATTAAAGTTCTTTATTTTCTGTTTGCTATTTTCCTATTCTACAAAGACCTCTCTGTAAATGTTCTCTTTATAAATATATAGGGTGCACACTTTGTGTACCCGGACCCTTACCGTCCAGTCAAGAAAAGGCATTTATATATTTTTAAACTATTAGTGACGTCACCAGTTGAACCAGTCAGACCACTGGTTGAACCAGAGCCCTCACCGGTTCGCTGACCGGTTCGAGTCTGACAACCCTGCGTAAAACAGTTATATAAGAAATGATTCAAGCAAATGAAATCACTGTTTTTTTATGTGAAACAGAAAACAGTTTTGGGAAGCGTAGGGTTGCACAATGTGTGCACCCTCATATATATAACATTGAAACATTTACAGAGAGGTCCACATATAATATGGAAATAACAAAACAACTAACAGAATATATAAAACAGGAATATATGTTAACACTCCCCCTCAAGTTGGAGCATAGATATCAATCATGCCCAACTTGTCCGTCAGTGTGCAGAATTGCTTCTTCGCCAGCAGCTTGGTGAAGATGTCAGCAACTTGGTCTTCAGAACGAGTGAAGGGAGTGCAGATCTTGCCAGTCAGAATGGATTCCCGAATAAAATGACAATCTACTTCAATATGTTTAGTGCGCTCATGATAAACTGGATTATTCGCAATGAAGATAGCAGCTTTATTATCACAGTGCATAGGTATAGCAGAAGAAGAGTCAACCCCGAACTCTTTTAACAGAGAGCGCACCCACAACAATTCACAGGCAGTATGGGCCATGGCCCTATATTCAACTTCAGCACTTGACCTGGCCACAACATTTTGTTTTTTACTCCTCCAGGTAACAAGATTGCCTCCAACATATGTACAATACCCAGAAGTAGATTTTCTGTCAACTCTGCTACCTGCATAATCAGAATCAGAGTACCCTGCAAGAGAACAGTGTCCATGCTTCCTGTAGTGAAGTCCCTTGCCAGGAGACTTCTTCAAATATCGTAGAATCTGACAAAGAGCATCCCAGTGACACTGTCTGGGTTTATCAAGGTATCTGCTAAGAAGACCCACTGCAGTAGAAATGTCAGCTCTGGTGACAGTCAAATAAATGAGTTTACCAATCAGCCTCCTGTACTTTTTATGATCAGCAAACAGAGGAGAAGAATCATCATCCCAATTTACATTAGGATCTAGAGGAATATCAGCAGGTCTCGCCCCCAGCATACCAGTCTCCTGCAGTATGTCTAGGACATATTTTCTCTGAGACAACACAAGAGCATTAGAATTTCTAGAAACTTCTATGCCCAGAAAATATCTAAGTTTGCCCAAATCTTTGGTAGCAAAGTGCTTGCCCAGATGAGATTTAGTAGCCTGAATACCAAGAGAATCACTGCTAGATATGATAATATCATCAACATAGACAATCAGAATAATAAAACCAGCTGAAGTCTTCTTGATAAAAACAAAATGATCCACCTGAGATCGCAGAAACCCAAAATCAATCATAATTTTGCTCAATTTATCAAACCAAGCCCGGGGACTCTGCTTAAGCCCATAAATAGACTTCTTTAACCTGCAAACTTTGTGAGACTCCCCCTGAGCAACAAACCCAGGAGGTTGCTCCATATAGACCTCTTCTTGTAAATCACCATACAAGAAGGCATTTTTCACATCTAGTTGCAACAGTGGCCAGTCAAGATTAACAGCAACAGACAGAAGAATTCTGACAGAATTAAGACGAGCAACAGGAGAGAAAGTCTCAAAATAGTCAATACCATACGTCTGGGTGTAGCCTTTAGCAACTAACCGTGCCTTCAGCCTTTCAACAGTGCCGTCAGGTTGATATTTGACCGCATACACCCATCTGCAACCTACAGGTTTACACTGAGGAGGTGGATCCACCAGCTCCCAAGTATCTCGTTCAGCAAGAGCTAACATCTCCTCCTTCATAGCAGACAACCATCCAGTACTCTGTAGAGCATCCTGGATATTTTTTGGAACAGCAACAGCAGATAAGGCATATACAAAATTGCTAGAATTAACATTCAGATGATCAGTAGAAACAAACTGAGCAATACTGTGTGATGTGCAGGAACGAGTACCCTTTCTAAGAGCAATGGGTAAATCAAGATCAGAATGTACCTCAGGTGTAGTAGAACCTTCTGGAGGTGAAGATTGGTTTTCATGGGGGGTTTCTTGAGTAGAAGGTGCTATGTTCCTGCGTTGATAAACTATAAGAGGAGGCTTATCAGCCTCAGTAGTGACTTTGTCAGTAGTATCAGGCACACAATCAGAAGTAACAGGTAGAGGTGAGGCAATAAGATCAGACTGTAAACTGTCACCACGAGTCGAATAGTAAGGAGTATCCTCAAAGAAAACTACATCACTGCTAGTATACCATTTTCTTGCAGTAGGACTGTAACACCGATATCCCTTCTGGGTACGAGAATATCCCAAAAAAATGCACTTCTCAGCACGAGGAGACAGTTTATCAGAAGTAGATCCAACTAACCGTACAAAATAGGTACATCCAAAGATCCGAGGAGGCACAGTAAATAGCTGAATATCGGGTTGAAGAACTTGAATAGGTATTTTGTTTCCAATCACAGAAGATGGCATTCGGTTTATCAGAAAACAAGCAGTCAATATAGCCTCAGGCCAAAACGAGCGAGGAACATGTGCATGCATCATAATAGTTCTAGCAACCTCTAACACATGTCGATTTTTACGCTCAGCCACACCATTTTGCTGGGGTGTATAAGCACAGGAGGTCTGATGTATTGTACCCACAAATTTACAAAAAACATCCACATCTTTTTTAACAAATTCCAGTGCATTATCAGTACGAAAAATTTTGACAGGCATACCATATTGAGTTTTTATTTCAGCAAAAAAGAACTTGATAACAGACAAAACTTCGGACCTACTTTTCATCATAAACAACCAAGTAGTCCGTGAAAAGTCATCAATAAACAAAATAAAATATTTATGACCAGATAAACTCGGCACATGACAGGGTCCCCATACATCAGAGTGCACTATATCAAACATATTTTTACTGCTAATCTGGCTGCGTCTAGGATAAACAGCTCTAGTTTGTTTTCCAAGTTGACATGACTCGCACTGAAAACTACAAATGCCAAGATCAGACACTAAATGTCGAAGCTTTTCAGATGATGGATGGCCCAGCCGGTAGTGCCACTGTAATGCAGAAACTGAGGTAGATAATGCAGGAGTCACAGATGCTTTAGCTACTTTTGGCAAATGATCCAGATAGAAGAGTCCATCAGCACCTTCATACCCCCCACCAATCTTCCTCCTCGTGCGAAGGTCCTGAAAAACACATGAACCAGGAATAAAAGTCAGACTACACTGTAGGCTCCGCAATATCTTGCTAACAGATAACAGATTCAAAGGAAATCTCGGCACATATAAGGCAGATTTCAGCAGAAAGTCAGAAACAATATCCCCCACTCCAGACACCGCAGACTTGGAGCCATCAGCCAACATAACAGATGATGGTCTAGCAGGTTTAAATAATTTGTGAAACAGTGATCTATTTTCAGAAATATGTGAAGAGGCACCGGAGTCGATGACCCACTTAGTATTACCAGGAGTAGAAGAAGAGCTCAGGAAGGCAGCGTCATAACCAGAATAAGTGGCGGCATGAGCTCCACTAGTCGAAGCTTGAGACGACGCACCAGCTCGCTCAAGAAGAAGACGCTCCACCTCAGCACGGAAGTAGTCAGCAGTCGCACCCGAGGAGGCAGAGTCAGTAGGCTGAGTCGTTCCCTCTGATGCAGTAGTAGTGGAGTCAGCAGCTGCATTGGCCCACGCCGGTTTACCATATTTCTCCCAGCATTTTTCTTCAATATGGTTGGACCGGCCACAGAAGGTACAAAGGCGTTGTCCTGACTGAGGACGCGCACCAGCAGTAGGGGCAGTAGAAGAGGCTCCACGACCAGGAGCAGCCCGTCCTCGTCCTCCACCCAGGGGAGGACGGCTCTCAGTAAAGCGACCACGGCCACGACCCCGGCCACGACCAGAAGCTGCAGCAAGGGCCGAAGAGTCTCCAACATCAGTAGTCAGAGACGAGGAAGACGAAGGCAAACGCTGAAGGCGTTTGTAGGCACTCTGTAGTGACGGCAGAGGGTCACTGGCTAAGATCTGGTCCACAACTCCAGCATATGACTCAGGCAATCCACAGAGAAACTGGACCAACTGAAGCTCCTGGCGCTGACGCTGCATAGTAGCCAGGTCCGTGGAGAGAGGGTGATAGGATTCCAGTTCACCCCATAATCCAGTGAAGTCAGAGAAGTAATCCGCAATGTCCGTCCCCATGAACTGTAGACGTCCCAGCTGCTTGGTGATGTCAAACACCTTCTTGGGGTTCTGACTATGCGAGTAAGTACCGGCGAGCTAATCCCACATCTGCTTCGCCGTAGGTAGGTGAAGAAGTGTGACGCTAATCTTCTCAATGCTGCTATTGAGAATCCTGGTCATCACAGTGGAGTCATCACGAACCCAGTCGTCATACGCCTTTACATCTTTAGCATCAGCGTCCTCTGCGGGTGCTGCCGGACCCGCACGGATAAGATGTGAGTACTTGCCCTGGGATCTGGCATAGATCGTCATGGAGCAGACCCAGTGCGGATAGTTGCGCCCATCAAGCTTCACAGTGGTAACCTGACGGCGGAAGTCATCATGCGAGGACGCCATGGGAGCAGTAGGCACAGCAGGAACAGGCACGATCAGGCAGGAGACGGGCTACGCCGTCAGACAGACACAGCAGGCACAAGGAACACGGAGAAGACCTCTCACATACGGTCTACGCCGAAGCGCAGAACAGAACCCGGCGACACAAATGCCTACTCGGGCAGGCAGGCACAGGACCGAAAAACGGTCTACGTCAGTTCAAGCCACCGGACCTTCACGGAGCCAGCTGCCCGGTGGCAAACGGCCGCGGAGGCGCACGAGCCCCCTGCAGCGGAGAGGAGGACCGGCCCTGGCGGCTAGCCCGGCGCCCGCCGACCGGCGGCTTGCTGCTGGGCCGCGGGGGGGGGGGGGTGGAAGAGAGGAGGGAAGGGAGGGTGACGGCCGGCTGGATCTACTGCTCTGATACCATGTGAAACAGAAAACAGTTTGGGAAGCGTAGGGTTGCACAATGTGTGCACCCTCATATATATAACATTGAAACATTTACAGAGAGGTCCACATATAATATGGAAATAACAAAACAACTAACAGAATATATAAAACAGGAATATATGTTAACATTTTAGATTAAACTGATAAGACTTCTTTTTTTCCTCTCAATGATGATGGTCCATTATAGAAACTGAATGGTTAGAGAATCAGAAATTTGGAATTTCGATCAGTGGACTAAGAAGCAAGAAATCAAACTAGCTTCACATTGTGTAATGCAAGTCTAATGTTTGGCACATATAAAATGCGAGAATGGTATTTTATGTCTAAAACAATTACAGTGCTCTCTCTTTTATAGGATAAGAGAGTAAAACATAAAGTAGAGATAACCAATATGAGATATAAGAAAAAGGCTAATAGACAAGACAAGTCTAAAGCCCATAACACAATAAATAATAAAACCAGTAAAATATATATACTAATAGCACAAATGGGGAATGCAGTACTAGACCAAATCCTGTTCTACGATTCACAAATGCAAACAACAGAAGAGAGATAGTTGTTAGAGTTACTGTAGCATGAACACTATGCACAGAATATGTAGACGATGTCAGCAAACGTCGCATAAAAGGACAAAAGCATGTATCAGTACTCTAACTATATAACTAGATTACAGGTCCCCAAACTGTAGATGATTGTAGATATCCGCTTCTTTAAAATAGCTTCACGCACAAAGTGGCAATGAACTTCAATGTGGTTGTTCTTTCAAAAAACCAACAATGACTAGCGATGAATATAATGGCATGCCGTAGAGTCTGTTCACTGAAACAAAATCCTCAACCCGAACTCCAAGGTCATGCGGTAAAGCCCGATCATGTTGGCGTCGGTTACATGGATCCTTATTTCAGATTAGCTCTATTTTAAGTCATATTTTCATCAAGTTATGGACCATATTTTCACCAAGACTTGATGCACTTAACTTAATCAAGATATACATGTATTAAATTCAAATGTTTGTTGGCTGCATATTTGTCAATTTATTGTCTCACACAAGTAGGTCAAGTCAAGACAAATGAGCATTGTTTTAAAAAATATTTGTTGTTTGGGTTAATTCTGTTTTAGGTTTGCTTGAATGTGTGCCCGGTCTGGTTTGCATTGAAAAAAGCTTGACCCATGCCATGCCACGCTCAATACCCCCCCCCCCCCAAAAAAAATCAAAATATCCGTGCGTCCACACAAAAGGTTCTGAAAAACACAATAATGGAGAAAGACTGCCATTGAACAATTATGAGCCTTTTGTAATTTGCCAAAAATAATAAGCTGAGAGGAAGGCAAGAGTATAAAAGAAGATAGTGGGCACTATATTTAAGCAATTCCAATGCTAATTACAATAGATTTGGATTCATTTTCTAGCATCACAGGAGGAAGTCAAGCTTCTCAGTTCTCATAATGCTAGTAATTGAAAATTTTCAATAATACGAGCAGAAGCTCAAAATTAATCACCCTAATGACAAGCAATGCAGACTCTGACATAGCCCCAGAGGTATAGGTCTTAGTAGAGCAGCTCTTAAAGATGTCTAAGTCGACCCAGCTTATAGTAATGCTCTCATCATGCTAGGACGATGGATGCACACTAGAAGAGGAGTTCATGGGAAAGGCATGGACTTGATTAGTCCAAGTGCGCTTTGCATGTTTTTCTAACAAAAAATCTTTACATGGCTATTAAGCCCATATAAGTTGCAATGGTGAGGGATAACAGTGATCTGACCACATCCTCATAAGCTCCCCCAACCCAAGGACAATTGCAAGCACCACAACTATGACCATGAGTAGAAACAACAAAAGAAGAAACCTCAGTTGGTCGGGTAAGGTAACAGAAAAAAGTAGCTAGAGGCACTGGTAAACATCATAAAGCTCAGGGAGATGAGCATTGCCCAGCATTAGATTACAAACTCCAATATAAGAGTCTAGAAGAGTGGCAAGAAACCCCATAAGTGGCACTGTGGCACTTATGGCAGTGAGGGTTTGATGCCAAAGAGTGTCAAAACAAATACTCAGTGGTGATAGACTTCGAACTCCCACAAGCTAACAAAGTAGGAGACTGGAGAAGTGACCTTCAGTTTTATATCCAAGCAGCAGCCAGAAAGCAAGGAGCTTGGTGCAGACCCTTGCTTCAACTCGTCTTATATGTATAGATGTGGGAATATTGATCCTACATGACCTTCCCACTGTCAAGATAAACAAGAGTGTTACTAATCTTTGGTGTGATGCTGTTGAGGATCCATAACAGTAGAAACCCCAACCATTTTATGTCACTTTAACTTTATCATCAGCCACCTACGCCTTTAGGTGGATCGTCCATCAGATGATGATAGATCCATAATATTTCACATAGATTAAGGATTGACTCCAAACAACATAACAAACAGGCAGAAAGCAACAAAAGTAGGTACACTGCAGTTCTCTTTTGGTGCATCTACGATATTGTGCAGAAGAGAAGCCTATTTGACTGGGCAGGGAGGACCGATGACCCTAGTTACAAGGGATGGGTGTGTCCTAGAAGTGAAAAGGGCTATTGTGGCCAACTGGTAGTACAGAGAAAGGTTGTTGCCTAGAGGATGGCATAGGTCACCATCATCAGGATCAAAACAAGTCTGAGAATCTATTTCAATGCCTTTGGCATGCAAGAAGCCAAACCATCTGGTGATTTGCAAAGAAAACATTGGTATTCAAAGGATCCCCCTACTGCCACACCAAAGGTTGACCATGGTCAAAAGGGGTTCATGACAACTAATAGGAGACAAGGAGGTAGAGTGTAGAGGCGGCTACATGAATGGATGAAGTGGACGAAGCAGAGAGACGAGAATGCACCATATGGCCACCACTCTCTATGGCCAAAACTACCAGATACGTTGTAAAATATGCATTATAGTGTTTTCCTATGGATTAGCAGTCACAAGAAAAACACTCTATATATAATAGGGCTGTTGTGCAGTACAAGTAAAATAATCTTGATCTTCCACCGTTGGGAAGTAAAAAAGGAGAGTATAAATATAAGATTATCTAACAACTACTATTATAAGTATTTTTCTAGAAAGGCAAACACTACAAATTGAACAGCGAAGCTAAGCAAAAATAATCAAGTAACATGTGAATGGTTTCAGGGGGAAACCTGAAGAAGCTACAGAACATGTCCTTTCCAGGCAGACAGCACAGATGTTAATATCATCTCGTGGAGCAGAGGAAGCAGTCGTCAGACCATAGTCTCTGCAGGTAGGTAAACCAAAAAATTAATTTGCATACTGTGTTTAACAGTTGTAACTTGTAAGTGAACATGATATTATATTTACCCGTATTATCATATAAATTTAAATGTAGAAAAATTGTTAAAACAAGATGATATCGAAAACCAGAAACATCAATACACAGAAATGCTATGCAAAAGCCTTTATCTATTTATAACTTCTGCTGTTTTTGAGACACCCAATATCAATTGTGACTTGTGAGTTTTTTTGGGTTTTTTAGGCCTCCTTGAAATTACTCTAAAATACTAAAGGCTTCTTCTTATTGAATGAATAAAACAAGTACATGGCTCTCTCTTTTATAAGACGAGAGTGAGACATAGAGTAGAGCTAAGCAATATGGGATAAAAGTACAAGAGGCTAATAGACAAAAGCCAAAATACACTAAGTAAGAAACAGCACAGCACAGTAAAGTATATATACTAATACTCCCCCTCAAGCTAGAGCATAGATATCAATCATGAGCAGTGAATCGGGTCTTTGGAAGAATCTTGGTGAAGATATCTGCAACTTGATCTGAAGTATGTGTATAAGGCGTAGATAATTGACCAGATAAGACAGCTTCTCGTATAAAGTGACAATCAACCTCAATGTGCTTAGTACGTTCATGAAATGTAGGATTACTAGCAATAAAGATAGCAGCCTTGTTGTCACAGTACATAGAAATAGGATTAGAATGAGAGATACCGAAATCTTTCAGAAGACCACGGACCCAGAAGAGTTCACAGGTAGTATGAGCCATGGCTCGATATTCTACCTCAGCACTAGAACGAGCAACAACTGTTTGTTTCTTGTTGTGCCAGGTAACCAAGTTACCACCTACAAACGTGCAGTAACCAGAAGTAGAACGGTGATCTATCTTGCTCCTAGTGTAGTCAGAGTCAGAATACCCAACAAGATTACAGTGGCCATGTTTCTTATACAGAAGGCCTTTCCCAGGAGAGCTTTTTAGATATTTTAAAATATAACAGCATCCCAGTGACATTGTCTGGGCTCATCGAGATACCTGCTAACAAGTCCAACTGCAGATGTGATATCAGCTCGAATGACAGTAAGGTAAATGAGCTTCCCGACCATGCGACAATACTGATGGTGATCAGGATAAGGGGGAGATTTCCCGTCATCCCAATTAGTGTTCGGATCCAAAGGGGTACTGGCAGGCTTGGCTCCAAGAAGATCTGTTTCAGATAAAAGATCCAGAACATATTTGCGATGAGATAAGCACACAGACCAAGAGATGACCTAGAAAATTCAATCCCAAGAAAGTATCTCATTGTACCTAAATGTTTAGTGACAAAATGAATTTCCAAGTAGCGTTTAGTAGCCTGAATGCCTACAAGGTCACTCCCAGATAATATGATGTCATCAACATAGACAATCAAGATAACAAGACCAGAAGTCGTTTGCTTGATGAATACAGAGTGATCAGACTGAGAATGATGAAACTGGAATTTTTGAAGAATAGAGCTCAGCTTATCAAACCAGGCACGGGGGCTTTGCTTCAAGCCGTAAATTGCTTTACGCAGACGACGGACTTTTGAGGACTCCCCCTAAAGCACAAAACCAAGAGGTAGTTCCATGTATACCTCCTCATGCAGATCACCATATAGAAAAGCATTTCTGACATCGAGCTGAAATAAAGGCCAGTCAGAATTAACAGCCATAGAGATAAGTACACGAACCGAGTTTAGACAGGCGACCGGTGAGAAGGTCTCAAAGTATTCCACGCCATATGTCTGGGTATACCCTTTGGCAACAAGACGAGCTTCGAGACGTTCAATAGTCCCATCAGGCTGATATTTGATCATAAAGACCCATCGACAGCCAACAGGAGAACAACCAGTAGGAGGTTCAACTAACTAAAGTGTTGCGTTCAGTAAGGGCCTGCATTTCAGTTTCCATGGCATGGCGCCAAGTTGGATGCTTAAGAGCCTAAGAAGCATTCTTAGGAATAGAAACAGCAGAAAGAGCAGATGTGAAATTTGCAAAGTTAGTCCCTAAGTGAGCAGTGGTACAAAAATTCCCAATGGGGTGTTGTGTACAAGTTTGAGTGCCTATGCGTAAGTTGATAGGTATATCTAAGTCAGAAAATACATTAGATGGAGATGGATCCGCCATCGAGGATGAAGGATCTGGAGGGGCCATGGAGGGAGTTCGAGCCTTTGGTCTTCTTTGATAAACCTTCAGTGGAGGAGAAGCGACAAAAGTGGTATCCAATGAGTCAGTATCATCAATCAGTGGTAACGGTGTATCCGCAAATAAATCCGATGTCAACGTAGAGCCAGCAGAGGAATAAAACGGCATATGCTCAAAAAAGACATCAGTCAAAATCATCCATTTCTTTGTAACCGGGTCACAGCAGCGGTACCCTTTTTGTGTCCTAGAGTACTCTAAGAAGACACTTGATGGCCCGGGGATCAAGTTTTGTTAATCCAGGATGCAGATTTTTAACAAAGCAGGTGCTTCCAAAAATCCGAGGGATAGAAAACAACGGAGCATCAGGATGTAGAATTTGATATGGAACTTGATTGCCAAGAACGGAAGATGTCATGTGGGGATTAATAAGATAGCATCATGTAGTGGAATTAGCTTCTGGCCAAAAATAGTGGGGAACATGGTAGTGAAACAGGAGAGTGCGAGCAACTTCAAGAAGATGTCGATTTTTGCGTTCAGCAACTCCATTCTGTTGTGGAGTGTAAGCGTATGAGGTTTGGTGAATAGTACCCAGTTTGCGACAAAAAAGGCTGACTGAGGCTTGCATAAACTCAAGGGCATTGTCAGTGTGAAAGATTTTTATAGGTTTACCAAACTGGGTACGTATTTCAGAAAAAAAAGGCAGTAATAGTATCAAGAATGTTAGACCTATCTTTTAACAAGAAAATCCAGGTGGCTCTAGAGAAATCATCAATAAAACTCATAAAGTATCAGA